>OV049857.1:22995941-23628798 GCA_920104075.1 Melanargia galathea
GCGCTTGCAGGCAGATGATCCTGCTAATGGCGGCGTGAACCAGGTTCATTTGGGTAGTCGTCATGGGTTCTTTGTTCATTATGCCCACTCTGACTGCACCAGTGACGTCCCTATAGCTGAGGGGCGGATTAGTGCGCCCCACAGGTGTAGTGGACGGTTTAGGTGCCTTTCTGGGGTTCTCCCCCGGAGAGACCTCCTCCGACCTGACCCTTTTCGGGTGTGGCCTCGAGGTTGTCCCCCCGGGAGTCCCCCCCCCAGAAGGCAGTCTAGCTAGCTCGAGGGCCTCCTCGAAATCCTTGCCCTCGGCTATAAGTCTGCTGAGGCGTTTCCGCCCCGCACCACTCAGACGGCCGTACTTTTCGCCCGTACTGAGGGTACCCTGCTCTGGCACTAGGGGTGTTTCCAAGGGCGTACCGGAGGCAGAGCCTCCGTCGACCGCAAGGTCACTCCCAAGAGTGCTAGAGGTAAGTCCAGTACAGGAGTCGCTTGGTGTCCTCCTTTCCTGGTTCAAGTCAGGCATCTCAGAGTCTGAGGACAGCCTCTGCGCCTGAAAGGTATTTGGTTGTATATTTTTATTTATATTTTCGTTCTCCATACAAATCCCACGAGTAGCAAGGGAATTAAGCGGTCACAGACGGCAGAGCCCCGCATGCCGCCTGAAGGGCAAAAATACTGCCTCGATGCGCCCTGGTTTCGAGGAGACAACCGTTCGCGACTGAGCTCCCCCTCAGCCATGCATCCATCGGCACGGTGCGTATGACACCTTGGATTGGGGATTTTTGATGACAAGGTTTACTCCTTCGGACAGGTAGGGAAGGGGAGGAAGGAAGGATTGAGCTGTGAAGGGGTTAAGAGCGCGGCGTTAGGTTTCTGTTATGTCTGGTTCAGATGGAATCAGACCAATAGCAGGCGGCAACCACGTGAAGGATAACCCTTCGCCTTGTTTAGGGGATCGACGTGACATGCACTAACTCCCTAGACCTTTAGCCAGATCCACCACCGGACAGGTGATGGAAATAGAGATGAGCCTATGTTATTGCCATTGTGTATATAACATACGCTCAACTCCGCCCTTTGTGATTACAATTTGTGATTACAATGTATACAAGAGTAGTATGCAAATACTCGTGCATACTGTAATATCCTGCGGGAAATCATGACATCCCAACGTCCTGCTCTAAACATCAGAATCTTTATCACTATGAAGTGTCTACCAAGTACCTACTCCTTGAGACAAATATAACTACATATAAAAAACCCGCATTCAAATCGGTTCACCCGTTTTAGAGCTACAGTTGACAGACATATCCACACACATAGCATTATAATGTATACATAAGCAGAATCCTATGGGTGCATTCTGGCTATGTATACAATGTAAATATGTGTACCTACATGCCGAGCATTGCACTTTAATTTTTTGATATAAAACCTGATCTCTAGATCTATATAGACCCACTTGGACTACTTGTGACATTCTCATTCCTATGAAGTACATGGGATTGTGATTGAAAACAAGTCCCAACTTGTGCATGTTCTATACCTTCGTCTTCCTGCTTGCTGTAGTCTCCATACTGCTTATGTTTCCAGTGTGAAAATTATCTGAAAATAATTAAATATAGACAGGTGAGTAAAGTATGTAGGTTGATGGTACTGATATTTTTTTATGATAGGGCTTTATCTATAAAAAACCTGCATTCAAATCGGTTCACCCGTTTAAGAGCTACAGTGAGACAGACATATCCACACACAGCAGTTCGATTGGGAGAGTTGGTAGGTACTAGGTAGGACATCCACCGTACACTATCGTTCTTGGGGAAACTTAAACGTCTTATATGTTGAGTAAGAAGTACCGACACAACACTTAAATAGTCCCATGACGATCGATTCGTATATCGTATTCGTATCGTATCGTATTCGTATCGTAATCTCTAAAGTAGCACAGTTTGTCTTATATAACAGAGAATTTGGATTTCAACTCAGCAAAATACTTACCTATAGCAAATCGTAGTCAGTAATAAAACGTAGCCGTAGTCAAATGTAAAACAGAGTTCTCGGAGTCCAAAACAAAGCACAAGTCAATATTATATGATCGCCACCAAAATCCATTTAACAAAGCCAAGTCATCGGGACATATCACAAAAAACACCATGAGAATTAAGAACCTGTGATGAGAACAACGAAAAGCAAAGAAAAGTGGTGAAAATGGAAAAAGAAAACTTTAAATTTCGCGAAATTTCGAAAATTTCATGACAATGACAGACCTCAGACTTATCACTTAAACCTAAACCACAGACCTAAACACAGAAAATACTAGATACCTATCATTAATCGGTGGAAAACCTATCATTAATCTGTGGACCTGTTATTTTCTGTGTTGAAGTCTGTGGTGTGCGAACGATTGTAGCGCCAAAACGAGGAAAAAGGAACTACAGCTGTCATACCCCTGATCACAAGACGACTGCTGTTTAAACTAGGAACAAGTATCTATGGAAGCGAAATATTTTAGACGAAATCAAACATCTCTTTGACTCACTCACTCGTACCGATTTTAAGCATAAGAAAGAAAGAGAAGTCTGCTACTATCAGGTGTCCTACTTTAAACAAAAATAACCACTTTTCCTAGAGTCTGACGTAGTTCAACCGTGGACGTAGTTTAGCAGAAAGGACCCAATCCACAAAATGGGTAAAATGAGTTATATAGGGTATAAGGAGACCGCTTCCGAAAACTTGACGCTATTATTAGACTACCTAAACACAATCCAGTATAACCACAATAACCTTATAGCGTGGGTATCACGCGCAACAACGTGACTGCGCGAGGTCACGGTAACGCAAAGTTCGCTGTCCTCCAGCGTCAGCTGATTTTATTTGGATTACTTTTAACTTTAAAAAAATACAGGCAATATTTTTTTTATTCCCCAAAAACGGGAATTGCACAAAAAATGCATTTTTTGTAAAAACTACTTTTTTCACATTTTTTTTTATAATATCTTATCAGTAATCTTTGGACACGTCTCCCAACGTGAGAATGACTCCATAGAGCGACTTGTCGTACAGGGCAAAATAGAGGGCACCAGAGGGCGAGGAAGGTCGCCTATGCGATGGACCAACCAAATGAAATCAGCTGTGGGAGATTCCTTGCGCGATTGCACCAGGCTGTCGGCCAGCAGGGAGAAGTGGCGAACACTCGTGTGGCGCATAAATCTGCCCTTAAAAACGTCACTTCTGGATGACCACGACCGCTCTGTTAAGAGTGAAACGAAGAAGAAGATCAGTACTTATCAGTACTATCACCTATCTTCGTTTTCGAGAGCGTTTCGCATACACCTATTCAAAGAGATCCTAAAGGTTGTTTCTTTCACTCAGAAAAAAAGATCCCTGATCCTACAATGTTATCATGGTTTTTTATGTTATGTATGAAATTATGTGTGCGTTGGGCGTTTGGGGTGCCTAATAAACTCGTATGTTTGCTACGAGAATTTCTTATAAATCATACCTTCCGTTACCGCCTGGACCAAGAGCGTCACCAGCTGATGGGCAAAGGGGGGGACTAGATAAATAATATATACGGAGGATGGAAAGAAAAATGACTTTTAGGTCCAGTCGAGAGGTTATGAAGGTGTAAAGCAAGTATTACAAGTTCTTGAATTGACGTGAAAATCATCATCATCATCATCATCATGATCAACCCATTACCGGCTCACTACAGAGCACGGGTCTCCTCTCAGAGTGAGAAGAGTTTTGGTCATAGTCTACCACGCTGGCCAAGCGGATTGGCAGACTTCACACACCTTTGAGAACGTTATGGAGAGAACTCTCAGGCATGCAGGTTTCCTCACCATGTTGTCCTTCACCGTTAAAGCAAGTGATATTTAAATACTTTTAAAACGCACATAACTCCGAAAAGTTAGAGGTGCGTGCCCCGGGATCGAACCCACGACCTCCGATTAGAAGTCGGTTGCCCTAACCACTAGGCTATCACAGCTTTTATTTGGAAGACGTGAAAATAGTTATTAATTATAAGTCAAGTGAGTGAATTTAGGACTTTGTTTGCATTTGGCTATACTCTGATTTTTAATTCGGTGGAAATCTGACGTTTCGTAATGAGTCCCCCGGCAGTGCTGTTTCCTCTCTTGTATGCGCTATTTACCAGCGACATACATTGCACCCCAGATGTTATGTTAGCCTAGTTTGCGGACGATAAGATGACATATACGACCCATACCCAATTCTCAAGTCAAGTGAGTGAATTTAGGACTTTGTTTGCATTTGGCTATACTCTGATTTTTAATTCGGTGGAAATCTGACGTTTCGTAATGTTACCAGAGATAAAACAATTCTCACAAAAGAGATAAAAAAATCAAAACTTATTGTTATAAAAATCAACTGCCTCATGTAGCAAGTGCCAAGCGGGAGCAGATAGACATCTGTCCCCCTAGAGATTTGATAACATTCATAATTTTAACAAATCTCTAGGGGGGGCAGATGTCCCTATCTGCTCCCGCTTGGCAACACCCATGGCCTGGACGGCATCTTATCATCTCCGAGACCACTTGGTGCTTGAGTCCCCCGGCAGTGCTGTTTCCTCTCTTGTATGCGCTATTTACCAGCGACATACATTGCACCCCAGATGTTATGTTAGCCTAGTTTGCGGACGATAAGATGACATATACGACCCATACCCAATTCTCGGTCATTCGATCTCGACTCCAAGTTACGGCTAGTCATCTAGGGTCTAGGCGACTGGTTCCGCCGCTGGAGGATAGAGGTCAACGGTGAAATAACGGAACTGTGCTTTTTACAGGAAAGCGTGGTAGCAAGTACTCCGGCAAACGTGCCGAAATAATTTCTTTACGGCGTTCTTTTCCCCTGGCAAGACAAAGCCAAATATCTAGGTGTGAACTTAGACGATAAGATGAACTTTGCCGCTCAAAGACGTAAATCCCCAAAAGGCAGCATTTGTGCTCAAGTTGTGCATTGTGATCGAGCAAAGAACCTGTATTCGTTCAATAATGTCCTGCACATGCATAGTATTTGCACATATCCCTCCCTTCTCGATTAAAGCAGACTAGGTAGTTTTACAAACACTGCAGAATAAGTTTCTGCACACGGCAATGGGTGCCCCGTGGTTTGTGCGCAATATTGATCTCCAAGATCTCGATCTCCCTGTTCTAGCCCAACACTTTAAGCAGTTTTCAAAGAATTACCTTGAGAAAGCTGCCCGCCATACTTTGACGTGAATCCCTTCCTCTGTTACGGGGACGTATGGATTAGTCTATTGCAAAACTAGCATTCCAACGTCACGTAAGCCGAGTTTCGAGACTCACAGGAGACGCCCTTAAGACAATGTTCTCCCCGATTTTTTTCAAGCCCTTGGGCTCTAGCTCCGCTGACAGATTTTCTGCGCTCGCTTCCCCCTAAGGGCCTAAACATTCCGAAATAAATCATTTTTATTTTAAAAATATCAATTTGTTTAGAAAGTTTTGTTTTTAGTTCCTTTCTGAGCATTAAGAAAAATACCCCGTAGTGTTAAAACCAATTTAGCAGAAACGACGGGTTGGCTTTTGAAACGTGCCGCCCTGATAGAGCAAAAGTGAGTTTATAAGGGCATCTTAGAGGGTCTGTCGATGCCCCCGGAACAATTTTTTTTGCCGGACGCGCGATTTTTTTTTACAAAAAATACGAATAATACGTATATTTTTAGGTTAGAAACGTAAATTTTTGATAAAAATTTGCGTGAAATGAAACGTTGTTTGACACGACAAGCGCAGGGTGGCCATTTTGTGGGGAGTTTCCCAACCTGCGGGGAGATTTGAAATAGATTGGGAATTTATTGGATTTATTTATAAATGTTTATAAAAAGGTTTTGTTTTTTAACCACACTTTTGGTAAATCCCCATTAACAAGTAGGGGTGGGAAGAAGCTAGGGTAGGTTAGGTTAGGTTAGAACATAAGTCCCGTGTGGGGTTGCTGGTCCCCCATCGGGCGCGTCCCCCCGGTGGCGGATGGGGGAACGCCTCCCAGATATGGGAGGTACCGGGGAAACCCGGCGCGGACCAAAACCAGCAGGGGGTTGCCGCTTGGAGGCTCCTGGTACTTCTCTGTTCATCAGAGTGGACTGTGGAGACTCCGGGCGGCGACAATTGGGGGGGAGGCTTTCGGGCCGTGAGGAAGAAAACCTCGTTAAAAAATTACCGGAGGGGGTGGAAACGCCCTGCGCGGCGGGTCCGCTGGTCTTTGTGGCCGGTGGGCGCTGGCTTCGGCCACCGTCGGGCAACCCGTAATCCGCACTGAGCGGAACCGGGGGCCCCACGCACTGAGCGAGGGGCCGCGAGGAAGAAAACCTCTATAAAAAATTACACGAGGGGTGAACCTCTTGAGGGTCGCCTGCGGGTGTGGCCCTCTTGAGGGTTGCCTCTGGCGAGGAACTCCGGGTGATGGAATGGCGTATCCGTCGCCCGTTGAGACGCCTCGGGTCGGGAGGCGCACCACTATGTTCCTGGTGCGTGCGCCTCAGACGGTGTTAGGGGGCCTTTAGGTCCCCCGGTGGAGGGTCTGCCTCGGCGGACGGCGCCGGCTGGGTCGCGGATGATTGCGCAAGTGTACCCGTAACCCAGCCACCAGGCGACACGGAGGAACATCGCTGGGTTTTAGTGGGTATTCTGGCCACTTCTTGGCCTGCTTGAGTCCCACCCTACCTTCCGGAAGCGTCGCAGTCCGCTGCGCTGCTTCCGAAAGGTGTGCGTAAATGCATTTCCCAGCGAAAAAAAAAAAAAAAAACTCTTAGGCACTTAGGTTCTATTGGGTCCTAGGTCGAATGTGGTCCAAATTGAAATCTGAGCACCCCAAGCAGTCTTGTCTTGATGACGTCTTGGTGAAATTATTTAAAAAAGAGTATGCGTTTCCGGCAAAGGGTTTGAGGGGGGGATGACTTACCTTCCCCCCCCCCCCCCCCCCCCCCCCCACCCTCACCTACCCCCTATCGGGGCGGCACGTTTCAAAATATTAACCGAAACGACTCAAACCCAAATTTTCCTCGATAACCGTAAGATACGTCAGTCTCTGAAGTACAATAAAAATATTAGTATTTTTGCCCATATTTGACAATATTTTCAACTATTCCAAAGACAATATCATTGCAGCAATTACCATCCAAACTTCAAACCTCGATTACTCAGAATAACTTTTTATGGGTTGGGTCATTTCTACTAAGCTACGTCCAGTTGACTGTCAATTTCTCGTAGGGTAAACGGCAAGTATTAACGACCCCCTTAACCCTAGAAGCCTTATCTATTTCGGACGTACACAAAGCCTTAATATACGTCTCAGAGCCGTACACATATAAATTACAATCTCTATGCAAAAATAGCCCTATTTTAGAAATATTGTTTAGCAGAAATTTAAATTTGGAATATAAACTAACAATTAAACAACACTGTTATAAATTATAACTATAACCACAGTTATTTATTACAACGAAAAAACAATATGCATAAATTGGGACAGTAAAAATTAACTTCTTCAAAATCAACTAAAACAAATATATTTTTTATAAAATCTTTTTTTTTTAACGCTAATTAGTTGTTCTTAGAGCAAACATTAAATCTAATCAGACTAAGACTAACTAAACTTTAGGAGCAGTCTACACACATATCAATTTTGTGCTTTTTAAAAGTTACACAAAGCCTAAACATACGTCTCGCAGTCGTGCTATACTTCGATAAATCAAAAATGGCGGGACTTACTTTAATGACACGGACACCGTCCGCTAGCTCCCGTCGGCCGCTGAGATGGCAAAAAAGCACGACGCGCTAACTTCAACCGTTACAAAGAGACAAACGATATTCGATTGCGTGTACGCCTTGCAGACGTAGATTAGGCTTCTAGGGTTAAGATAATTTTAAAATCGATATCAATTATTAACAGTAGTATATTACTAAGTAAATTACAAAATAGCACTAGCTTTCACATTTTTATTTGTTGTTTATGTTATTTTATGTTACTTACATATTCTATAGTTTATTTGCACTACCTTAAATGCTTTTAAATATAAGATTACCGTATAATAAATATCCATATGCCTATTTGTAGGTACTATCTATAACATGTACTAATTAAAAAGCGGTGATAGCCATCATTTGCTGTAACAGTGAAGAAAAACCTGCATGCCTGAGACTCTGCATAATGTTCTCAAAGGCTACCAATCCACACTTGTTCAGCATGGTGTACTACGGCATAAACCTTTCTCATTCTGAGACGAGACTCGTGCCCTGTAGTGGGCCGTTAAGGCGTTGATAATGATGATGATGAATTATAACGTGTCTGAGAAGTAGTCTTTAATAGAATCATATCGCGTTTGAGCATTAGTGAAACTTAACCGCGTGTTATTCTCTCATAATACACCTATTCGACTTTTACAGCGAAGCTGCATAAACCGTGACTAATTAATAAAGGGATTGTCAGATAAAAAATTTCGCACAACAAAGCACTTAGAACTTAAAAAATTACAAAATAACGTAATTTGACTTAGTTATGTGGATGCTCTATAAGTCGGCATTTTAACGTCTGTGTCACGTTTAAAAATTCGTAGACATGTCAAACGAAGTAAATTCAGTACAATATTTTTTCTTCTAATACTTGATTCTTTTGACTTTTTGAGTCAACTAATAGTATTTGCTTTTTGTATAAAGAAGTAATTTTCAATTTATTTAAAAAATAAGTACTAATTTGCCTAAGCTCGGCACCTTTGTGCCTTTTTCCAGCATTTGTGTCCTCAAAGTCGGCCCTCACGTGTCTGAAAGAAAATCATATTTTACCCGCGACTTCGTCCGCGTAAATTAATGTTTTTCTTAATATTTATAGGAACTCTTTTCTCCTTTTCATTTTATTTTATTTTCCCGCCAAATAAATACCCTTCTCCAAAATTAATAGAACTTTTGAAGAAATGGATAGAATTTTTTTCAACAGACAATTTTTTTGTATAGACAACATCAAGTTTATCCAATAGGATAAACAGGATACCTCACAATAGGATACCTTAGAAATAACCCAAATTCTAAAAGGTGGCACCCCCTGCCGACCCCAGGTACCTCATATTACTGGTTTTCCTAAGTCCACCACCCTTGTTTTTTCTTTAAATACGTAAAATAATCGTGTTATACTACTATTACAAGACATCAAATATTACAACAAATTAAATTGCAACAACAAGTCTTAAATATTATTCATACGTAATTTATATCTTGTCAAACGACGCTCGGAAAGCAGAAATTTTATAAGAAATTAAGCGATTTATGCACTTGCACTCGTTCTAAGCGATAATTGAGGGATAGGGATGCAAAAAAATGCTGCCTTATTCTAAAACTATTTTCCCATTAAAGCAAGCTATATGTACACATAAAATACTCAGTGTGCCTAAGCGGCACCCAAAATGTTAATATTTACAAACATAGAACTGAGTGCCGACTTTTGCTGGGCGGCTTTAGGAACATCCACCCTATCACCAGACGGTTAGCAAAATACAAAATTATTCACAATCTGTATTTCAAGATGACACTGAAATTATATTGCGATCTTTTTTTTGACAGTGCATATTGACATAAGCAAAAACGAAAGATATAATAAGTATTTATTCATTTTAAATAAGTTCTCTCTAGGAAGAAGAGGGGGTGGGGTATAATTTCTCTTAGTGTTTAAAAACATCATTTAAAAATCTGAGGCACGTAGTGATTACATACTCTTTGGCACGTCTGAGGCAAACTATTTTCATAAGTGTGTAAGAGACAACATTACATTTTTGACATAATAATAAAACAGTTTGCGGCAGACTCAAGACAAAAGATGGCCTCCCTAAAATGAATACATGGACACTCACACACGCACAACTTGAGACATCACAATAGGGTATTTGACAACATTGAAAATATACTATTGATTGTGGTCATCTTATCAGATAATAGCCTAAAAAAGACATATTTCACTCAATCACACTAAATTATATAATTTTACGCGATATTTTGCACGAAATAAAACATTATAATTTTTGAAATTTTATCAGACACGTGAACGCTCTGTGATTGGTTGCTACTCTGGTGACGTCACTTGAAATTATTATACTTGAAAGTACACTTTACTTGGTCGATATAATTGAAGTTTATCAACCAATCGAAAGTAAACTTTAAAGTTGAAACAATAAGATTGATATTAAAATAGCATTATTAACCTCTTAATTTCACTTATTTGGTGTGACTTTCTAGCATAGACCAACAAGAAGAGGACTTGGCATAATGTCCTATAGAAAATAGTGGATCGGAAAATAGCTTAAGCTTATCAAAATTTTCATAAGTGTGTAAGAGACAACACTACATTTTTAAACATAACAATAAAACAGATCGTGGCAGAAATTTTATTGCACTGCCCTTAAGATGGCCTCCCTAAAATGTATACATGAACACTCACACACGCACAACTTGAGACATCACAATGAACACGCGCCATTTTAGGTTGCGGGATTGTGCGTGTGTGAGTGTATTTTTGGCACGTTTTTAAGGTAGGTATGCCTACTCTACTTATTATTATTATCTCTATGCTTTCTAGCGCATATACTCTACAATACACAATTGTTTTCATACCAATAATTAGATAAACTCTTCCACTAATAAATTATCACTAGATAAACTCATAACTTTTCTTTATTTCCTCACAAAAACAAAAGATTTGTACCTAAATACACAAGTGTTTTTCGCGCCATCCGTCGTAACTAATCACGCAGCGTGCTCTGTCGCACGCACCGAGAGCAAGCGAGAAAAGTGATGATGCTAATATTTTTGCTATGTATTTATTACATAATTAAAGATTGTTATTTTTCTTGTTTCCTCTCCCGCATTCCATTTATTGCATTTAACTTTGTATTTATTGTATTTAACCTATTTAATTACTTTTAATTTGTATTTAACTATTTAATTATTGTTACTGGATAGCTACGCTGTTTTGTTGTGGTTTCTGGTTATGTAACCCATACTGTGCCCATACATACTCTGACCTCTGTGTGTGAACCTATAAACTTGCTCATTGGTTTGTGACGTCACGCGTATCATGTGATCAGCGCTATTACAGAAATGTCGTTTTTGGCGCGGTTTTCAAAACTTAAACTTTATCATTGATTTAATTCTTAATACTGTAGATATTCCGAAAAATATCAATGTAGTGTGTTTTAATAAGTAATAAAGAATAATTTAAAACTAATTCCAAAAATTAGTCAAATAGCCTATTAACACGCGCCATTTTATGTTTTCGGATTGTGCGTGTCGTGTGCGTGTATGATACCTAATCTAAGCGTGTGTGAGTGTATTTTTGACACGTTTTTAAAGTAGGTACCTATGGCTCCTCCAATACTGTTAATTTCTCAATGCGAATTACTAATTCCGTGGAATTCTGACAGCAGTCATTGTCATTTACAGATGAGTTATTTGTATAGGTATATATCTCTCTATATTATTATCATAGAGATAATATAGAGTTGCCCTAATGTCCTATAGAAAATAGTGGATCGGAAAATAGCTCAAGCTTATCAAAATTTTCATAAGTCTGTAAGAGACAACATTACATTTTTGACATAATAATAAAACAGTTTGAGGCAGACTGAAAACAAAAGATGACCTCCCTAAAATGTATACACGAACACTCACACACGCACAACTTGAGACATCACAATGAACAGACGCCATTTTATGTTTTCGGATTGTGCACGTATGATACCTAATCTAAGCGTGTGTGAGTGTATTTTTGACACGTTTTTAAAGTAGGTATGGCACCTCCATTATTATTATTATCTCTATGGTTTTTTAACCCTTTCAGCCCCCTGATTGTGTAACTTTTGACCATGAAATGGTATTCATTTGATGGCCTAACGCATCAAAGTAAAATAAACCATACTGCATTGAAATAGAGCTCAATTTCGTGTATCCATTCTAATACGATTAGGTATGTATGTACGTACGATCCATAACGCTCCATATTGAAATCAGTTGTACTGAATTTGTGACTTTAAGTCAATACATTCAAGGTACCTATATTTTACTTTAATGGCCTAAGGCCATCAAATGAATACCATTTCATCGTCAAAAGTTACACAATCAGGGGGCTGGACCATAAGGTTTCCAGAAGTGATTATAAGTTTTTAGTTATAAATTATGGATTATTTACGGTCTAGTATAGATCGACCAGAATCTCATGAAAAATAGATACATATATACATACATAGCAACACTACGTCTGCCCTAGCGATAAACAAAGTAACTGTCATTTTTTGTGAAATTGACTTTTTGCATTAACAAAAGTTTTATGTCGAGTGGTTTTTTACCACAGTTTAATATTTTAAATAACTTGAACCGTTTACTGAAATTTAAATTGCCCAAACAAAGTAACTGCACTCACTAACCCGGAATATAAATGCAAAAACCAAGTAAACAACAAGCACAACACAAAAACAAAGTAATTGGATGTTGATTACTTTGTTTTTGTATTTAAAATGCAGTTGCTTGATTTTTCGTTTCGTGAAACAATCCCAGGTAAGGTGTTCTGAATGTAATTACTTTGTTTATCACAGGGCAGCCGAGTTAACCTAGTGTTGCTTACTACAAAATTTAATTTCCCTATTTTTCATGAGATTCTGGTCGATCTATATAGTAATTCGTGTATAGGTTATTGTAGAGATCGACCAGAATCTCATGAAAAATAGGGAAATTAAATTTTGTAGTAAGCAACACTAGGTTAACTCGGCTGCCCTAGAGATAAACAAAGTAATTACATTCAGAACACCTTACATGGGATCATTTCACGAAACGAAAAATCAAGCAACTGCATTTTAAATACAATAAAACCGGCCCAGTGCGTGGCGGGCCACGCGCAGTGTAGGTTTCCGTAGTCACAATCCTCGAAAAACAGATATAACTCCTTAACCTGTGAAACCTAATTAGCCATGATAGTTTTCCTTTAAAATTGATTATATATACTACTGCTGTGAATTTTTTCAAGTTCCCATATACTGCCATTTGGCTGATAGAGGGGGGAGGACACTTGACTCTAATAAAAATTAGCATTTTAAAACATCATATTTTACAAACGGATCTAGAAATCGAAAAATGATGTTCCCACACCCATAGTATTTTTAAAAGACCTATTCAACGATACCCCACACTATGGGGTGGACGAGAAAAAAAATATTAATCCCTACTTTACATGTAGGGGAGCTACCCTAAAAAAAATATTTATCAAAACTTTATTTCACCACTTTGTCGGCGTGATTAATATTTATACCCATGCCAAATTACACATTTCTAGCATTAATAGTCTCTGAGATTAACCGAGGACGGACGGACGGACGGACAGACAGACGGACGGACATGGCGAAACTATAAGGGTTCCTTGTTTACTACGGAACCCTAAAAACAAAGTAATCAACATCCAATTACTTTGTTATTGTGTTGTGCTTGTTGTTTACTTGGTTTTTGCATTTATATTCCGGGTTAGTGAGTGCAGTTACTTTGTTTGGGCAATTTAAATTTCAGTAAACGGTTCAAGTTATTTGAAATATTAAACTGTGGTAAAAAACTACTCGACATAAAACTTTTGTTAATGCAAAAAGTCAATTTCACAAAAAATGTCAGTTACTTTGATTATCGCTAGGGCAGCCGTAGTGTTGCTAGCCTTGGAATTTCATTTCCCTATTTTTCATGAGATTCTGGTCGATCTATACGTCTTGATATTTTATATCGATGTATCGATATATCGAAATAATCAATATCGCCAGAAAATTGCGATATATCGATACATCGATATTTTATCTACAGTCCTACTTCAAACCAGTGTGACCATTTGTGGCAGATTTCTGCCATTTGGGCAGATTTAGCTCCTAACTCTGGCAGAATAAACTGACGATTTAAGAAAGTGGCAGATTGTGGCAGATTTCAAGGAAATCCTTATTATTTTTGAAATAGAAGAAAAACTTATGATTTTATGTTTATTTACTTAACTTAATTTTTGTATGATTTAAGTAGTTAGTAGAAAATTTTACTTTTTTAATGTAATTTTTTTACCTCTAAGAGAAATCTGCAGATGTGAATCTCAATCCTCGAATTCAATCTTTCCTTCAAAGAACGCAAACATTTTTGACTAAACTTTGTAATCAATTGCACGTTTATCACTGATCAATGTTTTTATAGATTTACAGTATTCAGATCCACAACATGTTGTTTACAAGGAATTTGTGACAATTATAGACATTGCAAATGAATTTCCCAAAAGAGTAGATGAAAATAATCTTCAAAAAGTAGACGAATTTCAACAAATGAAATTCGATAAAAGTGTAGGTAAGTGATTTGTTAGAATCTGGCGGAGGTGGCACCAGTACAAGTTTAAGTGTGGATAAATTCTGGAGAGCAATTGGGAAAATATGTCATTTGCATCACATATTTTCCCAATAGCTCTCCAACATTATGATATTTTGGAGCTCCAAAATATCATAATATTGCAAACTTTGCAATTTAGCTCTCTTATGTTTACCAATGTCAAACGCCTAATGTGAGAAAATATTCTCCCAAGCACTTAAATCAAAAATAATAATTTCCCAAATAAACATGTAGGTACTATGTACAAACTATGTACTGCTGAAGGTACTTAATTAATTATAGAACACAGAGACTGTATTTCTTACAACGAAAGAAATGATTAAAAAGATGTTGTATAGGTAATGAAAATAAACAAAATGAAGAATTATAATCAAACTAGCTTTTGCCCGCGGCTTCGCCCGCGTGAATTTCGAGGGAATCCTGAGGGAATCGTGGATATCTGATTTCCGTTTCCGCTCCCTTTTACAACCTTTATACCTACCTACTTTCAAGGACGTTTGCTATAGTAATCTACCTGTAGCTGTAGATATAGATTTCGGGTTTTTCGGAAATCCCGCGGGAACTGTGTATTTTTTCTGGATAAAAAGTAGCCTATGTTTTAAGTCAGGGCATAATATATCTCCATTCAAAATTTCAGCCAAATCGGTTCTGTAGTTGCGACGTTATAAAGTAACAAACATCTAAACATACAAACATCCAAACATCCACACTTTCACATTTTCCCCGCGGCTTCGCCCGCGTGAATTTCGGTTTTTCACAAATCCTGAGGGAATCGTTGATTTCTGGTTCCCGTTCCCGCTCCCTTTTCCAACCTTAATACTTACTTTCAAGGTAGTTTGCTATAGTGATCTACCTATAGCTGTAGATTTAGGTTTTTTCAAAATCCCGTGGGAACTGTGGATTTTTCCAAGATAAAAAGTAGCTTATGTTTTAAGTCAGGGCATTTTATCTATCACCATTCAAAATTTCAGCCAAATCTGTTCAGAAGTTGCGACGTTATAGAGTAACAAACATCCAAACATCTCAGCCGCTGCAATCGCTTCAAGTTTTCGACTTAGGCAGCTAGAGGGCGCTGCGATCGTTTTTTTTTAATTTCGAATGATGGCTGCGAGGGCGATGCGATCATTACTTAGTTTCCACTTTTAGCCGCCAAAGGACGCTGTGATCACTTCAAGTTAGGCTGCCAGAGGGCGCTGCGATCGTTTTTAGTTTCCAGTTTTGGCTGCTAGAGGGTGCTGCTATTGCTTCAAGTTTCCGGCTTAGGCCGCCAAAGGGCGCTGTGATCGCTTCAAGTTAGGCCGCCAGAGGGCACTGTGATCGTTTTAATTTCCAGTTTTAGCCGCTAGATGGCGCTGTAATTGGGTTTTTAGTTTCCAGTTTTGGCCGCAAGAGGGCGCTGCAATCGTTTTTAGTTTCCAGTTTTGGCTGCTAGAGGGCGCTGCTATTGCTTCAAGTTTCCGGCTTAGGGCGCTGTGATCGCTTCAAGTTAGGCTTCCAGAGGGCGCTGCGATCGTTTTAATTTCCAGTTTTGGCCGCAAGAGGGCGCTGTGATCGTTTTTAGTTTCCAGTTTTGGCCGCAAGAGGGCGCTGTGATCGTCTTTAGTTTCCAGTTTTGACCGCCAGAGGGCGCTGCAATTGTTTTTTTAGTTTCCAGTTTTAGCTGCTAGAGGGCACTGCTATTGCTTCAAGTTTCTGGCTTAGGCCGCCAGAGGGCGCTGCGATCGTTTTTAGTTTCCGGTTTTGTCCGTCAGAGGGCGCTGTGATTGCTTCAAGTTAGGCCGCCAGAGGGCGCTGTGATCGCTTCAAGTTAGGCCGCCAGAGGGCGCTGCGATCGTTTTAATTTCCAGTTTTGGCTGCTAGAGGGTGCTGCTATTGCTTCAAGTTTCTGGCTTAGGCCGCCAGAGGGCGCTGCGATCGTTTTTAGTTTCCGGTTTTGTCCGTCAGAGGGTGCTGTGATTGCTTCAAGTTAGGCCGCCAGAGGGCGCTGTGATCGCTTCAAGTTAGGCCGCCAGAGGGCGCTGCGATCGTTTTAATTTCCAATTTTGGCTGCTAGAGGGTGCTGCTATTGCTTCAAGTTTCCGGCTTAGGCCGCCAAAGGGCGCTGTGATCGCTTCAAGTTAGGCCGCCAGAGGGCACTGTGATCGTTTTAATTTCCAGTTTTAGCCGCTAGATGGCGCTGCAATTGGGTTTTTAGTTTCCAGTTTTGGCCGCAAGAGGGCGCTGCAATCGTTTTTAGTTTCCAGTTTTGGCTGCTAGAGGGCGCTGCTATTGCTTCAAGTTTCCGGCTTAGGGCGCTGTGATCGCTTCAAGTTAGGCCGCCAGAGGGCGCTGCGATCGTTTTAATTTCCAGTTTTGGCCGCAAGAGGGCGCTGTGATCGTTTTTAGTTTCCAGTTTTAGCCGCCAGAGGGCGTTGCGATCGTTTTTAGTTTCCAGTTTTGGCTGCTAGAGGGCACTGCTATTGCTTCAAGTTTCCGGCTTAGGCCGCCAGAGGGCGCTGTGATTGCTTCAAGTTAGGCCGCCAGAGGGCGCTGCGATCGTTTTTAGTTCCCATTAAAACTTTCATCCCCTATTTTACCACCCTTAAAAGAAGATTTTTCAAAATAAAATATACAGAGTTTTATTATTTAAAACTCATAATCTAAATGCCGATTTTCAGGTCTGTAACTTTAAAAACATAGGACTTTCATAAAAACTTTCATCCCCTATTTTACCACCCTTAAGGGGAGATTTTCCAGAATAACTTATACAGGTTTTTATCATTTAAAAATTTTAATCTAAATGCCTATTTTCATATCTGTAACTTCAAAAACATAACCTTCCTACCCCCATTTCACCCCCTTAGGGGAGGATTTTCGTGAAATATTTTCTAGGCTGATATCTAAGCTCTAGAATTAACCTACCTTCCAAATTTCAAGTTGATAATAGCAAAATTATAATTAAAACTTCCCATTAAAACTTTCATCCCCTATTTTACCACCCTTAAGGGAAGATTTTTCAAAATAAAATATACAGAGTTTTATTATTTAAAACTAATAATCTAAATCCCGATTTTCAGGTCTGTAACTTTAAAAACATAGGACTTTCATACAAACTTTCTACCCCCATTTTACCCCCTTAGGGGAGGATTTTAGGGATATTAAATAGCCTATAACCTGCCCCAAAAGTTGGACTACCAAATGCAAAAAGAATTTTTCAAATCCGATAGGTACTTCCAGAGATTAGCGCGTTCAAACAAACAAACAAACAAACAAACAAACTCTTCGGCTTTATTATATTATAGTATAATTTTTTTTTTTTTTTTTTTTTTTTTTTACGCTGGGAAATGCATTTACGCACACCTTTCGGAAGCAGCGCAGCGGACTGCGACGCTTCCGGAAGGTAGTGTGGGACTCAGGCAGGCCAAGAAGTGGCCAGAATACCCACTAAAACCCAGCGATGTTCCTCCGTGTCGCCTGGTGGCTGGGTTACGGGTACACTTGCGCAATCATCCGCGACCCAGCCGGCGCCGTCCGCCGAGGCAGACCCTCCACCGGGGGACCTAAAGGCCCCCTAACACCGTCTGAGGCGCACCAGGAACATAATGGTGCGCCTCCCGACCCGAGGCGTCTCAACGGGCGACGGATACACCATTCCATCACCCGGAGTTCCTCGCTAGAGGCAACCCTCAAGAGAGCCACACCCGCCGGCGACCCTCAAGAGGTTCACCCCTCATGTAATTTTTTATAGAGGTTTTCTTCCTCGCGGCCCCTCGCTCAGTGCGTGGGGCCCCCGGTTCCGCTCAGTGCGGATTACGGGTTGCCCGACGGTGGCCGAAGCCAGCGCCCACCGGCCAAAAAGACCAGCTGACCCGCCGCGCAGGGCGTTTCCACCCCCTCCTGTAATTTTTTAACGAGGTTTTCTTCCTCACGGCCCGAAAGCCTCCCCCCCAATTGTCGCCGCCCGGAGTCTCCACAGTCCACTCTGATGAACAGAGAAGTACCAGGATCCTCCAAGCGGCAACCCCCTGCTGGTTTTGGTCCGCGCCGGGTTTCCCCGGTACCTCCCATATCTGGGAGGCGTTCCCCCATCCGCCACCGGGGGGACGCGCCCGATGGGGGACCAGCAACCCCACACGGGATATTATAGTATAATAGTATAATAGTATAGATGTTGACGCAATATAATAGTAAGCGAAACAATACAAAAATAAAATTTTAGGTTGGTTTAAGAATTTTTTAGAACTTATTTTATTTATTCCTTCCAGTCCCCATAAGAAGTATTAATATTATGAAGGCATATTTTTGGCATTTTCCGGAATCGAGTTGGCAGATTTTGGGAGATTTTTTTTCCAGTGTCGGGCAGATTCACCATTTTTGAGATGGTCACACTGCTTTATACTGAAAAAAATAAAAACCGACTGAACGTGGCCTTGTTGGTGTGCTATGTTATTTTCCATCTTCGTGAACTAAATTTTATCTAAAAATGTCCGACGCAATTGTGCCCAAGGGTCAACCTGTACCCGGCGAACCCGAAAAAAAGGGTTGGTTGTTCAAGTGGACGAATTATCTAAAAGGATATCAGCGAAGATGGTTCGTGTTGTCAAATGGATTATTATCATATTACAGGTGAATTACGTCCTTACTTATATTTAATACATAAATAAAACTTATTTAAAAGGTATTTTAATACTTATATAAAAGATTTCATGATTTGTTTATAAAATATACCTAATATCTTTATCTGCAAAAATATTTATCAGAGGACCTAATCAAAATTTTGGTTTGTTTTTTATCATGTCCCTAATCAGTCACTAATTTGTACGCGGTATAGATTAAAGATATATCACAATATTTAGTAATATCAATTTAATATTGTAATACTATATTTAATATTGTATGTTGTTAATTGTATACTTTCAACACATTACAAATTCCGGATCTTTGGTTTACAAACTTGAATACCCATAGCAATATAACTAAAGAAATGTTCACCAATGTCTACACATATTGTGCTGTTATTATTATATTGTGCTGCTATATTAAACGGGTAGTGTTGTTGAAAATTGAATTAAATGCTCTCTAGCTTTTTTGAACAAGTGAGGCAAACAATTTTGCTTAAGTCTAAAAGTTTTGTGATAGGATTCTACCCGGAATCCGCCTGGCTAGCGACCACACTTCAGCCATAATCTGCCGCAAAGCATCCGATGTGTTCCGGCAGCGAGCTGAAGAGCCAGTCCCTTTCCTATAAAGCCGGCAACACATTAGTGGTTCCTCAGGTGCTGCTAATATTCATGGGTGGCAGTAATCACTTAACATCAGGTGACCCGCTTGCTCGGTTGACCGCTATTCCTATAAAAAAAAGTATGACAAAATTGTACTTTTAGACTTAGTAACATTCAAAATTCAAAACCATGAATGTGAAAATCCTGTTAAAGAAGTATACTTTTTCTTAATTCATAGTATTCATTGAAACATGTCCAAAAATCAGCATAAACCAAAGAAACTTCAATAAAAGCAACAATGCAAATATTGATTACTGTCCCTGTTCATGATAAGTTATTAGTTTTCATTAGCCAGTCATTGTATATTTCAGGAACCAAGCAGAGATGTCTCATACATGCCGTGGCACTATATCACTACTAGGTGCTCTAATCCACACAGCAGACTCGTGCACATTTGTCATCAGCAATGGTGGCACACAGACCTTCCACATCCGTGCCCATGATGAGGTGGAGCGACAGAGTTGGGTCACAGCACTGGAACTAGCAAAGGCTAAAGCCATGTATGTCCAATTTTTATTTAATACAAAGTAATTATACAAAAGATGGACATATAAAGTCTTCACACAGTGGAACAGCCACTGCTTGTTAAAACATGTTTGTGTTAAGCAGAAGTTTCTATATTGCTAAGTAGTGGGTTGACAATACTTCACCAAACAGTAAAAAGTTACAATTATTTAAATCATTAAGAAATCTATTTGAATTTTATAGTCGGGCACAAGAGTCAGATGAGGATGAAGATCAGGGGCCCACAGCTGTGGGTGGGGCTGATGGTGAGACAGAAGACGCAGGTGGGATAGCCCGGGAATTGGCAGCACGGTTTCATGACTTGCGCACTTGCTCAGAGCTGGTTGCGAGGCATGGGGCGGCTCTACAACGCTCTCTTGTGGACTTAGAAATACCTCCCACTGACACCACAAAACAAGTCTCCGAGCGTGCTACTCTGTTTAGGATATCATGTAATGCAATGATGAATGTAAGTTTGAATATTATGGTTAATTTAAACACTTAGCTTATGCTTACATACCTAATGTAAGCATTTATAGAACCTATTATAATACATGACCTCCAATGTATGCGTCATGATATCTAGAGGTAAGGAACGCCTTCATACATTAATTATAATTAGACAAGTACTCTTAGTTTGAATCCATACTATAATTTACTTAATTTGGTTATGTGTACAAAAGCAACAAATGCATTTTGATTTTGTAATCCTTACAAAAGAAATTAATATTGATACTAGAACTTAGAAGTTGCTTATGGTTTTGTTCACATGGATTGACTGTTTTCCTATGTAACTAAGATGCCATTTCGAAAAGTAGCCTTCATAGAGCATTCTTCGCAAAGTCATCTACAATAACACCAATTTTATAAGTTTAACTAAAAACTAAATTTTATACACCAATGAATATAAGCCTTGATACTTTACAAATAACAAGTACAAAATGAGAATATTGGATAATCAGAAATCCATAATATATTATGATGAAAAGTCAATAGTACATTACTGCATGAGACCAGGAAGTAAGATTTTTCTGGTTAAGGGTATAACATGAGGCACGGTCGAAGATAATATTTCAAATTTTTCACACAATTGTTTTATTCATAAGATTGATATCTGGTACATAGGCTTGCTCAGAGTTCATGAGTGCAGCGGCAGCATCTAGTGCTCGTATGAGCCGGGCTCTGCAGCATGAACGTGAACAGAAGATGCGCTTGCAAGAGGTGGTGGAACAGTTGGCACGGCAACACGACAATCTGGAGAAAACTGTCACCGCTAGAAGCACTCCGCACACAGGTAATAATTATTTTATTTGTCTTTTTCGTGACTTATATAGCACAATAGCACAATTTATAGGTTGTAATCAAATAACTTAAGTATTTATTGGGTAAGGAAATTGCATCAGAAATACAATACACAGCAAAATAAACATTTTTGCATTATAATATGTAAGAACTTACTGATAGATGTGACTGCCTGAGTGGAATACTTTTTGAATTTTCCTGCCTGTGAAAGTCCTATCAAAATCAGTTCATTAGATTATTATATTTCAGAGGCTACTTACTTAATTGTTTACGTTTATTTTTTGCAACATACTCAAATACCCTACTAAAATGTCTGAATTTTGAAAATCTGTAGGTAATTTGCAGTTTTTATTTTCTTTAAAATTATCAATACGGTTCCATTATCATCAACATCCTCTTTCCTATACAGGGTGTTAGGAGACCGCTCTCGGAAACGAAGACAGGTGATAGTACTGATGATTACTGATAAGATATCACTAAAAAAAACGTGAAAAAAAAAAATTTTTTTTTACAAAAAAAAAATTGCACTTTTTATGCAATACCTGTTTTGGAGGGTTAAACAGCCCTGTAATTGCAAAAAACTTATTTGCTGTATTTTGTAAAAGTTTGTTACGTAATTCTTGCGTGATTAAAATAAAATCAGCTGACGCTGGAGGTCAACGAACTTGATGTGACCTATTTACGTATCGTTAGATACCTACGAAACCGCGGTCGCGCCGACGCCGATACCTACCCTATACGATTATGTTTAGGTAGTATAACAATAGCGCTAAGTTTTCGGTAGCGGTCTCCTTATACCCTGTATAATAGTTTTCACCTTACCGACCGCACTCAATATTATAATATCATTCGTTATTGGAATGTTGAGATTTGTTTTTTAGGGTTCCGTACCCGAAGGGTAAAAAACGGAGCCCTATTAATGTCACTCGGCTGTCTGTCCGTCTGTCCGCCGGTCACAGGTCTCTAGCTCGCAGACGAAATGAGTTACAAACCTGAAACTTTGGTATTTAGTGTAAAACGTTAACCCAAAATCAAATATTGAATTAGAAATTGAATTAAATTATTTTTCAGGGGGGCTCCCATACATGAAAAAGGAGCCGGAAAAAAAAATTTTTTCTTTACCCTAGCTTGTGGGGTATCATTGTTTAGAGCTCATTAAGTAGAGTACAAATATATATATTTTTAATTTTTATCTCAAAAAATAAGGGAATGGGAGGCCATCAAAGTTGTCAGTTTTAGACCATTTTTGTGACGGGGGCTATCTCAAAAACTAAACTAGTTGGGAATATGATATTTCAGTATATTATGTACTATATGCTCTATTTAAACAACAAATACTGAAAACAACGATTTATTAAATAGTTTATAAGCTGTGACCAAAATAAACGAACATTTTTTTGGGTTTTTCTTTCACGGTTTGTTGCGATGTCTAGCTCGGAAATTAAATATTTCTTAGACCCAAAATATTATATTGTTCATAATTATGTACAGAACCCTGAAAGAGCGAGGCCCGACTCGCACTTGGTTTTATTTTTAAATTCATGTACCATTTCAAGATTTGTCATCTATAGTATGAATTTTAATTCAATTCCAGATTTGACAATTTCAGTGTTGCAACGTTATGACAAGTACTAAATAGTGACGTTGCGATCGATTCCTCTCGTTTATAGTAGTATATCTAAACACGGATAATTTAGTTATGACGATTAATTTTATTAAGGATCTGAGAGTTTTCTTTAATAATTGTGTATGAAATAAATAAAAAAATGGGATCATGAAGGAACATGAGAAATAAAACAAATAGATACAGTATTATGGTAATATTTTATTTTATAAATCGTCGCCGTCATCGCTATCGCTATCGCTGTCACTTTCTGTAACATTTATTATAAATGTGTCTGTGATATTTGTCAATTAACATATCTAGCCTACTCATTTTTCCTCTTTTTTGACAACATGGGATACGCATTTAAACCATTCGGTAGCTGTAATTTTTTGATTGCCTTCCTTAAATAAATTTCTCACGTCTGTCAATTTGAAGGTTTTATTATTTTGAGCTACATGCCCCTTTACCTGCGCCCATATCAATTCGATAGGGTTCAGCTCGCAATGGTAAGGGGGCAGTCTTAAAATCGTGATCCCATGTTGTGCTGCCATTTCGTCTACAGCGTACTTAATAAAAGACTCGTTATGTGGAATCAGTTCTAAAAGCGTAGCTCTAACCATATCTGGTTCATAATGAATATTTTTATTTAAAAGACAGTCTTGAATGGCAGCTTTTTTCCAGCTCATTTTTTGTGCCGTTTCCAATTTTCGGGAGTGGTAAGGTACATTATCCATCACCACAATTGAGTTTGGTCTTAATTTTGGTAAGACTCCAGCGAACCACTCCTCAAAACAAATAGATTCACTCAGAGTTCACAAAAAACTATAAACGTAACAACAAACACAACGTAACAAAACTTTAACAAAAACCCAACAAAATATCGATTCGCAATGAAACAAGATATTCGTGCAGTCAGACTTGGAGAATGAAGCTGAATGACAAGATAAACAAAATGGCGATAGCTGCACGAGCGCGCACGGGTTGCCAATACAGAAAACTATCTAGGCTCTTTTATTATAAGTTTTGTTTTTAATATAAAAAAACAAAAATATTAACTTTTTATAAAATAAAGCAGCGGTTACTAATTAATAAATAATTATGAATTTATTTAAATGAAAATCAATAATTTAGTCTTTAATTGGCACACCAATATTATGATTACATAAACATAAATCTCGATTGTTTATCGATTTTTGTGTTCATCACTACACTATTATATGTGGTATCATTATTTTACAAAATGACAGTAGCTAATGTCAAATGTGGAATCGAATTATAATTCCGACTATAGATATTTGTTGTGCTTATAAATTCTACGTGACTCGTGGGTTATTCGTATTTCGTCTATGGTTCAATCAAAGGTAGGTAAAAAAGCTAGAATCCAAAGCCGTGATGAATCCAGATGAAAAATTAAACAGGTCTAAATCTAAAAAGCAAGAACTCAAAGCCCGGATGACAGTTTATAAAAAGGAAAATTGACGCATGACTCGTGACGACTGACGGATATTGGATATTTTGACCATGGATTTGATAAATTGTTTTTAACTTTGTTAAATTTAATTAAAATTAATAGTGTTCTGTGTGTTATATTATATAGTGAAATAAAAAAATGTGTGACCGAAAATAAATACATATTCGTTTCGGTACGTAATACCGCAATAATTTATCTTGATTCGAACGCCGTTCTTTTTGCAATTTTTGGCAGTCCCATGGTTGAAGGTTGTGTACGATTAAAAATCTATTAATGCATTACCTACTTGCTACAATGGGGAAGTTGCTTCTGTATTTACTGATCTAATTATCGCTCGCCTGGTATTGTAGTTAAACAGTGGTGTGTGGCAACAGTCTTGAGTACATATTGGTGAAATACGTGTGTTCCGCGATCTTGGCCTTGTGCATCTAGTGTTTTGCATAAAATTAGTATCGATAGATTGTTTTGCAATGACGGGTACATAATTCTTCAATATGGTATTCACTATGGGCGGTAAGTGGATAACAAAAGCTGAAAGATGGTTTATGTATTATGTTAGTGCTAGATGTTGCCAACACTGTTTTTTTGCAAATCATAATTGCCACACTTCCACAAGGCACTGAATATAATTGATTATTCAATTCACAGGTAACAGGAAAATAGTTTCCGTCTTTAAAAAATAATACCTATATTTGTGTATCTCAGAGGCATAATTATGAGCCAAAGTATCTGTTTTTCAAATAAAGTTGTAGTTTAATGATATATTTTTCGCTGTGCATCAACAGATGTAGTTAATTATTTATGTTAACAATAGTAGTTTCGAAAATATAATTAAGCGTAAGTCATCAAACAGGCATTTGTGTCCATATTAAATATGCCTCACCAGATGCCTCTTAGGTACAGATCTGCTTGTTGCACATTAATACTTTTAATGTTTGCAGAACAGCTTAAAATTATACAATGTCCATGGGCAATGCAATGCACAAAAATGTAAACAAATCTCAGGTTATATTGACTGTATAACAGGTTCATAATTTTTTCTTATTTATCAAGTAGATATGTATATTTTGAAGATGAAAAATATTATCCTTATTGTAGGAGTGAAACTATTTCACTTCATTTAAGAGGAATGTCTGGAGTGTTCAATTGGTGTGTAAAATACCTGTACAAATTACTGTACCCAACACCGCCTGTTCAAAGTGATGTATTCCACTGCCTTTATTCATTTATGCTTTTTCATATTTTCATCCAACCCGCATATTAATTGCATTATTCGATGTTAGCTACTATTATGTTAATGTCTAATGATTGTCATACATATGACAAGATGATCAACACCTAAACATATAAATAAAATTGAAGTGTCTGTCTGGAATTTTGTAATAACTCCCTGTTATTAAACTCATGATTATTTGAACAACCCAAACACACTTTAAAATTTGTTTTTGTCTGTTTGTCTGGGCTTAACTTAGTATTGGCTGAACCAATTTTGACGATACTTTCACATGGAAGGAGAGTGAACTAGGACACTTTTATCCCTGAAAATAAAAATTAACACTTAAATTATTAAACATAAGATTTTTAAAAACCTAAATCCACATTGACATAATAATTTTGTTCACCAGGTAATATAGTTTCACTAACTGTAATGGTTTCTACACTGTATATGCTTCTTTTCATTAACAAAGTTACATATAGTAAATAAAAGTTTATTTGAATCTGAATATATTTTTCTTGTAAGGCACTTACATAGAAATCTACCTACAGGTTATTCATGATCATCATTTTTAAGCAATTTCATTATTATTCCTCTATTTTTTTGTATTATCATCAAAACTAATAAATGGTTTATAATCATATCAAAGCACATGAGTGCAATTTTTCAAGTAAAGCAATCTTTAGTGTAGAGGTTAACTTTTGCAAAAATATAATTTGACATCTCTATACTAAATTATTAGTTATTTGGGAATATTTAGGTGGAGTAGTTAACAAGTAGTTTCAAGTATATTAATTGTGATATGTATAATTTTTTTTTCATGCCATGTGACTTCAAATGAACTCATTGTACTGTGACCAGGGGGGTTATTCTGTAACTTAGTTAGCAACTGAAAATAGTTGCCAACGAATTAGTTCGATATACATTGCTGCTTTACTGTGTGAAATTATGAAAACACTTTATAATTTCCCACAGTAAAGCAGCAATGTATATCAAATTTATTAGTTGGCAACTATTTTCAGTTGGTAACTAAGTTACAGAATAACCCAGCAGATCCATTCAAGCACAGAACTGGGACTATACATGGGTGTTTGTATCCTTATGTGTTTGAAATCCAATCAACTCGCACAAAACGTTTCTGTTTAACGTGTGGAATGTATGTACTTCTGGCGTCAATGTTTCCTGCCGCATACATCTAGAGTACCTTCAAGGCAGGAGTGATCATTGCTTTCCATCAGACACGTTTGTCGTCAAGTGCAAGCGGCCTATCTTTCAGTGAAAAATAAAGCTGTGCAGTGGCATGTTAAAAATGTGTTTCCTGTATATAATTTAATAAAATATTTAAAATTAAACTTTTTGTACTCAGGTGGTAACGGTTCGGGGCAAGGAAACGAAACAGAGGATGAGGACCATGAGTTCTTTGATGCCATGGAAGATGGAGTCTCCTCTGCTATGGAGGACAAGAATTCATTTGTAATGAAAGTGCCTGTGAGTTTACACATTAACTATTTCATACTAGACAATAACTGTGAGCACAGACAATTTAGATATCTTTTATTTTGTTTTCCTTGTTAAAATATTGTTTGGGATAGAATTTATTTTCTCAGTAAAAAAATTGTCTAGGTTAAAATTTTACTATCTTCTTTAATATTGGTTCAGTAGTTAAGGCCCAGTTGTCTTGCAACTTTAGGTATTTGCGCGCTACCTCAGCCCCCGCTATGTGCCTACTTATCGTAGTTAAAGACGCGCCGACGGACATCGAGTAGCGACCTCGTTCGAGCAATTCTTGCCACAGTATAGATAACTGTACAGTTTTACAACATATTTATTAATGAAATAAGAGACCAATGATGTTTATATTTTCTGTTTTGTTTTCTTCTAAAATTAACTCAACCATTATTTTAGATCTGTTTTGTTACCAGATCTATGTCATGTCTTTAGATCATAATATAAGAATAGAAGAATATTTTCATCCGAAAATATTGAACAGCATAGTTTTGAAAACTATATACCTTTTTCATTACGACGTTTCTACGCCAGTTTTTAGGGTTCCGTACCCAAAGGGTAAAAACGGAGCCCTATTAATGTCACTCGGCTGTCTGTCTGTCTGTCTGTCTGTCTGTCTGTCTGTCTGTCTGTCCGTCTGTCCGCCGGTCACAGGTCTCTAGCTCGCAGACGAAATGAGTTACAAACCTGAAATTTTGGTATTTAGTGTAAAACGTTAACCCAAAATCAAATATTGAATTAGAAATTGAATAAAATTATTTTTCAGGGGGGCTCCCATACATGAAAAAGGAGCCGGAAAAAAAAATTTTTTCTTTACCCTAGCTTGTGGGGTATCATTGTTTAGAACTCATTAAGTAGAGTACAAATATATATATTTTTAATTTTTATCTCAAAAAATAAGGGAATGGGAGGCCATCAAAGTTGTCAGTTTTAGACCATTTTTGTGACGGGGGCTATCTCAAAAACTAAACTAGTTGGGAATATGATATTTCAGTATATTATGTACTATATGCTCTATTTAAACAACAAATACTGAAAACAACGATTTATTAAATAGTTTATAAGCTGTGACCAAAATAAACGAACATTTTTTTGGGTTTTTCTTTCACGGTTTGTTGCGATGTCTAGCTCGGAAATTAAATATTTCTTAGACCCAAAATATTATATTGTTCATAATTATATACGGAACCCTGAAAGAGCGAGGGCCGACTCGCACTTGGCTGATTTTTAAAAAAGAACTGCCACTTTGTCACGTGAGTTAGGTGTAGGAATATGTTTCATTTATCTATTTATATATTTATAAAACAGCGGTATAGCCTGCCCACAGCACTAAATATTCTACAGAAGACGCTCTAACAACGAGAAAAAATATATGCGCCTATTCTTATAGGGTACAAGCGGATACCGGCGACTTCGTTCGCGTGGATATTGGTTTTTGAAAATCCCGCGGGAATTCTATTCTTTTTGTTTTGCTCCTTTGAGCTCATGCCTTGCTAAAAACTGTTAAAAGTGGCGCAATCAAAAGGTGCATATCTTCTAGAGAAAGTCCCATCAAAATCGATCCAGCTTAAGATGAAATCTATACGTTCAAAGATTCCTGTACAATCCGGTTTTCCAGTTGTATAAAATATGGAGGGTTGTGATGGCTGTAATTTCTGAACTACAAAACCGATGACTTTAAAATGTTTACGGGATGATATTTAAAGTATTTCCTTTTTATTTTTATACCTGTTGCAGGTAAAATAATAGGGATAAATAAAAATGGGGTAAATAGGTACATACATGCATAATAAGTTCTGTATTTATAGAATATAAAAAAATAACTTTGAGTACCAACATTTAGGGGCTGTGGATTTGATATAAGCGTTTAAAAATCTGACCACGTGAGCACATAGTGGTAAAAATAAGAAGTTTGAGTACCAACAACATGGGACTGCACCCTATAGTTTCGGAGATATAAGGTTTTAAAAATCTGACCACGTGAGCACATAGACATCGCAAAAATAAGAAGTTTGAGTACCAACAACATGGGGCTGCACCCTACAGTTTCGGAGATATAAGCTTTTAAAAATCTAAACATGGGATCACATAGACATCGCAAAAATAAGAAGTTTGAGTACCAACAACATGGGGCTGCACCTTATAGTTTCGGAGATATAAGCTTTTAAAAATCTGACCACGTGAGCATATAGACATCGCGAAAATAAGAAGTTTGAGTACCAACAACATGGTGCTGCACCCTATAGTTTCGGAGATATAAGCTTTTAAAAATCTGACCACGGGATCACATAGACATCGCAAAAATAAGAAGTTTGAGTACCAACAACATGGGGCTGCACCCTATAGTTTCGGAGATATAAGCTTTTAAAAATCTGACCACGGGATCACATAGACATCGCAAAAATAAGAAGTTTGAGTACCAACAACATGGGGCTGCACCTTTTAGTTTCGGAGATATAAGCTTTTAAAAATCTGACCACGTGAGCATATAGACATCGCGAAAATAAGAAGTTTGAGTACCAACAACATGGTGCTGCACCCTATAGTTTCGGAGATATAAGCTTTTAAAAATCTGACCACGGGATCACATAGATATCGCAAAAATAAGAAGTTTGAGTACCAACAACATGGGGCTGCACCTTATAGTTTCGGAGATATAAGCTTTTAAAAATCTGACCACGTGAGCACATAGACATCGCGAAAATAAGAAGTTTGAGTACCAACAACATGGTGCTGCACCCTATAGTTTCGGAGATATAAGCTTTTAAAAATCTGACCACGTGAGCACATAGACATCGCGAAAATAAGAAGTTTGAGTACCAACAACATGGTGCTGCACCCTATAGTTTCGGAGATATAAGCTTTTAAAAATCTGACCACGTGAGCATATAGACATCGCAAAAATAAGAAGTTTGAGTACCAACAACATGGGGCTGCACCTTATAGTTTCGGAGATATAAGCTTTTAAAAATCTGACCACGTGAGTACATAGACATCGCGAAAATAAGAAGTTTGAGTACCAACAACATGGTGCTGCACCCTATAGTTTCGGAGATATAAGCTTTTAAAATCTGACCACGTGAGCAAAAATCAGATCATATAGACATTACTAAAATAAGATGTTTGAATATTTTAGTAATGTCTATATGTGATTTGATTTCTGATTTGAATCTATTTACTTCACCTGATCACTAATACTACAAGTATAAAGTTTTTCATTCCTTGTTCCCCATTCATTGTACGAGCCGCACCCGAGCCGTCGACAAATCCGTCATCGTCCATACTGAACTGTGGCGAGCCTTGCACGTATCTCTGCTGCTTGCTAACACTGCGCGCGTACCGTACCGCGCGACCGTATGTCAATAGTGTAAAGTTCATTATTCAGTGTGCGCCGGGCCTCGAGCTCACGGTCAAATCAAAAAAAACCCAAATTGGTCCACCCGTTTGAGCGCTACAGGGGAACAGACAGACAGACAGACAGACACACACACACGCGCGCGCACACACTCACACACACAGACACGTCAGACTTATAACACCCCCGTCCCCCCCGTCGATTTTGCGTCGGAGGTTCAAAATATAATATAATGGTCATACTGGTTACTGATACCTAAGTAGGTATACTGTGGTTACTTTAGTAAATATCATTATTTCAAAATCTCACATTTTTCTCTACTAACTTTTTATTACATACGTAACTCTTATCTAAAAAGACACAAATTTACAAAATAATATTTATTATTATTAATTAAAAAAAAAATTATAACTAAATTAGAGAAATTACGAATATGAATCGCGGGGAGCGCGGCTGGCAAAAACTGACGCACGTCCTACCTCGATGAAGGCCTGTGAGCCACTGAGTACATGGCAAGAGCGTTGCGCGTGACCGTTTTATGCTAGAAATGGCTAGAATTTTTCTTGGATTTTTATTTAAAAAAAAAAAAGTCGTTGTAACTTATAGTAAATGCAATAAACTTTATTTAGATATAATTTTTATAAAATTTGGTGCAAAACTTTATACATAAAACTAGAAAAATGTAAAAAATCAGCATTTCTTCGGAATTTTTTATGATCGAGCAAAATCATACCTTTTGTGTTTTCAAACATTAAAATTAGTTGATAAAGAATTGATCTACAATATATATTTTTTTGGGCGCGTAAAAAAATCTTCCTCTTGATTTAAAACTCGTTGGAAAAGGGCCAAAATCGCCTAAAACAGGGAAAAGCGCCCCTTAAGCTCTGATAACAGACAACTGACTGACAAACAGATAAACTTTGGCAAATCTATAATATGGATATATATGTATTTGTTTAAAACGAAAAATAACTTTCACCTTTGTAATGTAGTCAGAAGCTAATTTGTATTCTGTTTGTTACATCAAGTCAACTTTTGTTGTGTTATGTTTTGGTGAAACTGAAATTATGAAGATTTTGTGTTTTTTATAGTTTAAGTGTATAAATAAATAGATTTTATGGGTATATTATATATGTATATTTTACAGGTAAATAGAAAAAATAAAGTGAAAAGCAGTGAAAGTTCTGATGAGTCGGAGGGTGAAACTGTGACTGAGACTCAACAGGTATGCCACTTTTAAATTCCCTTGAAACTATTTAGCTTTAAACAAAAAACTAATGAATTGAATGCTTAGGTAATATTTGTGGAAGATAAGGAGAGAGCAGAGAGTGCGATGGGCGGAGCCGAGGGTGCTGCCGGCGGCAAGCCGACCGACAGCAAGGAGAAACAGGAAATTGTGATATGGGTGAGTAGCAGACATAGCTGAACAATATGACGGTTACTCCTAATTATACTTTAACATACATATTTCTATGTAGTAGTTTTATATGCTCGGAACCTACACAGTGAGATCTTTCACTTATTGTTTCAAATTCGATCCATTATTTTACTTTTTTCTTAACATAGATTCTTTGTCATTCCGTAGTTAAACCTAATGAGTGAGAAGTCTGGATGGGTTGCTGGTTGGGTGCTGACTCAGCCTGGCCGGTCTGGTGGGTTTCGGCCTTGACTAGTCACGATTCTACCAGCAAACCCGTTCTGCGTAGCAATTTGCAAGAGGGCAAACTTTTTATACAGTAAAACCAATATATGCGACAATTTTATAACCATGGATGATGACTTTATAAAATTACGTCATAGATATTATATCTTTCGAAGCTTTTACCTAATAATTTTGTATTCTGTACGATTTTATTATTTTGCTTATTTGAGTTATAAGTATAGGTTAAACAAGCCAAAAAGTCAAACTAAGGATGATAATATCGTTAAAATTGTTCAGCGTAATGACGCCCCAATTTATTAGTGTATGCGTCATTTAATTAGAAAATCAATAACTCAATTAGTATAGATGATTCCTAGTATAGCTTTTGTTAGGATGAAAAACTATCTAACTATTCCTACGTAACCGTTATAGTCAGAACTATTAACTGGTCAACAATGCAATAAACAGTCTAGTGAGGTTGGTCTAAAGTAGTTTGAAAGTATTGGTTAATACTTAATATCTTGCATTCAAATACATATGGACTTAGTAATAAACTGAAGAGCATGTTAAAGAACCTAAATTATGAAGCTACTGAAAAGCTAATTCGTCCGTCGTAAATTTACCTACTTATATTAGCATAATTAAATAACAAAACTAAATTCATTTCCATATACACACACACACACACGCACGCGCACACACACACACACACATACACACACACACACACGCGCGCGCGCGCACACACACGCACACACACTTACACACACTTACACACACTAGATAGTAGTTACTTACCTTAAAATATGTAATTCACTGTCCTTTTTTTTTATATAGTTTATCAATTTTATAGCACAAATTACTGGGAAGAGACTGACCCCCATGTCACGGGTTTTCCTAGTTTGGGGGTCGAGGGTACTATTAAGAAATGTAATTTTAATTTTGTACTAAATAAAGATTTATTTATTTATTATTTAATAGTGCTTTTGACTGAAAAATATCAGTTAAAAGTAATTTAAACCAAGAGCGTTAGTAAAAATGCTTTTGACCAAAGCCTGGAGTTGAAAGTGCTTGTTTTCCAATTAAAGCACTTCTGATCGGCGAAAAGTTCTGAATGTGAGATATACATATTTTATTGATATAATATAGGACTTGTGGTTTTGACTGTTGATCTATTTAAAAGTTGTAACACAATTATGTTTTCAAAATAGTAATTTAGCTTTATTTTTTAAAACGCGCATTAGCATGCAATATTATTCAATTGAGAGTTTCGTTTTTTGTTAAAAAAAAAAATTAGAAATGTATGTTTTTGGAGAGAAGTGATTTGGTATATTTTATGCAAATGTCAAATGTCTAATGTCCATATCTTGGCTCCACTCGTTGGCCCCAACAACTCCCTACGTTGGCGCGCAGTTTTGTACACTATTGGGGCCAGTGCTGGAACTAACATGTGGAGTCAGGGTAAGCATATTGCAACTGTCGCAGCCTCATGCGTCGGAAGCCGTGAGCATGGTGGACGGCCACCCGCGGCGCACGCGCGTCCCCGACAAGCCCAACTACCCGCTCTCGCTCTGGTCCATCATGAAAAACTGTATTGGTAAGTGCACAAACTTCCTATATAAACCTTTCATTTGATATCAAACTCGATAGGTTTATCTCATAGGATTTATGTTAATATCTGCCATACTCATTTTGTCATAATGTCTTACTCTAGCGGCACGCTATGATGGCCGGTTTGACGTTTGTCCGCTCATGAAGTTCCGTATTAATTGATAACGACTTTGAAGGAAATAATTGTATTACTTTATTGACGATAGTGATGTGCAGAGATTCATAAATTTTATCGAATGTAGTTTTAGGTTTAGGACTCAAAATTTATTTATTAAATTGATTTCTTAAATGTATACAAGTGTAGAAAAATCAGTTTGCACCATTTAAGGGGTGAATGTACTTGTGAATATGAACAATTTTCACTATGTGGACAAACCTGTGATTATGAAAGAGATGTGAAAATAGATAATATTATAGAAAACGAACATATAATTATTAATGTATGTGATGATAGCAGTGACGACAGTGAAAATAGTAGTATGGACGAATCTGATTAATTATGGCCTTTTGTGGCACCTTTTTTGGTATCTTTTGTATTCATATGTTTCTTGTGTGCATATAAAGTATGTATATTCATTTTCGTTCAAATATTCAGTTCGTTCAAATAAATTAAATAAACATATACATTTTTGTTTTATTAAACCTATTTAATCAGGTACAAAAACAAAACTTAATTGTTTTTTGTTCGAGAATAAATTGACATTCCACATCACTATTGTAATGTGTCAAACCGGCCTTCATAGCGTGCCGCTAGTGTAGTATAGTCTATAATACTCGAACGGCTAAGACAAAAGCTTCTACCATATTTAGCAAAAGAGTATGAATAGTTTGCAATTCTACGTAAATCGATGAACAAACATACTTACAAACCAATAAAACCACTCAACTGATGACCATCTCAATATACCAAATACTCCTCCAGTGGCTAGGCAAAAAGCAGAGGATCGCACAGATCGGAAGGTTATAGGTGACATTGCTCCGAAGGCATCACAAGGCGGATACAACCTTCGGGTATGAAGAAGAACTTAATTAATTCTAGAAATTGTTGTCTTGTTTACAGGCAAAGAGTTGTCGAAGATCCCAATCCCGGTGAACTTCAGCGAGCCGCTGTCCATGCTGCAGCGGCTGACGGAGGACTACGAGTACTCGGCCGTGCTCGACCAGGCCGCGCAGTTCAGCGACCCCGCGCAGCAGCTCGCCTACGTGGCCGCCTTCACCGTCTCCTCCTACGCCACCACGGCCTGCAGGTATGCTGTGATCCCGCTCCCGGTGAACTTCAGCGAGCCGCTGTCCATGCTGCAGCGGCTGACGGAGGACTACGAGTACTCGGCCGTGCTCGACCAGGCCGCGCAGTTCAGCGACCCCGCGCAGCAGCTCGCCTACGTGGCCGCCTTCACCGTCTCCTCCTACGCCACCACGGCCTGCAGGTATGCTGTGATCCCGCTCCCGGTGAACTTCAGCGAGCCGCTGTCCATGCTGCAGCGGCTGACGGAGGACTACGAGTACTCGGCCGTGCTCGACCAGGCCGCGCAGTTCAGCGACCCCGCGCAGCAGCTCGCCTACGTGGCCGCCTTCACCGTCTCCTCCTACGCCACCACGGCCTGCAGGTATGCTGTGATCCCGCTCCCGGTGAACTTCAGCGAGCCGCTGTCCATGCTGCAGCGGCTGACGGAGGACTACGAGTACTCGGCCGTGCTCGACCAGGCCGCGCAGTTCAGCGACCCCGCGCAGCAGCTCGCCTACGTGGCCGCCTTCACCGTCTCCTCCTACGCCACCACGGCCTGCAGGTATGCTGTGATCCCGCTCCCGGTGAACTTCAGCGAGCCGCTGTCCATGCTGCAGCGGCTGACGGAGGACTACGAGTACTCGGCCGTGCTCGACCAGGCCGCGCAGTTCAGCGACCCCGCGCAGCAGCTCGCCTACGTGGCCGCCTTCACCGTCTCCTCCTACGCCACCACGGCCTGCAGGTATGCTGTGATCCCAATCCCGGTGAACTTCAGCGAGCCGCTGTCCATGCTGCAGCGGCTGACGGAGGACTACGAGTACTCGGCCGTGCTCGACCAGGCCGCGCAGTTCAGCGACCCCGCGCAGCAGCTCGCCTACGTGGCCGCCTTCACCGTCTCCTCCTACGCCACCACGGCCTGCAGGTATGCTGTGATCCCGCTCCCGGTGAACTTCAGCGAGCCGCTGTCCATGCTGCAGCGGCTGACGGAGGACTACGAGTACTCGGCCGTGCTCGACCAGGCCGCGCAGTTCAGCGACCCCGCGCAGCAGCTCGCCTACGTGGCCGCCTTCACCGTCTCCTCCTACGCCACCACGGCCTGCAGGTATGCTGTGATCCCGCTCCCGGTGAACTTCAGCGAGCCGCTGTCCATGCTGCAGCGGCTGACGGAGGACTACGAGTACTCGGCCGTGCTCGACCAGGCCGCGCAGTTCAGCGACCCCGCGCAGCAGCTCGCCTACGTGGCCGCCTTCACCGTCTCCTCCTACGCCACCACGGCCTGCAGGTATGCTGTGATCCCAATCCCGGTGAACTTCAGCGAGCCGCTGTCCATGCTGCAGCGGCTGACGGAGGACTACGAGTACTCGGCCGTGCTCGACCAGGCCGCGCAGTTCAGCGACCCCGCGCAGCAGCTCGCCTACGTGGCCGCCTTCACCGTCTCCTCCTACGCCACCACGGCCTGCAGGTATGCTGTGATCCCGCTCCCGGTGAACTTCAGCGAGCCGCTGTCCATGCTGCAGCGGCTGACGGAGGACTACGAGTACTCGGCCGTGCTCGACCAGGCCGCGCAGTTCAGCGACCCCGCGCAGCAGCTCGCCTACGTGGCCGCCTTCACCGTCTCCTCCTACGCCACCACGGCCTGCAGGTATGCAGTCAAGGTTTGCGCCCCAGCGTTGGAAAGCCTCCTCCGCTCCCACTCCCATTAGACGGACGGACTACCTCGAGAGAGTCGCCCCTGCGCATCCGAGCGGCACAAGATCGTGTACTGTGGCGAGACTTAGTCCAGTGATGGACAGGGACATCTATCGGTTTGATGGAGATGACGTCATCTCCATACAAAACTTGCAAAAGCGGTAATCTTGACGACGATTGGACAGCGCTTGACTAAGTTCGTAATAGTATGATCTCGCAAGTCGCATCCTTCCGAATCACTAAAAGTGTGTGAATTTTACGTGTACCGCCTAACGTATATACACATCGATTCTTTTTCTATAACTACAGATAAAAACATCCAAATTATATGAAGGCATCGAGGCGTAGTGGAAATACTGGCGTAGCTATCTTCCTCGTACGCCCGTACCGAATTGACGATTACGTCACTGTTCGTTCTCGCATGCCTTCAACGCATCCTTAATTATTTTAGACTCCACACACCCAGTGGAAAGACACCATTTACTGCAAGGTGTTCACTCTGTAGTGCTGATCACGATCCTCAGTCATGAGGGACTGGCTGAAGCCACAGATTTCTTCTTGAACGTCCCCGAGTGATCATCAAAAAGAGATGATCGCACAGCTGTTGCAGGCATAGCATTGCGAAATTTTTATTATATGAGTAATAATTTATTATATTACTAGCGGACCCGGCAGACGTCGTCCTGCCCGCTATTAGCGCCACTTACCGGGTCCAATTTTTCTACTTATAAACCTTCCTCTTGAATCACTCTATCTATTAAAAAAACCGCATCAAAATCCGTTGCGTAGTTTTAAAGATTTAAGCATACATAGGGACATAGGGACAGAGAAAGCGACTTTGTTTTATACTATGTAGTGATTATTATTTTATTATATATACTTCTATACTTATTACTTATTACTTATTTACTTATTTTACTTATAATATAATAAAGCGGAAGAGTTTGTTTGTTTGAACGCGCTAATCTCAGGAACTACTGGACCAATTTCAAAAATTCTTTCATCGTTGGATATGTACCTACGTGATCCCTGAGTGCTATAGGCTATATATTATGTACCACGAGCGAAGCCGGGGCGGACAGCTAGTATTATATATTATTATTATCTATTATATTATTACTTAAATTAAAATGCAACAACTTAATAGATGCGCTTATAATAATTATATTGATCTGAAAATATAGAAGCGTATGCGTTATGCGTATGCATTAAGAAATCCATATAATAATTTGTTTCTCTTATGAAACTGTGTTGAATTTCTACATCTGAAGTACAAGAACATATTCCAAAAATTATAAAACATTAGGTACAATGATTGGCTCAATGAAGAGATTGATCGGGATTCACAAATAGCTCGCTCGTTAGCAGGGTCGCCGGTCGCGTCCTCACTTGCCCCTTTAACCTGCGTGTTTCATTCATACATGAAGTTATTACCTAAATTTGCTCAATGTATTTCAATTGCATCTCTGTGATATCTGGTTCTAGACATTAATAATTAGATTTTAGACACTAATTTTTTCTTCCCAAAATCAATGAAATTTCCAAAAATATTTAGAACTTACTAGTTATAATAATGAAAAACTGTGACCGCTCCATAAATTGAGTCACCCTGTGCTAGTAATATAACACACGTATTGTTCCAGAAGAAGACATAATGAAAAATAAAAAATACACCATAGTAATAAAAAGAAAACTCTTCAACTCGTGCATACTACCAATCTTAACCTATGGGTGCCAATCATGGTCTATGACAGAGAAACACCATCACAAGTTGAGAACGTGTCAAAGGAGCATGGAAAGAAGCGTACTGGGGTGTAAAATAAAAGACAGGAGGCGTGCAGTCGATATAAGAAAGGAGACAGGGTTCGAGGATGTTGTCGGCAAAATCAAACAACTAAAGTGGCGCTGGGCAGGACATCTTATGAGGGAGACTACAGAAAAATGGTCAAAAATAATAACAGAGTGGACTCCTCGCTCCAGCACCAAACGCAGAAGAGGCAGACCAGTGAAGAGGTGGTCCGACGATATAAAGAGGGTGGCAGGGGCAGTGTGGACAAGAACTGGGAGAGATAGAAGAAAGTGGAAAGAGTTAGAGGAGGCCTATGTGTCTGCAGGGCACACTGATTAAAACCAGAAGACGATGTGCTTTAAATTTAAATTTGAATTTTGTTTAAATAATTGAAATCAGTAATAAAAGGCTATTTATTTATTTATTTATATTGTTCCAGAACAACGAAACCGTTCAACCCGCTGTTGGGTGAGACGTACGAGTGCGACCGCATGACCGACCTCGGCTGGCGCGCCATCTCCGAACAGGTACGTACAGGAACGTCGCTCAGTCTCACTACTGGCTAGTGGCTACTTGCCTTATACACTAACACAAATGCAATTCAAAAGCTAATTATATGAGGTGGGAACACATTGTGGCTATCTCGTCCGCACGCCTGTACCGAAATGATTGTTATGTCACTGTTCGTTCATGCATCCCTTTTCGTCTTTTGACAAGTACTTCCACCAAAAGATTTAAAAGACCTCATAAATTATTACTTTTTAAGAGGATTTACAAATTTCCTTCTGATTAAGATATAGAAAAAACTTTTGTTAAATAACAATATATAGTCAACAGCTAACCTGGGTTAGCCGTTGACTCATTATTATTGTTGTGTTCATCCTGTTCATTTTTAATGAACAGGATGAACATGTGTAATGAAAATGTTCGTTCCCGTGTATCGGAAAATGAGCCAAATTCATAATTGCTTAGGTGTCGCACCACCCGCCGATGGTGGCGCAGTTCTGCGAGGGCGCGGCGGGCTGGCAGTGCTGGCAGGAGTTCACCATGACCACCAAGTTCCGCGGCAAGTACCTGCAGGTCATCCCGCTGGGCGGCGCCTACGCCTGCTTCCCGTCCTCCGGCAACAAGTACACCTGGAGGAAGGTACGTACCGCCCGCCGTCGTGCTCGTACTGCCGAGAACTTGGGGAATCTACCACCAGTGCAAGGTGTAAGGCTCGGGGTAGGGTAGCAGGTGCAGCACTCGCCGCAGACGGTGCGTCTCGCCCATTGCGCCGTCGTGCTCGTACTGCCGAGAACTTGGGGAATCTACCACCAGTGCAAGGTGTAAGGCTCGGGGTAGGGTAGCAGGTGCAGCACTCGCCGCAGACGGTGCGTCTCGCCCATTGCGCCGTCGTGCTCGTACTGCCGAGAACTTGGGGAATCTACCACCAGTGCAAGGTGTAAGGCTCGGGGTAGGGTAGCAGGTGCAGCACTCGCCGCAGACGGTGCGTCTCAGCCATTGCGCCGTCGTGCTCGTACTGCCGAGAACTTGGGGAATCTACCACCAGTGCAAGGTGTAAGGCTCGGGGTAGGGTAGCAGGTGCAGCACTCGCCGCAGACGGTGCGTCTCGCCCATTGCGCCGTCGTGCTCGTACTGCCGAGAACTTGGGGAATCTACCACCAGTGCAAGGTGTAAGGCTCGGGGTAGGGTAGCAGGTGCAGCACTCGCCGCAGACGGTGCGTCTCAGCCATTGCGCCGTCGTGCTCGTACTGCCGAGAACTTGGGGAATCTACCACCAGTGCAAGGTGTAAGGCTCGGGGTAGGGTAGCAGGTGCAGCACTCGCCGCAGACGGTGCGTCTCGCCCATTGCGCCGTCGTGCTCGTACTGCCGAGAACTTGGGGAATCTACCACCAGTGCAAGGTGTAAGGCTCGGGGTAGGGTAGCAGGTGCAGCACTCGCCGCAGACGGTGCGTCTCAGCCATTGCGCCGTCGTGCTCGTACTGCCGAGAACTTGGGGAATCTACCACCAGTGCAAGGTGTAAGGCTCGGGGTAGGGTAGCAGGTGCAGCACTCGCCGCAGACGGTGCGTCTCGCCCATTGCGCCGTCGTGCTCGTACTGCCGAGAACTTGGGGAATCTACCACCAGTGCAAGGTGTAAGGCTCGGGGTAGGGTAGCAGGTGCAGCACTCGCCGCAGACGGTGCGTCTCAGCCATTGCGCCGTCGTGCTCGTACTGCCGAGAACTTGGGGAATCTACCACCAGTGCAAGGTGTAAGGCTCGGGGTAGGGTAGCAGGTGCAGCACTCGCCGCAGACGGTGCGTCTCGGCCATTGCGCCGTCGTGCTCGTACTGCCGAGAACTTGGGGAATCTACCACCAGTGCAAGGTGTAAGGCTCGGGGTAGGGTAGCAGGTGCAGCACTCGCCGCAGACGGTGCGTCTCAGCCATTGCGCCGTCGTGCTCGTACTGCCGAGAACTTGGGGAATCTACCACCAGTGCAAGGTGTAAGGCTCGGGGTAGGGTAGCAGGTGCAGCACTCGCCGCAGACGGTGCGTCTCGGCCATTGCGCCGTCGTGCTCGTACTGCCGAGAACTTGGGGAATCTACCACCAGTGCAAGGTGTAAGGCTCGGGGTAGGGTAGCAGGTGCAGCACTCGCCGCAGACGGTGCGTCTCGGCCATTGCGCCGTCGTGCTCGTACTGCCGAGAACTTGGGGAATCTACCACCAGTGCAAGGTGTAAGGCTCGGGGTAGGGTAGCAGGTGCAGCACTCGCCGCAGACGGTGCGTCTCGGCCATTGCGCCGTCGTGCTCGTACTGCCGAGAACTTGGGGAATCTACCACCAGTGCAAGGTGTAAGGCTCGGGGTAGGGTAGCAGGTGCAGCACTCGCCGCAGACGGTGCGTCTCGGCCATTGCGCCGTCGTGCTCGTACTGCCGAGAACTTGGGGAATCTACCACCAGTGCAAGGTGTAAGGCTCGGGGTAGGGTAGCAGGTGCAGCACTCGCCGCAGACGGTGCGTCTCGGCCATTGCGCCGTCGTGCTCGTACTGCCGAGAACTTGGGGAATCTACCACCAGTGCAAGGTGTAAGGCTCGGGGTAGGGTAGCAGGTGCAGCACTCGCCGCAGACGGTGCGTCTCGGCCATTGCGCCGTCGTGCTCGTACTGCCGAGAACTTGGGGAATCTACCACCAGTGCAAGGTGTAAGGCTCGGGGTAGGGTAGCAGGTGCAGCACTCGCCGCAGACGGTGTGTCTCGGCCATTGCGCCGTCGTGCTCGTACTGCCGAGAACTTGGGGAATCTACCACCAGTGCAAGGTGTAAGGCTCGGGGTAGGGTAGCAGGTGCAGCACTCGCCGCAGACGGTGCGTCTCGGCCATTGCGCCGTCGTGCTCGTACTGCCGAGAACTTGGGGAATCTACCACCAGTGCAAGGTGTAAGGCTCGGGGTAGGGTAGCAGGTGCAGCACTCGCCGCAGACGGTGCGTCTCGGCCATTGCGCCGTCGTGCTCGTACTGCCGAGAACTTGGGGAATCTACCACCAGTGCAAGGTGTAAGGCTCGGGGTAGGGTAGCAGGTGCAGCACTCGCCGCAGACGGTGCGTCTCGGCCATTGCGCCGTCGTGCTCGTACTGCCGAGAACTTGGGGAATCTACCACCAGTGCAAGGTGTAAGGCTCGGGGTAGGGTAGCAGGTGCAGCACTCGCCGCAGACGGTGCGTCTCGGCCATTGCGCCGTCGTGCTCGTACTGCCGAGAACTTGGGGAATCTACCACCAGTGCAAGGTGTAAGGCTCGGGGTAGGGTAGCAGGTGCAGCACTCGCCGCAGACGGTGCGTCTCGGCCATTGCGCCGTCGTGCTCGTACTGCCGAGAACTTGGGGAATCTACCACCAGTGCAAGGTGTAAGGCTCGGGGTAGGGTAGCAGGTGCAGCACTCGCCGCAGACGGTGCGTCTCGGCTATTGCGCCGTAGTGGAGCCTGCCGTCGCGCTGGCCGCGCCGGCCGCGCCTTGCCCCGGCGACCGACACAACTGTACTTTTAGTTTTTGTTAATGAATATCACTGCTGCTGTCCAGTGTCCAGACATGGATATACGGCTATTTTGATAAATTTGATATTTAAAGCCTCGTCGGTATAGTGGTTAGCATCCACCCTGGATGGATCCCAGGTTGGGTTAATATTGTTAGGTATTGGGTATTTCTCCCGAGAAAGTCAAAGTTCACAAGATGAGTGTGGTGGGCACTGCGCAGGTGACGACGACGGTGCACAACATCATCGTGGGCAAGCTGTGGGTGGACAACCACGGCGACATGGACATCCGCGGCGAGGCGGGCCCGGCCGCCGGGTACGTGGCGCACCTCAAGTACCTGCCCTACGGCTACTTCAGCAAAGACACGCAGCGGAAGGTGACCGGCGTGGTGAAGGACCCGCAGGGCGTGCCGCGCTACGTGCTGCAGGGCCACTGGGACGAGCGCGTGGAGGTGGCGCCCGTCACCTCCGCCTCGGCCGACAACACCGTCTGCAAGACGGGCAAGTTCGCGCTGGCCTGGCAGCGCGTGCCCGCGCCGCCCGACGCCGACCGCTGGTACAACTTCACGCTGTTGGCGGCGCAGCTGAACGAGCCCGAGCCGGGCGTGGCGCCCACGGACTCGCGGCGGCGGCCCGACCAGCGCCTCATGGAGGAGGGCCTGTGGGACGAGGCCAACGCCGAGAAGCTGCGCCTGGAGGAGAAGCAGCGCGCCGCGCGCCGCGGGCTGGAGGCGGCGGCCGAGGCGGCGGCGGCGCGCGGGGAGCCGCCGCCCGCGCCGCCCGCGCCGCTGTGGTTCGCGCGCCAGGCGGCGCCCGGCCAGCCGCACCTGCGCCACCTGTACGGCCACCGCTACTGGGAGTGCAAGCGCGACCAGGACTGGAGCGCCTGCCCCGACATCTTCTAGCGCCGCCCGACACAGAGTGTATGCAGTGCAATGATTCTAATCGAAGCTGAAATGTAACATCGATGGACTATAGTTTGGATCGACCGCTTGAGCCTTGTCCCGAAACTTTCTTCTTCTTCTTGACTCTTTGGTTCGCATGGACTTCAGCTATTTAAATACTAAACGAACGTGAAAATGTTCCTCTCCTTGAGCACTGCGGTAAATACGACAACTGTTCATTGGTGTAGATGTACACAAACCGCTGCCTTTCGCTAGGATTGAACAATGAACATGCGTGGCTGCGTGTAACTTAGGGCTTAGACTCGTACGTCGTCTCGACAAAGACTCTTTCGATCAGTCCCGCATTGTAAAGTTAGTGTTAAAGTAAAAGTTGATAATGTTTGAACTTGAGTGTTCGAATGGTGTGTGTGTTTTAAGTTATTATTCGAGTCTCATAAACTTGTACATACTAATGGTGAACATTATGTAAATATATATACAGTAGCGTGCAGAGTTCGAAGCCAGGGTATGCGATTGATCTGTATTGGGTTTGATACCCGTTAAAAAAGAGTCAACATAAACAAATCGAAACCAACCAACCAGTTGTAGAGCCTAGACTACGCCATCTACTAGATTATCATGAAACTATTTACACTAAATACGAATATGGATGCGTATGATCTATGACGGTTTTATGAATTTTTAACATATTTATTATTTTTTTACTTATTTATTTCAAATATTTTTTAATTACTAGATTACTAAATAAATGACTAAAATAACGAAATGTCTAGGGTATGCAGAGCTTTTCTACTTCTATGGCCTGCATGCCACTGTGTATATATATATATATATATATATATATATATATATATGTATATCTATGTTTTATTTACTTTAAATTATTTTGGTTATTGCTCATTCCATTTACTTTGTATTTCTTATCATCCAGTTTGTTGATATTCTCTAACAAATGTGTTGAAGTTATGGTTAATCTGAATATGTTGTTATGGCTCGAGAGCCTATAGGAAATTATGAAGTGCTCCAAAAAAGAAAGTTTATATACCTGAGCAAACTAAACTGGCTAGCTCAGCCGGAACTTTCTGCTTTTATCAAATATGTACCTCATAATCCTACGGACTCTCGGGACATTAAGTACGTCGAATCTATACTAATAATCATCTGCTAAAGAGAACAGATTCCTTTGTACGATTGAATTTAAAGTTCTTGGCATTTTGTAGGAGTACAGTCGAAGTAACCTGATGCGTTATTCTAAAGTATTACAAAATAGATTGAAGTTAATTTACTAGGCATTGTACTTCGAAGGGTGTCGTGAAGGATCTCGCCGGTTGGCCTGCCGGTAGACTGCTGATGCATTGCTCTTGACTCTTCACGAATTCGACTCTCCACCAGTTTGCTTTGCACTTATCTTGCTAGTTGTGGGCACAAGATATTTAATTTTACTATATGTTAGGTACTGTCACACATACTTATTTTATAGTGATATATGTATCGTGATTTTGATGACGATTTTCTTCTTTTGATCCTAAGATTTACTTATTAAAATTTGAGTCACATAATATATTATATGAATTATTCTAGTTTGTAAATATTCGACGAACCATGTGACGCAAATCCTTTTGTTACTGTTAATCACTGAGCAAAGAATATTCTGCACAATACAGCAGTGGTTTCAAAGTTGTTTCAATAACGCAAAAGGTATAGGTTCGCCGCTTTACCTTATGCCCCATTTAATATATGTATCTTACATAATCATAAAAGTTAAGTATTATACAGTTATACTGCAAAATATTGATTGTTAATTTTTATATTCATATTATATGAAAACAACTATTATAGGTATATGGTTTATTTTTTAACATTTATATCGATTAAAAACTAATCACATTATATTTAACTAGTGTTGCGCTCGGTGCGCGAGCTGCAAGCAGCTCGCGGGCCTTGTGGTCTCTTCAATATTCGTAAAATAAAGAAATGGGAGGCCATACCAAATACCAGAATATTCTGGAGTGTCTCTTGAAAGATAGAAAGAAATATTGGTATCACGCTTTGTATCTTTTCTGAAAGGACACTAATGAGTTCTATGCCTGCGTTTAGTGGGAAAAAAAAGATCTATACAAAAATGTTCTGGAGAGCCACTTGAAAATTTAAAAAAAAATTTGTATGGACACGAATTTTTTTGTTCCGTCGCTATCTTTTTTTTACTGGCTCACCAAAGAGCCTAAGGTCTTGAACAGTTTTAGTTTCAGTACCATGCCTCTATGATTGATAGTTTTTGAGGGCCGTTAGCGTACTCTGGTAATTTTTCCTCATTCACTACGTTTTGTATTTTTTGTGAAAAAAAAATCTTTAAGTTCTATTTACTTATACGTATATTGGGGGGAAAAAGTTTCATACAAAAATGTCTAAGAGAGCCTCTTAAAAAGAACCCAAAAATTTGTATGGAGAGAATTTTTTTTTATTCGGCGGCCATCTTTTTTTTACCCGTTCACCCAATGGCCCAAGGTCTTAAACAACACTTGTTTGGGACCATGCCTGTATGACTGGTAGTTTTCGAGGACCCATGAGGTACTCTGGTAAATTTTCCACAATCATGACGTTTCAGAATTTTCCTGAATGAAGACCCATAAGTACGACATTACAATATAAATAGTTAAGGGAAAAAGTTCCATACAAAATTGTTCTGAGAAGCCTCTTGAAAAGAACCCAAAAATTTGTATGGAGAGAATTTTTTTTTGTTCGGCGGCCATCTTTTTTTCACCGGTTCACCTAATAACCCAAGGTCTTTAATAACATTTGTTTGAGACCATGTCTGTATGACTGGTAGTTTTGGAGGACCCATGAGGTACTCTGGTAAATTTTCCACATTCATGACGTTTCATAATTTTCTGAAGGAAGACCTATAAGTTCTACGCACATAAATAGTGAAGGGAAAAAAGTTCCATACAAAATTGTTCTGGAGAGCCTCTTGAAAATTACCCAAATGTATGGAGAAATTTTTTTTTTGTTCGGCGGCCATCTTTTTTTTACCGGTTCACCTAATGGCCCAAAGTCTTTAATAACATTTGTTTGGGACCATGTCTGTATGACTGGTAGTTTTGGAGGACCCATGAGGTACTCTGGTAAATTTTTCACATTCATGACGTTTTATAATTTTCTGAAGGAAGACCCATAAGTTCTACGCACATAAGTAGTGAAGGGAAAAAAGTTCCGTACAAAATTGTTCTGGAGAGCCTCTTGAAAATTAGGAAATTTTTTGTATGGAGACGAAATTTTTTTTGTATGGTGGCCATATTTTTTTCACCGGTTCACCCAATTGCCCAAGGTTTTGAACATTTTTTGTTTCGGGACGGTACCTTTCCGACTGACAGTTTTCGAGATCCCTTAGGGCATCCTAGTCAGTTTTCCACGTCCAGCTCTCTCTATAATTTTGTAGACCTTAAATTTTTGAATTTTACACACACGGAAAATATGGTGAAAAAGTCCCATACAAAATTGTTCAGGAGAGGTGATCAGTACGTAACTTCAAGTAGCTTTATATATATAATAATAAATAGTATGGTACAGCAGCTGCTGCCTATTTTTTAGTGATTAATAATTTACTGCAGCGTCCTCCACTCCGAATATTTCCAAATATTGAGGTCATAATAGTAGATTGTTACACAAGGGACGTAAGTAAGCTATTACAGAACAAGATCCAATTTGGCGCCAGTGCGAGCGCAGCTCGCATAGGGCGCTAATGGATCGCGTGCACCCGAGATATTTAGTCACACGAGCGAGCGCAGCGAGCGAGGGTGAATATAGTTCGAGGGTGTAATAGCTACTTGCAACCGAGGTAAGCATTCTACTTTATATCATTCTTGCGAGGTAAATAAAACATTGGTAATGCAAAATGAAATTTTAATTAGAATAATTAGCAAATTTAGAGAAAAAATAGAAAAAAATGGTTACTTATTATAATTAATTATAGTAATATTGCTGCAATTATGAAAATGCTGTGATACTGGTTGACTAGGCAAGTGCACTGTTTGAATAGGGTATTCTACTGTGTTTGAAAAAGCACTTCAAAATGTTGTTTTTGTTAATAAAAAGCCACAAAAAATATATTTCGGCAAAATAAACACGCGTTCATGCCATAAAATTAAATTAAATTTTAAACATTTTTAATCCCGCGTAAAACGCTGTCAGCCAATAAGTCAGCCATTTCATGACGTAACAATGTTAAACAAGAAGGTTATAAATGTATTCTATATAACACTGGAGTTTGCGCCTTAAATATTGTAGTAAAGATAAAGTCATTCACCTGGGCTACTTTTTCTTTATTACTAATATTTTTTGGACGATATATCGATAGTTTGATATCGAAATGTAGATACAAAAATGTAGGTACAAAATCATCGTAAACTTAATAATCTACCGTATTTCATTTAAAATATATTATGTTTTTTCTGTATTCCTAGTTTACATACTTACATCTTAAAACGAAATGTAATTTTATATAGATATACCTCTGTGGTAAAAAAATAGGGACATTCACTCGTGAAAAATAAATTAAGAAATTTAATAAAATTGAAAATTTATGTAGAAATATACTTAAATATTCTGATTTTGAGTAATAAAAGCACATTATTTTTTTATTAAATTAAAATTAAAAGTCGTAAACTTTAATCTGTATATCACGTGACCTTAAACACGAGCCGCCTTGTTGTGACGTCATAATGATAGTTAATACTAATCATTAATCTATGGTCATATAGACAAAAACCATAAAGTTCATTGTACTCTGAAGCAACAACTTTCAGTTCAGTGTAAACAGATCAACTTTATCTTCAAGGAGTATTAAGTAATTGTGTTTTTTGGTAGGTACATTTTATTTTTATCTATTTATTTATTAATATGCAAACCAGTTGTGTAAAAGCAGATAGTACTAATCTGCCAAAAATTGATTCAATTATGGTTGCAAAGTTCTTTGCATGTAACCCAGACTTCTGTTCTGCCGAATTCCAGAATGTTAAAACATCTTTGTAAACATCATTAGTTATCTGTCAAGTCGGCTTACGGATGAATATTTTACGTGATAACGTCATTTAAAAATATTGGTATAAGGCCCTGTTTCACCACCATCTGATAAGTGTCGGATAGCTTATTCACAACTATAGTCCTTGTCACTTGACATAAGTAAGGAAGTGACAAAACTTACGTTTAGGCTATCCCGACACTTATCAGAAGGTAGTGGAACAGGCCATATTGTACCTTATTTAAATAAAATAATTACTAAGAACTATAACCTAACACATATATATATTTATAATTTAATTTGTTTAATAAAGATAATGGACTATAATATAACTGTGTAATCATTTTTGAAGTGACTTACGATTTTTTAAATAAAGCCGATATATCGAAATATCGATATTTTTTTCGGTATATCGAACTCCGATATCGATATATTTAAAAATATAGATATATCGAAAATATTTATTTATATAATATATTAAAAAATATCAACAGTCCTTTTTTGTTTGGAGTTTAGATTCCATAGGTTCTATCTTTCTTATATGACCACAGATTAATATTAGTTTTTGCTTATATGACCACAGATTAATATTAGTATTTTTTATCATTATGACGTCACAACAAGGCGGCTCGTGTTTTAGGTCACGTGATATACAGATGGGAAATTACGACTTTTAATTTTAATTTAATAAAATAATCACGTGCTTTTATGACTCAAAATCAGAATATTTAAGTATATTTCTACATAAATTTTTATTTTTATCAAATTTCATAATTTATTTTTCACTAACGAAAGTACCCTATTAAGTTTTGAGACAGTGCCACACTATCTTTGTCACGTGTAGCCTCGGGCAATTTGGAAGGCCCTGGTTGCGGCTCTACATTCTTTATTGACTCAGTTATCTTGTTACAGATTTTGGTTTTATTCTCAATAGACTCTTCTGTATGTTTTGCATCATTTGTTCTGCTTCAAGCAAACAAAAATCAGGCTCTCCTCCTTTTTCATCATCTGATGAAGTGCTTGACATTGTTGTAAATAACTTAAATCCCTTTACGAACAAACTTCACAAACTTTCAGATCAAATGAAATGCCGCCATTTCCATTTTTTTTTCGTAAATAGTTTTCCATTTTTTTTTTACGGCTCTGAGTTCCAAGGAGTTTTGCATAGTTTGAAATGTATGAAAATTAAATGCCGCCATGTTCAGTGTTTTTTTTTTTCAGTAAAAAGTTTTCTTACCATTTTATAAGAAAAGAGATTGTTTACCAAGGAGTTTTGCATAGCTTGAACTGTAATGTGAACATTACAATTCAAGCATAGTGCGACGTAATGTTGCCTTGAATTGCAAACACCAACTTACAAGGAGACTTTCCACCATAGTAATCCCTAGTTACTGAGCAAGTATGATATAAAAATTATTAATAATAGCCGGCTGATATTTTGTGTGCAGCTTAGTAAATAGGTACTTGTATAATGAAATGGCCACATAGTCCTACGAGTACGTCCCCCCACCCCCCCGTCCCCCCCCCCCCGTCCGCCGCAGCGAATCGAAATGTTAAGGCGCCTCTACACGTTGGCCAACATGATGGCGGATATGTTGGAAGGTGTTGGGCGACGAGTTTGTGTTAGCGTCCACACGTTGGAAGGTCGTTCAGTATGCTCCGGTTAGGGCCAATGTGCGGACGTGTACACTTTCACTTAAGCGAATTTACTAAATTGAATATTGAGACGTTAACAGCTGCTGTGGTTTAATTATTCACTGCATACCGCAACTACGTGAATGTGTATACGAAAATTGTATTTTTTTATTTTTGTGATTTTATTTCTTGGGTTCCACAAACAATTTTCGGCTTAGTAGGGCTCTATAAAGCAAAAAGTTTCTTCATTGGTCATTGTCACTGCCATTTTGTGGACATTATACTAGTTACGACGCGTGAATATAAAATTTAAAAGACGTGCATGCGTGCGATCACTCTGAGAGCTCGTAGCAAACTGAACTTGCTTCCAACGTGTGGATGGTGCGGCCAAACTCTGTCCCAAACCCTTTGATGTGCCGACACGAAATGGATCTCGCGCCAACTTGCGGGCCATCGTTCCAACACCTTCCAACTCCCGCTCTACACGTTGGGCCAACATATTGGGCCATAAGATGGGCCAGCATGTTGGCGAACGTGTGGATGAACAGTTAAACACCTGCGTAGTATGCGCATAGGCGGCCGCTGCTGGACCAGTAGGTTGGTCTCTATGCCGTAATGAACTTTATCTACACCCATGCATTAAATCCTCTATTAAAGATTCTGAAACAGTTAGCTTATTGCCAACATTAAAACACCCAATGTCCTAATAACCATTACATCATCCAAACGGATGATGTTATTTTGTACTGAATTTCACATAGAGATAATAATAATAAAATGGAGTTGGCATAATGTCCTATAGAAAATAGTGGATCGGAAAATAGCTCAAGCTTATCAAAATTTTCATAAGTGTGTAAGAGACAACATTACATTTTTGACATAATAATAAAACAGTTTGAGGCAGACTGAGCACTAAAGATGGCCTCCCTAAAATGTATACATGAACACTCACACACGCACAACTTCAGACATCACAATGAACAGGCGCCATTTTATGTGCTCGGATTGTGCATGTTGATACCTAATCTAAGCGTGTGTGAGTGTATTTTTGGCACGTTTTTAAAGTAGGTATGGCTGCTCCATTAGTCTATCTCTATGGAATTTCATAACAACACTCCTTTGTTTTTTTTTTTCAATCCCTTCATGCGCAAAGAGTTTCAATATACAGCCACATTCATTGCTTGATGCGCGGTATCTGTATGAATTTCAAATAACCGGCCAAGTGCGTGGCGGGCCACGCGCAGTGTAGGGTTCCGTAGTCACAATCCTCGGAAAACAGGTATAACTCCTTAACCTGTGAACCCTACTTAGCCGTGATAGTTTTCCTTTAAAATTGATTATATACCCTACTGCTGTGAATTTTTTCAAGTTCCTATATACTGCCATTTGGCTGATAGAGGGGGGGGACACTTGACTCTAATAAAAATTTGCACTTTAAAACATTATATTTTACAAACGGATCTAGAAATCGAAAAATGATGTTCCCACACCCACAGTATTTTTAAAAGACCTATTCAACGATACCCCACACTATGGGGTAGACGAGAAAAAAAATATTCATCCCCACTTTACATGTAGGGGAGCTACCCTAAAAAAAATATTTATCAAAATTTTATTTCACCACTTTGTCGGCGTGATTAATATTTATACTCATGCCAAATTACGGATTTCTAGCACTAATAGTCTTTGAGATTAACCGAGGACGGACGGACAGACGGACAGACGGACAGACGGACAGACGGACAGACGGACGGACATGGCGAAACTATAAGGGTTCCTTGTTTACTACGGAACCCTAAAAAAGAACATTTTCGTTTACACGCGTTCTGACTACGTCGCGCGCCGTAAAAAAAATTAAGTTATTTGAATCCCCGCCATTTTTCTTCGATATTTTTATTGTTACAAAAAATGAGCGATTCAAGTTTTAATAGCACACCGCCAGATATTTTAAACGCTGCAAAAGACATTTACAATAAATTACTACCGGAAAAATCAAGAACGCGTTATGAAAAAACGTATCAAGATTTTATGAATTGGAAACTATCAAAGGGTTCATCATCATTTTCTGAAGAAGTACTTTTAGTTTATTTTCAAGCTTTATCAGAGAAATTTAAATCTTCATCCCTATGGACCTTCTACTCAATGCTCAAAAGTACACTGAGTATTAATCACAACGTGGATATCTCAAAATATTCAAAATTAATTACCTTGTTGAAACGTAAAGGAGAAGGCTATACAGGGAAGAAATCGAAAACGTTTTCACCTGATGAAATAAATAGGTTTTTAAGCCAAGCGCCTGATCAACTATATCTAGCGATAAAGGTACGTTAGTTACTTACTTCATTATAATGTTATTTTTCTTGTGATATGATGAATAAATTACAATATTATTCTTTCAGACTGCGCTAATATTCGGAACCATGGGCGCATGCCGTCGTCAAGAATTATACGCTTTGTTAAATACCGACTTACAGATAAATGAAACTGTAATTGTGGTCAATGTCAATAATACAAAAACCAAAACAAACCGCATTCCATAGAAAATAAAAATAGTGAAGTGGTAAATATAAATATTCCGCCGAGTACATCGGGATCGGGACCTTCCAACATTAAAGAACATAATATTCAAGTGAATTTTAATAATTGCACTATACAAAATGTAAATTACTACTAAAATAAATAATTCTTTCATTAATTCTTAGTTTATTTGTATATTAGTAATGGATGATATTAGGTTACTACTAGGACTGGCTGTTTTTAACCCCCGACGCAAAAACGACGGGGTGTTATAAGTTTGACGTGTCTGTGTGTGTGTGTGTGTGTGTGTGTGTGTGTGTGTGTGTGTGTGCGTGTGCGTGTGCGTGTGCGTGTGCGTGTGCCTGTCTGTCTGTCTGTCTGTCTGTCTGTCTGTCTGTCTGTCTGTCTGTTCCCCTGTGGCGCTCAAACGGGTGGACCGATTTGAATGCGGTTTTTTTTAATTGAAAGGTGAATTAGTCGAGAGTGTTCTTAGCTATGTTTGATGAAAATCGGTCCAAGATGGCCGCCGCTACAAAATGGCGGATGATATATTTTTTCACAACTCCCTTGATATGGGTATCAAATGAAAGGGCTTGACTAGTAGAATAGCACTATTGCAAATTCAAGATGGCCGCCGCCACTAAATGGCGAATGTCGGGGGTTTTTTAAATTTTCAATTTACACTTGTAATGTTAGCAGTAAGCTAACTGTTTCAGAATCTTATAGAGGATTCATATTATGGGTGTAGATAAAGTCTTGTATGCAACTGTTGATAATTAGGTATTAAAACACTCATGTGATACTATTATCACACTCAGCTTCGCTTCGTGTGATAAACCCACATTCGTGTTTTAATACCCCTTATTACACAACAGTTGCATAAATAACTAATACGCCACTGCAGTCTAAAGTCACTTGGTGTAATGTAAGTAATTAACAATGGAATCCTATTAATGGAGACTCAGTGTAAAAGCCAAATATTGAAACAACGGTCGCAATGGCGCGACGCGTTTTGTTTTTAGGGTTCCGTAGTAAACAAGGAACCCTTATAGTTTCGCCATGTCCGTCCGTCTGTCCGTCTGTCCGTCTGTCCGTCTGTCCGTCTGTCCGTCTGTCCGTCCGTCCTCGGTTAATCTCAGAGACTATTAGTGCTAGAAATCCGTAATTTGGCATGAGTATAAATATTAATCACGCCGACAAAGTGGTGAAATAAAATTTTGATAAATATTTTTTTTTAGGGTAGCTCCCCTACATGTAAAGTGGGGATGAATATTTTTTTTCTCGTCTACCCCATAGTGTGGGGTATCGTTGAATAGGTCTTTTAAAAATACTGTGGGTGTGGGAACATCATTTTTCGATTTCTAGATCCGTTTGTAAAATATGATGTTTTAAAGTGCAAATTTTTATTAGAGTCAAGTGTCCCCCCCCTCTATCAGCCAAATGGCAGTATATAGGAACTTGAAAAAATTCACAGCAGTAGGGTATATAATCAATTTTAAAGGAAAACTATCACGGCTAAGTAGGGTTCACAGGTTAAGGAGTTATATCTGTTTTTCGAGGATTGTGACTACGGAACCCTACACTGCGCGTGGCCCGCCACGCACTTGACCGGTTTTTTTTCTTGTGTAAATATGCTCGAAACAGCGTAAATGGAGGAGTATTTTGTATTCTTGCTCTGACTCTGCTTCAATATGTCTTGACCCTAACAATAATATGTATGATTTCAATACATTTTTCAAATTATTACCAGGATTTAATATAATGTGACAACGAAACTCATTATTAACGGCATACTTACGGTAACTAGATTTACATTTTTATACGACAAAGCTTTTCTTATTTTACTTAATATAATATGTAGTAATTTGGAAAAGCAGAATACATTACATAAATTGTTATTTTAATAAATTATCTGCGACATTCACTGTCCAAAAATTCTTATTAAAATAGTATGTTTAAAAGATAAAGATATAAAGTACTAGCTATTGCCAGCGACTTCGTCCGCGGTATTAGGTTTTTCAAAATTCCCACGGGAACCCTTTCCCGGGATAAAATAGTAGCCTGTCAATCCAGGTTCTCGACTAAAAATGCAACAGCAAAAAATCATGTCAACTTCCCATAAAAATTTTCATCCCCTATTTTACCACCCTTAAGGCGAGATTTTCCAGAATAACTAATGCCGATTTTCAGGCCTGTAACTTTAAAAACAGGACATTCATACAAACTTTCTACCCCCATTTTAGGGGAGAATTTTAGGATATTAAATAGTCTATAATCTTTCCCAAAAATTGGACTACCAAATGTAAAAATAATTTTTCAAATCAGACGGGCACTTCCAGAGATTAGCTCGTTCAAACATACAAACAAACAGACACTTCCGCTTTATTATATTAGTATAGATTAATTAAAACTACAATCTTTTAGCTTCATACTGTATTTGACTTATGAGATAAAAGTATATTGAGGTGCTATTTCTGTATAAATAGCACGCTTTTCACGCTTCCATTTTTAGATAAATAGGAAATGAAAAAATAGTGGGCACGGAAAGCTATTTAGAACCTGTAACTATAAATAATAATCAATTAAAAAATAAGTAAATTTCTTGTTTTGAAGCTCTTTTATAAGACGTTTCATGCAATCTATGCCTCAATATGATTTTATCGTTTTAAAAAGAAGTCGGTTAAAATATAAATTGATGTTGAGTTCCTCCATGATAATATATACGATGTTAATATATTGTTAATAAACGAGCGTTGGAGCGTTAAGTATGATTGTAAACATATGCATCAAGGTGCTGATAGACTTGAGCATTCACTTGTAATGAGCATTCGTGCGAATGTTACATCACAGAAAAATACGAGTACATTTTAGCGAGCATTCTATCGAGCGTTCTGGCGAGCATTCTAACGAGCAGATTTGCTCGGAGCTTTTTGCCGAGCCAAGCTTCTGTCGTCGTTCCGCGCCCCGCCGCTCTGCGACGTCCCTGCCCGCATCCCTGTTGCTCTCCACTCTCCAGTGTGACCGTATAAAGTCATTATTAGGATTGGCTGGTTGTGCGTTTAGTGTGTGCGTTCAAAATGGCAACCAATGAGTACTAATACATAAATACAGCACACGCGACCGTCAAGTCTGACATCTTTATGAAGAATTCTTTGACGAGCATTGAATAGAGCGTTCGCTAGAATTCTCAAGATGTTCGTAGCAATATTTGGCTGTATGCTTGACTCGGCTCGTTGTTCAGTTCGACAAAAATAAAAACGGCGAATGCTCGATGTTCTGTTACAAGTGAATGCTCAAGTCTATCAGCATCTTCATACATTAACCCTGCATTAGGCGCGCACCGAAAACTCACGTAATTGGTCGCGCGGATTACATGTGTATGCCATTTTTAAAAGCGAAAATAAAACTGAAATTGGTCTTTTATGATATATATTTGTTTGCTAATGTTGTCTTCAAACTATTTTTTATTAGAAATAATTAACAAAAAGTAATTAAATATTGTACATTATTAGCAATCCACTAAATTATCAACTTTTACCTATTTTCTAAGAAAAATCACTCTTTGAGATGTAAGGTTACAAAACCCATGAAACTTAGTACTATTTTCTAAACAGGAATAACTAGCATTTGTAGGATGATGTGGACAAATGAATTTTTGACATGAATTGCACACTTTTGGTGTGGTTCATCTTCGCCAGGACTGACATCATAGGTCTTTCCTGGGATACCTTCCACTTGCTCAAATTCAGTTTGATGATGATCAGACTCCTCAAGTAGGTCTACTTCATTGTCCGATGAGCAGAAATTATCACTTTCAATCAGTTTATTACTTTTTTCCAACCACGACCCAATTTGAGCCACTAGTATGCATATTATTTTCTAATTTCATTTAACAGAAAATTGTGTGAAAATATGTGAAAATCAATTTATAATAGTCTTATTCAAAATATATAATAGTCAAATAATAATAATATTATGATAAAATAGGAATTATACAAAGAAAACTAAAATGGGTATGTCACAAAATACTTACGTAATTGTTCGCGCGGATTACAGTAGTAATCCACGAACTTTGTGAGCCTCCTGCTTCACACCCAAAGCAACCGGCGATGCTCGCTTAGCATTAATAACGTTGTTTAATTATCGAGCCGAAAGTACCTAGAGGCTCAAAGCGTTAACTCTTCCCGATTTTAAGATATTTAAGTTTGAACATGTCTGGATTACATATGTAATCCGCGCGACCAATGCAGGGTTAAATGTAAAATGAAGCTTTAGGTTAAAAAAATATATTTTCTTTTATTAATTAAACAAGGAGTGTATAATTTTTTACTTGATCGTTTTGAACGTGTATCGAAATGATCGACACGGATGCTGTATCGCTGTGTACGATGCGTAGGTACCTACTCGTGGTCGGTGCTCGGCATACAGAGGATTATTTTATAACATTGTGGCCAATTCTGTTGTACACAATCTCTAAACCTAAACTAAAATGACAGGTCTAAATTTATTCCTATCTCTTTCACAGTGCTCATTGCGGAAAAGGATAGCAATAGATTTAGACCTGTCATTTTAGTTTAGGTTTAGAGATTGTGTACAACAGAATCGCCCACATTATGGCCGATTCTGTTGTGCACAATTCTCTAAACTAAACTAAATTGACAGGTTTAAAAATAGTGCTATCCTTTTCTGCAGTTAGCATTGTGAAAGAGATAGGAATATATTTAGGCCTGTCATTTTAGTTTAGATTTAGAGATTGTGTACAACAGTATTGGCCACAATATCTGCTTTAAATTGTTCTTTTCGTTTAAAATCATGCTCGTTATCACACGTCAGCTTCAAGCAGTCAGCAGCCGAGCTTTGACGTGATCCTTATTAGTCTTGCAACAAGTTGCTTTTGAAGAAATTTGTCATTTGTTTAACCCTTAGTTGCATGATTTAATTTTATTTTGTAAAAAAAATCATACACATTCAATTAGACCTCTAGATAATGGGAAAAATAATAAAAAAAATCTTAGAGTTTTGGAAGTTTTTTATTTTAATAAAAAATGCTTTGATGGAAATATCCATCATTGTGCAGAATGCACTCATGAGCTTAGTACAAAACTAAAATAATATTTGAGGTAATTAATACTTTCAATTTTGGTGAAAATTTACAAAACAGTTGTTATTTTTGTTGAGACACAAGTTAACCCTACATTTATTGCAGCTTATTGTGGAGTATCCTTTACAATGTGGGTATTTGCATCGCAGAGAAACGCCAACTTGTGGCCAATGGTCACTACTATCTATTCTTATGTCTTTTGGTGGAGGAACAACTGTAGGTCCTCTCTTCCTTTTTGCTTGGATTTCATTTTCCAAAGAGCTGGAACTAGGTTGTCCTCTTCTGGCTTCATTGTTGAGTTCTATTGAGCACAAAACTTGAGCTAATTCATTACGAAATTGCCCCATGGAAAGTATATCCTTTTTTGGTACATTTCGATTGATTGAATTTTTTTGTAAATGATCCATGAATTTATGACCGTAAGATCAAGTAGATAGTATAGTAGAAAATTTGGTTTTCAGGTGCTCAATAACTGGATGTATTTTGAATAACCTGTCGTGATTAGCATGGCCTACAGGTTTGTGATTATCATTATTTTGAAAGTGCAATGAAAGCTTGATTCTTTCAAATTTGTTGACTGGCATTGTGGATGAAACTGGACTATAACCAAAAGCAGGAGACCAATATGATCTGGTACTTGGAAATATTTGCACGGACATAAATAGTAATATCCCAAAAAACTTTTTGATATCTAATGCGGTATAAATTATTCTGTTAGTAGTATCCTTTTGCATGATATATAAATTAGTCTGATCAACAATTTCCTGTATGAAATGTTCATCAACAAAATATTTGAAACATTGGTAAGGAGTTTCAAGCTGAGATATTTCTAAAGGAAAAGCTGAGCTGCCTAAGAAAGTAACTTTATCCTCATCAAATTCCAAGTTTTCTTTTGTCCAATAATGTGCTGAAAATATTACCAGAAGGAACTCTGTTTTGGCTTTCTTGTTCTTCCAACATTTCTTCAACAAGAGGGTCATTTTCATTTACATCTTGACAGTCTTCATCATCATTTTCATCTTCTAATATATTTAGAAGTTCATCTCTAGTAAAGTGGGAATTTGGTGAGTAATCATCGTCAGAATCTTCAGACTCCAGTCCGTCTTCCGACAGCCAACCATCCTCCAGGTGTGCTAGATAGTCTTCTATGTCTTTTTCTTTCATAATAATCTGAAAAAGCAAAAAAATAAGTAAATAAAGTGAAATTACATGAACTAAAATTCTCCATACTTCAAGGATGACAGTACTGCATAATGATGTAAATTTACACCATACATATTTGACGTTATTTCAGTTATAATTCACATTTTTTTTCACAAATTTTAGCAGTTTCCACAACACTTACCTTATTTCTATGCATAATAAATATTTTCAGCGACTTCTGTAGACAAAATCAAATAAAACTTGATAAATAAATGCACCGATACAACAAAACAAACAACATAACCTTGACCAAATTTTTGATCGACGTTTGACAGATGACGTTTGTTTTTTTTTTTACTAGGTGCGTTCCGTTTCATAGAGACATGTTTCGAAAAGTTACCACAGACAAAAATTTTTGACCAGCAACCGGTTTTGGGTGTATTTTTTCCACAGACGTATAAAAGAGAAGCAGACCTAACATAACAAAAAATTGACGTGCCAATTACGCCTACATACAAATTTCACGTACACATTGACAGTAAACAGGGCCGAACTCATGCAAGCGAATTTAGGACACCTACTTGTGTTCATACCAACATTCGCGCAAACCTGCGATGATTTTGTTCTATTATTATTTACGCGACGAGTCACTAGGCCCTAGAAAATATAGAATAGAATAGAATAGAATAGAAAAGTTTTTTATTCAAATAAACTTTTACAAGTACTTTTGAATCGTCAACTGAATCTACCACAGGTTCGGAATGCAGTTCCAGCCGAGAAGAACCTGCAAGAAACTCCGCGGTTGCTCTTTTTTAAAAATAACATTATAACAATTATTATTATTAATGTACATGATTATAGTCAAAGAACACTATTGCCAGATTAGTATAGATACCTACTAAAGCGTAGCGTAGCTTAGTAAAAATAACTACATCGATAACACTATATCGATACTATCATTCGCGCCTAGCCCGGTGGGACCACGGGCCCTTCAGTAGTATAGGTAGTATAGCGTTTGACCCACCGGTGGGTCAAATCGGTGGGACCACGGGCCCTTCCCCCAACTGACCTGCAGGCCTATTAAGTATCTGTGATATGAAATTAATTTGAAAACTACGGTAAAGTTGCCATCAAATTGTTAAACCCTTATTTTACATTCTGTAACCTTAATATCCAACTGGGATGCAGTTCATCATCATCATCATCGGACTTCATCTCAGTTGGCAACTGATGTTACACAATGTAAAATGATGGTTTGATAATTATTTGATGGGCACATTTTCAAAGGTTTTAACGTTATTTCGTACCAACTGAGATACTGAATAGGCCTGCTGATTGATGGTTCTTTTCGTGCTCTATGTTATGAAGCGACAATTCACTGGAATGAAATAGGTAGGTAGTTAAACTAGTGAAACGCTAGTTTGTAAACTATTTATCAAACTAGCTTTTTACTAGTTTAACTACCTACCTATTTCATTTGTCATTCGACCTACCTTACCTATGTAAAATGAGTAAAATAAATAAAAACAAAAAAGTTTCAATTATTTATTTTTAAACAAAACAATTTTTTTTAAATAATTTCTTTCTGAAAGATTGCTTTCCTTTGCATTATGCTTCATTCTTATATCAATATAAAATTTAATAATCACCTTAATTAATAATTTCAAATGATTGAAATCATGTTCATCGTTTGTCTGAAGCTCATTACAATAATTATTCAATAAATCAGCTATGTACATCATCATACTATTATAATTAAGATTTCCTTTCATCATTTTTAAAACCTTTTCACATGACTGAATTATTTTAATTAGACCATTTGATGGGTAAATCAAACCTCCCCTGTCCTTTTTATTGATTAAGGAACACAAAAAATTTTCTTTTTCTCCGAGCATCAGCATTTGACAAATATAACAATGGACCACTGTTATTACTTTTCTAGCTATAAACCCTGCAATATAAACTGTGACGTGGTGAGTGTACTCATCCAAAGGAGTAGACATGATATTGTTAAGAAAGCAATCAACATCATCTTCATTCATGTTGCAGAGTTCCATAACATTTTTTTCAAAACTAGGAGTTGTATTGTTTACAGTGTCTACAGGTTTATTGCTGCTGCTAACAGTAAGTATAGGATTGGGTATTATAAATCCATCGTTTTGTATTTTTAATTTTAACCTTATGATATTTTTTTTATAGGCAGACTTAAACTGAACTACGTTGGGGTTATCATTAAACCCACCTCTAGCTCTCATATTTCCAAAAAACATTTCTAAAAAGTCTTGGCTAATTTTATAAAGAGTAAGAAATCTTAGTTTTTCTTTACAAATTAAATCTTCATACATATTAAGTGCACTTTGTAAACAAATAATGAATCCAATAAAACCTGTTTTGCGTGGCGATTGGGTTACTAAATTGCCATTAGAGAGTTTTAAATGCATAAAGTAGTCTTTGCATAATTCGGACAGTTCTTTGGTTTTCTGAATATTAGCACTACATAATGCTTTTTTAAAACCTGGTGCGAATGTAGAACGACTATTCAAAACATCGAAGGTGTCATTGACAATGTTTATAAATTTTATTGTAGCTCTAGCACCTTTAAACTCGTGAAAATTATCCTCACAAAAGGAAAGTGCGTCAGCAACTGACCTGCTGAGCAATTGCACCGCCAAATTAACTTTCATTTTTTGCTTTGAAAATAAGATGTGGGCCTGTTTCAATTTGTTGGCGAGATGTAAACCTTTTTCTGTCTGAACATGAAGCAATAGACTGAGATATTTAAAATTTATCATGTTACCATCTTTATCAAGTAAACATCCAAATTCACCTAACGTGTTTCTAATAAGTTTTATCATGTGGCAGGGATCATAAAAAACATTTACTCTTATATTTTCAAACATGAAGTAGGGTTTCAAATTTTTTAAATTGAAATTACATCCTAAATGATTCGCCATGCTGATATTAGATGCAGCGCCATCAAATGTCAAGCCACAAACAAAAATATTTATCTTATATAACATTTCAATTGCCAATTTTACAACATTGGCTCGCTGTTCACCTGTCATTGAAGCTATAAAAAAATATCCGATAGGTAATATCCAATTAAAATTTATTGCTGTTATTAGGATAACTAAGGCCTGTGTGGCCAAAGGTAGACTGTCATCCGAGACATTAGTACCTGTATCTACGTATCCTTTGAATTTGTTTTCGGTCCCGTCCCAGATTAACCCTTTTCTTATTGCCATTTCATCAATACTTAAATTTACGAATACTTTATGTTCGCTATTTTTTGCTAAGGCCTCTAAAGCGTCGAAGCTCTCAGCGGTGAAACCTGGTTCCGCGTCAATTCTCTTATACCAGCGCGATAGTGTGACGGGGTGAGGTAAAACGGTATCAAAAGAGTCTCGAACAAATTTATACGCTCTGGGAGAGTAGAAATTTAATTGTAATGCAAATGACCTTAACTCTGGTGAAAATGACTTTTCTAAAGTAGACTTTTTTGATTTTTTTAAATATCTCACAAAGAAGTCCTTGTTTTTTACCTGCATTCCTGACAAGATATGGACTTCATCATGATTTAGTTTATTCTTAAGAGTAGATATAATATCTGAGAACTTAGCCACTTTAGTTTTTAACCGTCGGTTTTGTTGTTTGATAGCTTTAATTTTTTTATTTTTGAGAAATATTTTAGTTTTAAGTTTGTTGAGTTCCTTGTCTCGCAACACATTATCTTCAGAAACATTTTCTCTTGGGTCTGATACTACTGATAGTAACGGAGCAGGTATATTCTGAAAACAAAATAATATAAAGCCATCACTTTCTATAAACAATTTTTTTATGTCCTACGAGTTAGCCCTTGTCTGCAATTTTGCCTGGTGGTAAGTGATGATGAAGTCTAAGCTAGTAGTGGGTTAACCTGTTAGGGGTATGGCAGTCATATGAAACCCATACTCCTAATCGAATGATTAAAATCGTAACGGATTTCTGATTCTGCCTTTTCTATCTGATTCTAAATATGTTTAAAACTCAATTTATCAAAAATATTAGTTTTGCAGTATGCCTCTTTTCATACAATGGCAGAATACCCGACACAGACAAGTATAAATTAAAAATTAAAAAACCCCCGACATTCGCCATTTTGTGGCGGCAGCCATCTTGGATTTATATAGTGCTACAGCTTTGAGCACTACAGGGGAACAGACACACACACACACATACACACACACACACACACACACACACACACACGCACGCACGCACGCACGCACGCACGCACGCACGCACGCACGCACGCACGCACGCACGCACGCACGCACGCACGCACGCACGCACGCACGCACGCACGCACGCACGCACGCACGCACGCACGCACGCACGCACGCACGCACGCACGCACGCACGCACGCACGCACGCACGCACGCACGCACGCACGCACGCACGCACGCACGCACGCACGCACGCACGCACGCACGCACGCACGCACGCACGCACGCACGCACGCACGCACGCACGCACGCACGCACGCACGCACGCACGCACGCACACACACACACACACACACACACACACACACACACACACACACACACACACACACACACACACACACACACACACACACACACACACACACACACACACACACACACACACACACACACACACACACACACACACACACACAGAGAGAGAGAGACAGACACGTCAAATTTATAACACTCCGTCGTTTTTGCGTCAGGGGTTAATATGGTACATAATAATATGGGATTACACTTGAGGTACTAGGCTGTAAATTTTGCAAGTCCATCAAAACTTGATCCCCAGCAGCTTTTCTTTTTACTGGACCCTTTAGTGATGATGTAGATATATTCTGGAAACAAAAGTAATACATTATTAGTTGTCTAGTATTAAAAAACTTATAGAAAATACAAATATTATGTAAACATCTATATAGCTATCAATATTTACGTTTAACTGGCAAGATGTTTTGGGTAAGTACCTAACATAGTTAAGATAAGAATAACTAGAAACTTACTTCTTGAAATGATGAATCAAAAATCGTTGGAATTGCACTAGAACTAAGTACGGTACGCAAGCCACTGTGATCCACTAAATGTGCTTCAAAATGTCTTGAACATAGCACACTCGATGGTTTGGGCTGCCAATTTTTTTTATTCATGGCATTTAACCAGGCATTTCTTAAATTTTCGTCCTTTGGGAACCTGAAAAATGATTTCATTTATATAATTTATCCGTGTTTTTATCTAATCAACCTTCAAAATATACCTACTAAACAAAACTTGAGCCTGAATACGGCCCTGTAAAATTGTACAAGTATAAGAAACATCAAACAAGATCAGAGGTATCAAATTATTGATAAATATTGCAACAGGAATCTACTAGAACCAAAATTACTATAACTATTTACGAGTTTTGCACATATAATAAATAGGGACTGCTTCTAAAATGCCGAACGATTATTCATAATCTCACAGTAACCTTATAAACAAATTACGAGACTATGGCACATGAAAACTTACCGATGTAAAGTGATTTCAGGTGCTTTCCTATATGACGAATTGCTGCAAAGAGGTGCACTACACTTAACCATTTTATTTTAATAATATTGGATCATATGACTCGATTTTTTACCAAAAATAAAATAAATAACAACGCGAAGGTTAAGATCTCGTTTTTGACATAAGCACCATTTGTAGCTTGTTTGTAGCTTAGCAACATAGCGGTTTGCCTCAAGATCAATTTTTTCTATGAGTGCGTAAGTGTTGCAACAACAGAAAAAAAGAGATAGAGTCATATATTTTTGGTTGGAGAGAAACAAGCGCAGATATTATTTATTCTCTTAGATGTAGTTGTGAAGATTATGTTAGGTCTGCTTCTCTTTTATACGTCTGTGTATTTTTTCCATTCGAATGGTTTGATGGAAATATCCATCACTATGCAAAGAAGGGTTAATAAGTCTATGATGTAAGTCTGTAAAGATAAAATAATTATTGCTAGTTCGATCGCTCGAAAACCTCTTAAACTAAATTGACAGTATAAGAGTAGGAACTCACGGAGCGGTTTTCACCCGCGCCCGCCGCGGTTGCGGGACCGCAACACTCGTACGATCACGAAACACATGGAAATGTAGAGAGCAAAACTCACGACGCGATTTATTCCCGCGGAGTGCGTGGTTGCTTGCTGGTCCCGCTGCACCGGCGGGCCACGGCCACCCGCGATCTTTGCGGGCGTCGCAAGCTCGACGGTTTTTCGGCGGGCGCGGTCGCATTTAGATCTCTAGAATCTAGTAGAGTAGATTCCATTTTTCTTTGCAGTCGTAAATAACCGCCGGTCTTGCGATCATCGCCCGCCAAGTTTGCGGGCGACTAACGCAACCTATCGTCTCGCGAGTATAGAAATAAAACCACTCTCCCGCAACCGCGGCGGGCGCGGGCGCAAACCGCTCCGTGAGTTCCTACTCTTAATGCTATCCGTTGCCGACGGTAACATTGTGAAAAGCATAGCACTATTAATTATTATTAAACTTTATCAAATTCGATTGTGTACAAACCTTATTTGCACCATTATCGTCGTAATGTTCGCCGAGGAAAAGGATAGCATTATTTTAAAAAGACCTTTCAATTTAATTAGGAGGTTTGTGTCCTACCAAATTAATAAAAATTTTGACGATATTAGGTATTCTACCTACCTAGACTACAACAAAACAACTGAGAAGGGGATTTGTTCATAACTTAGTCAAATATCCTTATTCTACTCTTCTAAAGCTGCCTTCCTCAGTATTTACCGGACACCTGTATAGTTATTGTTTGTCCGGTGGTAAATAATATAATTATTTATTTGACAGTTCCCAGACATAATAAAAGTTGCTCTTGCGTACGTGTTGCAGAAGATATGTAGTTCAATTTTGAGGCGAAAGTCTGATCACACGTAGGATGATCACAGGGCTTTCGCCGCTCAACTACGCTATCCATGGCGCCATAACGTAAGAGCAATGGTTTATCATAAGTGTTAACATGAGCTCAAGTTTATATCAAGTGTACACCTATTCGTATTGCATTATACTGTACAGTTGATATCGACTTGCAGTGGTTTAAGAAGTATGTTGTAAGATCTATTACAAATTGTACATTTTCAAGTGGATATAGTAAGATAATTTGTTAATATTTTATTATTAATAGAAAATATTTGAATACAAAGCCATAATCTCTGTATCATGTTGATAATAAAAATGAAATATCTCGCTAAAACTTTGTTTTCGTTGTAAAATACTAAACAAGATTTAACTTGATTGAGGTCGGCGAGGCGTTGTGTGGCGTATTAATTAACCTTTCTTACTCTATGGTCTCAAGTGACAAGTACAAAAGTTGTATTGTAGATAGCTATCCGATACTTATCAGGTGGTGAAACAGGCTCTTAGTAATAATGATTAGTAGAAGACACCCCTAAATTATCGCTAGATTGATCCCGTGGATACGATGTACCTGCAATAATTTGGTATACGTATTGTCTAAAGTTGTCGTTCCATTGGAACGGATTGTAGCGAGGCGTGCGCTTCGTCGATTTGATTAATTATTGGTTTATATTGAGATGAGGTTATCCTCATAACGTCATTTGATTGATCTGCTGCACATGTCCGCGTCGCGTCGCCTCTCCGCTCCGCTGCTGTGAATAGGCACCCTAATGCAAAATAACAATAGTAATATGTACTCGTAATTTCTACTAAGTAATTAAAATAAAAGTCTCAGTAATTTCAACATTTTTATTAAGAAAACGGAAACAGTGAAAAAGTACTGTAAATAGCAGTTGGTTACATTATTGTTTATATTATAAACAAATCATTTACAGTTAAAGTTTGCTATATTTTTACTCTGTTACTAAAAAATAAATGAATAAGTATAATTACATACAAATCGCTAATTAGAGTAAAAACGATTATTAGCCATAAGCTGGATATCCACTGTTTGCTAACCTGCTGGGTTATTCTGTAACTTAGTTAGCAACTGAAAATAGTTGCCAACGAATTAGTTTGATATACATTGCTGCTTTACTGTGGGGAATATAAAGTGTTTTCATAATTTTACACAGTAAAGCAGCAATGTATATCGAACTAATTCGTTGGCAACTATTTTCAGTTGCTAACTAAGTTACAGAATAACCCCCCTGGACTACTCCGCACTCGTCCACTATGCTCGCGAACCAGCACTGTTCCTCGTCCATCCGTTATGATCATAAACCAGTACTGCATTGCGGTCATCCAGTATGGCTGTGAACCAACATTAGTCCGCGCTCATCTCTGGTGTATACAAAAAAGCATGGTATAGTTCGAATTGTTGGGATCCGAACAAGCAGTTGGAGCGCGGAACGCTATTAGGCCGCAAACGTTATGGATACCCGCTAAAATATAAATATACATTTATATTTTAATTACATATTTACAAAAGCTATTTATTATATACCTATTTCAAGAAAAAAATCTTTTATAGAAAGTGAATATTTCAAGTTCAAACACAAACAAACAAGTTGAAGTTTTAAAATAGATTTCTTTTAGAATCAGAATAAAAATGTAGACCGCTGTTAGATGTAAAGCAGATAAATAAATATATACACATATATATTTTTAATATTACACTTTGATACACAATTGCCTCGATTTCCGAATGAAAAAATATTTTTGAAATATTAAATAGCATGACAGAAGTTTCTATCATAATAAACACATTAAGTAGGTATATTATAAAAATCTGCATTTAAACTAATTATTACTTACTAGCTGATGCCAGCGACTTCGTCCGCTTGGATTCTTATAAATCTCACTTGGGGGTGAAATTTCTAAAATTCCTGAAACACGTAATTCTTTATTTTTAACCGAAAACCTAAATACCAATTTTCATGGATATAACTTGAAAAATTACGGACTTTCATAAAAACTTTCATCCCCTATATTTTAACCCTCTTAGAGGTGGAATTCGGAATAATCAGAAAGTGTGCGCCTACGTCATAAAAGGAAGCTACTGTAAAAAATTCAAGTTTCTAGCTTCAGTGGTTTAGGCTGTGCGTTGATCAGTCAGTCAGTCAGGACAAGCTTCTTTATATTATTACATTTATAAATATAGATATAACTTTTTGCACTAGGTATTTACTAGGTACTACTCGTACCATGTGGCTGAGGTTAGGCAGAAGCTTGAAATAGACTTAGCAGATGAGTTTCGATATTGGCCATCTTGACTGAATGAATGCCAGTTAAACGAAATTGTATTCAGAAATTGAGACAATTGTACCTACATATGTTTCTGCAATAATTTATTTAGACATTTACACTTTGCTAATATTCTCTAAGCACGTTCAGGTGGGCTATTCTCTAACTTAGTTACCAACTGAAAATAGTTGCCAACGAATTAGTTCGATATACATTGCTGTTTTAATGTGTGAAAATGAAATCACTGTTTATATTTCACACAGTAAAACAGCAATGTATATCGAACTAATTCGTTGGCAACAATTTTCAGTTGGTAACTAAGTTAGAGAATAGCCCCACAGTTCTTAGGAACCGAACCACTTGCTTCATAAGAATGTTATGCTCATTCATTCCTATTATATCCTATTTATATTCTCACTTAAGTATACTATTTAGATCTCGAGGCATTTGCATAAAAAAAAACAATAATAAATATAGTATAGCAGATATTAGATAGTAAGTAGTACAAAATGGCTTATAAAGCTCAGACGAAAAGCCCAAGGAGCACATTCCTTGTTCATTTCACTAGGCGCTGCAGGGAAGCACCCCTCCCAGGGCCGGATTAATCTTATCGGGGCCCCTAGGCAATGCAATTCTCGGGCCCCTTTCTTTTTACATTTGTATATACTTCCTCCATTGAGAATTTTCTCAAAAATAATTTGTTAGATGAAGCTTTTTTTTTTCTTGTTGCGTGGCCCGCATCGACTAGGGCCCCCATCGACTAGGCGCTCACGGGGCCCCCGTGGGCCCCTAGTCGGTGCGGGGCCCCTAGGCAGTTGCCTAATCCGCCTTATGGATAATCCGGCCCTGACCCCTCCCGTATGCTGCTACATTAAGGCCTCTTGTTAACACGCCGTAACAAGAGGCTTGACAATAGGGTATTTGACTATTTTTTTTGTGCCCAAAAATATACAATGAACAATAAAAACAGAATTCTTTAAAAATTACAATGGTTTAGAAGTTTTAAGATTACTAATTTTATTTGACAAAGACCACCACCACTACAGCTCTTCACGTCTCACTGCTGGGCACTGGCCTCCTCTCATAGGAGAGGAATTTAAAGCTAAGGCCCGCCACGCTGCTCCGATGCGCGTTGGCGGGCTTTAACGACTAATGTCACACGAGAGTGACAATAACCGGGACTGCCAACTCCGAGCCGGCACTGAGAATTTCTTGACAGAAATACCCAAGACCTATCTAACAAGTTTTGGCTCGACCCGGGGAACTCAGGAAATCGTGATCCACAGTCGAACATGTTTGTTACCGTTAGATCAACCAGGCAAAAGTGAGGACGGCAGTATGAAATTATGACGTCACAAGCTCGCCGCTTTATGGAAATTCAATACAAATATCCGGTTTATTAACTGATTTTGATTATATTTTCTAATTTCCACTGCATTCTAATTATTGAATATTTTTTGATACCTACTGAATTATCTATTTCCAATAGTAGTCGACGACCCTCGGATTGTACAAAGCAGAATAATGGAGTTATGCCTTTACGAGTACCTCCTTGAGCTGTGCCAACGAACCAAGCCTATAAACTGGTAGCTTTATATAACTGGTAGGTTTATATAACCGGTAGGTTTATATAACTGGTAGGTTTATATAACTGGTAGGTTTATATAACCGGTAGGTTTATATAACTGGTAGGTTTATATAACTGGTAGGTTTATATAAACTGGTAGGTTTCTATTAGTTACCTATATCCGTAAATAGTTCGCCAGCTCAAATAACAAACACGCAATAATATGATAGGAATGAACTTAATAAACACATATAAATGACTTGCCACTGTTCAAGTAGCCTCGGGTGGTGGATTCTCGAACTCAACCCATTGTTATTAACTCAGACCTTTTTATCTCCAACCTCAAAAATGCACTAAAACAACAACATCCAATATGTTTGCACATCTATTTACATTTTTTTTTTACAAGGAAACGAAACAAATAACATTTCTATACTTTTGATATGAGCGTTTTTTTTTTTTACATTACGTAGACTTACTTGATCACTGTCCAATTGTATTTATGATGCAAATTCCGAACTCATGGTGGATTTTTTTTTGTAATATTTTTACATCTAATTGCATGGGTGAAAGCACAATGGGAGACTGCAGTTTTTTGACAATTTGACCTGACATATTTATTAATTTACTTATTTATTTTTCTATATCATACATACATAATATAATACATATATATTGTTTTGTGATTTCTGACGTCTGATTTGCTCAAATCACCTCAATCTACATTAAATACACAACTATATGACAATTTTGGTAACACAATCTGTATTTACAACCAATGCAATGCAGTGCAGACGCCAGAAATTATATTATAATGCACAAATTATAACGGAGTGCTCAGTTCCTCAAACATACAACTTGTAATTATTATTCTATAACTAGCCAGTTTAATGAAATATACCAATTCCCTAACATTTAATTTTAAGTTTTACATTATGTAGTGTTTACATTTTTTAACAATAAAATACTACAAACAAAATTCAACTAGAATTTCAATAAAATCAATTCAGCCATTAGCGGATTAAAATTCAGAAAGAAATAGGTAATACAAAATATTTTAAATGATACAAAAAAAAAAAAAATAGAAATAATTTTATAATACATAACTTTGTAACATTTTTGTAAACACATTTACATAAAACAGCCTTTTCTGGGTATAAATTTCCAGAACATACAAAACTATAGCATATTTTAATATCTATGATTTACATAATAATCTTTGACACCAACAACAATTTCGTTAATAAGGAATACGAAGAATACACGGGGAAGGGCCCGTGGTCCCACCGATTTGACCCACCGGTGGGTCAAACGCTATACTACCTATACTACTGAAGGGCCCGTGGTCCCACCGGGGTAGGCGCGAATGATAGTATCGATATAGTGTTATCGATGTAGTTATTTTTACTAATGAAATATTCAAAATTATAATATTTTGAACCGACTTCAAAAAAGAAGGTTCTGTATTCGACACGTACATATGTGTGTGTTAGTATGTATGTATGTTTGCGATGATTTCAAAAACCAATGAACCGATTTTGATGATTTTTACACTATCGTAATCTACATACTTTCAGGAGGGTTTATATAGTATATCTAGTGATCATCAAAATCGTTTTATTGGTTCTTGAAATCATCGCAAACATACATATATACATACTAACACACACATACGTGTCGAATACAGAACTTCCTTTTTTGAAGTCGGTTAAAAATATTGTAATTTTGAATATTTCATAAGTAAAAATAACTACATCGATAACACTATATCGATACTATCATTCGCGCCTACCCCAGTGGGACCACGGGCCCTTCAGTAGTATAGGTAGTATAGCGTTTGACCCACCGGTGGGTCAAATCGGTGGGACCACGGGCCCTTCCCCGAATACACGACACGCGTCCGCTTCAGAGCGTTCACACACTACCCGGTGGGTGTCGGCCGCCAACAATCTCGAGCTATGTGTATTGTGCAATGTGCAGTGATCGCTGATCATGGCCGCTCTGAACTTGCGGCGACTTGACCGTGCTCGCGGCACGAGCGCGTGAGGCTGCACGGTAGAGTGCCTCGCCTCTGCCTCGCTCCCTCTGCCTCTCGGTGATATCAGCGCATAGAACGCGGCTACGTTTACAGCGGTCATAAAGATTGGCGATTATTTGTTTCATTTTTAGTTTTCACACTCTCTACGAATGCTTTGGTTTACGCAAAATCTGTGTACATATAATTTTTGCGCAATGTAAGCACAATCCACCGTAGGTGCAGCAATGTTAAATGCCTCAAAATGTTCACAATTTCATGTGGACACGCTCACATCTCCAGATGTTAGAGAACTGCGAAATTTATTCGCGCGGTTTATATTTTTTAATATATTTTATTTAATTTTAATATATTTTTCTCGCGAATTTTAAATCGCATGTGCGTGCAGCTTCATACATTTCCATATGTCACAGAATTTTGCGAAAAAAAATCGCGCGAATAAATTTCGCAGTGCGGGCCCGGCCTTACCGGTTAGTGCGGAAACGATCTCGGACAATATAGCCAAATAAATACATCAGGAGTGATCAGTTTTTGTAAGCAAATCTGTCAAATTCCATTGAAACACAGACAAGGATATTTTTTATATTTACATTCACCACACAATTAATATAATACGTAGGCCTACCGTTTAACTGAGGCGGTTCCGGGGTAGCTGTGCTTTGCGGGAGAGGTGACGGACTCGGGTCGGGTCGGGCCATACAAAGTCGAACTGCATCGAAACGTCTAGCAAAAAATGTCCATGGCATATTGGCACCCATCTACAAAATAACGTACAATGTGTTGGTGCACTAGCCGCGAGCATTCGCTCTATTTTTCGATAGAAAATGCTTTGTTTTGTAGAGTCAGAGGCGGCGGAAGGCGTGGGCGACGTGGGCCCAGGCCCACGGCCTCGCGCTCCGGAGGGCCTCGCGCCCCTTTTTTTCATTTTAAATAATCTTCTTGTGCGGACTGAGGGCCTCGCAAAATATATCTTGCCCACATAAAATTTAGGCCTTGCCGCGCCACTGTGTAGAGTTAGGTGCCAATATGCCGTGAACATTTTTCCGATTCGCTTCGATCCGCTTCGACTCTGTGCTAGTCTGTATGTCCCGACCCTAAGACTCAGAGTCATCCCTCCCGCACCGCGCAGCTGAACTCATTTAAACGGCAGGCCCGCAGTTAAAAGGCTTACTGTGTTAAGTATTATGACATATTATAATATTAAATTTAAATACTAACCATACAAATCTTAAAAGGATATCAATTATTTATAAGCAATCAATAACACTATAATATTATATGCTCACAAAAATACGGCATTGTTTTTTTTTTTTCATCTGGACTAGCTTCGGGTCTTACATATTCAACCGAGTTTCGTTCAGCTGACTTACGCGATAGATTTAAGAATAGCTTCTCTCTAGCGCGCTCCGTACAAACGAATTTTAATTCTTGTTTGAATAATGAAAAATAGACACGCTCTAGAAAATAATAATCTGTATGTGTGATTTGTCAGATTTCCGTAAAAATCATATTCTTAACTTAAGAAACTACCCTACATTTTTAAGGAAATTTGACTTATAATAGAAGGAGAATATTACTTTCTAGAGCGTGTCTCCAAAAAATCATTCACTTTAATCGGTTAAAATTAAAATCAGAGATAAACTTCGTTTGCGTGTGGCACACGCTCCAGAGCGACTTTTTTTTAAGCCTGAAACACAAAACGCGCGACGGAAAATGCACGTTCGGCCGTCACACCACGTGCGTATACGCACAGTACACAGATACAACCAGTAGTGAAACTACCTACAAACGTTCGAAACGGCTCACTCACACAAACATGCGCATCGACGAGACCATTTAGCGGCAGTCGCTACTGACATTCACGGGAAAACCCCTTATGGGTCTCGTCGATGCGCATGTTTGTGTGAGTGAGCCGTTTCGAACGTTTGTAGGTAGTTTCAATACTGGTTGTATCTGTGTAAGGGCGTTTGTGCACTTACTCGTTTTCGATTCATGTTCGTTTTTTTTAATGAACATCATAAAAACGGATACGAAATTCACGAATGACATTTGTGCACTTAATCGTGATTTCACTATACGTTTTAAGCATTTCGTAGATAAAACCGTGTTCATAATGTGTGCTGCATTTAATCGTCGTCAGAACGGGCGTCAGTACGATTTGTAATAGAGGAAACTGTATGGAGTGTATGGAGCACGTCACAATGCACCGCTAGTTGTGGACGTGTTGCCTTCATACAGTTCCTTGTGCTACAAGATTTAAGAGCCGCGTTGGACGTTTACGTCGCGGATTCTATTTTGTTTCAGTTAGTCGAAGATAATAATGCTGTGTAGTGAGTAAAAATTAGATTAATTTATTACAGCATCGAGTCATTTGGTGCTGAACAGCAAATCTCTTAACTAAATAGACGGATCGGAGACTTGAAGCACACGAGTAGTAAATCTACAGAGAGGAAGCTTCCACAAGCGGCCCGCTGTAGGTATACTCACACAAACACACTCACCAACGGTTCACGGACGCGCGCTCGTTCCACTAACCGGTACAGTTGGTGACAAACTGTGCGCATATGTGTGAGTGTACCTACAGCGGGCCGCTTGTAGAAGCTTCCCCTTTGTAGGTACTCTGTGCTTGAAGCCTACAGCACACGAGTAGATAAGTAGGTACAGAGGGGAAGCTTCTACAAGCGGCCCGCTGTAGGTACACTCACACATATGCGCACGTTTGTCACCCAACTGTACCGGTTGGCCGGTTGGTGGACCGAGCGGGCGTCCGTGAACCGTTGGTGAGTGTGTTTGTGTGAGTGTACCTACAGCGGGCCGTTTGTATGAAGCTTCCTCTCTGTACTTATCTACTCGTGTGCCTACAGTACCATTGTTTGTCAATTTAGTTCAGAGATTTATTTACAATCAAATTAACAACAATCGAGTGCTGTAACGCAGCTAAATATTCATAAAAAATAAATTTTCCATATATTCAGGCGAATGAAAAATAAAAGGGTCTGCATGTATAATATTACAATGTAACTTTGTAAGAACAAATTAAAAGTACCTATCTATAAAGCGCAATATATACCAACGGAAAGGAGTGGAGGCTTCATTCTGAAATAGTACAGTTGATAACGAAACAAAAATCTATTTTGTGATTTCATTATAGCAATTATAGGTATGCGCGAGCCCATATTCTTTTAGTGCGATCACAAATGTATCGCTCGTACAGAGGCGGTACCTATAATATGATATTGCAATTCCATGACTTAGTGATTTTGTAATTCCATGACTTAATTTTATTGGGAAAACGAGTCCAGTATCTGGTCCTGAATTATGACTTTATTGCTTCCCTGATTTCGATAATGAAAGACAAAATCTCCAAATAACATTAACATAATATTATTTGACATTGATATATCCGGGACTGTATTATATAAGAAGGTAAGGGACATATCTTCGTTCTCAATAAGAAATACAATTTCAGAAAAAGATTTTGAGCCCCCTTTATAATAATCTAACATGGTTAAATAGACCTATTGTATACTGATAAAATTAGAGTAGTTTTAACTTGTGAGAACATCACATAGCTTATCATTATAACAAGTATAACGTTTTGTGGTCTCGACTGTTGAATCTCGAAGTCATAATATACTCATCAATTAATACTCCAGTTAATTAGGGTAATCTAGTATTTGAGATAATGTTCGATGCGCTTCTGCAAAGTTTTTCCATTAGGAATAAGTATTTTATTATATTTGGAAGACATAAATAAGTGCTGGGGAGGAAAATGTAGCGGGACTCACGCGTATCAACTTATCGAAAACTAGTTATCAACGCCGACAGAAGGAATTGCGTTGCGTCGGTATAGACGCAATCAGTCGTATCGGCGATGAAAACTGCCCCCTGATTGTGTAACTTTTGACGATGAAATGGTATTCATTTGATGGCCTAAGGCCATTAAAGTAAAATATACCTTGAGTGTATTGATTTAAAGTCACAAATTCAGTACAACTGATTTCAACATGGAGCGTTATGGATCGTATCGTACATACCTAATCGTATAAGAATGTATACACGAAATTGAGCTCTATTACAATGAATTATGGTTTATTTTACTTTGATGCGTTAGGCCATCAAATGAATACCATTTCATCGTTAAAAGTTACACAATCAGGGGGCTGATCTTGTATTTATGAACAAGATTGGATTTGTATCGGACACGTAACACGCCCGGCGCCTGGCGCGGGGAGTTGCGAATGTGTTCCTGACCTAAATGCAGGTCTTTGACTTTATTAGTCGAAGCCTCGTGGCCCAAGTCTTTCAAACTATCATAGTAATAAATTTAAATATCATCTCTTTATTCAGACAGACACAAAATTAACACAACTTTGATTGTTTAAAACCTGTTAAACATTATTCACTTTTTGTGCAATAATAAGAAAATTTATACATAATGTGAATGAATAAATGAATATTATACATGTATAAATGGATGGATTTAAATAAGCACGCCGCTTCTCGGTTTAATGTCCACCTAATTCGTAACAGTTACTAATAAAAAATGCTACTACTACCTTTTTATTGGTATCTCAATTTGTCAATGGCACAACCTCATTTTTGCTTCCGAGTTACTAATAATATTTCCAAAAAGATCTTTATTGTATGGTCTATGTTTGATCAAATCTTTTCTAAGATATTCTTAATATTTGTCAGTGTTACCTACAAACAAATAACATGATCAAACACCACAAATTCGGATGTATATCTAACTTCACATTACTTAAGACCCATTTAAACATGTACAATAAATAATCTACTACATTAATTTTATTATAATATGGTATTGTTGTTTCAAAGTATTTTTTACAGTTTTTTATGAATACACAAAAACTGAATATTTTAACATTCATGTGTTGGTGTAATATAATGTTTTATGTGGGTAGAAGTGATTCAAATTATTTGCACATAATTTTCTTGTTATACGATAATAATACATACAAATTACAATTTAAGCATAGTTAGTAATTAAGGATAGTAATAGAAAAAAACATAAGCAGGCTATTTGCAAAAATAGTAATAAAATAACATATTGATTATATTATAATAGTGTGCAGCAAACCATGATAAGAATAAATCATTATTTTATAAAACAACTTAAATCTTCATTATAAGACCTAACCAACAGAAAACTAATACAATACAAGAATCAATTGAATTTGACAATAATATTAGGACATGTTCACTCTACCAGCTCAACCTTATGTAATGTTAATTTTATGTACAGTGTAAAATAGTACGACTTAAAAATTACATAACAAATTAAATATAAGTAGCTAATAGTTAGAGAGAATCTATAATCATGAATAAGTAACAAACTCAAGCACAGCAAACATTAACAGAAACAAAACATTCTGTGCCTTTTACACTCACTTCAATTAACAAAATCCTTAGTTTTGTAGCTAATCAAGACAAATCCTACATCATTTTGATACATTTGAATACACACTTTTTACAATAATGCTATAATTATTTATTTGTTAGCACCTGCACATTTGGACACTAAAGCCAATTTACAACTGAGCTTATCTCAGTTCAGCAGTTTTTATTTGGACATTTGATGTAGCATATTACTCGTACAAATTGAAATACATGTATCTAATAAGGCGGTTAGTACACCAACTCATATCACACGTGGAAACTTAACGCCTTTATGCAGAAGGCATAAAGATGTTAATCGTCTGCACCGCTAGCGAACGCGTCGATGTACTAAAAGCGTTAACATTCCACACTTGCAACCTATGCTTGAAACTGAAATTATAAATACTGAACAGAAAGTTATTTATAAATTGGTTGTAGTAATATTTGTTAGGGGGCCTGTTTCACCACCTTCTAATAAGTGTTGGATAGCCTAAACGGAAATTTTGTCTCTTTCTTATTTTATGTCAAGTGGCAAAGACTTTATATCAAGTGAAAAGTTGTGAATAAGCTATCTAACACTTATCAGGTGGTGAAACAGACCCTTACGGCCTGTTTCACCACCTTCTGATAAGTGTTGGATAGCCTAAACGTAAGTTTTGTTACTTTCTTACTTTATGTCAAGTGACAAAGACAAAAGTTGTAGACAGCTATCTAATACATATCAGAAGGTGGTGAAACAGGCACTTAATGTTATTATGATAAGAATAATAGGAATTGCTTAAGCTATGTACAACCTCTAGTGGATTTGTTATGAACCCTCCGTTCTGAGCAGAGAGCAGCTCAGTTGTAAACACTGCATCCGTCGCCAGCATTGACTTAGTATACTACAAGACGAGCACTTTAGAACTAAAACTGTGTCACAGTTTTGAATGTTTGACTTGAAAGACAGTGGTTTTATGAAGAATTGACTGTAACTTAGTGCACAATTTCTTAATACAGCCAGGCCTAGTAGTACACAAATAAGTCAATGGTCACCAGTGGCAGGCAGCGAGGCTGACCAATATGGTTATCAGTATCTATTCCTTAATTCAGTGGCTATATAATTTAGTCGTCCACTACAGAACATGTACAACAAATAACACTCCAACCTCCTCCAACTCCTAATTTGATCTAGACTAACTTCTGTGCGGTCGGACACTATTCATAATGTAAGTACAACTAAATTACATAGTGAATGAAATACAGAGTAGACCTGCGAATGGGTTTATCGGTCGCGAGTATTCCAGTGTCGGGTCGCTCGACTGCTCTGCCTCCATGTCACATAGGCGAATCAATCGATATAATTACAATAAAAGGCGTTAAACTCATATCATTGTAAAACAATTACATTTTTTTTTTGAATTGTTGAATATTTTATTTTAAGAAATATTAAATGCTCTAGATCAATCTATCTTATGTACAAAGCGTAAAAGAAAGATGGATTTCAGCATTGACGCTATCGTTAGTCTCACTCACATCAGACAGCGGTCCCCGCAACGTTCCCTGCAGCGTTTCCTGCAGCGTTCCCTGCAGCGTTCCCCGCAGCGTTCCCGAAGACAGCGGCCGCGAGATTACATCTTCGCCGACGGTTGTGTTACGCACACTAGTCACTACACATCGCACTCAGTCTCGTCTTGGCAGTTCGACGTCTGATCACGCGCACTGGCCACACGACAACACTCGCTAACTCGCTCGCCTCTCACGTATATAGTATTCGAACCGATACTCCACACGACACGTAACTTCGGAAGCGTCCATCGGCCTCGTCGGTCGCGACTAGTTGTCTCGCGCCGCGCACTCGGTGAAGTAGTGCGCCTTGCCGCCGCCGCGCATCACGTCCTCCCATGCTGGAATACAAACATGTATAATTAATTATATGTATTACCAATTTTAACTTATGTTGTAAGACGTTTTTTTTTCAACTGCTGAACCGATTTCCGAAATGCACGGATAGCTCGCATCCTCGGTGTGGACTTAGAGAACTTTTTTTTATTCCGGGAACACGAAGGGGAAAATGCAAGTCTAAGGGCCTGTTTTATCACCTTCTGATAAGTATCGGATAGCTATCTACAACTTTTGTCTTTGTCACCTGACATAAAGTAAGAAAGCGACAAAACTTACGTTTAGGCTAACCGACACATATCAGGAGGTGGTGAAACAGGCCGTAAATGTATAGTCGAATGAGAGTCAAAAAATAAAATTAAAATTTATAAATGAGATCGCGCTCTGCGACCTGTGCCGACCTGTGGCGACGTAGTCGACGAGCTGGTGCACGTGGGCGGCGGCGGCGGGCGCGGGCGGCGGCGGCACGTAGCGCAGCGCCGCGCAGCCCGCGCGCACGGCCACGGCGCGCTCCAGCAGGTCGCAGCGCGCGCCCAGCAGCTGCTCGTTCACGTCGAACCCGAACGTGACGCCGTCCAGGTCGGCGGCCGCGCCCGCCGCCAGCAGCACCACGGCCGGCCGCCGGTCCGCCACCACGTCGGGCGCGGGCGGCTCCTTGCGCGGCGGCGACTCGCGGCGCAGCGGCGGGAACGGGTCGGCGTCGGCGTCGGCGTCGTCGGGCGGCGCGGCGGCGGGCGCGGGCGCCGCCTCGCCCTCCGCGTAGAAGTTGCACGACTCGATCAGGTCGGGGATGTTGTGGCGCGTGCGCGCGATGTCCGCGTACGAGGCGGCGGCGGGCGGCGGCGGCGGGGGCGGGGGCGGCGGCGGCGCGCAGTCCGCGTCGTCGTTGGAGTCGTTGCTGCGCTCGGAGGCGGGCGCGGAGGCGGGCGCGCGCGGCGGCGAGCGCGCGAGCGCGGGCGCGCGGCGCGGCGGCGGCGAGGGCGCGCGCTCGTCGCGCTCGTCGGCGCGGCGGCGCGGCTTGCGCTTCTTGGTGACGGTCTGGAAGTCGGCGAGCTCGGGCGGCGGCAGCGCGTCGGGCTCGAGCGGCGCGCGCGCGTCGTCGCCCCAGGAGCGGCGCTCGGGCTTGGCACGCGCGGGCGAGCGCGGCTCGTCGGTGAGCTCGGCGAGCGTGGTGCGCGACAGCTCCTCGAGCGAGGCGGCGCGCTGCGGGGCAGCGCCCTTGTCCTTGCGGCGCTCGGCGGAGCGCTTCTTGCCCTTGTCGTCGTCGTCCTTGTGCTTGGCGCGCAGCTTGGGCGCGCGCGCGCCCTCCGCGTTGGACTCGATGAAGCGCAGCACCTCGTCGATGTCCTTGTTGCCCTGGTAGCCGTCTATCTGGTGCGACTTGATCACGGTCTCGTTCTTGGAGGACTTCTTTCTCCTCGGTTTCTTGTGCTGGCCGGAGCCCGCGAGGGGCGAACCGAACCCTTGTACCGCGTTGCCGTTTTCATCGAGAGATTTCTGTAAACGGTAGTGCACAGTGAGTATAGGAACCTGAATAGGAAGGAAAAAAATAGATGTTAGAATTTTTATAACACAGAAGTTAATAGCAGTTATTGCGATGATGAAGATGGATTCGACGGCAGCTATGACGGAGCGCGTGGCGCGGGTGCAGGGACGAATGCGTGCGAGCGAGCATGGGTCGGAGGCGGTGCGGTGCGGGGTCGGAGGCGGTGCGGGTCGGGGTCGGGGTCGGGGTCGGGTGGAGCGCGTACCTTGTACTCGTCCGTGGCGGCGGCGGCGGCGGGGCGCGACAGCGGCAGCCCGTTGAAGCTGCTGGACGCCGCGCCGCGAGGCTGCTCCGCGCGACACACGACCATATTAGTTTCATATTCGAAATAATCATAATTTTCATGTCCTATATGATCACACCATTTGCAATTTTATATATTGCAATGAACAATACCTAAACAGAACTGGCATCAAAATACTTTCAATAATATGCTTTCAATGTTTTAATGTCTACAACGTGTAACGAATAACGATACATTATATGGGCGGGCGCGTGGATGAGGATTGAGGACTGAACCGTCTACAATATAAAATAATAGGTGGAAAATAGTTATAAACGAATTTTCAAATTAATTGAATGTAAAATGAGTTACAACTCTTGAAGCTGTTTCTTTTGTTTGTGCATTATTTTGTCTTTGTATAGATTTCGCAGCGAGGTTGAGGCAAACAACTTATCACACATAATTTAAAGCAAAAACTTAAAAAAAAAAAAGTTGAAACTACTTAAAAGCACTCCTTTCAATATTAGTCGGGCGTCAGTCGCTTTGTTCGACGTCTAGGCGCTGCGATGTAGTATTTGTCTGATTCGGATGTGTACCTGGTGGTCGTGGTCGCGGTCGGGGTCGGGGTCGGAGTGTGCGAGGGTCGCGGGGGTCGCGGGGGTCGCGGGGGTCGGGGTCGGGGTCGGCGGCGGCGGCGAGGGCGGGCGCGCGGCGGCCGCGTGCGCTCGGGCCGGCGCGGCGCGGCAGCTCGCCGGCGGCTGCAGCGGCTGCGCACATCAGCGTTTTGCTATCGGCGCTCGTCGCGTCGCCACGAGCACCGATACCAAAATACTCCTCCACCACACTCACACACCCTTCTCCCCCGGCTCTACATTCACGAACATTTTTTTAAATAAAAGAAGAAGATATCAGCGTTCGACTGATAGCGCTTCCACAATTCATTCAACTCGACACTCGATCGACAGTTTTTTTGAATCTCTTTAATTTTTTTGGAGGCTTTTATCCATTCGGATATTGTGTCAGCCTCATCGAGTAAAGAAAAACAAAATTAAATCTTAAAAATAAAATACAAGAAGAAATTACATGTACGGAACAAAAAATAACTTGATAAACAACATCCACCAATATAATATTGAGTTTACAAAGACGAATTCACGGAGTGCTTGCAAAACTTTCCCTTTGTGTATACTCATATCTAGGTACAGGTTTCACCGGTGAGTCGCGGCAAGCGGGTGGTAAAAAGCAATCGCGATTTCAGATGTTGGACTGCTTTGATCGAGTTTGTTATCCACTAAGTTTTTATACTTAGGTATGTGAATACTCGAGGTGGGTTACATTGCTAGGTCCAAATGCAAACAAACTATTACAACTAAAATAAAATAAAAAAAGTGTTTGTAATATACTATTTATAGTGTTTTATAAAATAACGTAATTTATTGTGGGCTAATAATAAAAAAAATGATACTAGATCTAAATAGGTATGTACCTACTGTGAACAAAAAATAAACTTGTAATACCCAAAACTGAATTAAAATTATTTATTAGTATTGCATATAATGTTTTTATTATACCCCTATCCACCGACAAAAGTTAATACGGTTATCAGAGGCTCGTTTTTGATTAATCAGTGATAGATAACTAAGCGTTGACACAGTGTACAGAGATTTTAGTATTATTGTGCAGACGCGATCCTTTATCCGTTGCTGCATAGTACATTTTTTTTTTATTCAACTACAAGTTAGCCCTTGACTGCAATCTCACCTGATGGTAAGTGATGATGCAGTCTAAGATGGAAGCGGGCTAACTTGGAAGAGGTATGTGTACCCCTTGATCGGTTTCTACACGGCATATAAATACCATAGTAAACAAAATGCATGCAATGAATAGGATTGTAGAAATGATGACTGACAACTTAATAATAAGTGTATACGCAAATTATAATAAAAATAAATGATGTATATATAAATATTCTTTTTATAAATATTAATCTTGTTTTTTTCGTTACATTCATTATATTAAATTAATATAACCCTAAAATTATTTATATTTTTCGGGTTTTAGGAACTTCTACAGTCTAAACCCGTATTACTAATTCCCCAGTATTCTGACGTTTCGTAATGTTACCAGAGATAAAACAATTCCCACAAAAAAGATAAAATATTCAAAACTTATGCAAATACAAATCAACTGCCGCATGTAGATATGACAAATGCCTGACAGACACTTCATGGTGATAATGTCATTCAACATCCATTTTTCAATAACTTTTTTCAATGTGCTTCTTTTGTTTTCTATTGCTGTTAGTATGCACTTTCTAGTTTCCACTCTTGGTGTTTTCTATTTTAAGGCGAAACGAGTAATATTATTACACGGCATATGGCTTTTTATGATGACAGGGAATTATAGTAGTTTGGGGTAAAATCGTACTTCGTAGATGTTAACCCTGTTCTCCATACAAATAACTCATCTGTAAATGACAATGACAGCTGTCAGAATTCCGGGGAATTGGTAATTCGGGTATACTATCTTAATTTTAATTTAATTTAATTTTTTCACTTAGTAGACAGAATAGTAGCGCACTATGTACGCACACTCAAAATGGTTAACGCCCACTGACTTCTTTGTCCCTGACATTTGTATGGGATTCCGGAACAAAGAGAGCGCTATACTAACTTGTCTCGGTGGATAGGGATTATCTCTTATTTCCGAAACAAATTATATGGTCGCTGTTGTTAATTGATTTACGTACATATTTATGAACCGGAAAAAAATTAATAGACGTTAACCATTACTAATAATATTTTATACTTTTTGCGCTAATAACGTCATAAATGGTGATGGTATGGAAATCGAAGTTTTATTGAGATAATACTCTTACTTATAGACCATTATCATTTAAAGGTCCATTTATTATTTCAAAAACACCGATTGGGTCTAAAGTTATATTATCGAAAATTATAATATTGCAAATGGTGTGACGAGTGTAGATAAGTATGAGGAATGCACATTGCACATTGCAGGTGAGACGCGACGCGAGTCGTGTACCTTGGGCTCGGCCGCGACCGCCGCTTGGGCAGCGGAGGGAGTCGTGTTGCAACTGGCCACAACCTCTGGTGTTGTGATGCAACTAAAGGGTATGGCGGAATCCACCTGCAAAGTGAAACAATTAGTATTTATATACACAGGCATGAGTAACGCCGGAAACACTTGCGTGTCGTGGCGTGTCGTGACAAACGACACGACACGACACGACACAACCTATAACCCGCGGCGCGTAAGTCGAGCGGTGACCTTCAAGTGCGCGCAGCGTCGTACGAGTGAGCGGGACACAATACGATTGGAGAGCCAATCAGCGCTTACGAGGGATCCGCGAGAGCTAATCAGTGCTTACGAACGATCCCCACGCCCTCCGCGCGACCCCCTCACACCCCGAGATACCTCATTTTCGACTTCTGCGCATTGAAGGTCACCGCTCGACTTATTTGCCGTGACTTGTGCAAATGTATGAAACCGATATGCTTCTGACACGCCACGACACGCGTGTTTCCGGCGTAATTGTTGTTCACAGACGATACTAAATTACCCCTACCTTTTTATCCTTGAAATGAGACAATTTCTTTGTTGTGCAGTCTGTTTTTTCTTGACTGTCACTATAGAGTAGCATTTTTAGGGCTTTTTTGTTCATGCCTTCATTTTTCGCACTGACACTAGCTTGTGGTTGTTTCGACTTTTTTTTGTTCTTTTTAGTGGGTTTATTATTTTTATTGCAATCTACGGCTGCGTCAGTAGAGTTAGCGTCGCTGAAGATCTCTTCTATTTTAAACGATGGTTCATTTTTTGTGTAAGGTTTTGTAAGAAGGCTTTTAGAGTATGTTAGAAGGACGTAAGCGTTGCTTGGAAGTTTAGCCACCACCGATCGTATCGTACCGTTCGAGTTGGAATTATCATCGTATTTCGACAACGCAGTAACTTCTGTTGAGATCTCTGGAGTTTCACTCGTTTCAATATTCATTTGTTCATCCAATTTCTCATACATTATTTCACAGACGACTTCTTCTGTACTCGGTGAAAATGATTTATTGTCAATATTCGTGCTGGTACAACAACTGGCTTCGTTATTATTTATTTCCAATTCTTTAATAAGTTTTTTCTGGTGAGCGACGTATTCAGTGAAGGAATTTGAGTCGTCTATAGCTTTGCTATTAAAAGGAATATCGACTAGCTCAAAATCAGTTTTTATTTTTGATGTTTCAACTGTATCTGACTTCTTGATAATTTCAACATTCGAACTAATATGATTTTCGGCGATTTCAGAGAGCGAGCTCGATTTGTCAACATTGGAAGACATTTTCTTCTCCTTTTCGTTGCCACATACCGGAGTTTTGTTCAATACAAACGATGGATTGACTTCATTCATTTTAGTTAACTTTTTTTTATTTTTTTCATTTTTGGTATTTTTATGCATTGTTGTATTTTTTATATTATCCTTGTACTTTTCATTATTGGTGTACAACGGCTTACCTATAGTTAAGCTTCTAAAATTTCTCGGACTCTCTGTTATTTTACTAGGTGCTACTAAATAATTTCCTACTCTTTCTCTATATTGTCTTTTTAAGCTAATATCACTTTCGTTGTCATTATAAGTATCTCCTGTATCGTTAGTATTATCACATTCGAGTTTATCTGTAGATTTATGTTTCGACCATAAAATTTTATCTTCATCAACGTTCATTTTATTACGGTTGCGCATTATTTCCATACTACTAACTACAATATCGTCACGACTAGTGACCCCTGTGGTTAGTGCAGGTGTTACTTTTTGGCTCCGTAAAGATAAATTCGTATTCACTGCTGTCACACGACACACATTTTGATTGCTAGTGGTTGCCGGTCGACAGTACCGATCCAAGCCCTCGTACCAAGCGTCGAGGGTGTCTCGCCACACGGCGTCGGTCGGGCCGCGCGGCGCACCACCGCCCGCCCGGGAGAGCGCGCTCAGCAGCCGGGCCTGGCCGGAGGCGGCGGGCGGCTGCGCGGGGGTCGCTGTGCGGGGGTCGGGGGACGCGGTACGCACCTGGTTGGAGGCGGTGGTGGTGGTGACCGCGCGGCCCGAGCACACGCTGCCGCTGCCGATCTCGAGAGTCGCGCGCGCCGTGTACGTCATCGGGAACGTCGGCTTGCTCCTTCTGTGGACAAATTTTCTCTTCTCACGCACGCGTATTAACCATCTTTAACTAGTATATTTTTTTAACTGCTCATCGACACGTTCGCCGACATGCTGGCCCATCTTATGGCCCAATATGTTGGCCCAACGTGTAAGGCGGGAGTTGGAAGGTATTGGAACGATGGCCCGCAAGTTGGCGCGAGATCCATTTCGTGTCGGTACATCAAAGGGTTTGGGACAGAGTTTGACCGCACCATCCACACGTTGAAGGCAAGTTCAGTTTGCTACGAGCTCTCAGAGTGATCGCACGCATGCACGTCTTTTAAATTTTATATTCACGCGTCGTAACTAGTATAATGTCCACAAAATGGCAGTGACAATGACCAATGAAGAAACTTTTTGCTTTTTAGAGCCCTACTAAGCCGAAAATTGTTTGTGGAACCCAAGAAATAAAATCACAAAATTAAAAAAATACAATTTTCGTATACACATTCACGTAGTTGCGGTATGCTGTGAATAATTAAACCGCAGCAGCTGTTAACGTCTCAATATTCAATTTAGTAAATACGTCCGCACATTGGCCCTAACCGGAGCATACTGAACGACCTTCCAACGTGTGGATGCGAACACAAACTCCCCGCCCAACACCTTCCAACATATCCGCCATCATGTTGGCCAACGTGTAGAGGCGCCTTAAAACGAATAGGATAGATTCGTTCGTTAATTCAAACGCGATCATAATTTCGTACGATCGAAACGAAACCTGCCTCAGAACCGGCCGTTACATAAAAACCTGATTATTTTTTAAAATGAAGTGTCGGACCGCAGCGGGAACATCTCGGTAGTTCCCCGACGGCGATACTCGAGCGGCGGTGACGTCGCTTCGTTTCATTCGCCACCGACCCCTACCGCCTGATTTAAATGGCGTATTTATTCTTGAACAACAATATACCTTATCATAGTGAGGTGAGGAACCGGTCTCGAGTGCAGCAGACCTCACCTCACCTCAAAGTATTCATTGTAGCAGGGAATACGTCGGCGACTTTGACGTAGCAACTAGCGGATGCCCGCAACTTCATCCGCGTGGATTCGTATAAATCTCATACAAACTTCAATCCCCTATTTAACCCCCTGAGGGGATGCATTTTCAACAATCCTTTCTTAGCGGATGCCTACCTTAAAACAGCTATTCGCATGCCAAATATCAGGCCGATCCGTCCAGTGGTTTGAGCTGTGCGTTGATAGATCAGTCAGTCAGTCGTAGTTCGGTGGGTACCTGGCGAGCGCGTCGTGCGGCAGCGGGTCGGGCGCGGGCTGCGGCGGCGGCGGCGGCGGCGGGCTGGCGTCGCCCGTGGACACGCGGCGCTCGGCCAGCGGCGGCGGGTTGACGCAGCGCACCGTGGCCAGGTACCCGCCGCGCGGCGCGCCCGCCTCCTCGCCCAGCAGGAACGCTGCAACACCACACCGCACACACTCACAACACCCACAACACCCACAACACTGCCCGGCCTCCGACCTCACCCGTCCTAGGTGAACGACAAACGCGACGCATCATCGCGACGTATTATGTCGCGTTCTCGCGTTTGTCGCTGACGCGGACGGTAGGACAACGGGTCGACACGGAGGGCACAATGTTCGCAAACGTCGCTGTCAAACGCTGTACACTGTACTGTTGTATTATGTTTAAAATATGTATTACAAAAGTCGTGTTGTTAACTCTTTACACAAGTATCAACGGGTCATCGTTTAGTCTTTAGTAGATGAGGAGAAGGTTGGGGTGGTGGGGTGTATGAGGGTGTGTTACGCACAGGTGTCGACGCCGGAGGGCAGGCTGCCGCCGTGCAGCGCGCGCGCCGACACGGTGCCGGCGGGCGGCGCGGGCGCGTGGTGCGCGTGCGCGCGTCCGCGCCGCGGCGCCGCCTCGCCCGCCATCGCCGCCACCAGGTCCTGTACACACACAACACGCGTTACCAAAAAACGTTGCTTTTTACCCAATTATTTAAACGAATTATTATTCTGCAATTAACCCTGGAGTGGTCGCGCGCGGTCTGTGAGTCCGCGGCGAACTAATTTTGGTCATAATTATTTAGGAAATTTAATATTTTTGCGCACTGTACGTCCGTGATTGCATCGAGGGGATGGGGTAGCATCTCTTAATAGCAATTTGACCTTTGACACATGTGCAGTAATTACGTTTCACAGTAATTTTTAAGTTCCTATAACATAGTGCCAATTTTTAAAATGATGGTTATTTTTTAATGTTACTCCTTAATGTTTAAAATAAAAAAAAAGCCGTAATATTTTTGTGATTGATTGTTGTGTATTCTATGGTAGGTATAAGCTGTATTCTATTGAGGAGGTGAATTTTGATGTTTTCATAGACTTTATTACTTTTTGATATAATAAAGAATAAATAAATGATACCCTTTAATTTTTAACCCCCGACGCAAAAACGACGGGGTGTTATAAGTTTGACGTGTCTGTGTGTGTGTGTGTGTGTGTGTGTGTGTGTGTGTGTGTGTGTGTGTGTGTGTGTGTGTGTGTGTGTGTGTGTGTGTGTGTGTGTGTGTGTGTGTGTGTGTGTGTGTGTGTGTGTGTGTGTGTGTGTGTGTGTGTGTGTGTGTGTGTGTGTGTGTCTGTCTGTCTGTTCCCCTGTGGCGCTCAAACGGGTGGACCGATTTGAATGCGGTTTTTTTTGTTTGAAAGGTGAATTAGTCGAGAGTGTTCTTAGCTATGTTTGATGAAAATCGGTCCAAGATGGCCGCCGCTACAAAATGGCGGATGATATATTTTTTCACAACTCCCTTGATATGGGTATCAAATGAAAGGGCTTGACTAGTAGAATAGCACTATTGCAAATTCAAGATGGCCGCCGCCACTAAATGGCGAATGTCGGGGGTTTTTTAAATTTTCAATTTACACTTGTAAACTTTTTCTGTGTTATTTAGTTAGACAAAAGACCCAATTTTACTATTATGTTATTTATAACACAAATTACTTATTAGTTAACTCAAAACAGGCAGTCGAAGTTGCGGACTGTCACTCCGCGCGCAACTACTCCTGTTCCGCGCAAGGGCGCGACCTCTGAAAGGTTAAATAGCCCGCCAACCCGCATTGGAACAACGTGGCGGATAATAAGCTTTCTCCTCTGAGGAGGCCTGTGCCCAGCAGTGGGACGTAAAAAGGCTGTAGTGATGATGGTGGTCTGTAATTATTGTAGAGCTATTTTTAACCATCTTCAAAATAAGGAGAAGGTTCTCGATTCGTCAGAATCTTTTTAAGTATGTTCCCCGATTACTCGAAGAAGCCGGGACCGATTTGGAAATTTTCTTTTGTTTGAAAGGGTATATAATATACTATTGTAGTCCGAACCGACTGATCGTACATAGTTCAAAAAAACCAAAGCAAAAACTGCGCCTCGGCGCGACTCATTTTATCTGGACTTAAATAAATATCCGCGCCCTAAGCAATGCGGCGGCGGTCCTCCCTCACTTGTAGACTGGAGTGGTGGTCGCGGCGCGCGCGGGCGCGCCTCGCGTTCCGGCCCGCGCCCAGGCGCGCCGCCGCCTCGCACGCCTGCTCGTCCTGCTCGACTTCTTCCAATAATTCCTGTAATTAAATGGAACATTGTTTACTATCTTTTGCACACGATTTTGATTGCTTTTTAAGAGTAGTCTCCTCGGAAGTTCAAAGTCGTCGATACTCAAGAGGCAACCAAAATCATATAATGGGTGTTAATTTTTGAAAAACTTTTGATTATTACAAGGTAAGATTTTTATAAGTCCATGTAGTTATACAAGTTAGCCCTTGACTGCGATCTTACCTAATGGTAAGTGACGATGCAACCTAAGATGACAGTGGACTAATCCGGATGAGGTATGACAGTAATTAAACCCACTTCCTTGATCGGTAGTAAATTATGAGGATCCATCTAATCTAGAGTTATTTAATTAGATTAACATTTAAAATCACTCCCCTCCTTTCGCAATTCTAACACTAACTATCAAATTAATAGACTACGATTAGGTAGGTCATTCCTGTGGGTCATTCAGCTTAAATAAATAGCAGAAGGCTGCGAAAGGACGGGAGTGATAAATTGTAGCCTGTAGGTGTCGGACAATAGAACCTTGACTTTGAATTGGAACTGTAGGTGACTTATCGATCTATTTAACGGTACGAGGCGAGGCGCGGCGGCGGGACGGCTGTACCGCCGCTGCGCTAAAGTTGACCAACTTTCCTCGCCGAAGAAAATACTAAGGGCCCGTTTCACTAACTTCTGATAAGTGTCAGATAGCTTACGCACATATTTTGTCTGCGTCACTTGACAAAGTAAGAAAGTGACAAAAGTTACCTTTAGATTAATTATCAGACACTTAGCAGAAGATGGTGAAACAGGCTCTAATCTATACTAATAAATAAAATTGAAGTGTCTGTCTGTAATATCGAAATAACTACCTCATATTAAGCTCATATGGTTATTTGAACGGTACCATAACCGAATCACACGTTTTTAAAATTTATGTCTGTCTGTCTGTCTGTCTGTCTGTCTGTCTGTTTGAACGGGCTAATCTTCGGAACGGCTGAACCGATTTTGACGGGACTTTCACATAAAAGTAGAGAATTAACCAGGGAGTAACATAGGCTACTTTTTTAACCGACTTTCAAAAAAGGAGGAATTGTGTTTTTCTACCTATGTACACCGATATCTCCGAGATTTCTGAACCGATTTGCGTAATTTTTTTTTTAATCGATAGAGAAATATTGCGACACTGTTCTACAAAAAACTTGGATTCCAACTCCTCAATCCTGATGCTGTAGGGGAACTGATCCCCAAAACTAATGGGATTTAGGAACTGTCGGTTATTTAAATAGATATTGGGGGTACCAATTAAAGACTTTATCGTTGAATGAACTCGAGTAGGTACATATTCAACTCCTCAACCCTGATGCTGTAAGGAATTGCATTCCGAAATCGTGGGGATCCCACGGAATTTTTCCATTTTGGTGACAGGTTACTACAGATAGGCTACTTTTTGTTCTGGAAAATCAAAAGTTCCCACAGGATTTTTAAAAACCTAAATCCACACGGGCGAAGCCGTGGGCATCATCTAGTTAATATAATAATATAATAACAGCTCCCGCACACTGGGCCATAAGTGGCGACGACTAGTGGCTGACCAAAAGTCGCGGAAGAGATTTTTCATTCCACCGCACACTGACCGCTCGAGTGGCCGCGTTCGAGCCACAAGAAAATGTATGAAAAATCTCTTCCGCGACTTGTGGCAACCACTAGTCATCGCCACTAGTGGCCCAGTGTGCAGGAGCTGTTATTATATTAATTTGCTGTTATATTATTAATCTTCTGCTAAGTGTCTGATAATCTAAACGTAAGTTTTGTCATCTCATGCGCAGATACTGTCCTCCAGATTTATTTTAACCTGTCGTGATTTGGTTACGAACCTTAAAAAGACTGCTCTTGCCCTCGCGGTCCTTAGGGCATTTGTACGTAATAGCCTCATCGAGCAGAGCGCGCAGCTGCCCGTCGTCCAGGGTCTCCACGTGTTTATTGTTCTGGAACAAAACATTACCAGCTCATTCTAACAGATCTTTAAATTCATTGAGTCAAGTCCACATCTGAAGTCTGAACCAAACTCCGTAACCGTGTCATGTTACATGCTACGCTGCCGGTGGACATAGGTTGTTACTACATCGAACGAAGTTGTTACATTGTCTGTAACATGTCGATAGGATTGTTCAATAATATATTCTATAGCTCGACACTATCGTTGTCGTGGCATCGATTTTCGAAAAAAAAAAAAGGTAGATAGAAAGTATACTGCGGAGCGCGAACGCAACCCTTGACGCAACGCGAGTGGAGCTTAGTCGCAGCGTCTTTGATTACCACTCAAACTAATGCTTTATTTTGGCACATAGACCAGGGTAGATCCCTTTAAAAATAATAAAAAGTGAAAGAAAATCACAGTAGGATGAAACCCATTGGAAAAGGAGGAAAATATTATAAAAATACAAGGAAAAATAATTTACGGGCGATCTGAGCTCGGGGAAAATAAATAATAGTTAAAAAAAACTAAAAAACACGCTTTTTATAGAAAACCAAACCAAAAAATAGAAAATAAATTTTAATAAATATAAATTAATAATAGTGTGCATATGAAAAAAATGTATTTTATTTAAAAAAAGCGTGTATTTCCACTTTTTTTTATTTAAAATAAAAAAAGTGGAAATACAAAATTTGTAGATCTTTTTATTACCTACAACTTTGCTATTTGTTTTTTTCCATAGGACTTGTAGTTTTGCCGGAAATCGAGATAAACCGTTTTTACCCTTAAAACTCCCCCCCCCCCCCCTTTTTTTCCCGAGCTCAGATCGCCCGTAAATTATTTTTCCTTGTATTTTTATAATATCCTCCTCCTTTTCCAATGGGTTTCATTCTACTGTGATTTTCTTTTTTTTTTTTTTCAAAAATTATCGACACTGGTCTAATAGGCGAAGTGACTCATAACGGCGGACCGGGGTCCCCGCCGTGTTTTGTTTTCATTACACGTATTCGAACGTTCCCTCAAATATGGTTGAGCGAAGCAATGGCTGGATCATGCGTCATGCTCGTGAACGGGTGCCGCCGTCGGAAATGGGGCTACTTTTGTCTGCCCTTCTTAACGTGTAGAATTGTAAGCACCATTCCGAACCAGTGGTAGATTCATTTGTCGATTCAAAAGCACTTGTAAAAGTTTATCCGAATAAAAAATATGTCTTAGACTTGCCTTTACACAAGTTTAAGAACTTTCTTAAAAGTATGCTCATAAAAAAAGCTTATTATACAACTGAAGATTATATAAACGATAAAAAAGCTTGGATTTAACTCGTTCCAGCAATGCGCGAGACGGCATTTCAATCATGTACATTAATAATAATAATTGTTATAATGTTATTTTTAAAAAGAGCAACCGCCGAGTTTCTTACAGGTTCTTCTCGGCTGGAACTGCATTCCGAACCTGTGGTAGACTCAATCGACGATTCAAAAGCACTTGTAAAAGTTTATTTGAATAAAAAACTTTTCTATTCTATTCTATTCTATAACTAGACGTGTGCGCCGATGCTAAAATCTCCGGCGGCGCACGCCGGTCAAAAATCGGCGGCGGCGGCGTGTTTTCGGCGTAATTTCGGCGCGGATAATTTTAATAAAACTGTCTAACTTGTAGAATTATTTTTACTGAAAATCAGATAGGTACAATTAAATAAAACTTTTGCAATAACAACTACTTGCCAAATAGTCCAGTAACTTTAACGTTTGCAAGTATGGGGGGTACCTTGCGTTCAGATTTTGGCGAACCGTAAAGGACTAGTTTTTGATAGTACATTTTCAGGACGTTTACAATAACTTCCATTTATGATAAATAAGTAAATGATTATGATTATGATGTATGGGGCCCACTAAAAATGATTATTGGAAATTCTACCCCTAAGGGGGTTAAATAGGGGATGAAAGTTTGTATGAAAGTCTATCATTTTTTAAGTTACATATATCCATGAACTTTTGAAAATTCTATCCCCAAGTACGTTAATAGGGGATGATACGGACAATACGTTATAGGGGATGAAAATTTAAATGAGACCCCATCACGTTTTCACGTCATTTATCAAGTTATATCCATGAAAATTTGGTATTTAGATTTTCGGTTAAAAATAAATAATTACGTGTTTAAGAAATTTTGGAAAAACTACCCCCAAATTGATTAAATAGGAGATGGAAGTTTGTATGACATTAAGAATCTATGCGGGTGAAGTCACGAGCATCTCAGTAAGTAATGTATCTACAGAGCTGGTTCTGGTTCTTAAATTATAGCAATTTTATTCTACTAGGTACTCAAACAATTTAAGGACAACAAGGCGCCAGGTGATGACGGAGTCACAGCGGAATTCCTGACAGCAGGTGGAAAACCGGTACTTAAAGTCTTTCCGCGACTGTTCAATTCTTGGGTAAACGAAGCGTAGGTAGACCCTCCACTTGATGGACAGACGATCTCAAGGCAGAGGTGAGTCGCTGGCAACCGCTGGAATCAGGCGGCACAAGATCGTGTTCTGTGACGATCCTTGAAAGAGACCTATATCCAGCAGTGGACGTCCATTGGTTGAGACGACGACGATTCTACTTTAAAAACGTTCTGAAAAGGTATTGTCAAAAACAAGTCCTTTAGGGTTAAAACAAGTCTGCAAAAAATCAGAACTACACGATTTGACGCAAGGTCAGATTTTCAAAGTTACTGGACTAAAAGATCTGTTATGAGAACTGCATAGGTCTGAATTTTTGCCAATATAATATCTTGTTACGTCTATGTTAACATGGAGTCGTATAATAAATCAGTTTAAGGCCTCTCTAGAGATAGTGGTTCGAGTCGGTATTATCTTCTTTTCTATAATTATTGACGTCATATTTCGTCAATAGATTGATAGCAGTGGTAGATTCAATTGACGATTCAAAAGTACTTGTAAAAGTTTATTTGAATAAAAAACTTTTCTATTCTATTCTAATAAGTCTTCTAACCCCTCGTTAGATATACTATCGAAAGGCATGAGTGATCTACAAATCGACAAACATAAATCCCTTGCGAGAGGATTCTCCGAAAGCCAAAATCTATAATAATATAAAGTAGCTTATCCTGACTGACAATCAACGCACAGCCAAAACCACTTAAGCTAGAAACTTGAAATTTTCACAGTAGGTTCCTTTTATGACGTAGGTGCACATTAAGAAAGGATTTTTGCAAATTTCACCTCTAAAGGGGTTAAATAGGGGATAAAAGTTTGTATGAAAGTCTGTCATTTTTCAAGTTATATCCAAGAAAATTGGTATTTAGGTTTTCGGTTAAAAATAAAGAGTAACGTAATTAAAGAATTTTGGAAAAACTACCCCCAAGTGGGTTCAATGGGGGATGAAAGTTTGTATGAAAGTCCGTCATTTTTAAAGTTATATCAATGAAAATCGGTATTTGTATTGTCGGTTAAAAATAAAGAATTACGTGTTTCAGGAATTTTGGAAATTCCACCCCCCAAGTCGGTAAAATAAGGTATGAATCCACGCGGGCGAAGTCGCGAGCATCAGCTAGTAAATGGATATTTATTTTGGCTTTTACAAGATGATGAAGCAGATGTTGTCGGAGTAAATTTTTTAGTTAGGTTCATTTTTAAAGTTATATCAATGAAAATCGGTATTTGTATTGTCGGTTAAAAATAAAGAATTACGTGTTTCAGGAATTTTGGAAATTCCACCCCCCAAGTCGGTAAAATAAGGTATGAATCCACGCGGGCGAAGTCGCGAGCATCAGCTAGTAAATGGATATTTATTTTGGCTTTTACAAGATGATGAAGCAGATGTTGTCGGAGTAAGTTTTTTAGTTAGGTAAGTTAGTTGGTTAAGTTTTATTATGAAGTGGAAGGTGTAACTTCATATCGATCGAATTTTAATAAAATATATATTTTATTTCTATACAATAAATAATTGTATAGAAATATGGAATATGAATGGTGTAATCGTTAGGTTATTTGGTATAGAAAAGGTTGAATGATGTTGGAGGGTGTTCTAAAACATTTAGAACTCGCGCCGATTTTACGCCGATACGCAGATCGGCGGCGGCGGCGTCCAAAAAATGACGGCGGCGGCGGCGGGTCGGCGCGGCGCACACGTCTAATTCGAACCTATGCCAAAGTTAATTAAGTTGAGTTTAGATTATTATCAAAAAACCACTGCGCCTCGACTCCACCCGTGGGCGTTGGACGTCACCATCATCATGTCAACGGATAGATGTCCACACTCCACAGCCGGACAAAGGTCTTTTTCAAAGATCACTATAGAGCGCTATCGTCTGACGCTTGCATTCAACGGCAGCCACCTATATAGCGATATTCTTGAGATCGCCCGTCTACTTAATAGTTAATAAGGAGTCAGGACTTTGGGGTTTGCCAGTGCGGGGTCGGCATTAGTCTATTGGGATTTGGGATCACAGCGACCACAGCGTCTATCGGTTCTCCGAGCTATGTAGCCCGCCCACTGCGTCTTGTGAGTGACTAGGGGGGCTATTCTCTAACTTAGTTACCAACAGAAAATGATAGCCACCGAATATAAGTTCGTTATACATTGCTGCTTTACTGTGTAAAATATAAACAGTGACAGGCCTGTGTCACTCCGCGTGTAGGTATTAAAAACATACCTACAGGCGGCGGCCGTTGCGCAACGGCCAATCTAGTAGGCTGCCATAGCCCTAGTCCCCGGCTCTTTCAAACGTATAACCACGTATAACCTATTATGAACCGTAGTCCAGTGAATTAAGGCCCATATTCCCTCAAAAAAATTTGGTAGGTACGTAAACGAACACGTGCTCGACTGGAACGCGAGCTAAATTAAATCATATTGTTTATCAGATTGAGTACATATTTCTTTGAAAACCATTGCGAAGTAAGGCTTCTGTACCTTTAGGTACTAGTTATTATTCTGTGACAGTGATTTCATTTCACACATTAAAACAGCAATGTATGTCGAACTAATTGGTTGGCAATCACATTTACTGTTGGTAACTAAGTTAGAGAATAGCCACACAGATCTTTATTATATTCCGCACCACTTGACCACTCACATGGCGTCGGAAAGTACCTAATGCATTAGCAGTTTGTTCGTAAATGCTTATGAGTAGAAACATTACGGTACCTACCTACTTGTGGAAAACAAATATTGAAAACGTAAGTAAAATATTGCGACACTCTATTGTATTTTTTTTAATTTTACATATTATTTTTAGGTCAAAGCCCGACTCACAAAACAAGGTGAGCTAATGCGGTAAATAATTCACACTGCGGCTAGATGCTATACGTAACAATCTCATTCGATTTGGAAATAAAGCAATTACCTACCTACTGTAGTGGTATTAACTAGATTGGGTTCGCGGTTTCGCTTGCAACTACTAACGTGCCTCTTTCTATTCTATTTCAGATGCTGCAGTAGGGACACAGAATTTCAGGTTTAAAAAATACATATTGATTAGTGTAGTAGCAATCTTCATAGATGGCGCCACCCGTCCGCTAACTCACAATGTCAAACTGGACGAATGACGTTTGCATGTCCTCTTGTCAATGTATCGAAATTTTTTTTTGAGGTTATTTTAAAAGAGAACAATAAAAGCGTGTTTGAATTTCGAAACTATCTTTTTGGTGTAATTATTTAACAGTGGTGTGAGACGCGTGCTAACATAAATAAAACATGAGCCGTGAGCTATACACATATACCTACCTAAACCTAGATATTCAAAACGACTTCAACAATCCACTCGGAGATTTTGTTTTAAAAATTACGCAGCAATTCTGTTTTCCACCACCACCACCACTATCACTAAAGCCTTTTAACGTCTCACGGCACAGACCTCTCTCAATGGAAAGAGGGATTTAGAGCTTAGACCCGCCACGCCGCGCTGCTCCAATGCGAGTTGGCGGGCTTTAACAGCCCCCGCACACTGGGCGGCGATTTTTCATACATTTCACAATCACTGTCCACTGAAGAGATTTTGTACTAATTTGCGTCACTAAGATTATAATTTTTTTATAGTTTTTTTCTACTACCCGCTGTCTGAATACACCGCAAACTAGGAGATAGATACCATGATTATTCTCTAAAAGTAGAACAATGTGGCTAATTCTGTTGTACACAATCGCTAAATCTAAACTAAAATGACAGGGCTTAATATATTCCTATCTCTTTCACAATCCTCCCTGTAGAAAAGGATAGCACTATTTTTAAACTTGTCATTTTAGTTTAGGTTTAGAGATTGTGTACAACAGAATTGACCACAATGTCGTCGACAGAGGGACGCCTAATTACACACCAGTGAAATGATGCCCTAGTAGGTACCTACCTACCTGTCTAGTTTGGGTAGATATCTCGAATACTAAATGCGGACATTTATTGAACTGACTAAACAGATTCGATCGTGATTTCTTGATTATTGACTTGCATTACAATATGTGTAAGAGAGATATGATGAGAATGTGAGGGTATCCCGTAGTTATTGAAATATTCATCTCAATAACCAGATTCAAACACAATTTCTCGATTAGTATAATTATACCAGTAAATAAATACACTAGATGCAATATCAACGGAGACCAATGGAGACGGTTCATAAGTGTGCTAATTGATAAATCTAATATTATGAGAATTAAAAAAAATTTAAGATAGAAAATATTGAAGCATCAAAATATCAAAATGAAAAGATAAAATAAAAGTACCGCTTTTCCGTGGTAGTTAGTATTTTTTAAGGTAGTTAATCCGGTATCACTGTTTGAACTTACAAGCATTATAAACTAAAATAATTAATTGTTTAAGACATTTCGTCATGTATAAATTAATTTATCTTGTGTTCGTTTATAACCAAAAAAAAAAAACTTCCAACATCATTGAAAACAACTCGCTTTGATAAACAAGGAAATTGTTTACACTCATTATTTACGACGGATAGGTAACTAACGGTTGCGTAATTCAATCGCGGCGAATAGAATTTAAGCACACGAGTAGATATTATACAGAGGAAAAGCTACCTAAGAACGTCCAAAATTTATACCTATTCTGATATGCTGGTGAACTTAGCAGAGCATTTCCCAGCAGAGCATAAACAAAATAGAGTTCTCTTCGCATGCACAAGAGTTCTATAGTTCCTGATACTTTTTATCGATAGTTCTATCGATTTCACCTCAAAAATGACGATTGAAAAAAAGTGAGAAATGCTCTGCTAACTTCCCGTAGCAGATCACTTTTCGCAGATCTGAATAAAAATCGACACGTGTATGCAGTCTGATGAGTTCTATAGTTCCCTATACTTTTTATGAATAGTTCTGTCGATTTCGTCTATAAAAAGTCGATCATATAAAATTCGAAAAAAAAATAATATAAAAATTTAAAAAAAAGCTAACAACTAAAACTCTTCATTTTCTCTCAGAACAGTATCAGACCTATAATATAAAACCAAATTTGAAACCAGAACTCACGTAAAAGTGCCAGCAGAGCATAGTAGTATTGGACACTAATTGGATTTTGAGAAAAAAATGCTTTTAAATTTTTTTGTCACAGCTAGCGGCTAGAACTCTTCTGTTTATCTTAGACTAGCATAAGACCTATAATGTAGAATAAAATTTAAAACCAGAACTCACGTAAAAGTGCCAGCAGAGCATACTAGTATTGGACACTAATTGTATTTTGAGAAAAAAAATCTTTTAAATTTTGTTATCGGAGCTAGCGGCTAAAACTCTTCTGTTTATCTTAGACTAGCATAAGACTTATAATCTAGAACAAAATTTAAAACCAGAACTCACGTAAAAGTGCCAGCAGAGCATACTAGTATTGGACACTAATTGTATTTTGAGAAAAAATTCTTTTAATTTTTTTATTTGAGCTAGCGGCTAGAACTCTTCTGTTTATCTTAGACTAGTATAAGACCTATAATCCAGAATAAAATTAGAAACCAGAACTCACGTAAAAGTGCCAGCAGAGCATACAAGTATTGGACACTAATTGGATTTTGAGAAAAAAAATCTTTTAAATTTTTATATCGGAGCTAGCGGCTAGAACTCTTCTGTCTATTTTAGACTAGTATAAGACCTATAATCAAGAACAAAATTTGAAACCAGAACTCACGTAAAAGTGCCAGCAGAGCATACAAGTATTGGACACTAATTGGATTTTGAGAAAAAAATTCTTTTAAATTTTTCAATCGGAGCTAGCGGCTAGAACTCTTCTGTTTATCTTAGATTAGCATAAGACCTATAATCCAGAACAAAATTTAAAACCAGAACTCACGTAAAAGTGCCAGCAGAGCATACTAGTATTGGACACTAATTGGATTTTGAGAAAAAAATTCTTTTAAATTTTTTTGTCACAGCTAGCGGCTAGAACTCTTCTGTTTATCTTAGACTAGCATATGACCTATAATCTAGAATAAAATTTGAAACCAGAACTCACGTAAAAGTGCCAGCAGAGCATAGTAGTGTTGGACACTAATTGGATTTTGAGAAAAAAATTCTTTAAAATTTTTTTGTCACAGCAAGCGGCTAGAACTCTTCTGTTTATCTTAAACTAGCATAAGACCTATAATCTAGAATAAAATTTAAAACCAGAACTCACATAAAAGTGCCAGCAGAGCATAGTAGTATTGGACACTAATTGGATTTTGAGAAAAAAATTCTTTAAAATTTTTTTGTCACAGCTAGCGGCTAGAACTCTTCTGTTTATCTTAGACTAGCATAAGACCTATAATCTAGAACAAAATTTGAAACCAGAACTCACGTAAAAGTGCCAGCAGAGCATACAAGTATTGGACACTAATTGGATTTTGAGAAAAAAATTCTTTTAAATTTTTCAATCGGAGCTAGCGGCTAGAACTCTTCTGTTTATCTTAGATTAGCATAAGACCTATAATACAGAACAAAATTTAAAACCAGAACTCACGTAAAAGTGCCAGCAGAGCATACTAGTATTGGACACTAATTGGATTTTGAGAAAAAAATTCTTTTAAATTTTTTTGTCACAGCTAGCGGCTAGAACTCTTCTGTTTATCTTAGACTAGCATATGACCTATAATCTAGAATAAAATTTGAAACCAGAACTCACGTAAAAGTGCCAGCAGAGCATAGTAGTGTTGGACACTAATTGGATTTTGAGAAAAAAATTCTTTAAAATTTTTTTGTCACAGCAAGCGGCTAGAACTCTTCTGTTTATCTTAGACTAGCATAAGACCTATAATCTAGAATAAAATTTAAAACCAGAACTCACATAAAAGTGCCAGCAGAGCATAGTAGTATTGGACACTAATTGGATTTTGAGAAAAAAATTCTTTAAAATTTTTTTGTCACAGCTAGCGGCTAGAACTCTTCTGTTTATCTTAGACTAGCATAAGACCTATAATCTAGAACAAAATTTGAAACCAGAACTCACGTAAAAGTGCCAGCAGAGCATAGTAGTATTGGACACTAATTGGATTTTGAGAAAAAAATTCTTTTAAAATTTTTTATCACAGCTAACGGCTAGAACTCTTCTGTTTATCTTAGACTAGCATAAGACCTATAATGTAGAATAAAATTTAAAACCAGAACTCACGTAAAAGTGCCAGCAGAGCATACTAGTATTGGACACTAATTGTATTTTGAGAAAAAAAATCTTTTAAATTTTGTTATCGGAGCTAGCGGCTAAAACTCTTCTGTTTATCTTAGACTAGCATAAGACTTATAATCTAGAACAAAATTTAAAACCAGAACTCACGTAAAAGTGCCAGCAGAGCATACTAGTATTGGACACTAATTGTATTTTGAGAAAAAATTCTTTTAATTTTTTTATTTGAGCTAGCGGCTAGAACTCTTCTGTTTATCTTAGACTAGTATAAGACCTATAATCCAGAATAAAATTAGAAACCAGAACTCACGTAAAAGTGCCAGCAGAGCATACAAGTATTGGACACTAATTGGATTTTGAGAAAAAAAATCTTTTAAATTTTTATATCGGAGCTAGCGGCTAGAACTCTTCTGTCTATTTTAGACTAGTATAAGACCTATAATCAAGAACAAAATTTGAAACCAGAACTCACGTAAAAGTGCCAGCAGAGCATACAAGTATTGGACACTAATTGGATTTTGAGAAAAAAATTCTTTTAAATTTTTCAATCGGAGCTAGCGGCTAGAACTCTTCTGTTTATCTTAGATTAGCATAAGACCTATAATCCAGAACAAAATTTAAAACCAGAACTCACGTAAAAGTGCCAGCAGAGCATACTAGTATTGGACACTAATTGGATTTTGAGAAAAAAATTCTTTTAAATTTTTTTGTCACAGCTAGCGGCTAGAACTCTTCTGTTTATCTTAGACTAGCATATGACCTATAATCTAGAATAAAATTTGAAACCAGAACTCACGTAAAAGTGCCAGCAGAGCATAGTAGTGTTGGACACTAATTGGATTTTGAGAAAAAAATTCTTTAAAATTTTTTTGTCACAGCAAGCGGCTAGAACTCTTCTGTTTATCTTAAACTAGCATAAGACCTATAATCTAGAATAAAATTTAAAACCAGAACTCACATAAAAGTGCCAGCAGAGCATAGTAGTATTGGACACTAATTGGATTTTGAGAAAAAAATTCTTTAAAATTTTTTTGTCACAGCTAGCGGCTAGAACTCTTCTGTTTATCTTAGACTAGCATAAGACCTATAATCTAGAACAAAATTTGAAACCAGAACTCACGTAAAAGTGCCAGCAGAGCATACAAGTATTGGACACTAATTGGATTTTGAGAAAAAAATTCTTTTAAATTTTTCAATCGGAGCTAGCGGCTAGAACTCTTCTGTTTATCTTAGATTAGCATAAGACCTATAATCCAGAACAAAATTTAAAACCAGAACTCACGTAAAAGTGCCAGCAGAGCATACTAGTATTGGACACTAATTGGATTTTGAGAAAAAAATTCTTTTAAATTTTTTTGTCACAGCTAGCGGCTAGAACTCTTCTGTTTATCTTAGACTAGCATATGACCTATAATCTAGATTAAAATTTGAAACCAGAACTCACGTAAAAGTGCCAGCAGAGCATAGTAGTGTTGGACACTAATTGGATTTTGAGAAAAAAATTCTTTAAAATTTTTTTGTCACAGCAAGCGGCTAGAACTCTTCTGTTTATCTTAGACTAGCATAAGACCTATAATCTAGAATAAAATTTAAAACCAGAACTCACATAAAAGTGCCAGCAGAGCATAGTAGTATTGGACACTAATTGGATTTTGAGAAAAAAATTCTTTAAATTTTTTTTGTCACAGCTAGCGGCTAGAACTCTTCTGTTTATCTTAGACTAGCATAAGACCTATAATCTAGAACAAAATTTGAAACCAGAACTCACGTAAAAGTGCCAGCAGAGCATAGTAGTATTGGACACTAATTGGATTTTGAGAAAAAAATTCTTTTAAAATTTTTTATCACAGCTAGCGGCTAGAACTCTTCTGTTTATCTTAGACTAGCACAAGACCTATAATCCAAAATAAAACTTTAAACCAGAACTCACGTAAAAGTGCCAGCAGAGCATACAAGTATTGGACACTAATTGGATTTTGAGAAAAAAATTCTTTTAAATTTTTCAATCGGAGCTAGCGGCTAGAACTCTTCTGTTTATCTTAGATTAGCATAAGACCTATAATCCAGAACAAAATTTAAAACCAGAACTCACGTAAAAGTGCCAGCAGAGCATAGTAGTATTGGACACTAATTGGATTTTGAGAAAAAAATTCTTTTAAATTTTTTTGTCACAGCAAGCGGCTAGAACTCTTCTGTTTATCTTAGACTAGCATAAGACCTATAATCTAGAATAAAATTTAAAACCAGAACTCACGTAAAAGTGCCAGAAGAGCATACTAGTATTGGACACTAATTGTATTTTGAGAAAAAAATTCTTTTAAATTTTTTTGTCACAGCTAGTGGCTAGAACTCTTCTGTTTATCTTAGACTAGCATAAGACCTATAATCTAGAACAAAACTTAAAACCAGAACTCACGTAAAAGTGCCAGCAGAGCATACTAGTATTGGACACTAATTGTATTTTGAGAAAAAAATTCTTTTAAATTTTTTTATCGGAGCTAGCGGCTAGAACTCTTCTATTTATCTTAGACTAGCATAAGACCTATAATATAGAACAAAACCTAAAACCAGAACTCACGTAAAAGTGCCAGCAGAGCATACTAGTATTGGACACTAATTGTATTTTGAGAAAAAAATTCTTTTAAATTTTTTTATCACAGCTAGTGGCTAGAACTCTTCTGTTTATCTTAGACTAGCATAAGACCTATAATCTAGAATAAAATTTAAAACCAGAACTCACGTAAAAGTGCCAGCAGAGCATAGTAGTATTGGACACTAATTGGATTTTGAGAAAAAAATTCTTTTAAATTTTTTTGTCACAGCAAGCGGCTAGAACTCTTCTGTTTATCTTAGACTAGCATAAGACCTATAATCTAGAATAAAATTTAAAACCAGAACTCACGTAAAAGTGCAACCAGAGCATAGTAGTATTGGACACTAATTGGATTTTGAGAAAAAAATTCTTTTAAATTTTTTTGTCACAGCAAGCGGCTAGAACTCTTCTGTTTATCTTTGACTAGCATAAGACCTATAATCTAGAATAAAATTTAAAACCAGAATTCACGTAAAAGTGCCAGCAGAGCATACTAGTATTGGACACTAATTGTATTTTGAGAAAAAAATTCTTTTAAATTTTTTTATCACAGCTAGTGGCTAGAACTCTTCTGTTTATCTTAGACTAGCATAAGACCTATAATTTAGAACAAAACTTAAAACCAGAACTCACGTAAAAGTGCCAGCAGAGCATACTAGTATTGGACACTAATTGTATTTTGAGAAAAAAATTCTTTTAAATTTTTTTATCGGAGCTAGCGGCTAGAAGTCTTCTGTTTATCTTAGACTAGCATAAGACCTATAATCTAGAACAAAACCTAAAACCAGAACTCACGTAAAAGTGCCAGCAGAGCATACTAGTATTGGACACTAATTGTATTTTGAGAAAAAAATTCTTTTAAATTTTTTTATCGGAGCTAGCGGCTAGAACTCTTCTATTTATCTTAGACTAGCATAAGACCTATAATATAGAACAAAACCTAAAACCAGAACTCACGTAAAAGTGCCAGCAGAGCATAGTAGTATTGGACACTAATTGGATTTTGAGAAAAAAATGCTTTTAAATTTTTTTGTCACAGCTAGCGGCTAGAACTCTTCTGTTTATCTTAGACTAGCATAAGACCTATAATCTAGAAAAAAATTTAAAACCAGAACTCACGTAAAAGTGCCAGCAGAGCATACTAGTATTGGACACTAATTGTATTTTGAGAAAAAAAATCTTTTAAATTTTGTTATCGGAGCTAGCGGCTAGAACTCTTCTGTTTATCTTAGACTGGCATAAGACCTATAATCTAGAACAAAATTTAAAACCAGAACTCACGTAAAAGTGCCAGCAGAGCATACTAGTATTGGACACTAATTGTATTTTGAGAAAAAATTCTTTTAATTTTTTTGTTTGAGCTAGCGGCTAGAACTCTTCTGTTTATCTTAGACTAGTATAAGACCTATAATCCAGAACAAAATTAGAAACCAGAACTCACGTAAAAGTGCCAGCAGAGCATACTAGTATTGGACACTAATTGTATTTTGAGAAAAAAAATCTTTTAAATTTTGTTATCGGAGCTAGCGGCTAAAACTCTTCTGTTTATCTTAGACTAGCATAAGACCTATAATCTAGAATAAAATTTAAAACCAAAACTATCGTAAAAGTGCCAGCAGAGCATACTAGTATTGGACACTAATTGTATTTTGAGAAAAAAATTCTTTTAAATTTTGTTATCGGAGCTAGCGGCTAGAACTCTTCTGTTTGTCTTAGACAAGCATAAGACCTATAATCTAGAAAAAAATTTAAAACCAGAACTCACGTAAAAGTGCCAGCAGAGCATACTAGTATTGGACACTAATTGTATTTTGAGAAAAAAATCTTTTAAATTTTGTTATCGGAGCTAGCGGCTAGAACTCTTCTGTTTATCTTAGACTAGCATAAGACCTATAATCTAGAACAAAATTTAAAACCAGAACTCACGTAAAAGTGCCAGCAGAGCATACTAGTATTAGACACTAATTGTATTTTGAGAAAAAAATTCTTTTAAATTTTTTTGTCACAGTTAGCGGCTAGAACTCTTCTGTTTATCTTAGACTAGCATAAGACCTATAATCTAGAACAAAACTTAAAACCAGAACTCACGTAAAAGTGCCAGCAGAGCATAGTAGTATTGGACACTAATTGGATTTTGAGAAAAAAATTATTTTAATTTTTTTTGTCACAGCTAGCGGCTAGAACTCTTCTGTTTATCTTAGACTAGCATAAGACCTATAATCTAGATCAAAATTTAAAACCAGAACTCACGTAAAAGTGCCAGCAGAGCATACTAGTATTGGACACTAATTGTATTTTGAGAAAAAAATTCTTTTAATTTTTTTTATTTGAGCTAGCGCCTAGAACTCTTCTGTTTACCTTAGAATAGTATAAGACCTATAAAGCAGAACAAAATTTGAAACCAGAACTCACGTAAAAGTGCCAGCAGAGCATACTAGTATTGGACACTAATTGTATTTTGAGAAAAAAATTCTTTTAAATTTTGTTATCGGAGCTAGCGGCTAGAACTCTTCTGTCTATCTTAGACTAGCATAAGACCTATAATCTAGAGCAAAACTTAAAACCAGAACTCACGTAAAAGTGCCAGCAGAGCATACTAGTATTGGACACTAATTGTATTTTGAGAAAAAAAATCTTTTAAATTTTGTTATCGGAGCTAGCGGCTAAAACTCTTCTGTTTATCTTAGACTAGCATAAGACCTATAATCTAGAATAAAATTTAAAACCAGAACTCACGTAAAAGTGCCAGCAGAGCATACTAGTATTGGACACTAATTGTATTTTGAGAAAAAAATTCTTTTAAATTTTGTTATCGGAGCTAGCGGCTAGAACTCTTCTGTTTGTCTTAGACAAGCATAAGACCTATAATCTAGAACAAAATTTAAAACCAGAACTCACGTAAAAGTGCCAGCAGAGCATACTAGTATTGGACACTAATTGTATTTTGAGAAAAAAATTCTTTTAAATTTTGTTATCGGAGCTAGCGGCTAGAACTCTTCTGTTTATCTTAGACTAGCATAAGACCTATAATCTAGAACAAAATTTAAAACCAGAACTCACGTAAAAGTGCCAGCAGAGCATACTAGTATTGGACACTAATTGTATTTTGAGAAAAAAATTCTTTTAAATTTTGTTATCGGAGCTAGCGGCTAGAACTCTTCTGTTTGTCTTAGACAAGCATAAGACCTATAATCTAGAAAAAAATTTAAAACCAGAACTCACGTAAAAGTGCCAGCAGAGCATACTAGTATTGGACACTAATTGTATTTTGAGAAAAAAATCTTTTAAATTTTGTTATCGGAGCTAGCGGCTAGAACTCTTCTGTTTATCTTAGACTAGCATAAGACCTATAATCAAGAACAAAATTTAAAACCAGAACTCACGTAAAAGTGCCAGCAGAGCATACTAGTATTAGACACTAATTGTATTTTGAGAAAAAAATTCTTTTAAATTTTTTTGTCACAGCTAGCGGCTAGAACTCTTCTGTTTATCTTAGACTAGCATAAGACCTATAATCTAGAACAAAACTTAAAACCAGAACTCACGTAAAAGTGCCAGCAGAGCATAGTAGTATTGGACACTAATTGGATTTTGAGAAAAAAATTATTTTAATTTTTTTTGTCACAGCTAGCGGCTAGAACTCTTCTGTTTATCTTAGACTAGCATAAGACCTATAATCTAGATCAAAATTTAAAACCAGAACTCACGTAAAAGTGCCAGCAGAGCATACTAGTATTGGACACTAATTGTATTTTGAGAAAAAAATTCTTTTAATTTTTTTTATTTGAGCTAGCGCCTAGAACTCTTCTGTTTACCTTAGAATAGTATAAGACCTATAAAGCAGAACAAAATTTGAAACCAGAACTCACGTAAAAGTGCCAGCAGAGCATACTAGTATTGGACACTAATTGTATTTTGAGAAAAAAATTCTTTTAAATTTTGTTATCGGAGCTAGCGGCTAGAACTCTTCTGTCTATCTTAGACTAGCATAAGACCTATAATCTAGAGCAAAACTTAAAACCAGAACTCACGTAAAAGTGCCAGCAGAGCATACTAGTATTGGACACTAATTGTATTTTGAGAAAAAAAATCTTTTAAATTTTGTTATCGGAGCTAGCGGCTAAAACTCTTCTGTTTATCTTAGACTAGCATAAGACCTATAATCTAGAATAAAATTTAAAACCAAAACTATCGTAAAAGTGCCAGCAGAGCATACTAGTATTGGACACTAATTGTATTTTGAGAAAAAAATTCTTTTAAATTTTGTTATCGGAGCTAGCGGCTAGAACTCTTCTGTTTGTCTTAGACAAGCATAAGACCTAAAATCTAGAACAACATTTAAAACCAGAACTCACGTAAAAGTGCCAGCAGAGCATACTAGTATTGGACACTAATTGTATTTTGAGAAAAAAAATCTTTTAAATTTTGTTATCGGAGCTAGCGGCTAGAACTCTTCTGTTTATCTTAGACTAGCATAAGACCTATAATCTAGAACAAAATTTAAAACCAGAACTCACGTAAAAGTGCCAGCAGAGCATACTAGTATTGGACACTAATTGTATTTTGAGAAAAAAAATTCTTTTAATTTTTTTTATTTGAGCTAGCGGCTAGAACTCTTCCTTTTATCTTAGAATAGTATAAGACCTATAAAGCAGAACAAAATTTGAAACCAGAACTCACGTAAAAGTGCCAGCAGAGCATACTAGTATTGGACACTAATTGTATTTTGAGAAAAAAATTCTTTTAAATTTTGTTATCGGAGCTAGCGGCTAGAACTCTTCTGTCTATCTTAGACTAGCATAAGACCTATAATCTAGAACAAAATTTAAAACCAGAACTCACGTAAAAGTGACAGCAGAGCATACTAGTATTGGACACTAATTGTATTTTGAGAAAAAAATTCTTTTAATTTTTTTATTTGAGCTAGCAGCTAGAACTCTTCTGTTTATCTTAGACTAGTATAAGACCTATAATCCAGAATAAAATTTGAAACCAGAACTCACGTAAAAGTGCCAGCAGAGCATACTAGTATTGGACACTAATTGTATTTTGAGAAAAAAATTCTTTTAAATTTTTTTGTCACAGCTAGCGGCTAGAACTCTTCTGTTTATCTTAGACTAGCAAAAGACCTATAATCCAGATTAAAATTTGAAACCAGAACTCACGTAAAAGTGCCAGCAGAGCATAGTAGTATTGGAAACTAATTGGATTTTGAGAAAAAAATTCTTTTAAATTTTTATATCGGAGCTAGCGACTAGAACTCTTCTGTTTATCTTAGACTAGCACAAGACCTATAATCCAGAACAAAATTTTAAACCAGAACTCTTGTAAAAGTGCCAGCAGAGCATAGTAGTATTGGACACTAATTGGATTTTGAGAAAAAAATGCTTTTAAATTTTTTTGTCACAGCTAGCGGCTAGAACTCTTCTGTTTATCTTAGACTAGCTTAAGACCTATAATCTAGAATAAAATTTAAAACCAGAACTCACGTAAAAGTGCCAGCAGAGCATACTAGTATTGGACACTAATTGTATTTTGAGAAAAAAAATCTTTTAAATTTTGTTATCGGAGCTAGCGGCTAGAACTCTTCTGTTTATCTTAGACTGGCATAAGACCTATAATCTAGAACAAAATTTAAAACCAGAACTCACGTAAAAGTGCCAGCAGAGCATACTAGTATTGGACACTAATTGTATTTTGAGAAAAAATTCTTTTAATTTTTTTGTTTGAGCTAGCGGCTAGAACTCTTCTGTTTATCTTAGACTAGTATAAGACCTATAATCCAGAACAAAATTAGAAACCAGAACTCACGTAAAAGTGCCAGCAGAGCATACTAGTATTGGACACTAATTGTATTTTGAGAAAAAAAATCTTTTAAATTTTGTTATCGGAGCTAGCGGCTAAAACTCTTCTGTTTATCTTAGACTAGCATAAGACCTATAATCTAGAATAAAATTTAAAACCAAAACTATCGTAAAAGTGCCAACAGAGCATACTAGTATTGGACACTAATTGTATTTTGAGAAAAAAATTCTTTTAAATTTTGTTATCGGAGCTAGCGGCTAGAACTCTTCTGTTTGTCTTAGACAAGCATAAGACCTATAATCTAGAACAAAACTTAAAACCAGAACTCACGTAAAAGTGCCAGCAGAGCATACTAGTATTGGACACTAATTGTATTTTGAGAAAAAAAAATTTTTAAATTTTGTTATCGGAGCTAGCGGCTAGAACTCTTCTGTTTATCTTAGACTAGCATAAGACCTATAATCTAGAACAAAATTTAAAACCAGAACTCACGTAAAAGTGCCAGCAGAGCATACTAGTATTGGACACTAATTGTATTTTGAGAAAAAAATTCTTTTAAATTTTTTTGTCACAGCTAGCGGCTAGAACTCTTCTGTTTATCTTAGACTAGCATAAGACCTATAATCTAGAACAAAACTTAAAACCAGAACTCACGTAAAAGTGCCAGCAGAGCATAGTAGTATTGGACACTAATTGGATTTTGAGAAAAAAATTCTTTTAATTTTTTTTGTCAAAGCTAGCGGCTAGAACTCTTCTGTTTATCTTAGACTAGCATAAGACCTATAATCTAGATCAAAATTTAAAACCAGAACTCACGTAAAAGTGCCAGCAGAGCATACTAGTATTGGACACTAATTGTATTTTGAGAAAAAAATTATTTTAATTTTTTTTATTTGAGCTAGCGCCTAGAACTCTTCTGTTTATCTTAGAATAGTATAATACCTATAAAGCAGAACAAAATTTGAAACCAGAACTCACGTAAAAGTGCCAGCAGAGCATACTAGTATTGGACACTAATTGTATTTTGAGAAAAAAATTCTTTTAAATTTTGTTATCGGAGCTAGCGGCTAGAACTCTTCTGTCTATCTTAGACTAGCATAAGACCTATAATCTAGAGCAAAACTTAAAACCAGAACTCACGTAAAAGTGCCAGCAGAGCATACTAGTATTGGACACTAATTGTATTTTGAGAAAAAAAATCTTTTAAATTTTGTTATCGGAGCTAGCGGCTAAAACTCTTCTGTTTATCTTAGACTAGCATAAGACCTATAATCTAGAATAAAATATAAAACCAAAACTATCGTAAAAGTGCCAGCAGAGCATACTAGTATTGGACACTAATTGTATTTTGAGAAAAAAATTCTTTTAAATTTTGTTATCGGAGCTAGCGGCTAGAACTCTTCTGTTTGTCTTAGACAAGCATAAGACCTATAATCTAGAACAAAATTTAAAACCAGAACTCACGTAAAAGTGCCAGCAGAGCATACTAGTATTGGACACTAATTGTATTTGAGAAAAAAAAATCTTTTAAATTTTGTTATTGGAGCTAGCGGCTAGAACTCTTCTGTTTATCTTAGACTAGCATAAGACCTATAATCTAGAACAAAATTTAAAACCAGAACTCACGTAAAAGTGCCAGCAGAGCATACTAGTATTGGACACTAATTGTATTTTGAGAAAAAAATTCTTTTATTTTTTTTTATTTGAGCTAGCGCCTAGAACTCTTCTGTTTATCTTAGAATAGTATAAGACCTATAAAGCAGAACAAAATTTGAAACCAGAACTCACGTAAAAGTGCCAGCAGAGCATACTAGTATTGGACACTAATTGTATTTTGAGAAAAAAATTCTTTTAAATTTTGTTATCGGAGCTAGCGGCTAGAACTCTTCTGTCTATCTTAGACTAGCATAAGACCTATAATCTAGAGCAAAACTTAAAACCAGAACTCACGTAAAAGTGCCAGCAGAGCATACTAGTATTGGACACTAATTGTATTTTGAGAAAAAAAATCTTTTAAATTTTGTTATCGGAGCTAGCGGCTAGAACTCTTCTGTTTATCTTAGACTAGCATAAGACCTATAATCTAGAACAAAATTTAAAACCAGAACTCACGTAAAAGTGCCAGCAGAGCATACTAGTATTGGACACTAATTGTATTTTGAGAAAAAAAATTCTTTTAATTTTTTTTATTTGAGCTAGCGGCTCTGTTTATCTTAGAATAGTATAAGACCTATAAAGCAGAACAAAATTTGAAACCAGAACTCACGTAAAAGTGCCAGCAGAGCATACTAGTATTGGACACTAATTGTATTTTGAGAAAAAAATTCTTTTAAATTTTGTTATCGGAGCTAGCGGCTAGAACTCTTCTGTCTATCTTAGACTAGCATATGACCTATACTCTAGAACAAAATTCAAAACCAGAACTCACGTAAAAGTGACAGCAGAGCATACTAGTATTGGACACTAATTGTATTTTGAGAAAAAAATTCTTTTAATTTTTTTATTTGAGCTAGCAGCTAGAACTCTTCTGTTTATCTTAGACTAGTATAAGACCTATAATCCAGAATAAAATTTGAAACCAGAACTCACGTAAAAGTGCCAGCAGAGCATACTAGTATTGGACACTAATTGTATTTTGAGAAAAAAATTCTTTTAAATTTTTTTGTCACAGCTAGCGGCTAGAACTCTTCTGTTTATCTTAGACTAGCAAAAGACCTATAATCCAGATTAAAATTTAAAACCAGAACTCACGTAAAAGTGCCAGCAGAGCATAGTAGTATTGGAAACTAATTGGATTTTGAGAAAAAAATTCTTTTAAATTTTTATATCGGAGCTAGGGGCTAGAACTCTTCTGTCTATCTTAGACTAGCATAAGACCTATAATCCAGAACAAAATTTAAAACCAGAACTCACGTAAAAGTGCCAGCAGAGCATAGTAGTATTGGACACTAATTGGATTTTGAGAAAAAAATTATGCTCTGCTGGCACTTTTACGTGAGTTCTGGTTTTAAATTTTATTCAAGATTATAGGTCTTATGCTAGTCTAAGATAAACAGAAGAGTTCTAGCCACTAGCTGTGACAAAAAAATTTAAAAGAATTTTTTTCTCAAAATACAATTAGTGTCCAATACTAGTTTGTTCTGCTGGCACTTTTACGTGAGTTCTGGTTTTAAATTTTATTCTATATTATAGGTCTTATGCTAGTCTAAGATAAACAGAAGAGTTCTAGCCGCTAGCTGTGATAAAAAAATTTAAAAGAATTTTTTTCTCAAAATCCAATTAGTGTCCAATACTAGTATGCTCTGCTGGCGCTTTTAAGTGAGTTCTGGTTTCAAATTTTGTTCTGGATTATAGGTCTTATGCTTGTCTAAGATAAACAGCAGAGTTCTAGCCGCTAGCTCCGATAACAAAATTTAAAAGAATTTTTTTCTCAAAATACAATTAGTGTCCAATACTAGTATGTTCTGCTGGCACTTTTACGTGAGTTCTGGTTTTAAATTTTGTTCTTTATTATAGGTCTTATGCTAGTCTAAGATAAACAGAAGAGTTCTAGCCGCTAGCTGTGATAAAAAAATTTAAAAGAATTTTTTTCTCAAAATACAATTAGTGTCCAATACTAGTATGCTCTGCTGGCACTTTTACGTGAGTTCTGGTTTTAAATTTTGTTCTAGATTATAGGTCTTATGCTAGTCTAAGATAAACAGAAGAGTTCTAGCCGCTAGCTCCGATAACAAAATTTAAAAGAATTTTTTTCTCAAAATACAATTAGTGTCCAATACTAGTATGCTCTGCTGGCATTTTTACGTGAGTTCTGGTTTCAAATTTTGTTCTGGATTATAGGTATTATGCTAGTCTAAGATAGACAGAAGAGTTCTAGCCGCTAGCTGTGATAAAAAAATTTAAAAGAATTTTTTTCTCAAAATCCAATTAGTGTCCAATACTACTATGCTTTGCAAGCACTTTTACGTGAGTTCTGGTTTCAAATTTTATTCTGGATTATAGGTCTTATACTATTCTAAGAGAAACAGAAGAGTTCTAGCCCCTAGCTCCAATATTAAAATTTAAAAGAATTTTTTTCTCAAAATCCAATTAGTGTCCAATACTACTATGCTCTGCTGGCACTTTTACGTGAGTTTTGGTTTCAAATTTTGTTCTGGATTATAGGTCTTATGCTAGTCTAAGATAGACAGAAGAGTTCTAGCAGCTAGCTGTGACAAAAAAATTTAAAAGAATTTTTTTCTCAAAATCCAATTAGTGTCCAATACTACTATGCTATGCTGGCACTTTTACGTGAGTTTTGGTTTCAAATTTTGTTCTGTATTATAGGTCTTATACTAGTCTAAGATAAACGGAAGAGTTCTAGCCGCTAGCTCAAATAAAAAAATTAAAAGAATTTTTTTCTCAAAATACAATTAGTGTCCAATACTAGTATGCTCTGCTGGCACTTTTACGTGAGTTCTGGTTTTAAGTTTTGTTCTTGATTATAGGTCTCATGCTAGTCTAAGATAAACAGAAGAGTTCTAGCCGCTAGCTCCGATAACAAAATTTAAAAGATTTTTTTCTCAAAATACAATTAGTGTCCAATACTAGTATGCTCTGCTGGCACTTTTACGTGAGTTCTGGTTTTAAATTTTGTTCTTTATTATAGGTCTTATGCTTGTCTAAGATAAACAGCAGAGTTCTAGCCGCTAGCTCCGATAACAAAATTTAAAAGAATTTTTTTCTCAAAATACAATTAGTGTCCAATACTAGTATGCTCTGCTGGCACTTTTACGTGAGTTTTGGTTTCAAATTTTGTTCTGGATTATAGGTCTTATGCTAGTCTAAGATAGACAGAAGAGTTCTAGCAGCTAGCTGTGACAAAAAAATTTAAAAGAATTTTTTTCTCAAAATCCAATTAGTGTCCAATACTACTATGCTATGCTGGCACTTTTACGTGAGTTTTGGTTTCAAATTTTGTTCTGTATTATAGGTCTTATACTAGTCTAAGATAAACGGAAGAGTTCTAGCCGCTAGCTCAAATAAAAAAATTAAAAGAATTTTTTTCTCAAAATACAATTAGTGTCCAATACTAGTATGCTCTGCTGGCACTTTTACGTGAGTTCTGGTTTTAAGTTTTGTTCTTGATTATAGGTCTCATGCTAGTCTAAGATAAACAGAAGAGTTCTAGCCGCTAGCTCCGATAACAAAATTTAAAAGATTTTTTTCTCAAAATACAATTAGTGTCCAATACTAGTATGCTCTGCTGGCACTTTTACGTGAGTTCTGGTTTTAAATTTTGTTCTTTATTATAGGTCTTATGCTTGTCTAAGATAAACAGCAGAGTTCTAGCCGCTAGCTCCGATAACAAAATTTAAAAGAATTTTTTTCTCAAAATACAATTAGTGTCCAATACTAGTATGCTCTGCTGGCACTTTTACGTGAGTTCTGGTTTCAAATTTTGTTTTAGATTATAGGTCTTATGCTAGTCTAAGATAAACAGAAGAGTTCTAGCCGCTCGCTGTGATAAAAAAATTTAAAATAATGTTTTTCTCAAAATACAATTAGTGTCCAGCACTACTATGCTCTGCTGGCACTTTTACGTGAGTTCTGGTTTTAAATTTTGTTCTAGATTATAGGTCTTATGCTAGTCTGAGAAAAACAGAAGAGTTCTAGCCGCTAGCTGTGATAAAAAAAAATGAAAGAATTTTTTTCTCAAAATCCAATTAGTGTCCAATACTACTATGCTCTGCTGGCACTTTTACGTGAGTTCTGGTTTCAAATTTTGTTCTAGATTATAGGTCTTATGCTAGTCTGAGATAAACAGAAGAGTTCTAGCCGCTAGCTCCGATATAAAAATTTAAAAGAATTTTTTTCTCAAAATCCAATTAGTGTCCAATACTACTATGCTCTGCTGGCACTTTTACGTGAGTTCTGGTTTCAAATTTTGTTCTAGATTATAGGTCTTATGCTAGTTTAAGATAAACAGAAGAGTTCTAGCCGCTTGCTGTGATAAAAAAATTTAAAATAATGTTTTTCTCAAAATACAATTAGTGTCCAGCACTACTATGCTCTGCTGGCACTTTTACGTGAGTTCTGGTTTTAAATTTTGTTCTAGATTATAGGTCTTATGCTAGTCTGAGAAAAACAGAAGAGTTCTAGCCGCTAGCTGTGATAAAAAAAAATGAAAGAATTTTTTTCTCAAAATCCAATTAGTGTCCAATACTACTATGCTCTGCTGGCACTTTTACTTGAGTTCTGGTTTTAAATTTTGTTCTATATTATAGGTCTTATGCTTGTCTAAGATAAACAGCAGAGTTCTAGCCGCTAGCTCCGATAACAAAATTTAAAAGAATTTTTTTCTCAAAATACAATTAGTGTCCAATACTAGTATGCTCTGCTGGCACTTTTACGTGAGTTCTGGTTTCAAATTTTTTTTTAGATTATAGGTCTTATGCTAGTCTAAGATAAACAGAAGAGTTCTAGCCGCTTGCTGTGATAAAAAAATTTAAAATAATGTTTTTCTCAAAATACAATTAGTGTCCAGCACTACTATGCTCTGCTGGCACTTTTACGTGAGTTCTGGTTTTAAATTTTGTTCTAGATTATAGGTCTTATGCTAGTCTGAGAAAAACAGAAGAGTTCTAGCCGCTAGCTGTGATAAAAAAAAATGAAAGAATTTTTTTCTCAAAATCCAATTAGTGTCCAATACTACTATGCTCTGCTGGCACTTTTACGTGAGTTCTGGTTTCAAATTTTGTTCTAGATTATAGGTCTTATGCTAGTCTGAGATAAACAGAAGAGTTCTAGCCGCTAGCTCCGATATCAAAATTTAAAATAATTTTTTTCTCAAAATCCAATTAGTGTCCAATACTACTATGCTCTGCTGGCACTGTTACGTGAGTTCTGGTTTCAAATTTTGTTCTAGATTATAGGTCTTATGCTAGTCTAAGATAAACAGAAGAGTTCTAGCCGCTTGCTGTGATAAAAAAATTTAAAATAATGTTTTTCTCAAAATACAATTAGTGTCCAGCACTACTATGCTCTGCTGGCACTTTTACGTGAGTTCTGGTTTTAAATTTTGTTCTAGATTATAGGTCTTATGCTATTCTGAGAAAAACAGAAGAGTTCTAGCCGCTAGCTGTGATAAAAAAAATGAAAGAATTTTTTTCTCAAAATCCAATTAGTGTCCAATACTACTATGCTCTGCTGGCACTTTTACTTGAGTTCTGATTTCAAATTTTGTTCTAGATTATAGGTCTTATGCTAGTCTGAGATAAACAGAAGAGTTCTAGCCGCTAGCTCTGATAAAAAAATTTAAAAGAATTTTTTTCTCAAAATCCAATTAGTGTCCAATACTACTATGCTCTGCTGGCACTTTTACGTGAGTTCTGGTTTTAAATTTTATTCTATATTATAGGTCTTATGCTTGTCTAAGATAAACAGCAGAGTTCTAGCCGCTAGCTCCGATAACAAAATTTAAAAGAATTTTTTTCTCAAAATACAATTAGTGTCCAATACTAGTATGCTCTGCTGGCACTTTTACGTGAGTTCTGGTTTCAAATTTTATTCTAGATTATAGGTCTTATGCTAGTCTAAGATAAACAGAAGAGTTCTAGCCGCTTGCTGTGACAAAAAAATTTAAAAGAATTTTTTTCTCAAAATCCAATTAGTGTCCAATACTACTATGCTCTGCTGGCACTTTTACTTGAGTTCTGGTTTCAAATTTTGTTCTAGATTATAGGTCTTATGCTAGTCTGAGATAAACAGAAGAGTTCTAGCCGCTAGCTCCGATAACAAAATTTAAAAGAATTTTTTTCTCAAAATACAATTAGTGTCCAATACTAGTATGCTCTGCTGGCACTTTTACGTGAGTTCTGGTTTCAAATTTTATTCTAGATTATAGGTCTTATGCTAGTCTAAGATAAACAGAAGAGTTCTAGCCGCTTGCTGTGACAAAAAAATTTAAAAGAATGTTTTTCTCAAAATCCAATTAGTGTCCAATACTACTATGCTCTGCTGGCACTTTTACTTGAGTTCTGGTTTCAAATTTTGTTCTAGATTATAGGTCTTATGCTAGTCTGAGATAAACAGAAGAGTTCTAGCCGCTAGCTGTGATAAAAAAAAATGAAAGAATTTTTTTCTCAAAATCCAATTAGTGTCCAATACTACTATGCTCTGCTGGCACTTTTACTTGAGTTCTGGTTTCAAATTTTGTTCTAGATTATAGGTCTTATGCTAGTCTGAGAAAAACAGAGGAGTTCTAGCCACTAGCTGTGATAAAAAAAAATTTAAAGATTTTTTTTCTCAAAATCCAATTAGTGTCCAATACTACTATGCTCTGCTGGCACTTTTACGTGAGTTCTGGTTTCAAATTTGGTTTTATATTATAGGTCTGATACTGTTCTGAGAGAAAATGAAGAGTTTTAGTTGTTAGCTTTTTTTTAAATTTTTATATTATTTTTTTTTCGAATTTTATATGATCGACTTTTTATAGACGAAATCGACAGAACTATTCATAAAAAGTATAGGGAACTATAGAACTCATCAGACTGCATACACGTGTCGATTTTTATTCAGATCTGCGAAAAGTGATCTGCTACGGGAAGTTAGCAGAGCATTTCTCACTTTTTTCCAATCGTCATTTTTGAGGTGAAATCGATAGAACTATCGATAAAAAGTATCAGGAACTATAGAACTCTTGTGCATGCGAAGAGAACTCTATTTTATTTATGCTCTGCTGGGAAGTGCTCTGCTAAGTTCACTGACACTATTCTGATAGGGTTGTCACCTGTTGCATGTGAAAAATTACGGGTAAAAATAAAAATAATTATTATATACTAGTATACATAATATAGCAAGATATGTAATAATGATTGGAAAAATATGTTTTTATATTATATTACTATACTAAATATAAGTTATGTAGTTACTTAGGTAGGTACTTTTAGTACTTTTAGTAGGTACCTACTAAAAGTATATTATGTAATAGCACATGCGTAGATATCCCTAGCGATAGTACCTACATACTTACTTACTTTTGTAAATTAAGTACCTAGTTACTATTAGGTATGTAGTAGGTACTTACTAAAACTAAGTGTGATAGCACATGCATAGATATCCCTAGTGACAGAACTAGATACTTTAGTAAAATGAATGAATTAAGTACCTAGTTACTTAGAAAGGTAGTAGATTATAAAACCGTAGACATTTTTATGAACAGATACTTACTAAAAATAAGTGTGATAGCACGTGCGTAGATATCCCTAGTGACAGTACCTAGAATCTAGACACTTACTTACTTTAGTAAATTGAATGATTTAAGTACCTAGTTACTTAGATTGACCCGTTAGCGCGGTTGGCAGTGACCCTGCCTTCCGCTCCAGGGTCGCGGGTTCGATACCCGCCCCGAGTCTGGGTGTATTTATAATATGTATGTATATATACCTTTATATAAAATATATATATGTAAATATGTCTATCAGTTGGCTATTACCTATAACACAGGCATGAAGTTCCCTACTTTAGGAATAGACGGCCGTGTGTGTATGTGTGAGTATTTAATTATTTATTTAGATAGGTACCTTAGATAGGCCCATCCCGATGGCCCGTTGCATAGAGGATCTATAACACATTTTAACTTACAACCCGTTTACTAAAAGATAGGACCTCGCTGACAAGTTGCTTTGACTCGCTCGCTCGCAAGACAATACTAACACAGCATACCCAGAGTTTTTCACAAACATTTAAGTTTCATACAATACCTAAATATTCTTAATGATGCTTTTTTGCACACCGTACCCATGCGTCGTAGTGACGTCATCGACGCCAGGTCCAATCTTTTAGTAAACGGGTTGTACCTGGCAATGTTATTACTCAATTCTATTCAGTAGAATCTGCTTTCCGAACCAGTAGTAGAGTCTTGACATAGTATCATAAGTGGCACATACTATCCTACAATAAATAAATTCATGTCATTTCAATTAATTTCATTTCATTAATTTTATTGTATAGATATGTAAAGGTAGGTATACTTACTTCACTTGATCTCTAGGGTACACAAAAAAAGAGATTGGAAAAGTGCGCACGACCCACAGCCCTGTCGTTTGTTTACCAACTGTCCTACCAGTGGAGTGTGAGTGGAGCGTACGTAAACCGTTCGTGAGAACTCGTGTGTGCGTGAGCGGTGCTATGTGTGAGTGTACTTACAGCGGGCCGCTTGTAGGTAGCTTTTTCTCTGTATAATATCTACTCGTGTGATTTAAGTTAAGTGTGATATCAGCTATCACTGTTCAGTATCAGTGACAAGGTCAGTGTATGAAATTTGACATTAGTGTAATGCTCCAATTTATGGCGATCACGTACCCGCGCCACGTCATTGTATTCACTTACAGAGCTAAAGCTAACACATACAATATTACATGTTTTACCCGGCTACGAAGAAGCAAAGGAAGGGTAATGTGTTTAGCAGCCTATGTACGAGTGTGTTGTACGTATGGATGAATGTCTTTGGCAGATTTTAGTCAAAGGGAAGTCGTTGGCTTCTATGAGTAAAAGGCGTTCCGCATAAATAAGTAAAAAAAAAAATGCGAGGCAGCCTTTGCGGACTGAAGACAGAAGTGAAAATTGGATTAAAGTTTAAAGCCGATAGAAGTGATCAAGGATTAAAGTTTAAACAGTATAATACATATAGCTGATATATATAATATAATACATGGGAAGCGTGCGGTGATGATGACGCGAGTTCCACGCTTTTTGTTCACCCAAAAAGTACACTTATGTATACACATTACACAGTATACAAACATACAACTCATGGAAAGCGTTCGGTGACAATGACGCGAGTTTCATGATTTTTGTTCACCCAAACAGTTTTCAACGCGCCTAAAGAAGTTTTCACTTCAAAAAAAAACATCAATATGGCGACCATGTCAAACAAAAACATTACAAGAAAAAATAATTGAGATAGAATATTTTGGATGGTAGTAAGTACCAAATGTAAAGTCTCGTGGTGCAGATTTCGAAAATACAAAAAAAATATGTACTTAAAATTAATATATACATACATAAACAAAAAACCTATAACAATAAGGAACTAGGTCAAAAGGTTCACAGTGACTATAAAAAATGTTAAAAACCAATGCTTGCAGCGGACGCGTAACTAATTCCGCAATTATGTTCCGGCCGATTGGATGCTGAATCATTAAATTCAAGGACCTATACTACGCGCAGGTTCACTCAAATCTTAAAATATTCTACCCATTGTCATGACACTGTCATGATGAAGATAATAATAGGACAAGGCCTATTAAATATTCGAACTCCCCTTACTCGCCTCGGCCACATACACACATACAGGGTATAAACTATAAAGAGACCGCTTCCGAAAACTTAGTGCTATTATTATACTACCTAAACACAATCTTATAGGGTAGGTATCGGCGTTGGCGCGCGCGCGGTTTTGTAGGTACCTCAAGAGTCAAGATACAGAGTACCACGTAAGTAGGTCACACTTTCGTTGACCTCCAGCGTCAGCTGATTTTGAATTGAATTACGCAAGAATTACGTAATAAACTTTTAAAAATACAGCAAATAAGTTTTTTGCAATTACAGTTCTGTTTAACCCCCCCAAAACGGGTATTGCACAAAAAGTGCAATTTTTTTTGGTAAAAATGATTTTTTGTTTTTCACGTTTTTTTATACTAGGTACCTTATCAGTAATCATCAGTACTACATATCACCTATCTTTGTTTCCAAGAGCGTTCTCCTGACACCCTGTATAGGTAGTAGAGATGCGCCGAGTACTCGTTTATTACTCGGTCTTTTTTTCAATACTCCTACTCGGTTTGACAAAAATAAAACCGAACAATACTCGTTACTCGGTAAATATAATACTCGGCCCATCTTTAATAGGTAGGTATAATAAAAAAACCTTGAAATGTGCAAAATGGTGAAAACTGCATTGAAAATGGGGTGTAAGTGGCCGAAATTCCACCTATGTGGCCAAAGTCAACCTCACCTGCGCGCGGTGCACCCTGCCAATATGCTAACGAGGCCCTGATGCTCTCAGTCCCCTCTACGGGTCGTTGTGCCTGATATCACACAACTTGGTATCAACACACAATCTGGATTATCACCGCTTTATGGTAGGATTCTACCCCGAATCCGCCTGGCTAGCGACCACACTTCAGCCGTAATCTGCCGCAAAACATCCGATGTGTTCCGGCAGCGTGCTGAAAAGCCAGTCCCCTTCAAAAGCCGGCAACGCGTTAGTGGTTCCTCAGGTACTGCTAATGTTCATGGGCGGCGGTAATCACTTAACATCAGGTGACCCGCTTGCTCGGTCGCCCGCTATTCCTATATAAAAAAAAACACTAAGAAGTTAAGGAGCTAGGTTCCGTCTCCACAAAAGTGAATTGGTCATGCGCTAATCAGATTTATTAGATCATGATGAGATTGATAGATGACGCGATAATTTTATCACGCCATCTCTTGAAAATAAAACATGAACACGTACATATAATTATATCAAAGTAAATAAAGCCGAGTTATCATTGCTAAGTAGACCAGACAAAAAGTTTTAATCCAGAGTCCCTAGTGCGATCTAACCCTAAAAGTTTGCTTTGTCGTCGCATAATTTGGTTGATGATGTAGTTACGTACTCGAGGTCGACCGACGAAAATATAAGGGTGGGGTCTGAGGGTGTGGCTATGAATACCCACCCTGAGCCCTGGTTCACTGTATTAAGGTGCTTATAACAAGAAAGTTTATTTAATACGAATGCAAAAGTTCTATCGGCAAGTCTTCGTAAAATATTAATAAACAGATTTTAGCTTGTTTTTTTTTAATCTTTCGTAGCAACCACGAAACCAAGGTCCAGCAGCCGCCGCCAATTAAGTGACTAGCGGTCCGCCCCGGCTTCGCCCGTGGTACATAATATATAGCCTATAGCACTCAGGGATCACGTACATATCCAACGGTGAAAGAATTTTTGAAATCGGTCCAGTAGTTCCTCAGATTAGCGCGTTCAAACAAACAAACTCTTCCGCTTTATTATATTACTAGATGATGCCCACGGCTTCGCCCGTGTGGATTTAGGTTTTTAAAAATCCGGTGGGAACGTTTGATTTTCCAGAACAAAAAGTAGCTAATCTGTAGAAACCCGTCCCCAAAACGGAAAAATCTCGTGGGATCCCCACGATTTCGGAATACAATTCCTTACAGCATCAGGGTTGAGGAGTTGGATATGTACCTACTCGAGTTCATTCAACGATAGTCTTTAATTGGTACCCCCAATATCAATTTAAATAACCGAAAGTTTCTAAAACCCATTAGTTTTGGGGATTAGGTCCCCTACAGCATCAGGATTGAGGAGTTGGAATCCAAATTTTTATAGAACAGGGTCGCAATGTTTCTCTATCGATTAAAAAAAAATCACGCAAACCGGTTCAGAAATCTCGGAGATATCGGTGTACATAGGTAGAAAAACACAACTCCTCCTTTTTTGAAAGTCGGTTAAAAAAGTAGCCTATGTTACTCCCTGGTTAATTCTCTACTTGTATGTGAAGGTCCCGTCAAAATCGGTTCAGCCGTTCCGAAGATTAGCCCGTTCAAACAGACAGACAGACAGACAGACAGACAGACAGACAGACAGACAGACAGACAGACAGACAGACAAAAATTTTAAAAACGTGTGATTCGGTTATGGTAGCGTTCAAATAACCATATGAGCTTAATATGAGGTAGTTATTTCGATATTACAGACAGACACTTCAATTTTATTTATTAGTATAGAAGTATAGATTTATATCAGGCTGAATCTTCGTGAGTAGGTTCGTTTCGACGAGACGACCAAGTTTTTGACGACCAAGTGTGAAAATTCTCGATGGAAGTAGCTACCTACTATAATGCGCAGATGTTAAACATCGGTGGGGTGGGAAAACGTACCACTTTTGTAGGACTATGTGGCCATTTCATTATACAAGTATTTACTAAGCTACATACAAAAAATCAGCTGGTTATTAATAATAATTCTTATGACTTTATTATTTAGATATATTAGGAGTGGAGGACGCTGCTGGCTGCAGTAAATTATTAATAACCAGATGATTTTTTGTATGCAGCTTAGTAAATATTTGTATAATCAATTGGCAACACAGAACTCGAGCGCAACGAACGAAGTCGAGCGAATCCAGGAGAATCGAAGCGTCAGTCGGTCCTATACGCACGAAGAGGCGCGCGGAGTCTAGCAACTTATGCAGAATTTGACGCTTCGAGTTCGATTCTGTGCTAGTATGCTCCGACCCTTACTCATCATAATACTTGTATTTATTATATTTACACAGCGTTTATCATGGCGTAGTTCGTAGCAATGGCGTAGCAATTTAGGTGCAAATGTACTCGATTTGCTACGAAACTGCTCTATATATAAAACTAGCTGACCCCCGCGACTTCGTTCGCGTGTTTTTCTTTGCTATAAACCTCACGGAGCCCGAGACCTTTCTAACGAATGCAAAACCGTGGAAATCGGTTCGTGCGTTCTGGAGTTATAGCGTCAGGAAGGAAAACCCGACTTATTTTTATATATAAAAAAAAAATCAGGCTCTTTTGAGGCCATGGAGATTATATTTTAGGCGCTTTGTTTTTGATTTTTATCTCAATCTACAAATTATTATTAGAAATCATTGAATCAATATTACTATACAACTATCTAAATCACTGCATAATTTACATTTTAATAAAACAAACGCAACATCCCTTTGCCGCGTGTCTGTTTCTACCCGTTAATCTAAGAAATTATTTAGGGATTTTCATCCAGTTTTCACCAATATGTCAATATTAGATTTATCGACTTTCGAGGACGGTTTAGACATTTAGCAGATAGACACTCGCCCACAAAATATCTGCCGACCCCAAATCTGTGGAAGCTTGTGTACCCGTGTTAAGAGCCCTCTCCATGGGTGCGACAAATCGTTGGTGAGTGGAGTCTAAAACAGTGATTTCTGCATTTAGAGAGTGAGACGTCTTCAGTAAAGAAGAGTACTAAAAATATATACATAAATAAATAATAAATTAATCAAATAAATAAATTTTGCTTGAGATATCATGATTTTTAGTGAAAAACGGCAAAGTAAAACGATGCAAATCTAGGTTTGGAATTACGCCTATTTTAGCAAATATTTAGCAATTTTTTACATGAACTAAAGACATTTAAAATTATTATGAAGTAACGTATGACAAAACTTCGGTCGTTTTTCATTTTTCTAGTTTATTTACGCACGAAGTTGCCTCAAAAGCCCAAAAATAGTGAACTTTCAAAATAAATATAATTTTACTATTTTTTTTTATTTTATGGCATAGATAATGGAGATATAAATTGATATCTGGCTTAACTTTAGATCTATTGTGACAAATATTAGAATAATAGGCGTAATACGTTTGTATGGAGAAGCGCATGAGGAGAGCAACCTTAAGTCGGTGCGGGTCTCTACTCGCCATTATCCAGTAAAATAAAACAAGATGTATCGCCAACGATCTATTAACAACGTACATAGGAATTGAACATTGCCGATTTTTTTTTAAATCTTTGAAATAGTTGAAACTTAAAATAGTTTAATAAACAACCCCACATTAAATTGTATTTTATTGTATCGTATATATTTTTCTTCGTAACAAATAAAAGTATTGGATAGATATGTCAGTTTTTAATCAATTTTGTTTACAGTAGAAACAAAGTGATTACTCAAGGAATTTGTGACGTTATTGCTGAGAGGGTGGGTTGCAGACGATTGCAAAGGTCACGGTCGGGCCAGGAGCGCGCGAGGACATCCGGGAGGAGAGATCGATCATGCGCCGCTTTATCTCATCATTTACCTAGACATATTACTGCCTTGAACGCTCTACCAATAAAATTAATGTAACAACATTGCACTTGGCCATTTCAAATACATACATAATCACACTTATAATTATATTATTATAATATATAATATTATAAAGGTGAAAGTCTGTGTGTATGTATGTTCCACTTTCACGCAAAAACTACTGGACGGATTTGGCTGAAGTTTGGAATGGAGGTAGATTATGAGACGGCAAGGGTCCGGTCTGCCTTTATACATCCGCACGCGTCTCACCTACGCGCTACGCGGCCTCAGCATGGTACGCGCGGGTCGCCCCAGGACCCGTGCTCCGCGCGGTAGACCACGATTGGCTTTTCTTTACTCATAGACTTTGAAATTTGAATAGTTTCACTGTTAGGTGTTAGGTTTGATACTTGGATTTCAATTGATTTAGTTTCCTGGATATTTTTGTTGATTAGTTTCTTTATTTTATCATAAAGTTTTAGGTTTAGGTGTACAAACTTATACACCGCGGGTAACACCACGGGGCGCAGCTAGTAAATTATACGTATAAAGGCTGGACTTGTAACGCAGACGATTATATTTTTCTCAAGGGATATTCAAGAATTTGTGATTAGTATCAAATCTACGTCGCCAGGGGCCAGCGCTCCCTACTAACATGTATTTTTTAATTATACAACAATTTCAAGTCTATTGTTTTCTATTCGTTTCGTACTATTGATTACTTACGATTAATTTTATAATCATAGTAGCTGTGATAGCCTAGTGGTTAGGACGACCGACTTCTAATCGGAGGTCGTGGGTTCGATCCCGGGCACGCACCTCTAACTTTTCGGAGTTATGTGCGTTTTAAGTATTTAAATATCACTTGCTTTAACGGTGAAGGAAAACATCGTGAGGAAACCTGCATGCCTGAGAGTTCTCCATAACGTTCTCAAAGGTGTGTGAAGTTTGCCAATCCGCTTGGCCAGCGTGGTAGACTATGGCCAAAACCCTTCTCACTCTGAGAGGAGACCCGTGCTCTGTAGTGAGCCGGTAATGGGTTGATCATGATGATGATGATGAATTTTATAAACCTGTTTTAGCACCAGTTTAAATAGCAAATTGAGAAACATTACGATGCCACCTAGTAGTGCTATCATTACAGTGTGTCTTAAAAGTTGAGCAGTATAACAGTCAAAGAACTGCTAGTTATTTTTATAATAACCTGCAGTGTTGGACGCTTGCCATAATATTATTCGTGGGGTTGCAGGTCCTGTGTTAAAAATCTATGGAAGTAAAAGTAATCCTACTAATATCATAAATGTGAAAGTGTGGATGTTTGGATGTTTAGATGTTTGGATGTTTGGATGTTTGGATGTTTGTTACTCAATCACGCCGCAATTACTAAACCGATTTGGCTGAAATTTTGAAAGGAGATAGATTATACCCTGACTTAAAACATAGGCTACTTTTTATCCCGGAAAAATCCACAGTTCCCACGGGATTTTGAAAAAAACCGAAATCTCTAGCTACAACTATAGGTAGATTACTATAGCAAACTTCCTTGAAAGTAGGTGTAAAGGTTAGAAAAGGGAGCGGGAATGGGAACCGGAAATCCACGACTCCCTCGGGATTTGTGAAAAACCAAAATTCACGCGGGCGAAGCCGCGGGCATTCTCTAGTACTGAAATTAAAATGTGATGACAATAAAAATAGTGTTGAAACAATTTATGACAACTTATATACTCGTAGGTAGATACTCGTAACTTATTATAGTACTAGCTGATCCCCGTGACTTCGTCCGCGTGGATATAGGCTTTTATATAGGATCGGATTGGATCCCATAATCCTTTTTTGTACCTAAACTAAATGTAGCCTAAGATCATCTATCTGCCATTGAAAGTTTCATCAAAATCGATCCAGCCGTTTCGGAGATTAGCTGGAACAAATAGACAGGCCGACAAACATAAATTGAAACGCACGCCAGTTTAAAATAAGCCGTACGTACATAGATCCGGGCCCCAAGTTATTTGAACCCAATAAATGTCTGTCATTTCTGAAGTAAAAAACCTATGACCTTGAAATATTTACGGGACAATACTTAAAGTACTACCTTTCTAACAAAAAAATAATGAGTAAAATCGAACTACGCGTTAATGAATTACAGCTAAATACACGTTTTAACTTTCTTCCCCTCTCCCAAGGGAACCGTGCTGAATTTCGGGATAAAAGTATCCAATGTAGGACATTGGATACTCGGAGTATAAACTCAAATCGTACCTAGTTTCATTCGAATCCATTCAGTAGTTTCGGATATTCCAAGATACAGACAGACAGACAGACAGACAGATAGACAAAAACGAAAAAAATGCAGTTTTGGCTTCAGTATCGATTATAGAGTGTCCTCCAATAAAAATTTTCAAAATATCTTCAATGTACAGAATTGGATCTGTTACAGTTTTATTATATTACAAGCGGAAACCCGCGACTTCGTTCGCGTGGATATTGGTTTTTAAACATCCTGTGGGAATCATTTTGTCTTTCCTAAGCTTCTTTGAGCTCATACCTTGCTAAAAACTGTTAAAAGTTCACTGCCGGATGTTTAGGTAGATCAAAACGTAAACATCCACCAGTGAAAGTTCCATCAAAATCGATCCAGCCTTTTAAGAGATTAGCCCTTCTATTAGATCTTTAAAGTATTTCCTTTCTAACAAAAAAACGAATGAATGAAATCGGACCACGCGTTAATGAATTACAGCTAAGTAGTAAGTACACATTTTGACTTTCATCCCCTCTCCCAAGGGAACCGTGCTGAATTTCGGGATAAACAGTATCTTATATATTACTCCGTAGTATGAACTTAAATCATGCCAAGTTTCATTTCAATCCATTCAGTAGTTTTTGCGTGATGCGCGCACGAACATACAGACAAACAGACAAATAGATAAACAGACAAATAGATAAACAGACAAACAGATAAACAGACAAACAGACAAAAAATTCAAAAATACCTTTTTTACTTTCTATTACTTATCCCTAATATCCCCCAGTTATTATTTTGCAAAAATCATTAATGTACAGATACGGCAAGTCTACGATTTTATTATATGTATGTGTCATTTTTTGGAGTTTTTGCTTACATTTTCGAGGCTTCATTGATGAATTATCGAAAATGAACCTGAGGCACCGTCTAATTTGGACTTTAACCCCGTTCTTCGTTCAGTTTTGCGATGAACGATGCACGATACGATATTTGCTATGGCACAGTGCCTGTGAACGATGAACGGTCGATGTTTAGACGGTTCATTTTAGATGATTCATTGATGAAGCCTCGATAGTGAAAGCAAAATTACAAAAAATTAACCGTAGGTATAATTTGGGCTTAAGCGTTCTGCGCTCCCAGTGGATAACCACCCTTACATGTAAGCTTACACCGCACAAACCGTCGCCTAGCGGCCACCGCAAGACCTGATACCCTGGCCGCAAGTGACATAGATTGCAACGACCACTAGCCGGAAAATCGGACCGCGAACGAAATTTCGTATAAATGATGCGAAAGTTTCAATTAAGAGATAATTAATTTCTGTAAAGAAATACATTAACATAAGTTGGTAATTAGAATTACCTATTAAAAAAAGATTTGAAAAACTACATAATAGAATAGAATAGAATAGAATAGAAAAGTTTTTTATTCAAATAAACTTTTACAAGTGCTTTTGAATCGTCGATTGAGTCTACCACAGGTTCGGAATGCAGTTCCAGCCGAGAAGAACCTGCAAGAAACTCGGCGGTTGCTCTTTTTTAAAAATAACATTATAACAATTATTATTATTAATGTACATGCTTTGATTATCCACATGGCCAGATTGATAATGTAACTCACGAGTGCGCCCTAAAAAATGTTCACTTAAATTGGTAGGATCGCTCTCACCTACTTCAGTGTCACTTAATAAACTACGCAGTAAACAGCTCCCGAAAAATAAAAAAATATGCCGGTTTGTGCGGTGAAATTATGTCGTAATTATCCTTCACAACAAAATAAGAGGTCGAAGATCTCATATCATCAGTAAGTTTTTACATTTGCGTATGTTTTTTTGAGAAAATAGGATTTTTAATTTCGATGTTTTATAGGTACGTCGAACTGGCCGGTGATACCAGCTGAGCATTGTGGTATTTTGCACATTATTGTGCAAAAATATATTGTTGTATGTTATACGTGTGTGAACATTAATAATTATTAATAAAATCAATTTGTTGCCAGTAGTGAGGTAATTTGCCACAAATATAGGGAAGTCCCGGAATATAGTAAATATTTATTATTAATATTATACTTACTGAATTTTGACCTTCAATAATTTTTTTAAATAATAATTATCCTACTAATATTATAAATGTGAAAGTGTGGATGTTTGGATGTTTAGATGTTTGGATGTTTGGATGTTTGTATGTTTGGATGTTTGTTACTCAATCACGCCGCAACTACTAAACCGATTTGGCTGAAATTTTGAATGGAGATAGAATATGCCCTGACTTAAAACATAGGCTACTTTTTATCCTGGAAAAATTCACAGTTCCCACGGGATTTTGAAAAACCCGAAATCTATAGCTACAGCTATAGGTAGATTAATATAGAGAACTTCCTTGATAGTAGGTATAAAGGTTGGAAAAGGGAGCGGGAACGGGAGCCGGAAATCCACGATTCCCTCGGGATTTGTTTAAAACCGAAATTCACGCGGGCGAAGCCGCGGGCATTTCCTAGTTCTAAATAATTATGATTATAAATATAAATTATATAAAAAAAAATTAAAAATAAATTTTCTAATTAGTTTATAATTATTATTAATACTTAATTAATGTAGATTTCCAACGGATCCAATACTAAGACATCGCTGGACAGCTGTCATCAGAAGGACACGACATGACGACTGTTGGAAACGTATTATAAAAGTATTTGACTAAATCAAGAAATAATTTTTATTTAGTATCTAGTGTTACGAATTTGCAGCGCCACCTACCGGATTCAATTAGGTTATGAATCTAAACTCCCCAGGGACAAGAAACTTACAAAATTTCAACAAAATTTGTTCGTAATAAAAAAAATCCTAGAACATGACTGCAGCACCACCTACAGGGTCCAATTGTAGATACAAACTATCTTCTTACCCACACAAACACACACCAAAAATTCCATCATAATCGGTCCAGCCGATATTTAAATAATGAGGTAGATACCTAATGAATATTCTGTAATCAAGTAATTACTAATGCTGTTTCCATGGCAAACTATTGATTTACATTAAACAAACAGTTTTACACACACGTAGATTAAAGATAAATAATTAATAAAAACAAAATTTTATCCTACACCATACTTGATTTATCTATAAAAATTGTGCAATTGTCCAAATAACCGGTATCCCTAGGCGCGCACACATATGCGATTCGAGGTTGTATCGTACACGGCGCGATTACCGAGGTCACGCACACATAGCCAGTAGGCGCGGCCGTCTTGACGAGTAATAATATTTCGCGTTGCTCCCTCTTGGGAACTCTTTGTGTACATGATTGAAATGCCGTCTCGCGCATTGCTGGAACGAGTTAAATCCAAGCTTTTTTATCGTTTATATAATCTTCAATTGTATAATAAGCTTTTTTTATGAGCATACTTTTAATAAAGTTCTTAAACTTGTGTAAAGGCAAGTCTAAGACATATTTTTTACTAGCTGTTGCCCGCGACTTCGTCCGCGTTAAAAAATTTTAAACGGGAACCCTTTGTTTCCCCGGGATAAAATAGTAGCCAGTCACTTTCCAGGTCCTCAACTAAAAAAATGCAACTGCAAAAAATCACGTCAATCTGTAGTTAAATGTCCGATAGTAATAATATGTCGAAAGTAAACCATTTTACCCCCCTTGGGGTGGATTTTCGTCAAATTTTTCTTAGCTGATGCCTACCCCCTAGAAAGAACCTAACTTCCTTTCAAGTTAATAATAACAATAACTAAAACTTCACATAAAAAGTTTCATCCCCTTTTTTACCACCCTTAAGAGGATATTTTCCACACACTACCACACCACACCACACCACCACAACTTATAAAGGTTTCTATTTAAAATTTATAATGTAAATGCCTATTTTCATATCTGTAACTTCAAAAACATAGAACTTTCATATAACCTTCCTACCCCCATTTTACCCCCTTAGGGGAGGATTTTCGTGAAATCTTTTCTAGGCTGATATCTAAGCCCTAGAATAAACCTACGTCTCAAATTTCAAGTCGATAATAACAATAATTAAAACTTAACATAAAAACTTTCAACCCCTATTTTACCACCCTTAAGGGAAGATTTTTCAGAATAAAATATACAGGTTTATATTATTTAAAACTAATAATCTAAATGCCGATTTTCAGGTCTGTAACTTTAAAAACATAGGACTTTCATACAAACTTTCTACCCCCATTTTACCCCCTTAGGGGAGGATTTTAGGGATACTAAATAGCCTATAACCTTCCCGGAAAATTGTACTACCAAATGCAAAAAGAATTTTTCAAATCCGACTGGTACTTCCAGAGATTAGCGCGTTCAAACAAACAAACTCTTCCGCTTTATTATATTAGTATAGATTCAGATAAACTTTTACAAGTGCTTTTGAATCGACAAATGAATCTACCACTGGTTCGGAATGGTGCTTACAATTCTACACGTTAAGAAGGGCAGACAAAAGTAGCCCCATTTCCGACGGCGGCACCCGTTCACGAGCATGACGCATGATCCAGCCATTGCTTCGCTCAACCATATTTGAGGGAACGTAACAACCCGCACCACACGACACCACCACAGAAATGTATAATATTATATCGACGCAAGAAAACATATTTGCTGTAAGTAGCAAAAATGGCGTAAGTAGACTGTGAAAACACAGTTAGAATCATTTTTTTCTGGATCGAATGGTCTGGGTCTCAAACCGCTACGGAGGAAAAAAATTATTAAGTCATAACATTTTTGATAAACTTAAATTTTTAAATTGTTGAAGTTGCCTAAAAAAGGAGGTTTTTGATATCTGTTTGATGTTTTTCTACTTACAGCAAAAGTGCGATGTGAATAATTTGTACGTCTGTAAAAACATGGAACTGAGCTACCTCCACAGAAATATGTAATAAAATAATTACGACTTTCTTCAGGTCTGTAAATGAAAAGTCAATTGCTGTAAGTAACGAAAAACCTACTTCTTATAACTTTAGGAAAAATATTTTGATGTACAAAAAATCATTTTTCTGTCACTGATTATTAAGAAGTTATGAATTTTTTTTCCAAATTAAAAATCGTTTTTTGGCTTGCTGAAAAGTTTTGTATATCAATATTATGTAGTTTTCGAATCAACACCAGACAGCCTATTGGGGCCAGAGAGCTCAGAATTAAACTACAAGTTAACTACATGTCTCAGCAGGCTTATTCCATATCTCAATGGCTATGTAATTTAGTTGTGCACTACGAAGTGCCCGATAATGTGTCTATCACAGGTATACCAAACTCAGGATTGTTACAATCATGTGAGTTTAAAACTATTGCAGTTACAAGTCAACTTGTTGCAGGTTTGTAATCAAACCCTTATATTTGTCATGACATCTATCTGCTCATCATTTAATTCAGAAAAAATCAAGTATGTAATGCTAAAATTTTGCAGTTATACAAACTTATTACACCTAGGAGCCATGCCTAGGAGAGCATATTAAAACGTTCATCCCAGTTATTATCATTAACAACCAATGATATTGTTAAACCTAAAGTTGAAATACTCTCAGCTCTCTTATTTAAGCTGTTGTATGTGGGAGAATCAGTCCTGGTACCGCATAGACAGGAAAAGAATAAGAGGATGACTACCAAAAAGATGGGAGGATGACCTGCCGAAAGGATGGCGCCGATTGGCACGAGACCGAAAAAATTGAAAACTTCTAGAGGAGGCCTATGTCCGGGAAGGACAACCTGTTCCGCAAAGTGCTGGTGTTACTAGTTTTATAGATTTAATGTAAGATAGAATAATTATAGCAATAAGGAATTAGTTATACTAGTATTTAGTAAGTTATGTATGTATAAGTAGAAGATCAGAGAAATAAAGGCTATTTTATTTTATTTATTTATTTATTTGTGGGAGAATCTGGGAGACGACCACTAATTTACTAACTCAAGAAAACCCTTAACATTATGTGGTTAAAGTGGTGGTGTGGGAAAGGGATCACAACCCTCAGCAATGAGACAGAGAGAGATGAAGAATTTATTATTACATAACATGAGTTGTGTAATAACCACTGTCAGATCATAAGATTTTACATAGATGACATATTTTAACTATTGTGTTATGGTTGCTACTTGTGAACTAATGGGGGGTATTGAAATCTCCCTACTAATGAGAATGAGATAAAGTTGCCACTAAAACCCTTTTTAGAAATAACAAGAGCATGAGATACAGAGCTTAATTGAAGTGAAGATAAAATTTTGTCTGGTGGGAGCATCACAAACTATGCAGCCAAGCAATAGTGTTTTGGAAAGGTTCCATGTAAAACTGGTTTAGGTGGTTTAATTAAACTATTACATCTCTTACAGATGCACATGTGCTGTGTTGATTCGTCTTGCAGTGGGTATTGGATGTTGTAATGTATGACAGTACACACTTTGTTGACTGGATTAACACCATTCTCGTCCTCATAGCACGACACAACGCAGGTTGCTGGGTTGTGTGGTGGTGTATGGAATTATAATCACAGGTTCACATGTGTCAAGCTGGCAGCCGGTGACAGTTTACAGGAGGGAGTGTAATTTTTTTTTTTCATTGCTGCGTCAGGTAGAAACCAGCTACAAATGGAAAATTCTCACCAGCAACCCAGCCCTAGCATCTACATAGCGACAACAAGAAGAACCCAGCCCCAGATGAATCCACACAGCACATGCCTACACCTAGCCAACTTTCACTTTAGATAAAATCATTACTTTACCACCTGATGAGATTGCTAAGGCTAAATTGTCATGAAATTAAAAAAAATTAAAGTCATAATATTGATGCAATGAATGCGAAATGCGGGGACCATGAAACACAGATTTTATCTAAACTTAATTTAGGGTTCCCAACATGTTTCAATTTAGAGATAAGTATTATGAATATTATGAATTACAAACAACCTTGATAGATGGCCTCCCTACTGCAGTGGTGAGCACTGCAGAAGACTACAAGGACTATAAGGAAGGTCTCAGGTTTGATTGCTGTCAGAGGGAATTGTAATTTTTATTATAACAGATCAGGAGTATAGTTTTATTTAGAATGCTACACTTTTTGTAGCTTGCATCTTAGACTGCATCACCTATCACCAGGTGAGTGGTCAAGGGATAATTTGTTAAAATATGAAAAAGTTATAAACAAACTATTTAGTTAGATAACTTATTTGACAGGACTAAAGGTAGCGCCATGTTTTCCACAAAGGTTCTCGAGGATACAGATTGGATGAAATTGAGTGGTTTGTTTAACGTTTACAGAATTATCATCTAAAATAGAACAGTTAACACATAAGTTTTATATTAATTTTTATTGTAATTATTATTAATCATCAAATAGAAGCAAAAAAACAGGTACTATATAAAGATACAAGATACTTCCGATTTTGTATACAAATACCTACTGTAAACTTCAAATGGAACAAAAAATACACGAGTGTATTTTTGACATTTATATCCTTCGCCATTTTCGTTATTCTCAGGAAACTTGAGTAAAACTTTAGCAAAAAGCACTACTTTTATGGTATTTATGTCCTATCGCTTAAGAAAATTAAATAAAGCTTTAACTTTTGTTAAATAGTGAGTAACTAAGCAATTATTAAACGCCGCTGGTGGAATAAATAAAAGAAAAGGTCGACTCACTTCTACATCAGCGTTGCCCACCGCACTCGTGGTTTTGTGTTCCGTATTTGCAGATTGATCCTTTATGTGGTTGTATACTATTTTGGAATCTTCGACTGAATTACTTGTTACACTTTTATCCGGGGCTTTCGGTTCCTTATCATACTCCGGTGGAGGAGCCATCTTGAAGGAAGAGTAGACAGATGACACAAGTCTTATGACTTTTGCACACTAATATCACTCTCTACCTCTATTTAATAATATTATTAAACAAATTACGTTTTAAACCATTGTGGTAGAATTCATCTGTACTATATCTAAAGTTCTAAAAATCCACAAAAATGAATACATCATTTTCGACATTTTCCTGACATTTTTCACAATTCACAATTTATTTCGAAAAATATGGTGACCGAACTCAGACAATAACCCAGACAGTAACCACAGACTATATAGTCCGATAGAGACCACAGAGTACCTTAGAGTTTATAACAGTGATAATTGTCGTAAAGCGCCATCTAACGGTACACGACAATTAAACCCAAGAAAATCGCGCTCCTGGTTGGCTCCTGGGTATTCATTTTTAATTTTTATTATTAAATGTACGTTATTTAGGCAAATAAAACACCAGTTTAGGGATTGGATGGCTTTTATGTTTCCTTTTATTATATAAATTCACTACAGTACGTCACATTATTGAATCACCATTATCTAAATCTAATCGATTACATCCTTGTTGACTGCTACTCATCGCATCACATGCACTCTCGCCAAGACGTATATCGTCACTTTAATGTTTATATTTTACATATTTACGAAGGTATCTAATGTAGTCCAGTAACTTTAGTAATCCGACCTTGCGTTAAATCGGGTAGTTCTGATTTTTTGCATACTTATTTATGATGTTGGCCCAATGATTAATCCAAGTTTGTGACCTCGAGCGAAAATTTCAAGTTCCTAGCTTTCAGCTGTTTAGGTTGTGCGTTGATGATCAGTCAGTCAGGACAAGCTTCTTGAAGCTAGAAACTTGAAATTTTCACAGTAGCTTCCTTTTATGATTCAGGCGCACATTAAGAAAGGATATTTGGAAATTCTATCCCTAAAGGGGTTAAATAGGGGACGAAATTTGTATGAAAGTCTGTCATTTATCAAGTTACATCCATGAAAATTGGTATTTGGGCTTTCGATAAAAAATAAAAAATATGAATTTCAGGATTTTTGAAAATTCTATCCGCAAGTGGGTTAAGTAGGGGATGAAAGTTTAAATGAGACCCCGTCACGTTTTCGTCATTTATCAAGTTATAGCCATGAAAATTGGTATTTAGATTTTCGGTTAAAAATTAAGAATTACGTGTTGAAGGAATTTTGGAAAACTACTCCCAATTTGGTACAATGGGAGATGGAAGTTTGTATGAGATTAAGAGTTCACGCGAGTAAAGTCGCGAGCATCTCAGTAAGTAATGTACCTACAGAGCTGGTTCTGGTTTTAAATTGTAGCAATTTTATTCTACTTTAAAAACACCCTGAAAAGGTAGTGTCAAGAACTAGTCCTTTTGGGTTATAATTGCCAAAATCTGAAAACAATCTGAAATTTTCGCGGTTTTTTCGATTTTTAACAAAGTTACGTTCGTCGCTCGAGGTCACAAACTTGGATTATTCATTAGGCAAACATCATAAACAAGTCTGCAAAAAATCAGAACTACCCGATTTAACGCAAGGTACCCCATACTAGCAAATCCTAAAGTTACTGGACTAATGGTAAAAGTCTGTTTTTAAATGGAATAACTATTTTTTAACAGTTTGCAAACCGATTGCACTTGATAACATTGACCTGTACCGGCAGATACTCGCTTGTATATTTGATTCTATGAATTAATCGGAGCCTGATGCTGTTTTTCAAAAAATGTCTTTACCTTAAGAATTAAATTTCGGGCATCTCTTTCAATAGTTTTGGCATTGTTATTGCTAAGAAATAATTATGGAGGAGGAGATAGATTCTTTAAAATTTCCGAAAAGATTTTTCTTAATAATTAAGTAGGTATTTTATATTTAAGGAACTGACAACACTAATCTGTAGTCAAATTGTATGAAGTTCTAAGATGACGGCCGTAGTTCCATTTTTCGCCATTTATCAGAAATGTTGGTCGCACTATAAATAGGCAAATTAACGTTATTTAATTTTTACTTGATAGCAAGCCATGATTTTAAAGTCTTATTTGCATAGAGATAATAATAATAAATAGAGTTGGCATAATGTCCTATAGAAATTAGTGGATCGGAAAATAGCTCAAGCTTATCAAAATTTTCATAAGTGTGAAAGAGACAACATTACATTTTTGACATAATAATAAAACAGTTTGCGGCAGACTCGTGACCTAAGACGGCCTCCCTAAAATGTATACATGAACACTCACACACGCACAACTTGAGACATCACAATGAACACGCGCCATTTTATGTGATGTGCTTGTGTGAGTGTATTTTTGGCACGTTTTTAAGGTAGGTTAGCCAACTCTGTTTATTATTATTATTAGAGATCGACCAGAATCTCATGAAAAATAGGGAAATGAAATTCCAAGGTTAGCAACACTACGGCCGCCCTAGCGATAAACAAAGCAACTGACATTTTTGTGAAATTGACTTTTTGCATTAACAAAAGTTTTATGTCGAGTAGTTTTTTACCACAGTTTAATATTTCAAATAACTTGAACCGTTTACTGAAATTTAAATTGCCCAAACAAAGTAATTGCACTCACTAACCCGGAATATAAATGCAAAAACCAAGTAAACAACAAGCACAACACAAAAACAAAGTAATTGGATGTTGATAACTTTGTTTTTGTATTTAGAATAGAATAAAATAGAAAAGTTTTTTATTCAAATAAACTTTTACAAGTACTTTTGAATCGTCAATTGAATCTACCACAGGTTCGGAATGCAGTTCCAGCCGAGAAGAACCTGCAAGAAACTCGGCGGTTGCTCTTTTTTAAAAATAACATTATAACAATTATTATTATTAATGTACATGATTGAAATGCCGTCTCGCGCATTGCTGGAACGAGTTAAATCCAAGCTTTTTTATCGTTTATATAATCTTTAATTGTATAATAAGCTTTTTTTATGAGCATACTTTTAATAGAGTTCTTAAACTTGTGTATAGGCAAGTCTAAGACATATTTTTTATTCAGATAAATTTTTACAAGTGCTTTTGAATCGACAAATGAATCTACCACTGGTTCGGAATGGTGCTTACAATTCTACACGTCAAGAAGGGCTTATTTAAAATGCAGTTGCTGGATTTTTCGTTTCGTGAAACGATCCCAGGTAAGGTGTTCTGAATGTAATTACTTTGTTTATCACTAGGGCAGCCGAGTTAACCTAGTGTTGCTTACTACAAAATTTAACTTCCCCATTTTTCATGAGATTCTGGTCGATCTATAGCTCCATGCTTATTTGTGATTATTAGTCTGTGGTAGACTATTTCTGTCAATTTTTGCGCGGCATATTTGTTTCCATTTGTTTCTGTGATTTGTAAGTTTCGCTGTTCGCAAGTCGAGTTCGTATTTTTAATATTAATTATTTATTTCTATCTGGGCCGACATTTAATGATGAGCAATAGTTTTCCCTGTATAAAATTGTTTGCGGATAAAGTTTTGGAATACCTGGAGAAGAGAATTCAAGATTGCAATAATAAACAGTGTTAGTAGGTTTAACGATGGTTTATCAACTTTATGCAAAATAATTAGTCGTGACTAACAAATAAAATTGCAGTTTCAGACGAAGATCTATTGACACTACATTCAGTTTATGGATCCGTTTTTCAACGCGCTTTAGATGTTTTGGAAAAGTACCCGCTAATTGAAACTTACTCAACAGCTGAGAAGGTTAGAGTTTTGATAGAAATCAAGGGGGAGAATGACCGGTACTACAGAATATTCCCACGATTAAATTATTGCCCTTGTCGTGCGTTTAGACATCAAGTTATTGAGAAAAAATCTCAGATTACTTGCAAGCATGTTTTAGTGGGAAGAATTGCTAGTATTTTAGGTAAGTAATTATAAATAAGTTAAATATTAAAAGAAAAATTAATAACTAACTACAACTTCAATTGGGTCAAACATGGTCTAGGTTTTAGACTCGGCTGTGGATTACGAGGTTCTGGGTTCAATTCCCAGGTCTGGCCAAAATTTCTTGGATATTGGGTTTTTGTGTTGAAAAAGAGAAATTCTCAGTACCAGTCCAGTTGTTTCGCCCCTATGGATTGGAGAGCATTTTAAGCCTTCTGTTATAGTTATTTTCACCATCAGACAATAGTTGTTGAAGCCCACCAACCCACATTGTAGCAGCATGACAGCCCTATACTCTAAATCCCTCTCTCCTGTAAGAGAAGCCTGTGCCAGCCCAGGATGTTAAAGGGCTGAAATGGTGGTGCCAGTGGCCTTTCTTAAGGCTAGTTTTGTTAATACAGTAAATGCTAGCTGATGCCAAGAACTGTATCAATGCATTTTGGCATTAAGAAATATTTGAAAAAAATATATGTAATGAAAAGGTGTAATTAGCTATTTTGAATGTCAGAAGATGATATTATTATGTATACTATATTATAATAATTGGCTAATAATTACATAAATAATAGGTTAAACTCTATTAATGTGGCCGATTCTGTTGTACACATTCTCTAAATCTAAACTAAAATGACAGGTCTAAATATATTCCTGTCTCTTTCACAATCCCCTCTGCTGAAGGGGATAGCACTATTTTTAAACCTGTCAATTTAGTTTAGGTTTAGAGATTGTGTACAACAGAATTGGCCACATTAATTGTTTAAAAACTGCCTACAACATACTGCCCATAACAACTCAATATTTGAGTTTGATTGGCTTGTCTTTACTTTTAAATGTGTAGGACATTGATAAAATCTCTATACAACAAAAGAAAATGAGTGGTCCCTTGAAATTGTTACAGTACACTTTACCTTGGTAGATTCTTGGTAGATTCAATTGACTATTCAAAAGTACTTGTAAAAGTTTATTTGAATAAAAATCTTTTCTATTCTATTCTATTCTACCTAATATTGTTTTGTAGGTAAAACAGTGAACAGGGAAGTGACTCAGGAACAATATTTGATGTTGGTTCAGTCAATGTTTGATACTGAATAACACTATGGATGAGGGTACATCACGGTATTATTTTACAGCTTCCATGGACTCTGGGAAAACTTTGTACAGCTTATTAAAAGCTATACAATTCCAAGAGGTAAGATTGTCTACTCTATAAAAATAGAAATCTTTTATTCGCATAATATGTGTAACAAAAGATGACAGTTAAATCATACTATAGAGTTAAAGGATATGTGACATTCCTAAAACATGGTATAAAAAATTGTGTTATGCGAAAAAATTGAGAAGTGACGTTCGCACGGCTAACTTGGAAGTTAGTTTCAGATAGACATAACAGATGGCGCCACTAGCTGCTTGTCTCGCGCCTTCTCCCGTTAGTATGCAGTTGAATAGACGTTTTTATGCACGCTAAATTCAATACTTATTATATGTTCGATACTATTATTACTAAGAGAGCTGTTTTAATTTAAGAACATCATCTCTCGTTCATGTTCGCAGTATGCTGTATTTTGTGCGATGTCCGACGGGCTCAAGTTGACCGTGGAGGAGGGCAAATGTGTACAGGCCTCAGCGTATATTCCTGCGGACAACTTCACCGAGTTTCACGTCAGAGATGATGTTGATGTCAGGTTTAAAGTAAGAACTAAGAATATTTTTAATAAAGAACATTAGGCAAGTTAAATGTGCAATCGTTTTTCACAGGAAACATGATGAAAAGGATTGCACTATTTTTAGAACCATTACTTTTGTTGGGACATTACAAACATGCAAACTGAGTCATAAAGATGACAGATCATAGTGTTGTGAGGATGTGAGGGCTGTCCCTCGTTCTTTATAACCTGTTATCTACTATCGACAAATCCTTTATGATTGTTACACACAACACCACAGAATCAGGTTTCAGTTCCATAAGGCCTGTAAGTGCAAGCGAGAAGTCCGATACAAATGATTTGTGACTTGGTTTGCATGTATGTAATGTCTCAACTATAGCATAGAGATTATATACAATAGCCCCCCGGATTGTGAGCTGCATCTATCATTTCTACAACAATTGTGGCGATTGTCTGAATTGATGATATTCTTGCTGCAATAATGCAATTCAGCTAATGCAGAGGTGAATGCGAGCGTCACACTAGGAATTCTTTTTAACCCCCGACGCAAAAACGACGGGGTGTTATAAGTTTGACGTGTATCTGTGTGTGTGTGTGTGTGTGTGTGTGTGTGTGTGTGTGTGTATGTGTGTGTGTGTCTGTCTGTTCCCCTGTGGCGCTCAAACGGATGGACCGATTTGAATGCGGTTTTTTTTGTGTGAAAGGTGATATAGTCGAGAGTGTTGTTAGCTATGTTTGAAGAAAATCGGTCCAAGATGGCCGTCGCTACAAAATGGCGGATTACATATTTTTTCACTACTCCCTTGATATGGGTATCAAATGAAAGGACTTTACTAGTAGAATAGCACTAATGCAAATCCAAGATGGCCGCTGCCACAAAATAACGAATGTCGGGGGTTTTCCCACTGCTGGGCACAGGCTTCCTCTCTTATACGAGAGAGGGATTTAGAGCTTAGCTAGGGCTTAGCTAACTTAGGGCTTTAACGACTATTTTCACATGATAATGATAATAACCGGTACCTACTGCTTAACGTGCTCTCCGAGACACGGGGGTGAAACACCGCCAACTACCGACTCCGACCCGGGAACCGAACCCGAGACCTCGTGATCTGCAGTCGAATATGCTAACCACTAGACCAACATGGCAGTAGGTAGGTATGCTAACACCAGTTATCAACAAGTGTAAATTAAAAATTTAAAATACCCCCGAAATTCGCCATTTTGTGGTTGCGGCCATCTTGGATTTGCATAGTGCTATTCTCTAAGATAAAGTATAAGTACCTCCTCCTAGGGCAAGAATTGTACGTCACGCGGAGCAAATCAGGCGGACCACCGGCTACTAGTCAAGCCCTTTCATTTGATACCCATATTAAAGGCGTTGTGATAAAATATGTAATCCGCCATTTTGTAGCGGCGGCCATCTTGGACCGATTTTCATCAAACATAGCTAACAACACTCTCGACTAATTCACCTTTTAAACAAAAAAACCCCATTCAAATCGGTCCACCCGTTTGAGTGCCACAGGGGAACAGACAGACACACACAGACACGTCAAACTTATAACACCCCGTCGTTTTTGCGTCGAGGGTTAATAAAAACAGTTATTATTTTGCAGATAAGCATAGCCGTACTAACTGAATGTCTTAACATATTTGGTGCCAGCGAAGAGTCCAGTTTAAAAATGTATTATAGTAGCGAGGGATCCCCATTGTTACTTGTGTAAGTATGTTTTATTATATATTTTTAACCCCCGACGCAAAAACGACGGGGTGTTATAAGTTTGACGTGTCTGTGTGTGTGTGTGTGACTAATTCACCTTTTAAACAAAAAAAACCGCATTCAAATCGGTCCACCTGTTTGAGCGCCACAAGGGAACAGACACACACACACACACACACACACACACACACACACACACACACACACACACACACGTCAAACTTATAACATCCCGTCGTTTTTGCGTCGGGGGTTAAAAATAGAGAAAATGAAAACCGGTGGAGGCAGAGGTGTCAAATGGCAGTCACTCCGTGTGAAAACTTGTAGTAACTTCAAATACAACCGGTCGTACTACCTACTTTCGTGCCTACTCCTAACGCGAGCTTTTCGCTTATTTGGAGGGTAAATGGGAATATTAGACATGTTCAGCATGACTAAGAGTCTGTTCAAAAAGAGATCGGCGTGGCCAAACAGTGAATTAACGCGCTTTACGGCCTGTTTCACCACCTTCTGATAAGTGTCGGATAGCCTAAACGTAAGTTTTGTCACTTTCTTACTTTATGTCAAGTGACAAAGACAAAAGTTGTAGATAGCTATCTAATACATATCAGAAGGTGGTGAAACAGGCACTTAGTATTGTATAACCCGCGTAATATATGTCGACCGGTGACCTTCAATGCGCAGAAGTCGAAAATGAGGTATCTCGGGGTGTGAGGGGGTCGCGGGGAGGGCGTGGGGATCGTTCATAAGTACTGATTAGCTCTCGCGGATCCCTCGTAAGCGCTGATTGGCTCTCCAATCGTATTGTGTCCCGCTCACTCGCACGACGCGACGGGGGTTATACTCGTAATTTGTATTGCCCGCTAAACAAAAGCACAGCAGCGCCCTCAAATCCCGCGCTTCTATTTTTGAACTCTAATATTCTTTTGAAAAAAAAAAATGAATGAAGTTTGCAGCCTCAGTCCGTGCACAACGTGATGACGGACTGCGAGATCTGCACGCAGTCGGCGGCGGGCGCGGGCTGGCTGCAGCTGCGCGACGAGCACGCGCCCGAGGCGGCCAAGCTGGTGCTGCGGGCGGGCGCCTTCCTCGGCCTGCTGGCGGACCTGGAGCGCTCCTGCGACGTCATCGAGCTCAACTTCTCGCCCGAACACCCCAACCTTAGCATCGTCACATACGGAATGCAGGTGAACAACGTGATGACGGACTGCGAGATCTGCACGCAGTCGGCGGCGGGCGCGGGCTGGCTGCAGCTGCGCGACGAGCACGCGCCCGAGGCGGCCAAGCTGGTGCTGCGGGCGGGCGCCTTCCTCGGCCTGCTGGCGGACCTGGAGCGCTCCTGCGACGTCATCGAGCTCAACTTCTCGCCCGAACACCCCAACCTTAGCATCGTCACATACGGAATGCAGGTGAACAACGTGATGACGGACTGCGAGATCTGCACGCAGTCGGCGGCGGGCGCGGGCTGGCTGCAGCTGCGCGACGAGCACGCGCCCGAGGCGGCCAAGCTGGTGCTGCGGGCGGGCGCCTTCCTCGGCCTGCTGGCGGACCTGGAGCGCTCCTGCGACGTCATCGAGCTCAACTTCTCGCCCGAACACCCCAACCTTAGCATCGTCACATACGGAATGCAGGTGAACAACGTGATGACGGACTGCGAGATCTGCACGCAGTCGGCGGCGGGCGCGGGCTGGCTGCAGCTGCGCGACGAGCACGCGCCCGAGGCGGCCAAGCTGGTGCTGCGGGCGGGCGCCTTCCTCGGCCTGCTGGCGGACCTGGAGCGCTCCTGCGACGTCATCGAGCTCAACTTCTCGCCCGAACACCCCAACCTTAGCATCGTCACATACGGAATGCAGGTCATTTATTCACTTTCAAGAGCTTGACTGTTCTGGAGCTTCGAGATGAGGACGCGTCCGTGATCACTGCGAGCGACCGTTCGCTGACTCGAGGTAATGCGACATCGTGGAGTTCAACATCTGGGCCGATTACCACAACGATAGCATTGCGACATACGGAATGCAGGTGATTTTTAAGTGACAACCTCCCTGGCGCAATGGTCTTATGACTGGGAGGTTCTATTCCCAGCAGGGGCAGTTTGGAATTTTATAATTTGTAAATAGTCTCTGGTCTGGTGGGAAGCTTCAGCTGGGGCTAGTTACCCCCCTACCGGCAAAGTCGTGCTGCCAAGCAATTTAGCTTTGCCGCGTAGAAATCAACCAGGGGTATGGATTTATCAAAAATCAGCCAAGTGCGAGTCGGGCCTCGCTCTTTCAGGGTTCCGTACATAATTATGAACAATATAATATTTTGGGTCTAAGAAATATTTAATTTCCGAGTTAGACATCGCAAGAAACCGTGAAAGAAAGACGCAAAATAAGTTCGTTTGTTTTGGTCACAGCTTATAAACTATTTTATGAATCGTTGTTTTCAGTATTTGTTGTACAAATAGAGCATATAGTACATAATATACCGAAATATCATATTCCTAACTAGTTTAGTTTTTTAGATAGCCCCCGTCACAAAAATGGTCTAAAACTGTCAATTTTGATGACCCCCCATTTCCTTACTTTTTAAGCAAAAAATTAAAAAAATATATATTCGTACTCTACTCAATGAGCTCTAAACAATGATACCCCATAAGCTAGGGTAAGAAAAAAAAATTTTTTTCCGGCTCCTTTCTCATGGGAGCCCCCCTGAAAAATAATTTAATTATATTTTTAATTCAATATTTAATTTTGGGTCATCGTTTTACACCAAATACCAAAATTTCAGGTTTGTAACTCATTTCGTCTGCGAGCTAGAGACCTGTGACCGGCGGACAGACAGACAGACAGACAGCCGAGTGACATTAATAGGGCTCCGTTTTTACCCTTTGGGTACGGAACCCTAAAAACTACCATACATTAAGCTCTTTTAGCCCGCGTCTACCTTAGACTGCATTATCACTTACCATCAGTTAAGATCACAGTCAAGGACTAATTTGTAGAAAAAAAATAAAAAAAATTAAAAGAGCTCCATTGTTTTTCTGGACCTTCGAGATGAGGACCCGTCATTTGTCGCTGCAAGCGTCGGTTTTAGACTTGAGGTAATTTGACGTGATGGAGTTCAACATCTGGGCCGATTACCACATTAGCATTATGGTTACCACAACTTTAGCTTCATGGTTTTAATTTTTAACCCCCGACGCAAAACGACGGGGTTTTATAAGTTTGACGTGTCTGTGTGTCTGTCTGTTCCCCTGTAACGCTCAAACGGGTGGACCGATTTGAATGCGGTTTTTCTTGTTTGAAAGGTGAATTAGTCGAGAGTGTTATTAACTATGTTTGAAGAAAATCGGTCCAAGATGGCCGCCGCTACAAAATGGCGGATTGCATATTGTTCACAACTCTCTTAATATGGGTATCAAATGAAAGGCCTTGACTAGTAGAAAAGCACTATTGTAAATCCAAGATGGCCGCCGCCACAAAATGGCAAATGTCGGGGTTTTTTTTAATTTTTAATTTATACTTATTGTAAATTAAATATGTGTTGACAGGACAGGTCGTGTATCGAAGTGCCCAAGTCGTCGGACATGATGCAGAGCTTCAGCTGCTCGCAGGCCGTGTCGCTCAAGTACCAGCTGCCGCACGTGCGCCTCATCATGAAGGCTCTGGCTATATCCTCTAAGGTTATTCACACAACCTATTTTTAAACCCCGACGCAAAAACGACGGGGTGTTATAAGTTTTACGTGTCTGTGTGTGTCTGATCCACCGTAACGCTCAAACGAGTGAACCGATTTGAATGCGGTTTTTTTTGTTTGAAAGGTGAATTAGTCGAGTGTTCTTATCTATGTTTGATGAAAATCGGTCCAAGATGGCCGCCGCCACAAAATGGCGGATTACATATTTTTTCACAACTCCCTCAACGTGGGTATCAAATGATACCACGTGGCTTGACTAGTAGAATAGCACTATGCAAATGCAAGACTGCCGCCACAACAGAATGGCGAATGTCGGGGGTTTTTTAAATTTATACTTACTTGTTTATTTGAGAAAAATTTAACCGACTTTATTACAAAAAAAATTTTTTCACATGTTTAGAATATCACTTGCCAGTTAAGTACTAATCGAAATGTTACTTTTTGACACGGTTAAGACCGAGGAGTGAGTCCCTAAGAAACCTGTGTTAATGAATAGAATAGAATAGAAAAGTTTTTTTTTTTCAAATAATCTTTTACAAGTATTTTAACAGTTATACAGCTATCGGTGTATCTATAAAATGTATGACTCCGTCCCCTTCACAAAACGGTATATTCCAATTTGATCTCTTGAATTTCAGGGGGTTCTGAATTTCAAGGTTCTCTTGAATTTTAAGTTCTTAAATTTTAAGATGCATCATCCTTGGATTTCAAGCGATCAAAGTGGAATATATCAGCACCATAACTGTGCAGCATCAAAGTTCGATTTCGAAAGAGATCCGCTTTGCAGGTGGTGCTAAGATGCAGCTCAAACGGACTGCTGCTTCTTCAATTGAAATTGGAAAAAGACGATCAGCGGCAAATGTTCTCCGAGTTCTATATTGTGTCTCTACTAGACGATTATTAAACTTAGGCAGATATGTATAGAGCTTACTCTGACTCTACTCAGACTCAACTTCTCAAGCTGTGTTCTCAAGTCAGAGTTAAAACGAGACGGATTTATGTCAGGATTACTTCTACTCAGACTCAAGTCAAAGTTAAAACGAGACGGATTTATGTCAGGATTACTTCTACTCAGACTCAAGTCAAAGTTAAAACGAGACGGATTTATGTCAGGATTACTCTACTCAGACTCAAGTCAAAGTTAAAACGAGATGTCAGGATTACTCTACTCAGACTCAAGTCAAAGTTAAAACGAGACGGATTTATGTCAGGATTACTCTACTCAGACTCAGGTCAAGAGTTAAAACAAGACGGATTTATGTCAGGAACATATGTATGTCCCGTTTTAACTCTGACTCGAGTCTGAGTAGTCAGTACGCTCTATAAATTGCGGCCTTAATAATTGAAACCGGCGTTTAAATATCTACTACTGAGAATCTCTGTGCAACTGATAATAAAAGCTTTTTGCCCGCGACATTGTCCACATGGATTTCGTTTTCTAAAGACGTAGCTGAACTCGTTGTTTTCCTGAATAAAATGTAGCATATTTCCTTCTTACATAGATCCATACCTGTCTGCGGAAGCCCTATCAAAATCGGATCAGCCGTTACAAATATTAGCTAGGCTTATTGTAAAATAATACGAAAAATTGTTCAAAATATATAGTATAGTATAGTATATGGACTAATATATACATATATTAGTCCATATTTTAATAGGTATGTATATCAAATAATACATGAACCTTAGATACGGAATGTTATATTCATAAACCCAGTGTGGACATACAACGAAGATAACACTGGCACTAAAGCCTGAAAGATGAAACACGGCAGTGCGGCGCTGTAGGGGACGTGTTCATCGCGGTTCGGACGTTGTCATAATTATAATTAATCTGCATATAAGTGCTCGTTTAATTTATAGTAATATATTCTTTTTTGGCACGCCGCGCCGCATGGATTAATTATTTAAGTGTTCACTGCGACACTGTGAAGCGTGCTTAGGCTCGGCGCACACCGAGCGCAGCGCAGAGCGGAGCATTATCTTAAGTCGCGCGCCGATTCAGTCGACCCCGAGCGGGTGGAGCGCAAGGAGGATTGCCTCCCTGGTGATGTCCTTTTGTTTGACTATAAGGCCTGCCAGTTCTTGGTGGGCCTGTTGGGTGTCGTGTCGGGGTGGCTCTGCGCTGCGGGCGGTGGGAGCCAACGAGAGCCCTCGGGCGCAGCGACACGCGGCGGCGCGCGGCTATTTCGAGTGCGCCCATGTCTGAGGCGCCCGCGCCGCGCCGTGTAACGTGATGTTCTTCATACAGTTATAACCCCCGGCACGTAAGTCGAGCGGTGACCTTCAAGTGCGCGCAGCGTCGTACGAGTGAGCGGGACACAATACGATTGGAGAGCCAATCAGCGCTTACGAGGGATCCGCGAGAGCTAATCAGTACTTACGAACGATCCCCACGCCCTCCCCGCGACCCCTCGCACCCCGAGATACCTCATTTCCGACTTCTGCGCATTGAAGGTCACCGCTCGACTTATTTGTGACTTGTAAGTTCCTCGTGTAGTACAAATGGTACACGCGCGTTCATCGTGACGTCCTGTCTCCCGCCGTTCACTCGCCCTAACGGAATTCGTGCCGTGCTGCCGCGGCGCGTTGTTTCAGCCTTTAGTGTATTAAATTTAAAAAACATCGATTACTATTATGGGTTTGGTATACCGGTGTATGTAATGAAAAAGATTTTTATTTTTTTTATTTTGAAGATTTACAGTGAAAGCTAATACTTACGGTAGTTTTTCCGAAAAATTCAATTTTTAATAAATATCTAATTTAATATTTATAGATATTCAATTCCAACAACATTTAATTCTATTTATTTTTTACATCTAAAACGATTTCATATTCCACCATTTTCTTTGTATACTTTGATTGTTAAATGTAAACTTTGATTTTACTTCACATTTGATCTAATATTATGCTAATATTAGTCTTTAAGTCAGTTCAGAATTATCATTTAAATATATATACTATATTTTAGAAAAAAAAAAATGTAATATTTACATTATTCAATAATAGTACCGTATGTTTTAAACAAGCATTAAAAAAGAATTATACATATAGTAACATTTAATTATTATTATTATATTGTTAAGTTTTGAGAGAACACCCCTGACTCGTAAGTTATTCATTTGCATTAACAGATTTAGAAAAAATCTAGTCAGCGTGTTAATGTCATTATTTTTTTTGGAGTAGGTAGACCAGTAGAATAGGTTCTATGATTCCACATTTTCTAACATTTTTTATTAAATAATACTAAGGGTAGGGGCATACGATACGTCTAGCACAAAGCCGAAGAGCATCGAAACGTCAAATTCTTCACAAGTTGCTCAAATGTGCGCGGGTTCTAGCGGATGCGCGCTCATACGCGAGAATCCGCGCGTATAGGACGCGACTGACGCTTCGATTCTCGTGGATTCGCTTGAGTTCGAGTTTATACAAATTTTTTTATAGAAATTCATGCCTTGTTTTGTAGAGATATATGTGCCAATATGCCGTGATTTTTTTTTCGATTCGCTTCAATGCGCGTCGACTAGTACATATGCGCAAGTATGCCCCGACCCTAACATAAGCCGCGCCGTACACCTATTATAAACTACTGGCAGTTATGTCTGTTATCTAATGGAATATCTAAGTTTATTAAGTAGTAATAAAGCTAGTAATAAAGCTAATGACCGGGTTCGATAAAATTAAAAAAATATTGTATCGGCGAAGTAAGATGCATGGCCACGAGATGATACTCGTACTTTAATGCAACCACTTCAGCTGCTCATTTTGGCTTTTTTTCTGAAAAAACTAAGCGTTTTGTCGAAATTATGAAGTTACCCCAACTCTCAGTATTCAAGAGTCAAGTCTGGCGCAGCGCAGAGCATTTTCTGAGAACACTGAATAATCAACTTTACTACTATTGAAATACGGTCAATAGAATAAACAAGCGCGCGCGCGTGCGTTCGCACGTATTTATTCGTGGAATACAATTATTGACCGTATGTCAATAGTCGTAAAGTTGATTATTCAGTGTTTTCAGAAATAGTTCCGCGCTGCGCTGTGCTCGGTGTGCGCCGGGCCATTGGCCCACCATAGCATTTTTAACACCACTTTTCCTAAGCATGAGTAAACATTTCACCTACTTAACTTAAAAGTATAAGTAAACATTCTATACAGAAAAGGTCTACATACCAGCAGGGCTAACATGAGACACACGAGAAAATTATCTCTACACTTTTTCTCGTCGAATTCTATTGTATTCGACGAGAAAAAGTGTAGAGATAATTTTCTCGTGCGTCGCATGTTAGCACTTCAGGTCAAGACTGATATAGTGGCCAATTCTGTTGTACACAATCTCTAAACCTAAACGAAAATGACAGGTCTAAATTTATTCCTATCTCTTTCACAGTGCTCACTGCAGAAAAGGATAGCAATAGATTTAGGCCTGTCATTTTAGTTTAGGTTTAGAGATTGTGTACAACAGAATTAGCCACATAGACGACCTATTTAGCTAACAATAGAAACTAAGTAATAAGCTCAGCCAGGCCAAGCCAATTTTTACGTACCAGTAAATATATTTTTATTAATTTATGTTGTAACTGTATGTATAAATCAATCAAAGATACTCTACGAAATTTATAAAATATTATTTTGAAAATTTTGTCAAAGCGATTGAAGCTTAAACAAAATAAATCACTTTCATATACCTACTTGATGTTTTCAATGTTTAGTTTATTGATTTAATAATATTATATTCTTTAGCCTTGATCAATCGATAACAATCATTTTCTAGAATTTATTGAAAACCGTTTAGCCGATTCCGAAGAGGCGACAATGATATATCTACCTATAAAAAGATGTAGCGTATTATAAGCCTGCTTCAAGCATTGTATATGGGTATTAAAAATTATCACTTAAACATTTTCTGAGCATCTTTGATCGTATAGCTTGTTAAATGTATTGACCCTATTACGTAAGATATTATACAACTTACATATATTGCACACAAAATATATAAATAACAGTTAAACTAACATATTTCTCCAATTGAGCGGTAAATGGTCTAGTAGTAGACAAGAGATGGGTGATTATCCAAAAATTACAATCGAATGATGTGCTGATCCTTCATCGAGCGATGATGAAATCGAACAGTATTTTCATTCCAATTATTTGAATAATCCACTTTTACAATCGTTTATCTCTTTCAAAAAACCTTTTAATGTTACCAAATCAATTTTGATAAATAATGATATAATCATTATACTATAGCATACTCATAGCTCGTAGCTGTAGGTACTAACTTTATGTATTGTGACTATAGTCTTTTTACATCTTAACTACTGATGAAGGTCATCCCACAATATAACGATTCTACACCAACTTAAGTGCTATAAAAACACAAATAGAGCTCACCATATTGAATGGTGAGCTCTATTTGTGTTTTGCTTCACTTGGGGTTGAATCGTTGTGCGACGGCCCTTAAAGCTGTTCGCACATTAGGTATAGCTGTAGCACATCAGACGATACTGAATCACTTATCTTTTTGACATTTATCAACTATAGTCTAATTTTTAATTCCGTAGAATTCTGACGTTTCTTAATGTTACCGGAGATAAAACAGTTACCACAAAAAAGAAAATTAAACGACTAATATTATTATGCGGCATAAGACTTTTTTTATGTTGACAGGGTTTTAAAGTAGCCTGGGGTAAAATCAAACTTCAGGTGGTAATCCTGTTTTTCATAGAAATAACTCATGCTATGTATAAAATGACAACTGCCAGAATTCCACCGAATTAAAAATCAGACTAAGTCGCGATTTGAATCTCCATACAAGATGATTATAAGTAAGTGTCTGGATACGACGCTCTCAGTGTATTGTTTTCGGTTCATATGTAACGTACTACCGAGCCTTCAAGTTTCAGTCGTTCAGCTAAAACGTCAAACGGACTGAGACACTACTCGTTCTGTAATTCGGTTAATGATGTCGGTCGAATAATGTATCGACATCTTAACATCACGATGTCTTACAAAAAAATTTTCAACGTTATATTTTCTCCGGAATATCACTAACTTCTGTACCTACTTGGTACCAACTTCGGTTGTGAAGAAAAGGAATCTAACAACTGAAACTAGAGCGCTTCGACGGCGTCACAGAAGGGCGATTGATGTCATCATTGCGCGCTTGCATTCATTCGACGCGTGCGACGCTTAAATTGCTTAATGTGCGATCAGCTTAAGCTGGGTGTCCTGCACCAAAAATCTAACAAAACATGTTAGCAAAATATTTCAACCTCCTGCAACTTAATAGAGAGAGCCCAAAGTTCGGGCGCAGCCGTGAAATAAACACGCTCTCGATCGCGGACATGTTTTCCATAACATATTGCGTGTTTTTGTTCGGCCAAACATTTAGACCACGCCTCCATGTTTTAGCCAATTTCTACCAAAAACATGGCCGCAGGAGACCCTCGCTTTATACAGTGCCACCAACTTATCTGTTCAGTTGACAGCGTCGCTAGTAGAGAATTTGGTATTGTTATTCAAGATATTCCCCCACGAAAACATGGAATTAACATAGAGATAATAATAATAAAATATAGAGCTGGCATAATGTCCTATAGAAATTAGTGGATCGGAAAATAGCTCAAGCTTATCAAAATTTTCATAAGTGTGAAAGAGACAACATTACATTTTTGACATAATAATAAAACAGTTTGCGGCAGACTCGTGACTTAAGATGGCCTCCCTAAAATGTATACATGAACACTCACACACGCACAACTTGAGACATCACAATGAACACGCGCCATTTTATGTTACAGGATTGTGCGTGTGTGAGTGTATTTTTGGCACGTTTTTAAGGTAGTTATGCCAACTCTACTTATTATTATTATCTCTATGGGAATTAATATTATTTCAACATAACGAACAAACACGAGAGTACTAACACTATAGTCTGATTTTAATTCGGTGGATTTCTGACAGTTGTCATTTAAAAATAGAATGATTTATTTGTAATAAAAACAGTGCTAACACCTGAAGTTCGATTATACCCCAAACTAAAGTACCTGAAGTATCTGTCAGGCATTTGATACCTAGTACATGAGGCTATATTTTATTTATGTAAGTTTTGAATTTATTATCTTTTTTGTGGGAATATTTTTATCTGTGGTAACATTAAGAAACGTCAGAATTCCTCGGAATCAAAAATCAGAGTATAGGCAGAAAATTTAGTGTCAGCGGAATAACGTTCTTAAAATGTCTTAAAATGTCAATCATGTACTTACCATAAAATTGTTATATTGATATTGTAAATTTGGAAAAGAGCAACCGCCGAGTTTCTTGCTGGTTCTTCTCGGTTGGAACGGCATTCCGAACCAGTGGTAGATTCATCTGACTATTCAAAAGCACTTGTAAAAGTTTATTTGAATAAAAAACTTTTCTATTCTATTCTATTCTATTCTATTCTGTCTCTAGTTCCAATTTTGGCCACCTGAACGGATAAGTTTGTACTTTGTAGCACTGTACGGAGTTACGCGTGTGTATAAATTGTCTATGGCCGGTCTACGGTCGAGGGGCGCATGTTGCACAGCACGTACTGGTTGTCGACTGCGCGCAGGTCGTGGGGCGCGCCGCTCGCCACCAGCAGCGCCTCGAGCTCCGCGCGCCGCATGCGCACGTCGCTCCCGTGGGAAACTCCCAACTGCGAACAAATCATGAGCCAACCTTTACTTCCGTAGACCGTACCCTCATCATAATATATTACCTTCCTACTTGTAAAAAAGTGTACCTACCTACTTTAAAATAAATCTGTGAATCTATTTTCGTTTTACGAATATGAATATTTCTCTCTAAAATACTGTTGGTCCTGGTAAGGACGTATGCTACGTCTATTTGTCAAACTATATTGATTACGTGAGTTTGCCGATGCTACGGCTGTCGGTCGTGCCTTGGTTCCAAACCGTCGCATCGCATTCTGAACGCACGGATTATACATAATTTGTTATTACTAATTATATACCCATTTAGTTTAGAATTTAAGCTTGATTTACACGCATTAAGTTGTCAAATAGTTAACTAAATTTTAACTTAATTTTAAGTGATATAATGCGTGTAAACATTAAATTTAGTAATAAGTTGCAAGTTAAAATTTAGTGTGCAAGTGAACAAGTAGAATAGAATTTTGTCTAAATTTCGGTTAAGTAGCCGCGCGCTCCGCACCCCGCGCAACCCCGGCCGGTGACTAGAGCTGCTATTTCGCGCGGAAAAGTTTTTTTCATTGAAAATTTCATTGTTAATTTCTTCTGTGACTTCACTGAGCACTTACCTATCAAATTACAGAGTTTATTATTTCATGCACTTGCGTTGTTCATCTCAGTATGAACTTGAGAGCTTTACTAAATTACTTGTCTGGTTTCGTGAAAACGCTTACTTAAAATTAAGTTAAAATTTAGTTAACTACTTGACAACTTAATACGTGTAAATCAAGCTTTATTGAAAGCAGAAGAATTATAAACTAAAGTTAATTATCTTAGTATCTTTTTTATAAAGCTTATTGACAGCAAGAATTTAGAGATTTAAAACATGGCTTCAAAATTCAGATTACTGTTGCAAATTCTTGTACAAAAAGCATAGAATACGAGTAAACTTACCTGTCAAGGTGACTTACACATTACAAACAGCAAACACAGGCATGAAACCAAAATCAGCAAAATAAAAATAAAAAACGGAAGCCATTCAGCAAAATAAGTTTTAATAATAAAAAAAAAAATATGTACAACCACGAAATATGATTAAAGCTCTAAAAATGAGTACTTTTGTACAATAATATTAACAAAAAAATAATTGTTAATGTTTAAAAATATATTAAATTCTACGTTGTTAGTCTAGTTATAAAAAACAACAGTCCATTTTAAAGTAAATCTTATTCGAATATTTAAGAAAAAATATAAAACTTTAGCTCTACCTGGCAATAAATCATTTTCACTTTCATACTGGGTTTGTTTATAACATTGCTTTTATAATGTAAAGGTACTATTTTATATATTTTAAGGCTATTTATCTAAAACTACCAAAAATCAAAAATTACATCCACCTAAAATACATTGTATAAGTCTAAACTAAGCCCTTAATTTGATTGTTTATAAAATAAAATTAACGGTTTATAAATAAAATGCATATTCAGGAATCATAGGGGTCAAAAATTTAACCTACATTAATCCTTACATAGCTCTCCAAATAATTACAAATAGGTTCAAATTAAAAAGTACTATACTATACAAATAAAATATTTAACAGTAAAAGCTATCTGTAATCAATTTAATTTAATAATTTGATCGTATGTTTAATTTGTACCTCGATACACTATATCTTATAAGTATTATTTAACCCTATTTACGAGTGAACACAAAACACTAAGTTTTGAAGTTACTTATTATTATCGATAGTAATGCCACCTTGTTTGAAATAAAATTATGTTGATTAGCTAGAAAACCGTCTAAACAAGCGTTACTGTAGCAATAACCACTTAAAAAGAGATTAAACAAGTATTGCCGCAATTAACACAAATAAAAGCAAAACAGACTACATATTTACAAAAGCTTAGAAAATAATAATGAACAAAAATTTAATAGCAACAAAGTAAACAAAAATGTAGCAACTTAAAAAACAAACTACACTAGATACTTTTGTGTTTTGACTGATGATGTGTGTTTAAGTGATGAGCGAGAATCGCTGATGAGCAAACATCGGAATGGATTTAATATCAAGTTGTGATTTCAAAATATAAATAAATATTATTGCACAATATAATATATACAATATATGAGTCGTCTAGTTTCAAAAGCCCCTAAAACGATTTTATCCTAAAATCAACCTTATATTGTTATGTGCAAGCGTTTTGTTCGTACTTCAAGTTTAGTCATTCAGTTAGTGTCAAATCCCTCTGAAACACAAACAAAAATAGTTCTAAAGTCCACGATTGGGATCAAAAGCCACTACAACATTGCATGTGGCTTTCAAAAGCCCCTAGATACTGACTGACCAATAGTAGCGCGTCATTTTTAACACGTGACTTTACCATAACTATGCAAACAAGATGGCGATTTTTGTTGTGTGGTGTAGATCTGTGTTTGGTAATTTAATGATTTTATGCATTAAAAATGGAGGACTTAATGAAATTTGTGAAAAAATGTGATCCAAAAAAGACAAGGAAACGATCTGTGAATAAAGCAACCTGGAAACGTGAGATTCTACGCGAAAAACGGTACGTGATTCATCCATAAAAATCAGCATCAACATTAGCAAGAATGGTTTTATGCAGTAGGTACTATGGAACATAAAACTGCAGCATGTATTATTTTATTAATGTAAATATGAACGCTTCCTTTCATATGTCTTTTGTAGGTATGTTTATTTGTTACTAGCCGATGCCCGCGACTTCGTCCGCGTGGTTTAAGTTTTTTGTTGTTCCTGCGGGAACTCCTCAATTTTCTGGGATAAAAAGTAGCCTATGTCATTCTCCAGGTCCTCAACTATACTCATGCCAAAAATCACGTCAATCCGTTGCTCCGTTGTGGCGTGATTGAAGGACAAACCAACAAACAAACACACTTTCGCATTTATAATATTAGTATGATGATGCATCATTTGAAGTGTAGTCATTTTAATTATTTTTGATAAATTCAGAAAAGATAAGTACCTACGTGAAGTTGGTGGATATGTGTTAACTCAGAACCCCTAACCAAAAAAATATTGACCTATTGTTAAAATAATACCTAAATTGACTTTTGTTAATGTTGATTCTTTTTAGTTCATAATCACAGTTTTTTAAGCCTGAGATTGTCTAAAAAAATAACTGTTAGTATTAACTATTTATTATTAGCAAAGTTTATTTCTGAACTTTTTATTTTAGGTACAAACCCTCAAGCTTGCCGCAGTTTCCGCAGTGTGGACACAATCAAAAGGCGTTTCGATGTACTGAATTATCATGTCAAGAAATAAGAAAATTTCATAAGAATTTCTATAAATGTGATACCAAAGTGAAGCAAGACTGTTTTATACTGAAATATTGTAATATATCAGAAGCTAAGTCATTAAACCCCAGAAGCAAAAGAAAAGTTGCTATTAAGTATACTATACTTAGTAAAAATGGGACCAAAATACCGGTATGTCAAAAAACTTTCATGAGAGCACTAATAATAAAGAAAGATCGAATACAGGGCGTAATGAACAGATTTTTAAATAGCGGAGGTGAAATGCCAGAAGAGAAGCGTGGAGGCGACAGAAAGAGAGAAAAATACGAAGCAAAAAGAATATCCGTCGAATGGTTCATTGAATCCTTTCAGGGACAAGAGAGTCACTATTGTCGTTCGAAAAGTATCAATAGAATATATCTTGCTTCAGGCTTGTCAATACGTAAAATGTGGCGTATGTATAACGCTGCCCGTGACGAGGATTTGAGGGTTAAACAAAGCTTTTTCAGACATGTTTTTAATACTAAATATAATATAGGCTTTGGAAATCCTAGGACAGACGTATGTTCAACGTGCATTGAACTGTTAGAACGCATAAAAACTGAGAAGGACGCTTCCAAGAAAAATGTACTTATTGCCGAAAAAAGAATTCATCGCCTTAAATACAAAGCCTTCTATGCAATATTGCAAGAAGAAAATGAAATTATTCAAACCATTACCTTCGATTGTCAAAAAAACCAGGCAATGCCCAAAGTTCCGGACCAATCAGCCTACTACAGTCGTCAAATCAACTTTTACCACTTCGCCATTGTTGTGGGAAATTCAAAGGCAAAACTGGACAAAAATAACATTCATTCCTACTATTGGGATGAAACTTCACACTGCAAAGGCAGTAATGAGATAATTAGCGCAGTTTACGATTTCTTGAAAAACTTTGAATTTGGAGATAAGATAAAAATTCTACGAATAGTATCCGACGGTTGCGCCGGACAAAACAAAAATACAGGCATGATAGCTATGCTCGGTAAATGGCTGTATACAGAAGCCCCAACAAATATCAAGAAAATAGAGCTAATCTTCCCTGTTGTAGGTCACTCCTTTATACCTCCAGACAGGTTGTTTGCCAGAATTGAGAAAACATTGAAAACTAAAGAAGTCATAACCTCTCCATCCGAATATGCAGCTGTCTTAGAACAAAATGGTATGTGCAAAGATCTAGCATCAATTTCCGTATTTGATTGGAAAAAAAGTTACGAGTCCATCATTAAACCCACTACGTCTTGGCATTTTCAGTTTATGAAAGCAAAAAGGTTTTTTATTACAAGAACTAAAACAGAAAACATTTTAGTACAGGGTGAAGAGACATAGAAACGAAATACGCGAAAAAAAGACTATCACAAAAAAAAATAAAAAAATCACTATGATATCTCCCCAAGTAATCCAACCAAACCGTGTTTTCATAAAACAAGCCAAAATTCAAGACGTAGATAAACTTCTTAAAAAGCACTATGGAGATGAGTGGAGAAATTTGGAAGAGTTGATTTTTTTTAAAACTGTAATGGAGAGAATGAGTACCACTGAAACGGGAGACTTTCTGAGATTGTCAGAAGAGACTGATTTGTGTGAAGCTGGATTTACGGATAATATTTGTCACGTTTAAATTCTTTCATTTTTATATATAATAATTAAACACAATAAAACCTTTTATTTCATGCCTATAACAGATTTATCATTATTTTTTCATATAATATCCATCAAAAGAAATTACTTGATTCTGAATTTTTATGAGATTTAATAAAAGCTACATAAGCTACATTCACCTACTTTCTTACTTTGGTTGATCTTGGTGCTTGTCGATATCTTGTATAACACCATCCTTTGTTAAGATTAATGTCAGTTGCAAAATCCACTAAAAAGTGACATATTACTATCAAATTCCTCTTATTTCAAAAGTGAGTTTCATAAGCCGCTAAAATGAAAGAAAAAACATCCATATTTTTGTTTATTTAACTGATTTGTTGCGGAAAAGGGATTTTAAAGTGGTGCCATATTCTGTGGGCTCATATCATACAAAAATGATTATTGTCTTTAACATTTATCGACGACGAGAAGTTTTTATGAGTTTGTGAAAAATAAGCAAAACTTATTTTAGTGGCTTTTGAAACTAGACGACTCATATAATCTCATGTCACAGTACACAGATACAACCAGTAGTGAAACTACCTACAAACGTTCGAAACGGCTCACTCACACAAACATGCGCATCGACGAGACCATTTAGCGGCAGTCGGCCAGTCGCTATTGACATTCCTGCGGCAACCGCTAAATGGTCTCGTCGATGCGCATGTTTGTGTGAGTGAGCCGTTTCGGACGTTTGTAGGTAGTTTCACTACTGGTTGTATCTGTGTACCGTGCTCATGTTTTAGAGAACACAGATTATGATCATGGGCGCCGGCAGGGGGGTGCCAGGTGGTGCACTTGCACCCCTTGGGAATCTCGGGATCAACAGGAATTATTGAAATAAAAAGCTGTCTGTTGAAAATCATTTTGTAAATGTCTCGAACATAAAATAAACCGGGCTTCAGATTTCGATTTTCATTTCCGACTAAAATTTCAGTTTTTTATTAACAATCATAATACGGCGAACATTGTAAGAAAACTAAAATCTGCACCACCTGGAAATTATTTCTGCCGGCGCCCATGATTATGATAGCATCAGGCTGGTGCGTTACTATCACCATAATACCATGTGGTACCTTATAGTAAAGCACCAAATAAATACACAAGATATTGGATCGCGTTAAGCCTTCCCCAAACAGAGGCGGTCTGCGGTCGCGGTCACATGTGATAGGCGGTATGGGGAGAAATTCAAACACGCGCGGTCAGGGAACGATCTATTGGCAGGTGTCCGTGACTTAGGCTCCTAGTGTAAAACCTAAATCATCCACTGGCCTGTATAAATATAAATCAGCAAAAAAAAAATTCAAAACTTAAATGCAATTTTTTCATTTGGCTGTTTTTTGTTTAAGGCGATCCAATTAACAATTCAGAAAGGCAATAGCGCCAGTGTTTTTGGCACCGTGCACGTAAAAATGATCATTTGTATGGGTGTATACTTTTTTGTTATTATTATTTTTAAATAGGTAATTTGTTTCTTTGTTGATCCTACAAAAATTTTGTAAATATAATTATTGTAGTTGATAAAATAAGCAGTCATAATTATGACATTAACAAATTACTAGATGAAGTTCAGAAAGGAAATTTTAATAGTTGTACACTTAAAACTTGATCACTCATATTGCATTGTGATGTTTTTATTAAAGATATAATATGTATTATAATTTCGGAATTTACATAGTGAGTCCTTTATTCTATACGAAACTCGATTTTATTCGATTTTTTTGATGTATTTTTTCTGCCATATTGAATTTGATCTAACGTCATCTAAAGCTTACGACAACTAAAAACAACTGCCTGATGTAGCGAAGTATTTATGTATTATGTTCCTTTTTGTAAAAAGATTCGGTGGGATTTTAAGCCTCAGTGGATTATCATAATTTTTTTAATATGTTAATTTCTTGTTTTGTACGTAATTTTAAATATTAAAATAGAGTTTGGTCCGTAGGCCGAAAAAATGTCTGTCATAGATATAACATTAGACCCATTGGTATTAAACTCGTGGCTTGTGGGATTTGCGCCCGCATGCGTGTCCAGTCCGCATAATTATTGTAGGTACATATGTACAGGAAAAGCATGTATGAAAATATATGGCGCGGACGGCACGCATGCGGGCAAGAAACGGACGCTGCATCACAGCAAAAAAGTATATTTTTCCATGTCAAGTGATCTTCAGACTATTATGCAAACTAGTATGAATTTTGATAATTTCATATTAGGTATTCAGTGGGCAGTCGTGGCCAGTGTAAAGAATGTGTTTGGTGCCCGAGTTTGGGTATTCGGGTACCCGAATATGGGTTAATGTGTGATTCCGCCATAAAGCTCTGGTTTCCTGGGAAAGTGGTGCAGTCTCTTAGCAGCTTGTTTCAGTGACGTCATTCGACGCTAGTGTTTTTTTAACTGGGACAATGTGGCTAATTCTGTTGTACACAATCTCTAAACTTAAACTAAATTGACAGGTTTAAAAATAGTGCTATCCTTTTCTGCAGGGAGCATTGTGAAAGAGATAGCAATCGATTTAGACCTGTCATTTTAGTTTAGATTTAGAGAATGTGTACAACAGAATCGGCCACATTGTGGCTAATTCTGTTGTACACAATCTCTAAACCTAAACTAAAATGACATAGCTAAATATATTCTTATATCTCTTTCACAGTGATACCTGCGGAAAAGGATAGCACTAATTTTAAACCTGTCAATTTAGTTTAGAGATTGTGTACAACAGAATTGGCCAACAGTATGTGCCAATTCTCTCAATTAAATTAAATTGACAGGTCTAATAGTGCCATCTCTTTCCTCAACGAACATGGCGAAAGGGATAACGCTGCAATAAGAGCTGACAATTTATTGAAGTATTTTTGGTAGACGATCACTATCCCGGTGTGGGGTGCGGTGTGGGGTGGCGCGGCTCGTGGTGCGGGCGGCTCACTTGCGGGCGCGCGGCGTCGGGGCACACCACGTACTCGGCGAGCGTGACGTCGGCCGCGCCGCCCGACTCCAGCGGGATGGGGTGCGCGCGGAAGTGCTCCAGCATGTCGTGCACGTTGGGGAACCACAGGTGCTGCACGCGGCACTGCCCCGTCTCGTTCAGCGTCATGCGCAGGTGCTTCGCGCGACCCTGCACACACAAACACGCGCCGCATGACCAGCATCCTCACTAGATGGCGCTGACTGGCTAGACAGCAGGTGCAGTAAACTGACGCTTCAAAACGTCATTCCACAAAATAACGTTGTCAACCTAATCTCAATAGTGATGTGATAGGTTCATTTCATTTATAATTATAATCATAAAATCGTTTGATTGTTACATAATAAGATCTTAAAATAATTGTATTTAGTAGAAACAATCTATCTTTAATGTTTTACAGACTACAATTTCATAAAGTTAGTTTCATAAAGTTATCTACTGTAAATATCCTTTTAAAAATAAATCTTGTACCTACTGTAGTGAATAAAGATAAAATAAAATAGTTGATATTGTAATGATGTGAATTATTCGCATCATTCACTTTTCAAGTTTTACCCCATCTTTATTTTTTTCATCAAAAATTAGCAACCTACAAAAGATTAGTTTACTGCATCGAATTAAAGACTTTTAATTCGATGCAGTATAATAGGTCACACATTCCTCAACACTATGTTTGTCCTAATAGCAGGTTTGGATGGGTCATATCATTTAAAAGTCATTCATATTATAAACAAAGTGGTTTGTCAATTTGTAACTTTAACAATATGTGCAAGAGGTAGCTTGCATCTGCTAGGATAATATACATACATACAGGATACTTTTAATCCCAGACAAACAAAAGATAAGAGTCGGTCAAAGGCAAGTTAATTATCATAAATAAACCTTACTCATAATAACATAAATTATGTAAGTCTGCCTGTTACCTTTTCAATTGATCTGTTGATTGATCTCAACAGTTGATCTGATCTGATGAAATTGGGACAAAATCTAAGCTATTAACTAAATACGAATGACACAGCCGATCACAGTCAAAGTGCATAAAAAATTGATAGCAGTTTTACCTGAAAATTAAAGGTGAGTACATATTCCCCCCGCCTCGTCTCACTCTGGCGCACCAGGTAGCAGCCGTGCGCGTTGGCGCCGCCCGCCAGCACGCAGGCCGCGGCCGCCGCGCGCGCCAGCGTGCCGTGGAACCACGGCCACTCCGCCAGCGACAGCCGCGGCGACGACTCGCACGCTTCCTCCGCTATTGAACCTGCTCAAATTAACAATATCAATAAAAATCAATGTTGGTCTGTGTATCCTCTATGCCTTGCTAAACTATTGAACCGATTGTGGTGAAACTTTTGTGGGTTCTTCTGGATATTCTAGCGAAGGTTTCTGGCTCAAATAAATCTACATGGCATTGCAACATATGCTGGGAACAGCTAGTGGTAAATAAATAAAACGCGCGACAGATACAACCAATGTGGCTCCATGAGGTGGTGAGAGCGAGTGTGGTCACCACTTTACAGTTTCAAACTAAAAATATCACACACGAAAGCCTGCATTCTGTAGGTCTCATTTTCATCATCAAATAGTACAATGTACCTTAAGGTCCTGCACAGATATAGTATAAACTCATGCCAATAAATAACCAAATTTATAATTGCAGCTTGTACTTGTATCAATAGTGAAAGATTGGATGTTCAAGAAAAAACAGAATTCATTTATTGCCAGACTCCTGAAGGAGTGTAAACTATGCTGATCAGTGAGATGCTGATATATTTGTTTTCATTGTTCATGATATTTGTTTTTCTTTAGGATTCTTGAAGATCTACAAGTACATTTTGATATATCTTTAAGGTTTAGCCAGCATAAGTCATGTAAAATCAATTTTTTTACTTGATTACAAAACATGGGATTTCGTGTACTACCTTCCATAATTTTTTTATAAACAACTAGATGATGCCCACGGCTTCGCCCGTGTGTATTTAGGTTTTTAAAACTCCCGTAGGAATTTTTGATTTTCCAGAACAAAAATAAGTCTATCTGTAGTAACCCGTCCCCAAAACGGAAAAATTCCGTGGGATCCTTACGATTTAGGAATGCAATTCCTTACTGCATCAGGGTTGAGGAGTTGGACATGTACCTACTCGAGTTCATTCGACAATAAAGTCTTTAATTGGTATCCCCAATATCAATTTAAATAACCGACAGTGCCTAAATCCCGTTAGTTTTGGGGATCAGGTCCCCTACAGCATCAGGATTGAGGAGTTGGAATCCAAATTTTTTGTAGGACAGTGTCGCAATGTTTTTCTATCGATTAAAAAAGAAATTACGCAAATCGGTTCAGAAATCTCGGAGATATCGGTGTACATAGGTAGAAAAACACAACTCCGTTTTTGAAAGTCGGTTAAAAAAGTAGCCTATGTTACTCCCTGGTTAATTCTCTACTTGTATGTGAAAGTCCCGTCAAAATCGGTTCAGCCGTTCCGAAGATTAGCCCGTTCAAACAGACAGACAGACAGACAGACAGACAAAAATTTAAAAAACGTGTGATTCGGTTATGGTATCGTTCAAATAACCATATGAGCTTAATATGAGGTAGTTATTTCGATATTACAGACAGACACTTCAATTTTATTTATTAGTATAGATAGTGAAACACATATCAAAATCTGTTGTGTGGTTTAGAAGAAAACAGAAATGAGTAAATATACTGATAGTGACTTTGTTTTATGCTATTAACAGGCATCCATATTTCATAGCTTTGTTTCCTAAGTATTATTAATTTTGATTACCTAATTCAGCCTCATCGGGAGTGTCAGTTGTTAAGTCTGCATTGCTAGTACTGGGCGGCAGGTCTCTTCGAGGCGGCAGGTCAGGTGCTGGCTCAGACAGGCCTGCCAAAGTGTCGGGAGGAGGTTGAGTGGTGGGCGGTGATCGCATACAATATTTTATTGTGGCCAACCATGATTTCATGTCATCAACATCTGCAGCTTCTATTACATATTCCATATTGTTGTCTGCCTAGAATTTATAAACAATATTATTCTAATCATTTTATATATAATATAGATAATAGATATTGCTACTAATTCTGTTGTACACATAAAATTGACATTGACAAGTGTTAAAATACTTATATCCTTTTCGCAAGGATTCCTGCAAAGAATTGAACTAATTTGTATTTAGTCAATTTAGTTAAAAGATTTTTTACAATCAAATCAGCATCATAATCGTTAAAGTTTTGTTCTAGATTTTCTAGCTAGTCTTATCAGCAGATTCTACATGACCTGGTGGAAGAGTACAGGACAAACCTTAGACTTGATCTTTTATGCATAAGCTTACATGAAAATTGATTTAAGTAGTACCTAAAAATTTATTTTGAATTTCCCATAGTAAAATACTTATTTTAAAATATATTATTATCTAGCAATTTAAGTAGCATATAAACCAAAATACTATAAACTTGTAACTTGGGTAAATTAAACTTGTGTGATTAAGTTTTGTAGAAAATGACTAGTCCAATAAGACAATCAAGGCCAAATTAGATCATTTTTGCAATGAAAGATGCACAATATGATATTTACTATCAATGATTCATCGATAAAAGCCTCGAAAATGAAAGCAAAAATCTCGAATAATGAACAGTCCAATTAGGGCTTAAGGCCATACCTTCAGCACAAATGTGTTTTCATGGTCTGGCATTTCGAGGGCAGTAGTTTCTCGTGCCTCTGATATAAGGAAACAGAACACTCCACTGCGAGGTTTTTGAGCTTTCGGCGGTGAATAAAACTCTAACATGTAACCACCGACAGTTTTCACCAGGGCCAGCCTGCATCGCTCCCACTTCTGAGGGCCGCTGGGCTGCTCCAGGCTCTCCGGGGTCAGGTAGTTCACGAGTCCTTCCTTCCGACATTCGACAACAATTTTTGCTAATTTCGTCTTGTGTTTATTCAGATTCGACAATTCCGCATCGTCCGAATGTTGTTTATGAAACAAGCCTTTGCCGCGGCGTAAACCTTTGAAAGATAACCTTCTGAAGAACGGTTTGTGTTGAGTTTTGGGCGAGTCGGTGTCCTCGGAATAATCGCTCTCGTCGTGGCCGGTGTGCGTGCCGTTCGGCAGCTTGTGTTGAGCTTTCAGTTTACCGAACTCGAAGTCGAAATGTTCCGAAAAATGTTCGACGAATTTCTTAAGAAGTTCCTTTCGAGAGACCGGCCGGCCCGCAGGCTCGCCGGCGTCGGCTCGTAATATGTACTGCGAGCACGCCTCGGCGAAGTCCCGAGCGGCGGTTCTGGCCTGACGCTCGCAGAACTCGACCCATCCGTCGGGATCGCCGTCGGACGGGCCGGCCATGGCGAGCAGCTTCTTTAGGAGCTCCACTTGTAGCGAGTATTTAATACACATAAAACATAAAAACGCTGCCTCGATAAAAACTGAATAGATATTATTATCTTATCTACTTATTACTATTTTTGCAATCAAAATAAATTATTGTGATGCTCTCAATATCTCGCGAAAACAACTTTGTTGCCATATGATAAAAAATTAAAACTATTATAAATGTATATTTAAAAATCTTGGACAAATCATAAAATTATAATATTATCATCGAACGGTTAGATAGTGTTAAAATTTTCTTTTCCTATAAATTTTTAAACAAGTAATTTATTTTACTTACAGTCAGAAACTCTAACTCAATAGTTAAATAGTTCAAGCAACAAATGATGAAAATGAAAAGTAGGATTTGTCATTTAGTAGGATGGCTACACCAAAAGGAACCTTTCACAGAGCAATAACCTCAAAATAAAAGTCAATACTAATGCCATCTATTAGGTAGCTTATGAAAATTGTATGCGGAAGTTGACTATGGAAGCGGGAATTTTTATGAAAGTCAAAAATGTTATTTATCTCAAGAACTGCTGGATCGATTTTCATACTTTTTGATTTGTTGAATTAAAAACATTGGAAAATTAACGAAATAATAAAATCACAAAATAAAAGAAAAAACATATCCCATACAAAATGTTCACGGGTTTCGTAACTGTCAAACATTTAATGTTCATCCCGTCGCTCGATACGGTAAACTCTCTCACACTTTATGATTCTTCTGTACGTGTGTTTGGCACCTAACTCCTTCTAAACGGCTGGACCGATTTGGATGTTCAATGGGTTCCTGGATGGTTTGAAAACACAATTACCGGGTAGGTACAGGTAACCTACCGGGTTACAGTAGAAGGCTGTTGTCGGTATGTCACCGAACAGGATAACGTTTGCCGGATCCGCTAGTTTTATATATTAGAAGCGGATACCCGTGACTTCGTTCATGTGGATATTGGTATTTAAAAATCCCGTGAGAATCATTTTGTTTTTCCTAAGCTCTTTTGAGCTCATACCTTGCTAAAAACTGTTAAAAGTTCACTGGCGGATGTTTAGGTAGATAGATCAAAATGTAGGTAAACATCCGCCAGTGAAAGTCCATCAAAACAGTGAATCTTCATTCAAAATTTCAACCATAATATCGGTTCAGTAGTTGCGGCGTTAAAGAGTAACAAACATACGTTACACACAAACTTTCGCCTTTATAATATTAGTGTGATTTGTGTGAATTGTGATATTTAAGATAAGATTAGCTACTATACGATAATCGTCTATGTTTACAGCAAATTACAGCAGCTGAGCATCTGATTCTCGAGAACTTGTTCGGCGGCGGATCATAAAGTCCTGGGTTCAAAAAAATACCCAAATGTATTACATCGGCGTCCCATCGGAGAGAGTGAAGCAATAAAGAGTGCACCTATTTTTGCGCACATACTTGTGCAAATGTCCCTTGTGTAGTTGGCTAGTTTTCACCTCCGCCTCCGTTGAGATTAAATGGTGTAGCCGAAATTCCATCGGAAGGACATTATCTGCATTCGAGAATCATTGAGTAATTGACCAGTGTCGATAATTTTTGAAAAAAAAAAAAAAGAAAATCACAGTAGGGTGAAACCCATTGGAAAAGGAGGAGAATATTATAAAATTACAAGGAAAAATAATTTACGGGCGATCTGAGCTCGGGGAAAAAAAAAGGGGGGGGGGGGGGGGAGTTTAAAGGGTAAAAAACGGTTTATCTCGATTTCCGGCAAAATTACAAGTCCTATGGAAAAAAATCGAAAAGTAAAGTTGTAGGTAATAAAAAGATCTACTACTTTTGTATTTACACTTTTTTCACATAACCTCAAAATGTATGTGAAAAGTTCAAAAAACCAAGTTTTTGGTTTATTATTTTTATCTTTTACAATAAATATTTTTTTTTTCACGGAATTTGGTGAAAACTAGGGTGCTTTTCGATATTAAGTCAAATATAAGGAGAAAAACTAAATATTTCAAATCAAATAAATTCTTTTCCAATGGGTTTCATCCTACTGTGATTTTCTTTCACTTTTTATTATTTTTAAAGGGATCTACCCTGGTCTATAAGGAGTTATTAAAATTGAAAACGTTCATAATTTCATTTAAAAAAGTCATAATAAGTAGGTTTTATTATTAATTTTAGAAATAAAGACAAACTTGTGTTGCCAACTACTATAATCCGACCGCGATATAGTTGGCCCTTCTGCGGGGGTTGGTGGAGTACGAGGGGAAGATGTGTTCATTCATAAGTTCATTGATAAATTGACGTAGTTCAGCAAAAAGGATTCAACTCACACGACTCATCATAGCAAAGTTAATTTTAATTCAGCAATATTTAGGTATATATTTGTATGACAAGTTGTGTGGATTGAATCCCTTTTTCTGAACTACGTCCATTATTCATTGATAAATCGGCTGCCCTAGTGATAAACAAAGTATAATCCGACCGCGATATAGTTGGCCCTTCTGCGGGGGTTCGTGGAGTACGAGGGGAAGATGTGTTCATTCATAAGTTCATTGATAAATTGACGTAGTTCAGCAAAAAGGATTCAACTCACACGACTCATCATAGCAAAGTTAATTTTAATTCAGCAATATTTAGGTATATATTTGTATGACAAGTTGTGTGGGTTGAATCCCTTTTTCTGAACTACGTCCATTATTCATTGATAAATCGGCTGCCCTAGTGATAAACAAAGTAACTACATTTAGAATAATTTTACAGGACAAGCATAAACATTGAAAACTCTTATTTAAAGGCAACCTTTCTACAAAATACCTACTTATTTATCTTTAAAAAGATGTTAAGTCAAGTCAATTTCTTCCAAAAATATTTTTCAATTTATTACAAAGAGTTTACTTTGTTATTCAGATACAAATAGTTACCCCAAAAATTAATGTTCAAATGTGTGTGTGCGTGTGCGTGTGTGTGTGTGATATTGTGATTGTGATATTGTGAATAAAAAAATATTGCCCCCTCCCCCCCATTTGCTTTAATGGGCAGCCGCGCCCCTCCCGAATAACTCAAATAACTATTTTTATTATTTTTTATGTAATCACCGGCGGGAGCGCATTGTCTTACATATTTCAACTCCTATCATCGGATGTCCGAAAATATTTCTAAATATGATCACTAACGGTTATGAGATCCGTTGGTAGGGATAAAAAATGTATGAATAAAAAATTATGAAAAACAAAATTATGAAGAACGATTATTATTTATTATGACCACAGAACGGTAGTAAGACAACGAATAGGATTTGGAATTTTATGTGAGCCAATATGGACCCACCACCGGCATTAGGCCGTTATTCTACATGTTATTCTACATGTTATCGGTGAATTTGAAGTAATTCTTTTAATTAAATCAGAAGTTATAAGGCTGTGACAGTCAGACGGACAAAGCATATCCAACTTAGTTAACTTAGAGACGGTAAGTTAGAGCTTATTACAACAACTAAAGAATCTATACTTACCTACTAATATTATAAATGCGAAAGTATGTCTGTCTATTCTGTTCAGCTGATCTTAACGAGGTATACAGATAAGTTGTATTTTTGAGAATGACATAAGCTACTTTTTTATCCTGGTAAATTACAGAGCTTAAACTAGAATTTCAAAAACCTAAATACACGCGGACGGAGTCGTGGTCATCAATCAACTATGTTGATCTTGTAAAGTTATAATTTACAGTACTGTGTCTATTTTTAGTTATATTCCTGTAAAGTAATGTCCCTATTAGTTAATTATGTACGTAGGTATCTAAAATTCTGCACCTATCTTCAGTAGAAATATTTTAAAATAGTAAGTAGCCGGTAACAATTAAAACGATTATTTATAAGTACATAAAGTAATACCCTAAATTCCAGTTTCTATGTTTGATCTATGTTTTCGTCAACCGTTTGAAAACTTTTGACACAAGCGTGCAGCAAAACTGACAGATGACAGAGTGTTTAATTTGTTAACATTAAACATAAAGAAAGTAAAGGTGATCTCAAACATAGACAAGTTTTACCTGGGATCGTTCCACGAAACGAAAAATCAAGCAACTGCATTTTAAATACAAAAACAAAGTGATCAACATCAAATTACTTTGTTTTTGTGTTGTGCTTGTTAATTACTTGGTTTTTGCATTTATATTCCGGGTTAGTGTGTGCAGTTATTTGTTTGGGCAATTCAAATTTCAGTAAACGGTTCAAGTTATTTGAAATATTAAACTGTGGACACTGTGGTAAAAAACTACTCGACATAAAACTTTTGTTAATGCAAAAAAGTCAATTTCACAAAAAATGTCAGTTACTTTGTTTATCACTAGGGCAGTCGAAATCTGTCATATTGAAAAGTCACTTTGAAACTTCAAAGTTCATTGTTTACATCGTTACGAAAATTTTGTGAAATACATAGCAGTAATCATCTTTATTGTGATAAAAAGTAGTGCTAGAAAAATTGTTACGGTAGTACGTTCGTTTTGTGCTCAAGAATGTGAGGGAAAACAACAAATATCTCTAAAATAAATATCATAATAATAAATATGAGGAGCTGACGACTGTGTCAAGTAAGTGTTGTCAGCTTCATGTGAAAAATTTCCATACCCATTGAAGCCATCACGCATCGTCAGATATTGGTTAAAACGGCCTCTCAATTATTATAAAAAAAACTATAATGTGGACCAATAATTTCAAGACAACATTTTAAATTATTTCGTTGGCGTTTCGAAACAAAAATATTAAATCTGGTGCAAGATGCTTTTCAAGCTGTAACGGAGGCTACGTGAAATCACATTGTAAGTTCACGTTGAGAGATTGCAGAATGACGACGATGAATTAGTGAATTATAATATAGCTGTTATTGATAGCGATAGTGACACATCATCTGACAGCAATGCATTGAAATTTTAAGATATACAAGAACACGTCTTGTTAGATCACTCTTATTCGAGATGTGAATAATAAACCTATCAATTCTAATTGTTTTATTATCTTTGTTTTATTCCATCTCCTAACATCTCCATGCCGTACTAATCTAAACGTCTGGTTTTTTTTTACCCGACTACGGCAAAGCCAAAAGGAAGGGTTATGATTTTAGCAGTCTATGTATTTACGTATATATAATTTATATATGTATGTATGTATGCTTGTGGCCGATTTTTGTATGAGATTCTGTGTATACTAATGTAGCACCTAAACTGCTGGACCCATTTTGATGAATGAGGTGTCTATTGATTCGTTGTTATGATCAGGGTGACATAGGCTACATTTTATTTACGAAATAAATGGAGAAGTCAGCTTTGCGCGGCTTTCTAGATTTTTAACCCCCGACGCAAAAACGACGGGGTGTTATAAGTTTGACGTGTCTGTGTGTGTGTGTGTGTGTGTGTGTATGTGTGTGTGTGTGTGTGTGTGTGTGTGTGTCTGTCTGCCTGTCTGTCTGTCTGTCTGTCTGTTCCCCTGTAGCACTCAGCTCAAACGGGTGAACTGATTTGAATGCGGTTTTTTTTGTTTGAAAGGTGAATTAATCGAGAGTGTTGTTAGCTATGTTTGATGAAAATCGATCCAAGATGGCCGCCGCTACAAAATGGTGGCATACATATTTTTTCACAACTCCCTTAATATGGGTATCAAATGAAAGGGCTTGACTAGTAGAATAGCATTATACAAATCCAAGATAGCTGCCGCCACAAAATGGCGAATGTCGGGGGTTTTTTTAATTTTTAATTTATACTTGTAAAATTAGTTTCGGATAGGAATAACAGATGGCACCACTAGCTGCTTGCCCCGCGCTTTTGCCCACTAAATTATTATTAAATTATTAAGCGTAGTCGGGTTTTAGTTCACGAACTTTACTTGTATTTAGTAGATGTATTAAATAAATTATTTTATTATGAGTATAATATGTATAAAATTTAAAAAATGGGGTATAAATTATATTTAATAACGTATCTTCTTCTTTCTTGGTTATGGAAAATCTTTTTTCCATATCCTGAAACGTACCTACTTAACTTTAAATGTATAGTACTAACTATAGAAAAGTATTGAGCAAACTTAAAGAGATCAAGATGAAAGACTAAATTGCGATTACACAAATAATAGAATAATTATGATAATTAAAATTATTATAATTATAAAATTTCTTTTTCCCTAATTTAGTGTCATGTCCTTACAGTAGCAATACACACACACACACTCACAGTGGCGCAAAGCCGCGCCAAAAATGCTTGTCATACATTATAGTACGAGCACATCCATTGATTATTAATTTATCAATGAGAATTTCCTCCCGTCCCGCGTCCCGCAGACCATGGGAGAGCCAAGTATATAATGGTTTTGCTATAGGCTGCGAAAAGTTGGACGGGTTGTCAGAAGTCATTTCGACTTGTCTCTCAATGAGTTCAAGGTTTTTATAAAATGCAAATTAATTACAAAATATTATTACTAATAGCTTCAAAGATTTTTTAATGACAAAAATCCATGGACATAGATTGCCAACAGTTCAATCATTTTTATGGCTATACCATATTGTAAGATGGTAATAATTTAAAAAAAAACCCGACTGAGTTTGTTGTGGGCTCTTCTCAGACCAGAGCGCGTTTGGAACCATCGTAGTCTTAGTTTTAAGTTTTCTTAGGTAATTATCACCATTATCTACCTATATTGACGTTCAAAAAGTATAGATACAGTGTACCAATCTATCTTCTATCTATCTTCTATAATATAATAAAATCAGCCAAGTGCAAGTCGGGCCTCGCTCTTTCAGGGTTCCGTACATAATTATGAACAATATAATATTTTGGGTCTAAGAAATATTTAATTTCCGAGTTAGACATCGCAAGAAACCGTGAAAGAAAAACGCAAAATAAGTTCGTTTGTTTTGGTCACACCTTATAAACTATTTTATGAATCGTTGTTTTCAGTATTTGTTACTTTTAGAGCATATAGTACATAATATACCGAAATATCATATTCCTAACTAGTTTAGTTTTTTAGATAGCCCCCGTCACAAAAATGGTCTAAAACTGACAATTTTGATGACCCCCCATTTCCTTACTTTTTAAGCAAAAAATTAAAAAAATATATATTCGTACTCTACTCAATGAGCTCTAAACAATGATACCCCACAAGCTAGGGTAAAAAAAAATTTTTTTTTCCGGCTCCTTTCTCATGTACGGGAGCCCCCCTGAAAAATAATTTAATTCAATTTTTAATTCAATATTTGATTTTGGGTCAACGTTTTACACCAAATACCAAAATTTCAGGTTTGTAACTCATTTCGTCTGCGAGCTAGAGACCTGTGACCGGCGGACAGACGGACAGACAGACAGACAGACAGACAGACAGACAGACAGCCGAGTGACATTAATAGGGCTCCGTTTTTACCCTTTGGGTACGGAACCCTATAAACTGTAACAGTTCCAATTCTGTACATTGAAGATATTTTGAAATTTTTTATTGGAGGGCACTCTATAATCGATACTGAAGCCAAAACTGCATTTTTTTCATTTTTGTCTGTCTGTCTGTCTGTATCTTGGCCGCGCATCACCCCGAAACTACTGAATGGATTCGAATGAAACTTGGTACGATTTGAGTTTGTACTCCGAGGTAGGACATAGAATACTTTTTATCTCGAAATTCAACACGGTTCCCTTGGGAGAGGGGAAGAAAGTTAAAACGTGTATTTAGCTGTAATTCACTAACGCGTGGTTCGATTTTACTCTTCTTTTTTTGTTAGAAAGGTAGTACTTCAAGTATTGTCCCGTAAATATTTCAAGGTCATAAGTTTTTTAGTTCAGAAATGACAGATATTTATTGGGTTCAAATAACTTGGGATCCGGATCCTTGAACGTACGGCTTATTTTAAACTGGCGTGCGTTTAAATTTGTTTGTAGGTCTGTCTATTTGTTCCAGCTAATCTCCGAAACGGCTGGATCGATTTTGACGGAACTTTCAGTGGCAGATAGGTGATGTTATAAGGAGTAACTTAGGATACATTTAGTTTAGGTACATAAAAGAATTATGGGATCCGATCCGATCCGAAAACAAGCGGATGGCCGCGATTTCGCTAGCGTGGATATAGGTTTTTAAAAACCGCGCGGGAACTCTTTGTTTTTCCTATTCTCCTTTGAGTTCTTACTGTTAAAAGTGGCGCATTAAAATGGAACTGTATTTATGAGTATTAATTTTAACAGCTCTTTCCCATTACTAAGGTTTTCCCAATGAAAGTCCCATCATAATTGGTCCAGCATTTCGGAGATAGACAAACACAAATATGAATGCACGTAATCCGGACGTTCAAAGGTTCTTGTACAATCTGGGTTTCATTTTATTTGTAATACTGAAGGTTGTGATGGCTGTAATTTCTGAACTATACGAAAGCAATGACCTTGAAATAATTACGGAACAATCTTTAAAGTATTTACTTTCTAACAAACATTCACCTAATGTTAACGTTTCTAACAAACGTTAACCTTTAGTTACAAGACGTATTAAGGTAAGGACGTATTAATTAAGACGTATTAATTAAGGAAATAAAAGCTAAAATAAGTAGTTTATCCTAAAAGTTATAAAAGTCCTAAAGGTTTATATATCCAAAGATACCTACTACCTATTACTATAACCTATACCTACTTTGGAGTAGATGCCTAAACAACGCTATGCTTTCATCGTAGTCGGGGGTTAGTAAAAATAGTTCCGTTGAACCAGAAATATTGAGGACCACTCAGATGCGTCATCACTATCGGGAACATCGGGAGGCCCTGGCGGAGGATCGTAAACTTTCAGGGCTGCTGCTTCTATTAGTTTTTAAATTATACCTAATTATATTATTTTATTGAAGTAAAGTTTTTCTCTGATGAAATATATGTATTTCATCAAACCCAACGCTGATTCAAAATTTCAAAATACATCACTACATAGTATAAAACAAAGTCGCTTTCTCTGTCCCTATATCCCTATGTCCCTATGTACGCTTCAATCTTTAAAACTACGCAACGGATTTTGATGCGGTTTTTTTTAAAAGATTAGAAGATAAGTGATTCAAGAGGAAGGTTTATAAGTAGAAAAATTGGACCCGGTAGGTGGCGCTAATAGCGGGCAGGACGACGTCTGCCGGGTCCGCTAGTAAGTAATAAGTAGGTAACTATATCATCATGAAAGTTTCTTTATCAGAACTGAATTTTCCAAAATGTGTGAAAGCAAAGACTAAAAGCATCGGGGTAATTATTGTGAAAGTATTTAAGCCTACTAATACAAAAAATCTATGTAACGGACGGAACTAAGTAACCACTACTTCCGCCACAAGGAATGTTTTTCCGGATTAAAGTGACGTCATAAACCTTTTCCTCCTCGCAAAGTTACTAAGTATGTAAAGCTGGTAAAGGTATTCTGGGCAAATACACGGCCTCTTTTTCATTCAATAAATATTACCAAATCTACGAATGTTCCAAATGCGCCCTGATCTGAGAAGAACCCACACAACAATCTCACTAATTATTTTTTATTTATCTGGTGCAATCGTGGCTGTTGCAGCCCTGGGCGCGTTCGTGTGTCAAATTTCCAATAATCTTATTTTGGCGCGCATCAGACGCATCGATGACGGAAATATGGGAGACATGTTGCGAACGACGCGACGCGCGCGCCTCGCGGCCGTTCACCTGAACCGCGACGATGCTTTTATTGAGGTCCTATATCACTCTATATTTTGCACAGATAAAAATAATAAGCACCTTGACCAACTTAATTTTTCATTGAATAGTGCACAAATCTATTTATTCGTGTTGGTATCTACCTATAATGTAATAGTTATTTATGCAACTGTTGTGTAATAAGGGGTATTAAAACACGAATGTGATACTATTATCACACTCAGCTTCGCTTCGTGTGATAAACCCACATTCGTGTTTTAATACCTAATTATCAACAGTTGCATACAAGACTTTATCTACACCCATAATATGAATCCTCTATAAGATTCTGAAACAGTTAGCTTACTGCTAACATTAAAACAGCCAGTCCTAGTAGTAACCTAATATCATCTATTACTAATATACAAATAAACTAAGAATTAATGAAAGAATTATTTATTTTAGTAGTAATTTACATTTTGTATGGCATGCGCCCATGGTTCCGAATATTAGCGCAGTCTGAAAGAATAATATTGTAATTTATTCATCATATCACAAGAAAAATAACATTATAATGAAGTAAGTAACTAACGTACCTTTATCGCTAGATATAGTTGATCAGGCGCTTGGCTTAAAAACCTATTTATTTCATCAGGTGAAAACGTTTTCGATTTCTTCCCTGTATAGCCTTCTCCTTTACGTTTCAACAAGGTAGGTAATTAATTTTGAATATTTTGAGATATCCACGTTGTGATTAATACTCAGTGTACTTTTGAGCATTGAGCAGAAGGTCCATAGGGATGAAGATTTAAATTTCTCTGATAAAGCTTGAAAATAAACTAAAAGTACTTCTTCAGAAAATGATGATGAACCCTTTGATAGTTTCCAATTCATAAAATCTTGATACGTTTTTTCATAACGCGTTCTTGATTTTTCCGGTAGTAATTTATTGTAAATGTCTTTTGCAGCGTTTAAAATATCTGGCGGTGTGCTATTAAAACTTGAATCGCTCATTTTTTAACCCCCGACGCAAAAACGACGGGGTGTTATAAGTTTGACGTGTCTGTGTGTGTGTGTGTGTGTGTGTGTGTGTGTGTGTGTGTGTGTGTGTGTGTGTGTGTGTGTGTGTGTGTCTGTCTGTTCCCCTGTGGCGCTCAAACGGGTGGACCGATTTGAATGCGGTTTTTTTTGTTTGAAAGGTGAATTAGTCGAGAGTGTTCTTAGCTATGTTTGATGAAAATCGGTCCAAGATGGCCGCCGCTACAAAATGGCGGATGATATATTTTTTCACAACTCCCTTGATATGGGTATCAAATGAAAGGGCTTGACTAGTAGAATAGCACTATTGCAAATTCAAGATGGCCGCCGCCACTAAATGGCGAATGTCGGGGGTTTTTTAAATTTTCAATTTACACTTGTTGTAACAATAAAAATATCGAAGAAAAATGGCGGGGATTCGAATAACTTAATTTTTTTACGGCGCGCGACGTAGTCAGAACGCGTGTAACCGAAAATGTTCTTTTTTGAAATTCATACAGATACCGCGCATCAAGCAATGAATGTGGCTGTATATTGAAACTCTTTGCGCATGAAGGGATTGAAAAAAAAAACAAAGGAGTGTTGTTATGAAATTCAGTACAAAATAACATCATCCGTTTGGATGATGTAATGGTTATTAGGACATTGGGTGTTTTAATGTTGGCAATAAGCTAACTGTTTCAGAATCTTTAATAGAGGATTTAAAGCATGGGTGTAGATAAAACGTTTTACGTATCGCTTTGTACGTATCATCTATATCTATCTACCTACCTATACATATAACAAAATCTACGATTTTTGACCCCCGACGCAAAAACGACGCGGTGTTATAAGTTTGACGTGTCTGTGTCTGTGTGTGTGTCTGTCTGTTCCCCTGTAGCGCTCAAACGGATGAACCGATTTGAATGCGGTTTTTTTGTTTGAAAGGTGAATTAGTCGAGAGTGTTGTTAGCTATGTTTGATGAAAATAGATCCAAGATGGCCGCCGCTACAAAATGGCGGATTACATATTTTTTCACAACTCCCTTAATATGGGTATCAAATGAAAGGGCTTGACTAATAGAATAGCACTATGCAGATCCTAGATGGCCGCCGCCACAAAATGGCGAACGTCGAGGGTTTCTTAAATTTTTAATTTATACTTGTACTTAAATTATGTATCTACGATTTTGTTATATTATGTATAGATAGGTAGGTAGATATAGATGTATAGATCGTAGATGCTTGTGTGCGCATCAAGCAAAAATCAGCCAAGTGTGAGTCGGGCCTCGCTCTTTCATGGTTCCGTACATAATTATGAACAATATAATATTTTGGGTCTAAGAAATATTTAATTTTAGAGCTAGACATCGCAAAAAACCGTGAAAGAAAAACCCAAAAAAATGTTCGTTTGTTTTGGTTACAGCTTATAAAATATTTTATGAATCGTTGTTTTCAGTATTTGTTGTTCAAATAGATCATAATTATGGTACATAATATACCGAAATATCATATTCCTAACTAGTATGGACCCCCATTTCCTTACTTTTTAAGCAAAAAATTAAAAATATATATATTCGTACTCTACTTAATGAGCTCTAAATAATAATACCCCACAAGCTAGGGTAAGAAAAAAAATTTTTCCCGCTCCTTTCTCATGTATGGGAGCCCCCCTGAAAAATAATTTAATAATTCAATTTCTAATTCAACATTTGATTTTGGGTCAACGTTTTGCACCAAATAAGTACTTAAATTTCAGGTTTGTAACTCATTTCGTCTGCAAGCTATAGAGACCTGTGACCGGCGGACAGACGGACAGACAGACAGACAGCCGAGTGACATTAATAGGGCTCCGTTTTTATCCTTTGGGTACGGAACCCTAAAAACTAATTACTGAATGGACTGAAATTAAACTTGGCATGATTTTAGTTCATACTACGGAGTAACATATACGACACTTTTAATTCAGCAATTCCCTTGGGAGAGGGGATGAAAATTGAAATGTGTACTTAGCTGTAATTCATTAACGAGTAGTCCGATTTCATTGATTTATTTTTGTTAGAAAATAAATACTTTAAAGATTGTCTCGTAAACACATTCAGTAGTATGGGAGCCCCCACTGAAAAATAATTTAATTCAATTTCTAATTCAATATTTGGTATTAAGTCAAAGAGCAAAGTTCTACACCAAATACCTACTTACCTCAGGTTTTTAACTCATTTTGGCAACGAGCTAGAGATCTGTGACATGCGGACTGACAGAGTGACATTAATAGGGCTCCGTTTTTACCCTTTGGGTACGGAACCCTAAAGGTTTTCTAAATATATACTTTAATAAATTAAATATTCTTTGCTTCAACTTAACCGCCTGCAGTAGATCTTGAGGATAATGTTTCGTACGTCGTCTTGAGAAAAAAAATAAGCACTCTTCTGTACTTTGCGGTCTGCGGGCACATTATGTAGGTATTTAAATTTGACTAATATATGTCTTAAAGGTAATACATAATTATATTTTTTAATTACTATATTAATTGTACCTATAGCAACTACCATAAAACGTTTTGAGCGTTCAATATAAAATAAGCTCGGTCTTGAACATCAGTTTACGATCTCTTCAGAGTTCCAATAAACAAAGCTACTGTTTTGTTTGAAGTGAAAGTATAGACGATAAGGGTGACCATAATATTCTGTTATACGCATAATTTTAATATACCTACCTACCTACCTACCACTAATAAGTATTCTGTGGTTATAGTAACAGTAACAGAAGTCATCATCATCATCATGATCAACCCATTACCGGCTCACTACAGAGCACGGGTCTCCTCTCAGAGTGAGAAGGGTTTTGGCCATAGTCTACCACGCTGGCCAAGTGGATTGGCAGACATAACACACCTTTGAGAACGTTATGGAGAACTCTCAGGCATGCAGGTTTCCTCACGATCTATTCCTTCACCGTTAAAGCAAGTGATATTTAAATACTTAAAACGCACATAACTCCGAAAAGTCAGAGGTGCGTGCCCCGGGATCGAACCCACGACCTCCGATTAGAAGTCGGTCGTGTAACAGAAGTATTTCTACTTATTGTTAGTAGAAGAAACCTAGTGTTTACGCATCCGCGTAAAACGGCCGGCCCGTCGCGTCGTAATTATTAAATTGTAGTTGCATAAGTAGGTTATAGATTTGTCTGTCTTGAAGGAATGCTATATATACAGTGCTGCTATATGCTACAGTGTACCTACATATCAAATAGAGTCTGTTCAAAAAGAAAATCGGCGTGGCCAAACAGTGAACTAACGCGCGTACTTAGATAGGTACTGGTATTGTCTGCTAAACAAAAGCACAGCAGCAGCCTCAAATCCTACGCCGATTCTTTTTTTGAACAAACTTACTTACTAACTAAATTAGCGAACGTCCGCGTGAAATTACAAATTCCCTATGCCCAGGTCATTTGGGAAATTCCGTCCTTATTTCTTGTTAATTATACCTAAAGGGAAATCCACTGAAAAATTCCAGCTTTCTAGGCTTCTATGTCCCGGTTATTATGAGTAACATCTTCGTTATAAAACCCAAAATCCCAATGCATTCTCATTCGAGTCGTATCAACTATCATTGCGGAAGATCCTGGAAACCCAAAGAATTATTGTCTCAAGAAAACTCCTACCAATGCAGACGACCCTCACGAACGACGAACGCAGAGACGGGGTTATTCTCGATAGAACTCTAGGTATTGGGTTCGACGCCTTTACCACGAATACTACCTATCTATTTAGTGTCGTCTCAAAATGATGGTCACGTTGGTAGTGAGCGTTTCTCTTGCATCCGGCGCGCGCGAGTGCGCGCTCTGCGGCGCTGACAGACAAATGCGCGGCAGGAAGATGGCGTCGTTAGCGCTGTCGTCGCCTTCGTCGTCAATGTAAATATAGGCACCAGAGATTTTTCTTTACGGAAATGCAGTCACACACACACACACACACTTACGCTACGAATTTCTTACAAGTTACACTTTTGTAAAGTTAAATTAAACTTCGCAACGGCTCATAGAGAAACTAATTATTATGATACGACAAAATATGTAGTGCTACGAAATATACGGCTTTAGAATGTACATAGTCGTTTAGGTACCTAACGAGGTCCCTGGTTTGAATCCTGGAACCAAAAATATTGGTTTATTCTTATTCTGTCAAAAAATTCTCAGCAGCAGTCTCGTACTTTGAAAAATACGTAAAGCCGTCCATCCCGTTCTTTGTTCATTTTTTCTCCGGTGTTAGATTGTCGTACCATCGGACTATGAGAGTGAGGGAATAGAGAGAGTGCACCCGTTTTTAATTTCCAAAACTATAAGATTTTTTATTTTTATTTTTCGTAGATTGACTGGGCTATAAGTTAAAACCTGTTAAATATAAAAATTAAAAATCTGTGCTGATGCAAAATCATAACATCCGTATAGTTTTTAGCGCATTAAAAGTAGATTTTTGAAAAACTCTTTCTTAGTGAGTGCATGCTTCATAGAACAGTTCTCAATTTCAGCCTTCTCAGTCATCAAATCATTACCGGCCCTCGACAAGGTACGGGCACAGAGTACCTACAGAGGGGAAGCTTCTACAAGCGGCCCGCTGTAAGTACACTCACACATATGCGCATTGTTTGTCACCAACTGTACCGGTTAGTTGAAGGAGCGTGCGTCCGTGAACCGTTGGTGAGTGTGTTTGTGTGAGTATACCTACAGCTAGACCTACAGCGGGCCGCTTGTGGAAGCTTCCCCTCTGTAGATTTACTACTCGTGTGGTACGGGTCTCCTCTCAGAATGAGAAGGGGTTAGGCTGTAGTCCATCACGCTGGCCAAGTGCGGATTGGTAGACTTCGCACGCCTTTGAGAACATTATGGAGAACTCTCAGGCGTGCAGGTTTCCTCACGATGTTTTCCTTCACCGTTAAAACAATTGATTTGTAATTGCTTAAAACTAACTCCGAAAAGTTGAGTTGCGTGCCGGTGATAGCCTAGTGGTACCGGTACTCGGTACCACTAGGCTATCACCGCTTCTCGGTTCAGCAGGACTGAAATATGATGATTGAAAGCATTTCTTGATAATAATAATCGTAATATAGATTGAAATCTATTAGCATGTGTCCGCACTAAATCCGTGAGTCATTAGCGCTCGATTTTTATTTCTTCTCGAGCTTTTCGTTTTTCTTTCAACTGCCATGGGTTGATCTCGCCGCGACGCACAAAGCTACGCTCCGCCTAATCTATATTTGTCTCTTTCACGTCAGACTCATTTGTTACACGAGTAAAAGAGATGAAAAGCCACGCCCATTGCGTAGCTTTACAGCCAACGAAAATTAAATACCAAGATTTCAAAAGATCTTCTAATAGGTAGATACATTTTAAGATCACTATATTCATTTATTCTTCTGTTCTGTGATATTCACCATCACTAGGGTACGATGTTTCTTTTAAACAAAGGTATAGCATACTTAAATACCTACCGACATTATGATATCGATATGTAGATACTAAAAATTATGAGTTGTTTTATGATAGGTATACAAGCGGATACCCGCGACTTCGTTCGCGTGAATATTGGTTTTTAAAAATCCCGTGGGAGTCATTTTGTTTTATATATAGTTAGATAGATGACATATTTTGTGTTCATAAAACAAACACGTTGTATTTCAGATGACTAGTGGCGGAAATTAATGTACGGAACCGCTTTTGAGTAAAGTAAAGCGCTGCAATATATAGAGACATTACCTAATAGGTCACTGTACAATACAGACATACCTATTAGTATATTTTGGTAGCCTACGCTTCTGCGTAGGCCGTAGACTTGTCTACGAATACTAATAGATACAGTGTGCTTAGTCTAAATCGGAGCACTCGAAAACGAACTCGAAAACTATTGATTGTAACAATGCTGAATGTATTGGCGAACTCAAACCTTAATACAAGCCATTTTAGGTCTATTTTACTCTGAAATCGATCAATAGTTTTCGAGTTCGTTTTCGAGTGCTCCGATTTAGACTAAGCACACAGAGTGCTTAGCCTCAGTTTGAAGCGCTCCAAAACTAAAAGTATACTATAAGTATACTATTGATCGAATCACAAATGACTTCAGAGTAAAATGAACCCAAAGTCTCTTAGTTTAGGTCCATTTTACTCTGATTCCATCAATAGTATACTGTGAGTATACTATAAAGTTTTGGAGCGCTCCAAACTGAGACTAAGCACTCAGGTAGCTTTACTAAATAGCCTTTATGTCATGTGATTTATTAAATTAATAAAAGTTGTTTAACTGTGTTTCATGTACCTAATGTCGCAAACAAATAACATATAGACGAATTTTAAAGCAGGCTGACTTCGCAGATAAAAAATATAGATAGAATTAGAAACCTACATACTCGTACCTACCATCTAGATGGAGAGACGGTATTCTGTGAAGATTCTTGCAAGAGATCAAGTATTATTTCAATTATTACCTATTATATTTTATATACTTAGGTACTTACTAGAGAATGCCTGCGGCTTCGCCCGCGTGAATTTCGGTTTTAAATAAATCCCGAGGGAATCGTGGATTTCCGGTTCCCGTTCCCGCTCCCTTTTCCAACCTTTATACCTACTATCAAGGAAGTTCGCTATAGTAATCTACCTATAGCTGTAGCTATAGATTTCAGGTTTCTCAAAATACCGTGGGAACTGTGCATTTTTCCAGGATAAAAAGCCTATGTTTTAAGTCAGGGCATATTCTATCTCCATTCAAAATTTCAGCCAAATCAGTTTAGTAGTTGCGGCGTGATTGAGTAACAAACATTCAAACATCTAAACATCCACACTTTCACATTTATAATATTATAGTAGGATAGATATTCAGTATTAACACCATTAACTGCCATTAGGTAGATATTATGGCGCAGCAATTATTCGTTGTACAATATTCAAGTGGCTCGCAGTGTTTCGGTGCGGAACCCTAACGAACAGCCAAGTAGGCACAGAACAGTTCGGTTCACACGTTGTTTTTGTTTACACGAGTGTTGACGGACACGGCTGCAGTAAAATAAGTGTACAGAGTTCATAAACTCAGGTAAACTGTTTTATAAAATAAACCTATGTTCGTTCTCGAGGAGCAATGTGGCTTTATTTCGCTCTCTTGTTAATATCAAAGTGTTAGTCATGTGTTTATAAGTGCACCTACCTACCTAGTTACTGAAAAAACCACAGTATACCTACCTATGTATAGTGTGGTTTTTTTCAGTAAACTTTATTGTACGATAGATATAGGAAAAGATCCTAAGTACGTAACGTTTCTGTATATTAGGCGAATTTAATGCATTAGGGTGAATTTTCTTCCAGTAGACTAAGTACATATTCAAGAACCACAATCTATTTAGAATTAAGATGTAGACAGGCAGGTTATTACTACAAATAATACTTAGATAGAAATGAATTGCTATGTCAAGAATATAATTATATTAGATAATCATAAATTACCTAATCCATATAAAATTGCAAACTTTAATCGATCCAAACACAATGACTTCAGACTACAAGTATAAATTAAAAATTTAAAAAACCCCCAACATTCGCCATTTTGTGGCAGCGGCCATCTTGGATTTGCAATAGTGCTATTCTACTAGTCAATCCCTTTCATTTGATATCCATATTAAGGGAGTTGTGAAACAATATTATGTAATTCGCCATTTTGTAGCGGCGGCCATCTTGGACAGATTTTTTTCAAACATAGCTAACAACACTCTCGACTAATTCACCTTTCAAACGAAAAAACCGTATTCAAATCGGTCCACCCGTTTGAGCGCCACAGGGGAACAGATCGACACACACACACACAGACACGTCAAACTTATAACACCCCGTCGTTTTTGCGTCGGGGGTTAAAAATGGACCTAAACTGGCGTATTTTAAGGTTTGAGTTCGCCAATACATTCAGCATTCGAAAACAGCCAGCGGCCCAAGCAGAAATGTTGTAAAATAAATATTCGAACTATTGAATTACGACTTTAAAATAAGAGTCTGATTTACCATTTGCTAAAGTTTTGGAGGTGCGCAAACTCAGAATATCTATACTATTATAGGTCGTAGGTACTTAGTACTTACCTACGTAGCGTAGGCGACGCGCGTAGCGGGCCTACAGCAGTTTGGAAGTTTGCCTACGCTAGCGCCTAATTTTTCATACCTCTAAACTTATGAAATAATCCTAATTTCCTACTATTATACTTACTAATATTATAAATGCGATAGTGTGATTTTGGTTTATTGCTTCGTTTGGCCTTCTATCACCCTACAACAGAGCAACGGATCGATTCGATTTTTTGCATGGATATAGTTAAAGACCTAGAGAGTTACATAATATGAGTAGGATACTTTTCATTCCGGTAAAATAAAGGGCTCCCGCGTGATTAAAAATAAACTTAACTAAATGCGGGCGAAGTCACTAGCAAAAGCTATAAAAATAATGTATTTCTTAGGTAAAAAATGCAGTATAATGTTTCCTACAAATTGGAAAAATTAATTCGCGCTTAACTATCAAATATTTCACTGTAAATATAGATTATAGTTATTTTTTGTTGTCTTGTGTAACCATTCACTTTGCTTGTCGCTTTATTAGACTTTGCGACGACTATGGATATCAGATGCATCTTATATTATAAAAATTAAAATTTATTTCTTAGTCTGTCTGTTCGTCCTTAATGCATATCAATAATCCGATTGACCTGTTTGGCACAGAAAGCTTGCATTCTGGAGTCGGTTCTTTTTATCCCGGAAGATGAAAGGAACCCCGCGGGAAAGATGTCGCGGTAATCAGCTAGTATTTTATGAAGAACACTCCCAACAGACCACAATTTACACGGCTCACTAAACCCTCCACTCAATATGTTGTATCAGCTACAACAAATAGCCGCATACATTATATTTGACATGAACAAACTCAAAGCTCCCGCGATAGGGCGGTGGGCGGGAATGGGCGGCGCCGCTGAAATCGCGCGCCGACGACAGAAGCGTTCGCCTCGCGCCACTGAGCGCGCGTTAGATTAACGTACAGAAAACTGATTTATAACGTCCCCGTTGAAAAAATAATAAGCTGATAGGCGATGTGATGGAGGGCCAGGAGTGGCGCGACGACTGGCACCAGCCGCGGCACATGGACGGTCAGTGCCACTTTTTTCACGCATGCCTAAGTGTTGCGATTGTTTGGTCGAGTGAACGGTGTGAATTGCGATGTCTTTCAGTGTTGAGTGATCTGGTTAGAGGTAAATAAATTTTCATCTACTGACTGCCTACCTACTGAATAAGTAGGTAAAACTGAACTTTAGCATAAAGCTAAAGCGTGATCGAGCTTGGTTTTCTTGACGTGCTTAGGTGTACATTACGAGAACTTTTGAAAACTCACTAAGTTCATCAACATACTCGTAGAGATGGTTGATTGCAAAATGTTTTTAATAATGATTAAAAACAATAGTTTTTTTTTCAAATTTTAAGTTACGAATTTACTTAAAAAATAGCCGGCTTACGGATTATAATTTTACGTGATAACGTCATAAGAAAACAAAGAGAGATAGATGCGTCACAAGCCGAACGCCAAAAGCTCTATCGCTTGTTCCGCGCTCTCGCTTGCACGTGGTACGTGACAATGAGTCATGTTTTTTCGTGCGTGTATGGATTTATAAGACGTTATCACGTCAAAAAATATTTGCCTACCTATTCGTGTTTTATCGGATTCGGATGGGAGAAGTTCACAAAAGCCCTCGAGTTTACAAATATGATTCATCTTATTGGACGCGTTGCATAGTGGCATCGTCTGTTCGGTTCATCTATCTATCCGTCAACACTCCACACGGCCGCCCGAGCCGCGAGCCGCGAGCGCAGTCGCTCGACGGTCGCTTGACGATTGATGCGCAATTCCTACGCTTTCAGCTTTTCACAGGAAATCGATGTAGGTAGGTATATGCCAGCAGTGCAATTGTAGGAAAAAAAAAGTGTAGGAAAATCGTATTCATTTGACATCATAAGACCTATGGTTTCATTGTCAAGCAGCTGATTCAAATTGTGTATGGGATTCATGGAGGTACTTTACGATCTCTCCATGAACAATCTTACACAATTGAAACTCTAGGTTATAGCTGGTCTAACCGCGAGTAAGTATAAGCTTTCATATGTATGGATTATGTATAGTTTCATATGTATTTGTATGGAGACTTCAAACAGAAAGGACAAGTTTAGAGTTTTAAATCACGACGTTTACCCGTCCATACTGCTAAATGACAGATATTATAGAATCTACCTCAACGCTCATTTCACGTTAGCTAAAAAAGTAACATTAGGATCTTAAATCGCTTCATAACTGTAAATTTTCATTAATAACCTGTGGGAAAACCTGACCGCTGACGTCCCGCCATCCTCCTATGCTCCAAACATGTGACGTGTCTACCAAGTAATTGTCGAGACAAATCTAACAATAAAAAAAACTGAATTCAAATTTGTTCATCCGTTTAAGAGCTACGGTGCGTAAGACAGACAGACACACAGCGGTTAAACTTTAAACACCCCTTCATTTGCGTCGGGGGTTTAAAAACGAGTGGTTTTTGAAAACGATTACTCTCGAATTATCTCAGTAGGCTAGTCACCGTTAAGAATATATCCAACGCGGCCAAGACTCGGTCAGGAGAACATTATTAGATATTTTTATTAAGTATTAAAAAGACAAGAATGTATGTAAATACGGTTGTGACCGTTGCGACAGGCGGTTCACAGCTCTGCGCTGGCAGCTCCGTCCATCAGTCCATCAGCACGAGCCCGCAAGCGCAACCCAAGCGACGATTGACGCGGAATTCCTTATTTTTATCATCCACAAATTGATTGCAATCTATTTTTAATTTTTTAGACACCATTGGAAATCAGATTCAATTTTATCAAATAGGTGTAAATAAAAATTGAACTTTAATATAATATATTTTCATTAATTTTGCAAGCAAATTGCAAGAAATAATTAATGATTAAATGAATTTACTTGTAAGTGAAGGTCATACGAAGAATCAGGTCAACGAAATCGACTTAATATATAAGTGGATACATTAACACTCTATCTGAAATATATACACAAATAATATTTTTTACATTTAACTAACATTTTAGGGTAAAAGGGGTAAATACTACATCGATGGGTAAATACAATATGTAACACAGTTCCGTAGATACTTACAGAGCTCTTTGTGCTAAGTAAGTATCGATCTACTTATTTTGTTACGAAAGCATGTCTATACCTCCTACAAGGTTATATATTGGGCAAATCATATTTGAATATATAGGTATAGTGGAGAAAGAGTGGAATTTGACGAACAGAATGAGTAGAATTTAAATCATCATTTAGTAAAGTCTCGCAGCATTTGTAACGGCGCGGTCCGCTCGCCTAATTACCACAAAAAATGTCGCCCACCCTGCAACACATTAATCTACATTGGCATGTTATGCACACACTCGACTTCGCTCAAGATTCATGGCCTGAGAACGGGCTATTAGTATTTGTACACCAACGGTACTTAAATATTTTAATTTTAGATACTTATTTATCAGGTGGGTACAAGTTTCAAATATATTATGTAACCATAATATACTTAATGATAAGTTTTAAGAATTAGAAAAAGCCTTTACTTCCAATTTTGAAAGCATTAAAATCAAATTTTTACAAAGTTCTGTTTAATTACTAAACTAATCATATTTTATATGTATGGCCATTCAATTACATGTTATTAGCATACGTTCTAATAATTATTTATTATTAATTTATTTAAATACCTAACTATATAATAACTTGAATGAAGTGCATAATTATTAAGTATCTACTTACTACTTAGTTACTAAAAAGTTACCTTTAAAATATTTGAATAGGTAACACTAAATTATATAAAAGTTTATCTAATTTAGATAAGTTGATTAACTAAGTAAAATGGTTAAATTACATAATGTCTATCATAATCGGTTTAGTACCCGTCGGACGCGGCTAAATTAGAATTTGTGATGTTTGAAAGTATATTTTAGAGAACCATCGACCATGACTAAGCTAAAATATGAGATGTAGAGTCAATTTACTAATGAGATTCTATGAACTCGTCGTGATACCTACCTACATTCCTAAAAATATATCTTATTTGTTATACGCTCTACGTCACTACGTGTATTAAATAGATAGTACTTAGCAGTATATTTTAAAGCATAAAATCTCAATTTTAGGTTTGAATAGGATCCTTTACGAAATAAAAGCTTGTTCTTACCTAGTAGTGCAGTCAAATTTGACTCCAAAAGTGGCTAAAATCGCAAACGAACGGCTAGTTCTGATTTTTTAATATGTTGTTAGGACCACTACCAGTAGTGTAAATCCAATTTTGCAGCTTCGAAAGACCTGTGCTAACTTTGCAGCACTCGAAAAACCGCGAAATTTTCGCACTACTTTTGGTTTTTTCAATATAAGTCCTAAACTATGGGTTTAAAAAAATATATTTTCTATACGTTTTTAAAGAAGATTAAAATTGCTACAATTTAAGACCAAAACTAGCTCTTTAAATTCAATATTTGCTGAGATACAGCTCTCCAAAAATTGACAATTAATTCCGAAAAAGTGAAATTTTAAGATTTGGTCAATTTTAAACCCCGCTATCGGGGAAAATACTCATTTTACGGATAAAGTTAATTGAAAAGATGTTGTAGTAAATATAATTAGCTTTAATTTAAACACTAAACGACGTCTGTAGCCCATATAGTTTACTTATAAATCCTAAAAGTTTAAAAAATGGGAAAATTGCAGTTTTCTCTTCAGTTTGTTTTGAATGTAGTTTGAAAGAAAAAACCATGTACACCCACAAGAAATATGTATTAAAACTATTACTAAGTATTTATATTTAGTATTTATAATGTTATTTATTCAAGAAAAAATTATTTATATTATTATTGATATTTATTGATTTTTATGAAACATATTAACCTGTATTAAAAGGACATTATGAGTTCCGAGCAATATAAGTCGTAAACTACGCATTTTTTTTTTTTAATATTTTCTATACATTTTTAAAGTAAACTAAAATTGCTACAATTTGACACCAGAACCAGTTCTGTAACTTCAATACTTGCCGAGATACAGCTCTCCTAAAATAGAACTTTTTCCAAAAAAAGTGAAAATTTAAGATTTGGTCAATTTTCGACCGCCATCTTGAGGATAATACTCATTATAAGGGTAAAATTATAGTCAAAATGTTGTAGTAAATCTAATTAGCTTTAATTTAAGGGTGGAACGACGTCTCTAGGCCATATAGTTTACTCACAAACCTTAATGAACAATTATAACCAAAAATAATATCTTTGTAATGCAGGTTAATATGCTTCATAAATATCAATAAAATAAGATAAATAAATATTTTTTTTTTCATAAATAACATTATGAATACTATAATAATAGATTAAATGTACATTTCTTGTGGATGTTCATGGTTTTTAGGGTTCCGTACCCAAAGGGTAAAAACGGAGCCCTATTAATGTCACTCGGCTGTCTGTCTGTCTGTCTGTCTGTCTGTCTGTCTGTCTGTCTGTCTGTCCGTCTGTCCGCCGGTCACAGGTCTCTAGCTCGCAGACGAAATGAGTTACAAACCTGAAATTTTGGTATTTAGTGTAAAACGTTAACCCAAAATCAAATATTGAATTAGAAATTGAATTAAATTATTTTTCAGGGGGGCTCCCATACATGAAAAAGGAGCCGGAAAAAAAAAATTTTTCTTTACCCAAGCTTGTGGGGTATCATTGTTTAGAGCTCATTAAGTAGAGTACAAATATATATTTTTTTAATTTTTATCTCAAAAAATAAGGGAATGGGAGGCCATCAAAGTTGTCAGTTTTAGACCATTTTTGTGACGGGGGCTATCTCAAAAACTAAACTAGTTGGGAATATGATATTTCAGTATATTATGTACTATATGCTCTATTTAAACAACAAATACTGAAAACAACGATTTATTAAATAGTTTATAAGCTGTGACCAAAATAAACGAACATTTTTTTGGGTTTTTCTTTCACGGTTTGTTGCGATGTCTAGCTCGGAAATTAAATATTTCTTAAACCCAAAATATTATATTGTTCATAATTATGTACGGAACCCTGAAAGAGCGAGGCCCGACTCGCACTTGGCTGATTTTTTTATTTCAAGGTACTCACAAACCAAACTAAGCAGAGCAAATTTACGAAAATTGTTTTCCCATTTTTTGGACTTTTAAGATTTGTGAGTAAACTATATGTCCTAGAGATGTCGTATTACCCTTAAATTAAAGTTAATTAGATTTATTATAACATTTTTACCTATAATTCTACACATGAAATGAGTATTATCCCCAAGATCGCGGTCGAAAATTGACCAACTCTTAAATTTTCACTTTTTTGAAAAAAGTTCAATTTTAGGAGAGCTGTATCTCGGCAATTATTGAAGCTACAGAACTGGTTCTGATGTCAAACTGTAGCAATTTTAGTCTACTTTAAAAATGTATAGAAAATATTAAACAAGAATGCGTAGTTTACGACTTATATTGCTCCCCAACTAGCACACTAGTGGAAATAGCAGCCTATTTTGCAACTTTTAGCTGTACTGTAGCGCTTTAGGGGTTCAGAAAGTGGGTTTAAGTTCTACTATTGCTTTCGTAACTGCTCATAGCTGTAAATATCACTAGGGGTAGCAGACACTGAACCAAATGCCACTTTAGGCTTTATAAGAGTTAATTTTACAACCCATTGCCGTCTATAGCTTTAAAAGAGAGTTAAAACATATATGTTAAAACTTAAAACTGCTATAAAGCTTCTATTGCCGCTGCTGTACGCTTCAGAATTGCATAAATACTTTAATTGCAGACTTTGTAACGGAACTGTATAAAAGACATATTTATTACTGTTCTGCCACTGAAAGTTTCATTGCAGAAGTGATTTGTATTTTTGCGCAGACTTAAGTAGCAATTTGATCGACTGTCTTACTAATAGCGATATTAAGGCTTCACAATAGAAGCAGGAGCGTAAAAGCTGCTTCTCATAGACGCCATTGTTTACAAGACAATTATTTATCATTACTTGAGAAATGTATAAGTTTTTATCACAATTTGTAGTAAAATATAACTAAATATAGAACCAGCAACTTACTAAATAAAAATGTAGTCAAGTATGTAATTTCAATATCGTGTAGGTATGTGATATAATATTATTTAAATAATAATATTTTACATATTTTACGATATTCTGAGGTAATTATTGAGGCGCTTTAAAAATACTCCAATAATATCAACTATTTGCACGATAAACTGATCTGCGTTTTTAGCCACTTGCTTAAAATACAAAATATAACTCAAAAACACTTAATACCTTGACTTCATTTATTATTTATTTGTATTCTGTAATAGTCTGACATCAGGAACAACAGATGTATTTAATTAAAAATGAGAGACAAGGTGAATGGATAAGTGATCCTTATTCGTTCAGTTAAACCTGTCATTCATTCAATAAGCGCCAGAAGAGCTTTAGTGTGGTGTTAATTATTAGTTGCAGCTCCTGTAGCGCTTTTATGCCACTATTATGAAGCTCTAATGGAACTGGAGGTTGCAAAAAGTTGTGCCCCTTTGGCTGCAAAGCGGCCGCATAAGGTCTGCAGTGCACGCTCTGTCGCTTGAGCTTGGCACTTTTGGGAATAATCGGATTAGCTCCAAAGCTCTTAAGCAACTAGTTTGTGCTAGTTGGGTCGGAACTCATAATGTCATTTTAATACAGATTAATATGTTTCATAAAAATCAATAAATATCAATAATAATATAAATAATTTTTTTCTTGAATAAATAACATTATAAATACTTAATTTAAATACTTAGTAATAGTTTTAATACATATTTCTTGTGGGTGTACATGGTTTTTTCTTTCAAATTACATTCAAAACAAACTAAAGAGAAAACTGCAATTTTCGCATTTTTTAAACTTTTAGGATTTGTAAGTAAACTATATGGTCTACAGACGTTGTTTAGTGTTTAAATTAAAGCTAATTATATTTACTACAACATCTTTTCAATTAACTTTACTCGTAAAATGAGTATTTTCCCCGATATCGGGGTTTAAAATTGACCGAATCTTAAAATTTCACTTTTTTGGAATTAATTGTCAATTTTTGGAGAGCTGTATCTCAATAAATATTGAATTTAAAGAGCTAGTTTTGGTCTTAAATTGTAGCAATTTTAGTCTACTTTAAAAAAGTATAGAAAAATATTTTTTTAGAAACGCATAGTTTAAGACTTATATTGAAAAACCCAAAAAAAATGCAAAAATTTCGCGGTTTTTCGAGTGCTACAAAATTAGCACAGGTCTTTCGAAGCTGCAAAATTGAATTTAGACTACTGGTAGTGGTCCTAACAACATATTAAAAAATCAGAACTAGCCGTTCGTTTGCGATTTTAATGTCAAAGGGTATAGCCGTACTTCCATAGGCAAACTGCCCCCGATAGGAACCTCTATCGTAACCTATGTTATATTGTAGAGGGTACTAATAGTAGTTCATTGAGGAGATATTAGCTCTCTATCTTAGTTAATTGAGGAGCTATTTAAAAAAATGTGTCCGGAGACGACTTTTTTTCAAAGTGATATATTTCTGTTGATTTGAAAGCTAGGTAAATAAAACGAATTCCAGTGTTTATAGTACACTCTACAGTTTATTATATAGTATTTTTCTATGAGCCAAGCCTAAATAAAAATATGAAAAAATTGAAAAAAAAAATTTTTTTTATTATTTTTTATCAGATTGAACACAGTTACCACTTTGAAAAAAATATATAATAATTGCCTATATCTTGCCTAACAGCATGCTAAGTTTCATTAAAATCCTAAGGGTGCAACATGTGGAAAAAAATTATTAAAGTAAGTGGACCACCTTATGACCACTTTGTTAGCGCTTTTAAATTGTATTAGAATTTAATTATCTTTGACAAAGTAGCGTTTTGACAGCTTATAAAAAGTATATTAGCGGTTGGTGGTGTTACTAGCCTATTACAGTGTGTTGTCGATCTACTTTTATAGTGACTAGATTATCAAAGTACCCGCGCATGCATGTTCCTACACGATCACAGTGCAAAGTCGTGAAACGCTCTCGCTGTTATTATTAGCGCCGTTTTACTCTTCTTCTTTCTTTCTTTCAAATATATTGTTACGAATGAACCTTATTTCTAGAGCATTAAGGTTCATAATTGCTCGTCACCTAATAAATACCTAATCACCCATCGATGTAAACAACCCATAATGTAAACAACAACAACGCGGCTTTTCTAGAATAAACATCGATAGGGGTGGAACTTTCTAGAAAACGCTTAGTCACGCGGTAACGGGTATATAAAGGGACCGGCGAGCTGACGGAGGGCAGTTCAGTTCTGAGAGCCGAGCGAAATACAAGCGAAGAAAGCGATCACAAGCGAAGAGGATTGGAAGCGAACAAACGTGAAGACTAAAGAGGAAGTCTACAAGAAGATCCGGAGTACCAAGTGGAAAACGGAAGTGCAGAATAAAGTCTGATCAAGGGTCACCAGGTGTTTTATTCCAAATCTTCGAACCCCAGCACGTAACAATTGGTGACAGCGGTGGGATTTGGAAGCTATGCCATTGACTCCGAGAGACGACTTCGGCAGCGAGGGTGTCAAGACCAGGGCCCAGCGTGCAGCGGAATCCAGCCGAGCACCTGTGGAGGAGCACCTGGAGGAACCAGCACCTGGTGGGTCCCCCCAGCTGGCCCCGCCCACTGGCCCCACCCACCAGGCCACGCCTCCTGAGACCACGCCCACCCAATCGGAGGCCCCGCCCACTGGCCACGCCCACCAGACCACGCCTCTTGAGGCCACGCCCACTCAGCCGGAGGCCCCGCCCACTGGCCACACCCACCTGGCCACGCCCACTGAGCAAGCCACGCCCACCGTTGACTTGTCGAGTTTGATGCGGATAATGCAACAACAGTTTGCAGCGATACAGGAAAATCAAGATTGCAAATTTGCAGCGATACAGGAAAATCAAGAAGGGGTGCAGCGGAATGTTTTGTCGGCCGTTCACGAAGTTGGCGGCATGGTGGCTAAATTGCGAAAAGAGTTGGACCTCATGGACGAGCGAGTCACCTGCCTAGGAACGGACATAGATGGTGTGAAGACTGGCCTCACCGAGCTAGAGAAAAAGGTGATACGTCTTGAAACGACAAGACTAACGTCAAGTGGAGCGATGGGCGCAGTTCAGGGACCTAATGTTAAGGTACCCCCATACGACGGTAGCACCTCCTGGCCCGCGTACCGGCAACAGTTTCAGACTGTTGCTACTGCCAACGGATGGACGGACGAACAGTGCTTGACTGCCCTCACTGTCGCATTGAGAGGGCAGGCTCTAACTGTTCTGGAGGCCTTTCCTACTTCAGGCTGTGGATACAAGGAACTGTTGGATGCACTCGAATCCAGGTATGGGGAGCGACATCTGGAGCATGTGTTCCGCGCCCAGCTGCGCGATAGAGTCCAGCGATCTGGAGAGGGTCTCCAGCAATGGGCGTTGGAAATAGATAAGCTTGTGCGGAAAGCTTATCCATCGGCCGACGATAAGATGGTAACCGCAAACATCGTGCAAGCTTTTGTCGATGGAATTAAAGACCTGGAGGTAAGAGCTGCCGTGAGGCTTCGTCACCATGCCTCATTAAAAGAAGCATTGGCGCATGCCTTAGAGGTCGAAGCAGTTCGACACGACATTCGGCAGACTCACAGACTACGTGAAGTTGTCGAGGAGGTGAAAGAGGTTAAGACCTCATTCAGGAAGAACTTTGGCGCTGTGTGCTATAGATGCGGTGAGAAAGGGCATTTGCAGCTGAATTGCCCACAGAAAGAGTCGCAGATGTCCCGACTAATGAAAATAGAGAAACGGTTGGAGGAGCTTGCGAAGAGAGGTGAGGATGCAAGGTCTCAAAATCAGGGAAACTAGTAACAGCCAGGACTAAGGGGCGAGTACTGGCTGGCACGGAGGGAGCCCCAGCAACGGTTATCTCACAGGTATGCAATGGGAACAATTTAGCAATGCCAAGCATGGATAAATCAGGTTCTTGGAAGGATCCTACAGTCTATGAGCTTCTTAAAGACTGCAAAAGCAACCTGACTTATTCACAAAGCATCAAGGCAAAGAAGTTTCTATTACGCTACGCGGACATCTTTTCTAGTCAAGAAAGAAACCCAGGGAGAACATCGTTAGTGCAGCATAGAATCGATACCGGAAATGAGGGACCCATCCGTCAGCGGGCGAGACGGCTACCAATCGCGAAGGAAAAAGAAGTCGAGGATATGCTGAAAGAAATGGAAAGGAACAAAATAATAGAACCATCCGCAAGTCCCTGGTGCTCACCGGTTGTGCTTGTGAAGAAGAAAGATGGAAGCACACGGTTCTGCGTGGACTATAGGCGGCTCAATGACATCACAAAGAAGGATAGTTACCCGCTACCTAGAATCGATGACACTCTAGATACTTTGAGTGGCATGAAATGGTTTTCGACTCTAGACCTAAAATCAGGTTACTGGCAGGTAGAAATCCATCCAAAAGACAAGGAGAAGACAGCGTTTTCAACGGGAAAAGGATTATGGCAGTTTAATGTTATGCCTTTTGGATTGTGCAACGCACCTGCCACCTTCGAACGACTCATGGAATGTGTGCTAGCAGGATTAGTAGGAGATGCCTGCTTGGTGTATCTAGATGACGTCGTTATCATGGGTCGAGACTTCGAGGACCATTTGCAAAACATGGAGCGAGTCTTCGCCAAAATACATGGGGCAAACTTAAAACTTAACCCGAAGAAGTGTCAGCTATTTAGGAAAGAAGTGAATTATCTCGGCCATGTTATCACAAGTGAGGGCATCCAGACTGACCCGGCGAAAATTGAAGTGGTTAAAAAATGGCCTACCCCTAAAGACAAGACAGAGGTAAGGGCATTTTTGGGTTTGTGCTCTTACTACAGGCGTTTCGTCAAGGGGTTTTCTGAGATCGCAAAACCGTTACATAGACTGACGGAAGAGAAAAGACCATTTTGTTGGGATGAAGCCTGTGAGGATTCCTTTTCAAAACTGAAGGAATACCTATGTGAAACACCAATTCTGGGATACCCACAACCGGAAGGCCAGTTTATCGTCGATACCGACGCGAGCAACACCGCGATTGGAGGAGTGCTATCCCAAAAGCAGGGAGATAGAGAAGTCGTTATGGGGTATTTCAGCAAATCACTGTCAAGACCGGAACGGAACTACTGCGTGACACGGAGGGAACTTTTTGCCGTGGTAAAAACATTGCAACACTTCAGCAAGTACCTAATCGGCCGAAAGTTTTTACTACGTACGGATCATGCAGCATTGAAATGGCTACTGCAATTTAAGAATCCCGAAGGTCAAGTTGCTCGGTGGATTGAACAGCTCCAGGAATATGACTTCGAGACTCAACATCGCAGCGGGAAGTCACATGGAAATGCAGATGCACTTTCTCGGAGGCCATGCCCGGAAGAATGCAAACATTGCATCAAACAGGAGTCGACGGAGCTATCATTGAAACTTACCAGGACGAGTTCCTTAGGACCCTGGGAGGATGATGCAATGAAGATGGCTCAAGAGGGTGATGAGGATCTACGGCACATCATCGTGTGGAAGAAAAGAGGAGACGCCAGACCAACATGGAGTGAGGTTGCACCTATGAGCGTTATCACTAAGGCATACTGGGCACAGTGGAGCAGTCTTACTCTACAAAATGGAATACTCTACCGAAAATGGGAAAAGACTAACGGTAGGGAGTTCCATCTTCAGGTAGTCGTTCCGAGAGCCAAGGTACCCGATGTCCTACGTGAAGTGCATGACGGAGTTTCGGGAGGTCATCTTGGCGTCAAGAAGACACTAACGAAAGTACGGGAGAGGTTTTACTGGCTCCATTGTCGGGAGGATGTGCAGGACTGGTGCCGTAAATGTACCATTTGCGCTGCCGTGAAGGGACCGCAGACAAGGAGTAGAGGTAACCTGCAGCTGTACAATGTTGGTGCACCCTGGGAACGTATAGCTATTGATGTAGCCGGACCATTCCCTGTGACTGAATCAGGGAACAAATACTTCATGGTTGTTATGGACTACTTCACTAAGTGGCCGGAAGTATTCGCGATACCTAACCAGGAAGCTACAACTGTTGCAACTAAGCTCGTTGAGGAGGTTATATGTCGCTTTGGTGTACCATTGGAAATCCACTCAGATCAAGGAAGGAACTTTGAATCGCAAGTGTTTCAGGAAGTATGCAAAATTTTAGGTCTGCATAAGACACGCACAACTGCATACCACCCGCAGTCTGACGGAATGGTTGAAAGATTCAATCAGACGCTTGAAAGGCATTTGGCAAAGTTGGTTGACGCCCACCAAAGAGACTGGGACAGGTACATTCCACTGTTTCTCCTCGCCTACAGGACTGCAGAGCATGAGAGCACAAAGGCAACTCCGGCGTTAGTCAATTATGGCAGGGAACTACGGTTACCAGTAGACTTATTGATGGGAGGGTCACCGGATGAACCTTGCACCGTACAAGACTACGTCGCCAATCTGAGAGAGAAAATGCAAGAAATACATGCTACAGTTCGGGAAAACGGATTGCAATCGAGTGAGAACATGAAAACCAGATACGACCGGAAATCGAACACGAGCGGATTCGAGGAAGGTGCCTTAGTCTGGCTGCATAATCCGACTCGTCGAAAAGGGAAATCTCCAAAATTGCAAACCAGATGGGAGGGTCCATGCAAAGTGGTTACCCGTATTAACGACGTCACGTATAGGATTCAACGTCAACCAAGAGGAAAATTTAAGGTTGTGCACATCGACCGCTTGGCAAAACATTACGGAAGCAACAGTGATGCTCGGGACGAGCATCGCTAAGAGGGGGGCAGTGTTACGAATGAACCTTATTTCTAGAGCATTAAGGTTCATAATTGCTCGTCACCTAATAAATACCTAATCACCCATCGATGTAAACAACCCATAATGTAAACAACAACAACGCGGCTTTTCTAGAATAAACATCGATAGGGGTGGAACTTTCTAGAAAACGCTTAGTCACGCGGTAACGGGTATATAAAGGGACCGGCGAGCTGACGGAGGGCAGTTCAGTTCTGAGAGCCGAGCGAAATACAAGCGAAGAAAGCGATCACAAGCGAAGAGGATTGGAAGCGAACAAACGTGAAGACTAAAGAGGAAGTCTACAAGAAGATCCGGAGTACCAAGTGGAAAACGGAAGTGCAGAATAAAGTCTGATCAAGGGTCACCAGGTGTTTTATTCCAAATCTTCGAACCCCAGCACGTAACAATATTATATATATTTTTAATAATACTAATGTGAAAATGTGTGTGTGTAATTATAAATGTGAAAGGGTGGATGTTTGGATGTTTAGATGTTTGGATGTTTGGATGTTTGTTACTCAATCACGCCGCAACTACTGAACCGATTTAGCTGAAATTTTGAACGGAGATAGATTATGCCCTGACTTAAAACATAGGCTACTTTTTATCCCGAAAAATTAAAGAGTTCCCACGGGATTTTGAAAAAACCAAAATCTATAGCTACAGCTATAAGTAGATTACTATAGCAAACTTCCTTGAAAGTAGTTATAAAGGTTAGAAAAGGGAGCGGGAACGGAAACCGGAAATCCACGATTCCCTCGAGATTTGTACAAAACCGAATTCACGCGGGCGAAGCCGCAGGCATTCTCTAGTTTTTAAATATAAACAAATAATACGTCCCTGAATTAGGAATTTGTAAAACGGCGCTAATAATAACAGCGATAGCGTTCCATGACTTTGCACTGTGATCATGTAGGAACATGCATGTGGCGGGTACTTTGATAATCTAGTCACTATAAAAGTAGATCGACAACACACTGTAATAGGCTAGTGACACCCCCAACCGCTAATATACTTTTTATAAGCTGTCAAAACGCTACTTTGTCAAAGATAATTAAATTCTAATACAATTTAAAAGCGCTAACAAAGTGGTCATAAGGTGGTCCACTTACTTTAATAATTTTTTTTCCACATGTTGCACCCTTAGGATTTTAATGTAACTTAGCATACTGTTAGGCAAGATATAGGCAATTATTATATATTTTTTTCAAAGTGGTAACTGTGTTCAATCTGATAAAAAATAATAAAAAAAATTTTTTTTTGCAATTTTTTCATATTTTTATTTAGGCTTGGCTCATAGAAAATTACTATAAAATAAACTGTAGAGTCTACCATGAACACTGGAATTTGTTTTATTTACCTAGCTCTCAAATCAACAGAGATATATCACTTTGAAAAAAAGTCGTCTCCGGACACATTTTTTTAAATAGCTCCTCAATTAACTAAGATAGAGAGCTAATATCTCCTCTATGAACTACTATTAGTACCCACTACAATATAACGTAGGTTACGATATAGGTTCCTATTGGGGGCAGTTTGCCTATGGAAGTACGGCTATACCCTTTGACTGGCGTAGTGCAGTCAAATTTGACTCCAAAAGTGGCTAAAATCGCAAACGAACGGCTAGTTCTGATTTTTTAATATGTTGTTAGGACCACTACCAGTAGTGTAAATCCAATTTTGCAGCTTCGAAAGACCTGTGCTAACTTTGCAGCACTCGAAAAACCGCGAAATTTTCGCACTACTTTTGGTTTTTTCAATATAAGTCCTAAACTATGGGTTTAAAAAAATATATTTTCTATACGTTTTTAAAGAAGATTAAAATTGCTACAATTTAAGACCAAAACTAGCTCTTTAAATTCAATATTTGCTGAGATACAGCTCTCCAAAAATTGACAATTAATTCCGAAAAAGTGAAATTTTAAGATTTGGTCAATTTTAAACCCCGCTATCGGGGAAAATACTCATTTTACGGATAAAGTTAATTGAAAAGATGTTGTAGTAAATATAATTAGCTTTAATTTAAATACTAAACGACGTCTGTAGCCCATATAGTTTACTTATAAATCCTAAAAGTTTAAAAAATGGGAAAATTGCAGTTTTCTCTTCAGTTTGTTTTGAATGTAGTTTGAAAGAAAAAACCATGTACACCCACAAGAAATATGTATTAAAACTATTACTAAGTATTTATATTTAGTATTTATAATGTTATTTATTCAAGAAAAAATTATTTATATTATTATTGATATTTATTGATTTTTATGAAACATATTAACCTGTATTAAAAGGACATTATGAGTTCCGAGCAATATAAGTCGTAAACTACGCATTTTTTTTTTTTAATATTTTCTATACATTTTTAAAGTAAACTAAAATTGCTACAATTTGACACCAGAACCAGTTCTGTAACTTCAATACTTGCCGAGATACAGCTCTCCTAAAATAGAACTTTTTCCAAAAAAAGTGAAAATTTAAGATTTGGTCAATTTTCGACCGCCATCTTGAGGATAATACTCATTATAAGGGTAAAATTATAGTCAAAATGTTGTAGTAAATCTAATTAGCTTTAATTTAAGGGTGGAACGACGTCTCTAGGCCATATAGTTTACTCACAAACCTTAATGAACAATTATAACCAAAAATAATATCTTTGTAATGCAGGTTAATATGCTTCATAAATATCAATAAAATAAGATAAATAAATATTTTTTTTTTCATAAATAACATTATGAATACTATAATAATAGATTAAATGTACATTTCTTGTGGATGTTCATGGTTTTTAGGGTTCCGTACCCAAAGGGTAAAAACGGAGCCCTATTAATGTCACTCGGCTGTCTGTCTGTCTGTCTGTCTGTCTGTCTGTCTGTCTGTCTGTCTGTCCGTCTGTCCGCCGGTCACAGGTCTCTAGCTCGCAGACGAAATGAGTTACAAACCTGAAATTTTGGTATTTAGTGTAAAACGTTAACCCAAAATCAAATATTGAATTAGAAATTGAATTAAATTATTTTTCAGGGGGGCTCCCATACATGAAAAAGGAGCCGGAAAAAAAAAATTTTTCTTTACCCAAGCTTGTGGGGTATCATTGTTTAGAGCTCATTAAGTAGAGTACAAATATATATTTTTTTAATTTTTATCTCAAAAAATAAGGGAATGGGAGGCCATCAAAGTTGTCAGTTTTAGACCATTTTTGTGACGGGGGCTATCTCAAAAACTAAACTAGTTGGGAATATGATATTTCAGTATATTATGTACTATATGCTCTATTTAAACAACAAATACTGAAAACAACGATTTATTAAATAGTTTATAAGCTGTGACCAAAATAAACGAACATTTTTTGGGTTTTTCTTTCACGGTTTGTTGCGATGTCTAGCTCGGAAATTAAATATTTCTTAAACCCAAAATATTATATTGTTCATAATTATGTACGGAACCCTGAAAGAGCGAGGCCCGACTCGCACTTGGCTGATTTTTTTATTTCAAGGTACTCACAAACCAAACTAAGCAGAGCAAATTTACGAAAATTGTTTTCCCATTTTTTGGACTTTTAAGATTTGTGAGTAAACTATATGTCCTAGAGATGTCGTATTACCCTTAAATTAAAGTTAATTAGATTTATTATAACATTTTTACCTATAATTCTACACATGAAATGAGTATTATCCCCAAGATCGCGGTCGAAAATTGACCAACTCTTAAATTTTCACTTTTTTGAAAAAAGTTCAATTTTAGGAGAGCTGTATCTCGGCAATTATTGAAGCTACAGAACTGGTTCTGATGTCAAACTGTAGCAATTTTAGTCTACTTTAAAAATGTATAGAAAATATTAAACAAGAATGCGTAGTTTACGACTTATATTGCTCCCCAACTAGCACACTAGTGGAAATAGCAGCCTATTTTGCAACTTTTAGCTGTACTGTAGCGCTTTAGGGGTTCAGAAAGTGGGTTTAAGTTCTACTATTGCTTTCGTAACTGCTCATAGCTGTAAATATCACTAGGGGTAGCAGACACTGAACCAAATGCCACTTTAGGCTTTATAAGAGTTAATTTTACAACCCATTGCCGTCTATAGCTTTAAAAGAGAGTTAAAACATATATGTTAAAACTTAAAACTGCTATAAAGCTTCTATTGCCGCTGCTGTACGCTTCAGAATTGCATAAATACTTTAATTGCAGACTTTGTAACGGAACTGTATAAAAGACATATTTATTACTGTTCTGCCACTGAAAGTTTCATTGCAGAAGTGATTTGTATTTTTGCGCAGACTTAAGTAGCAATTTGATCGACTGTCTTACTAATAGCGATATTAAGGCTTCACAATAGAAGCAGGAGCGTAAAAGCTGCTTCTCATAGACGCCATTGTTTACAAGACAATTATTTATCATTACTTGAGAAATGTATAAGTTTTTATCACAATTTGTAGTAAAATATAACTAAATATAGAACCAGCAACTTACTAAATAAAAATGTAGTCAAGTATGTAATTTCAATATCGTGTAGGTATGTGATATAATATTATTTAAATAATAATATTTTACATATTTTACGATATTCTGAGGTAATTATTGAGGCGCTTTAAAAATACTCCAATAATATCAACTATTTGCACGATAAACTGATCTGCGTTTTTAGCCACTTGCTTAAAATACAAAATATAACTCAAAAACACTTAATACCTTGACTTCATTTATTATTTATTTGTATTCTGTAATAGTCTGACATCAGGAACAACAGATGTATTTAATTAATAACCGGCCAAGTGCGTGGCGGGCCACGCGCAGTGTAGGGTTCCGTAGTCACAATCCTCGGAAAACAGGTATAACTCCTTAACCTGTGAACCCTACTTAGCCGTGATAGTTTTCCTTTAAAATTGATTATATACCCTACTGCTGTGAATTTTTTCAAGTTCCTATATACTGCCATTTGGCTGATAGAGGGGGGGGACACTTGACTCTAATAAAAATTTGCACTTTAAAACATTATATTTTACAAACGGATCTAGAAATCGAAAAATGATGTTCCCACACCCACAGTATTTTTAAAAGACCTATTCAACGATACCCCACACTATGGGGTAGACGAGAAAAAAAATATTCATCCCCACTTTACATGTAGGGGAGCTACCCTAAAAAAAATATTTATCAAAATTTTATTTCACCACTTTGTCGGCGTGATTAATATTTATACTCATGCCAAATTACGGATTTCTAGCACTAATAGTCTTTGAGATTAACCGAGGACGGACGGACAGACGGACAGACGGACAGACGGACAGACGGACAGACGGACAGACGGACGGACATGGCGAAACTATAAGGGTTCCTTGTTTACTACGGAACCCTAAAAATGAGAGACAAGGTGAATGGATAAGTGATCCTTATTCGTTCAGTTAAACCTGTCATTCATTCAATAAGCGCCAGAAGAGCTTTAGTGTGGTGTTAATTATTAGTTGCAGCTCCTGTAGCGCTTTTATGCCACTATTATGAAGCTCTAATGGAACTGGAGGTTGCAAAAAGTTGTGCCCCTTTGGCTGCAAAGCGGCCGCATAAGGTCTGCAGTGCACGCTCTGTCGCTTGAGCTTGGCACTTTTGGGAATAATCGGATTAGCTCCAAAGCTCTTAAGCAACTAGTTTGTGCTAGTTGGGTCGGAACTCATAATGTCATTTTAATACAGATTAATATGTTTCATAAAAATCAATAAATATCAATAATAATATAAATAATTTTTTTCTTGAATAAATAACATTATAAATACTTAATTTAAATACTTAGTAATAGTTTTAATACATATTTCTTGTGGGTGTACATGGTTTTTTCTTTCAAATTACATTCAAAACAAACTAAAGAGAAAACTGCAATTTTCGCATTTTTTAAACTTTTAGGATTTGTAAGTAAACTATATGGTCTACAGACGTTGTTTAGTGTTTAAATTAAAGCTAATTATATTTACTACAACATCTTTTCAATTAACTTTACTCGTAAAATGAGTATTTTCCCCGATATCGGGGTTTAAAATTGACCGAATCTTAAAATTTCACTTTTTTGGAATTAATTGTCAATTTTTGGAGAGCTGTATCTCAATAAATATTGAATTTAAAGAGCTAGTTTTGGTCTTAAATTGTAGCAATTTTAGTCTACTTTAAAAAAGTATAGAAAAATATTTTTTTAGAAACGCATAGTTTAAGACTTATATTGAAAAACCCAAAAAAAATGCAAAAATTTCGCGGTTTTTCGAGTGCTACAAAATTAGCACAGGTCTTTCGAAGCTGCAAAATTGAATTTAGACTACTGGTAGTGGTCCTAACAACATATTAAAAAATCAGAACTAGCCGTTCGTTTGCGATTTTAATGTCAAATTTGACTGGCGTATAGCTCGAATTCGAATCATTCGGCGTTGTGTCAAATTGTAGCTCATCGGAAATGTATTTTCATATCAAAAGAATGAAAATTAAAAAATAATTTCTTCTTTCATTTAAGGTAAGGTAAAAGTACATACATCGCTTGTCATGTAGCACCAAGTACCAACTTATTAGATCAGCTCATACGCTTGCGCTAAAAAAATCATTTTCTTTTCAGTACCTACCTAACTAGAGTTATTGTTATTTGAAACACGTAGGAATAATTTTAGCAAACCTTAAATTGTTTTAAAGTTGCTCATGTCTAAATTTTATCTCAATGTAGACAGAGAGATATTATATTACTAGAGCGTATAATATCACACAAAATGACTCAAATCGCGCTGATGTCTTAGACAACAGTCGTGCTTTTTGCTTCAAAAGTGATTGACACAATGCGTAGGTGAGGTAGCTATTATAAAAATAGCGCTTTCGCAATGACATTTAAATCAATAATTTTTTACTTAATACGATAATGTAACAAGAATAATTATAGAGATATACCTAAATATTTTATTAGTTCGAAACTTACGTCTCTGTACTTATACTTTCTGTAGGTACTCATTTGGTAGGAGCTGAGATCTGTTTTGACTACGAGCTTTGCTCCTCTATACATAGTTATTGTATCTCAGTGGATGTAGAACGTTTTGCAAGAGTCTCATAAATCAACCCTTACCGTTACTTTTGAGGGGTTTACGCAGCTCAGCACTCCAGACTATTACGTTTAACACGTGTGACCCGTGATAATGCAAAAATTAATAATATATAATTAATCTATCAATCTATACATATAATAAAATCGTAGAATTGCCGTATCTGTACATTGAAGATTTTTGCAAAATAATAACTGGGGGGTGTTAGGGATAAGTAATAGAACGTAAAAAACCTATTTTTGAAATTTTTGTCTGTTTGTCTGTTTATCTGTTTGTCTGTATGTTTGTGCGAGCATCACGTAAAAACTATTGAATGGATTGAAATAAAATTCGGCATGATTTAAGTTAAGATACTTTTTATCGCGAAATTCAGCACGGTTCCCTTGGGAGAGGGGATGAAAGTCGAAATGTGTGCTTAGCTGTAATTCGTTAACGGGTGGTCTGATTTCATTCATTCTTTTTTTGTTAGAAAGGAAATACTTTAAAGATTACAGGCTTATCTCTGAAAGGCAGGACCGATTTTGATGAGACTTTTAATGACGGATGTTTACATTTTGATCTACCTATACATCCGCCAGTAAACTTTTAACAGTTTTTAGCAAGATATGAACTCAAGCTTAGGAAAAAACAAAATGATTCTCACAGGATTTTTAAAAACCAATATCCACGCGAACGAAGTCGCGGGTGTCCGCTTGTTAATAATATTAATGTTGAATAGGGTTTTTGACGTCTTATAAATCGATGAACGTCACTAGTATCTATATCTGTAAGTAGGTACCTTAATTTGTAATTTTTTCATCACAAATCAAGGTACTTAGTCACCTCCTGTTTACAACCTCACAGAAAATAAATTAAAACTAACCAAATAAGTAATCTTCCTACAAAAAGCTCTTGAGCAATGTCCTAATGAACCTAATAAGTAGGTAGGTACTTATCACTTTCCCCATTTTTAAACCATATAAGTACTCGTACCTAAATTCCTTTGATAAAATTAACATAGTTAATAGTTTTTTGTAGGGAAATAGAATAAGAATAAATAAAGAAAACTTAGCTTCGGTTATCAAGTACGTATGCGCTTAAATAGTTATTTTATTACGTGCCAGAGGCCTAAAACGAGAAGACAGCTGTAAATCAGCAGACATCTTGCAGAACCCTCGTTCTTTTTGGGTTATCTTATCAGCGAATTTTGTTAAGTTCGTCGTTATGGTTGTCGTAAAAAAGTTTACTTATTTTTTGTTCCTAAAAATAATGTTCACAGATTGTTAGATTTTTTACATTGGTACTAAAAACATCCTAAAATAATTTACATTTGAATTTGTAATGTTCAAAAGTGAGTATCTATATCTACATGTACTTAGGATAAAACGGAAATAAGGACTTTACATCTATACAGAAAATATACCTACTATCGTAATTCGTAACTAAGCTCTCTGTCTAAATACATGAGATTTGCCTACAAGGTTCTCTTTCATAGATCCTTCATTAAGAGAGAATTTTTAGTAATTCCCACGGGATTTTACAATGTCATGAAATATACCAATAGAAAAACATCAAAATCATTCAAGAAGTAGGTATGACACCAAAGAGTTCCCAAGAGGGAGTAACGCGAAATATTATTACTCGTCAAGACGGCCGCGCCTACTGGCTATGTGTGCGTGACCTCGGTAATCGCGCCGTGTACGATACAACCTCGAATCGCATATGTGTGCGCGCCTAGGGATACCGGTTATTTGGACAATTGCACAATTTTTATAGATAAATCAAGTATGGTGTAGGATAAAATTTTGTTTTTATTAATTATTTATCTTTAATCTACGTGTGTGTAAAACTGTTTGTTTAATGTAAATCAATAGTTTGCCATGGAAACAGCATTAGTAATTACTTTATTACAGAATATTCATTAGGTATCTACCTCATTATTTAAATATCGGCTGGACCGATTCTGATGGAATTTTTGGTGTGTGTTTGTGTGGGTAAGAAGGCCATCACCACTTCATTATAATCATGTAATCATATTATATGTATAATATTATGCTATTTTTTATTCCCTATGGTGAATACGTAATTTATTAAAATAAAATTCAAAATATTGTTAATATACAATTTATTATTAATCTTAATAAACTTTTATACCTGATCAGCAAGCGAGGGTATTCAACAACGCCGAGAGTTTGATCATAATATTATTATCAATGCGTACGTGCATCATAAAATATAATATTTTTACAACACAATAATAAGTAAGAACAATGAAAAATTAAAAGTTGCCATTTTCCACTAAAAATAAAATTATTTTTAGTGGAATAAAATATTCCGGGACTTCCCTATATTTGTGGCAAATTACCTCAATACTGGCAACAAATTGATTTTATTAATAAAATTATTAATGTTCACACGTATATCATACAACAATATATTTTTGCACAATAATGTGCAAAATACCACAATGCTCAGCTGGTATCACCGGCCAGTTCGACGTACCTATGAAACATCGAAATTAAAAATCCTATTTTCTCAAAAAACCATACTCAAATGTAAAAACTTACTGATGATATGAGATCTTCGACCTCTTATTTTGTTGTGAAGGATAATTACGACATAATTTCACCGCACAAACCGGCATATTTTTTTATTTTTCGGGAGCTGTTTACTGCGTAGTTTATTAAGTGACACTGAAGTAGGTGAGAACGATCCTACCAATTTAAGTGAACATTTTTTAGGGCGCACTCGTGAGTTACATTATCAATCTGGCCATGTGGATAATCAAAGTATGACACATTAGTTACTTGCCTAATTGGTTGGTTAAAATAAATTGTCTAGTAGTACTACCTACTAGGCAGTATAGGCACACACCACACACATCGATGCCGTCGGCATGGGAGGGCATCAGTGCTTTCTAGTGGTCTGTGATGCTTTCGTTATTTCCATCGATCATATAAATGGTAATTTTATTTAGATATATACGTAGAAGTACGACTACCTATAGTGGGTACTTGAAAGATGTTAAAAAATACACAAAAATTTAATTACCATTTCCGTTTAGGTTTCGGGGTTATTTAGGATTAGTTAGGGTTATTTAGGGGTAGGTCCGATCTAAAAAAAATAAAGATTTTAGAGCAATGTATGAAAAACTTTCCATGGAAAATATTGTTTCCAATAATTTTTCTATTTTCTAGCTCCTTTTCAGTTATATTTCTTGTATGTTGAGTAAATACTTAGTAGTAAGTAAGTAGATACTTATATATTTTTCTCCATTAGGTAACTTAGACAAATTATCGATACAACCAGACGTGCAAACTCTTTTAAATTCTCACGCTTCCAACCAAAATACAACTATTTAAAGTCATATTGAAACAAAAAACCCGACGGCCGGCGTTACGAAAGCCAAATGAAAATAAACAATGGAAGCATAAATTCATAATACCTTTAGGGTTACCAATTACCATAGATTTTAATATTAAAATGGGAAATACTTACGTATAATTACGTATACATCAATCAATTAAATAACGTTACCAGAAATACGCGGGTACGTACCTACGTAATTGCTGAAAGATAAATAATTAAACTATAATATAATTACATCTATAGGTACTAATATAATAAAGCGGAAGAGTTTGTTTGTTTGAACGCGCTAATCTCAGGAACTACTAGACCGATTTCAAAAATTCTTTCACCGTTGGATATGTATGTGATCCTTGAGTGCTATAGGCTATATTATATTATGTACCACGGGCGAAGCCGGGGCGGACCGCTAGTATTCAATAAATAAACTCGCTATAGGGCTATTAAACTAGGTTATTACATTTTAACAAAACTCACAACTAAAATTTTAGATATGCCAAGTAGGTATTTTATTGTCTGGCTAAAAGGGTGGATAAGGTTAATTGAAAAAAAAAAAATCACCAAAGTAAATACGAAATACATATTATATCATACTTATAATAAAACCTTGAGCTATTATATACTAAACGTACGTGAGATAGAGATGTAAATTATTTGTTACTAGAATTACCTTTTCTTTGGATTGGAACTGAAAATTATGTTTAATCTAAAAAAGTGGAATTGTTTTCTAAAATTAAATATCCAAACATTTATTAACATCAATTCTGAAAAATAAAATTACCCACTTGAATAATTTATTTTTGTACCTTTGTTCTTTTAATACAACCTGGAGTAAGTAGACAAACACGTCATAAATTCGTATAGAAATGTGTTTATTTTCTAAACTATAGTTTTATTAAAATCGTTCGTAAATTAAAATCGTAATGGGATCGAAATAAACTTATCTATAACGATTTCAATATAAAATGTATGCCTGTAGGGTAACCATAAATAATTTTCCTTACATTTTCCTTTGAAGAGAATTTATTGTATATCTACTATATAAAAATAAGTCGGGTTTTCCTTCCTGACGCTATAACTATAGAACGCACGAACCGATTTCCACGGTTTTGCATTCGTTGGAAAGGTCTTGGGCTCCGTGAGGTTTATTAATCTTATTAGAATAAAAAACTTTTCTATTCTATTCTATTATAGCAAAGAAAACACGCGAACGAAGTCGCGGGGGTCAGCTAGTTTGTTATGGTTTTAAAGTAGTGGATGTTTTTATTAATTTAGCATGTACCTAGTTGTCAAATCAATATGTCAGTATGTTTGGCCTTAATGGTTTGGTTGGATTTACTTACCAATTTTACCGTTTAACCGGAATAGTGAAAAGGTATGGGCTTTAAATATTCTGGCTAAGACTGCAGCTCAATATTTTATTTAAAATAAAAGCTGTCTAATAAGACTTACAGATATAGCTGTGATAGCCTAGTGGTTAGGACGACCGACTTCTAATCGGAGGTTGTGGGTTCGATCCCGGGCACGCACCTCTAACTTTTCGGAGTTATGTGCGTTTTAAGTATTTAAATATCACTTGCTTTAACGGTGAAGGAAAACATCGTGAGGAAACCTGCATGCCTGAGAGTTCTCCATAACGTTCTCAAAGGTGTGTGAAGTCTGCCAATCCGCTTGGCCAGCGTGGTAGACTATGGCCAAAACCCTTCTCACTCTGAGAGGAGACCCGTGCTCTGTAGTGAGCCGGTAATGGGTTGATCATGAAGACTTACAGAGGTATTTATTTAATTAAAAAATTATAATGATAATTTTTCCATGCCACAGGACATTGAAATTGGAATTTTGTGATCCTACATAAAAGGAAATAGGTAGGTATAGAGTTACCTAATTATATTTTTCAGCTTACATTGTGAAGCAATGTCTCAAAGTATGGTCACCACTTGAGAACCAGTGCGTCTTCGAAGTGCCGCGATATTGCTAAGCAAAATAAACGTTTGGACGGTCGTACGTTTATTATTCTTATATTTAATTTTGAATCCGTCTGCTCTGAGTGGCGGGAGAGCTTTGAAGTATCATTTTTGAATGTTTGTTTCTTTGACGCGCTTTGTTGATACCTCTTTGTGGAGTTTTCCATATTTTCATAACTGTCGGTTTGGTTTGAATTGACATGTTACTGATGAAAACGGTTTGAACTTTGCAATCATACTTACTCAGGCAGCGATTACTTTGCATAAGGTGTCAGATCTCTGAAGCATCAAGAAGGCAGGGTCGTGTCTTACACGGAGCATTGTCAACAGTTTTGTAATTTTGTACCAAGGAAGAACTGTGCAAAGTCGACACTGCTGTAGTTTACAACAATTACTTACTCTGTTTGCTACTCTAACATCCCACAACTTTTGTTATTTTTATTATTGATTTGTATATTATCTGCTGAATACGAATCATACTTCATATAATATTTGCGGGGTTTTGGAAAGAAGTTCCTTATCGCGCGTTGCGAAAGGGGGCTAGACGGAAAAAATTAAGACCAAAAGTTGTAACGACACTTTTGATATAGTTGTAAGCCGTGCGGCGTGCGCGTGTTTCTCTGTCTGTCTCTCTCTCTCTCTCTCTCTCTTATAGAAAGCAAGCCAGTTATTTTCGTTTCGTCTTTCTATTTGGCATTGAACATTGTGGAACTTCATTCCATCCGGGTGTCCCTTAACACCTCTCAAGTTTTTTATTTATATTTGGGATACCTAGGACCTTATACTGTAAAACAGTACCTAACTAATCAAATAATAATCAATTGTCTATGTCGTAAGCGATAAGGTTCAGAGTACGGTCAGTAAAGTACACACGCTCGGTTCTCATGAGGATCGCGGATCTGCTATAATAAACACAATACTTATGCTGCACTGATACGTCATGATTTATTTCTTTTAACCTAATATAACAGTGGCCATTAAAATTATGTAGTTTTTAACAGTAATCTAGGATTTTGAGCTTCATTTATTTGCGACACTTATACGACACACATGATGTACCTACCATGCTGCGTCTACAATAGTAGGTACCTACCTGTATCATTTAACTAAATAACTAATGTACTATATTATATTTATAGAAATATGGTATTGGAGATATTGTTTGGCGGTAAGCAGAAGTGAGGTAGGATCACTATCGTTGACAGTTGAAACTAGGTAGGTAAAGCTTATTATAATAAATAAATAAATACATGTTTTGTTGCAATCGCACAGGGGATAAATTAAAAACGCATCTTGGTAATCAACAAAAAATATATAACCAACTATAACGGAACAATGTGCTGCAATTTGTAAAATGTCCGGGCTACGTTCTGGCAGTTTGATTTACACCCCGGACAGGTCGTCACTTCCCGCCCCACGTCATAACTCCACCGACGGAGGACAAATTAGTATAGAGAAGTGTTTTCTAAGGCAGCCTTTGGACCACTAATCTGGCATCAAATCAATCCACTCTTTGAACAGTTTAATCGTATATGAAGTGTGGGTTGATAGATTAATAGTAATGAATAACTAGATATACTTAATATATTTATTTAAATTATTGGCTTTAACTTCGTCAATCTATCTATGTTCACGGATTGAACTGGTGCCTGATTGATCATCACACTATTACAAAAACTAATATAAATTGGTATAAAACAGTTTGAATTAACATATAATTCGATTAAATGTTGAAGCAATATTTTATACTAGCTGACCCCCGCGACTACGTTCGCGTGTTTATAGGTTTTATATAGGATCGGATCGGATCCCATAATTCTTTTATATACCTAAACTAAATGAAGTTACTACTTATAACATCACCTATCTGCCATTGAAAGTTCCGTCAAAATCAATCCAGCCGTTTCGGAAATTAGCTGGAACAAATAGACAGATTGACAAACATAAATTTAAATGCATACCAGTTTAAAATAAGCCGTACGTTCAAAGATCCGGGTCCCAAGTTATTTGAACCAAATAAATGTCTGTCATTTCTGAACTAAAAAACCTATGACCTTGAAATATTTACGGAACAATACTTAAAGTACTACCTTTCAAATAAAAAAAGAATGAGTGAAATCGAACTACGTGTTAATGAATTACAGCTAAATACACGTTTTAACTTTTTTCCCCTCTCCCAAGGGAACCGTGCTGAATTTCGGGATAAACAGTATCCTATGTCCTACCTCAAAGTATAAACTCAAATCGTACCAAGTTTCATTCGAATCCATTTAGTAGTTTCAGCGTGATGCTCGGCCAAGATACAGACAGACAGACAAAAATGAAAAAAAATGCAGTTTTGGATTCAGTATCGATTACAGAGTGCCCTCCAATAACATTTTTCAAAATATTTTCAATGTACAGAATTGGATCGGTTACAGTTTTATCTATTACTAGCTGATCCCCGCGACTTCGTTCGCGTGGATATAGGTTTTTATGTAGGATCGGATCGGATCCCATAATTATTTTATGTACCCTAACTAAATGTAGCCTAAGTTACTCCTTATAACATCACCTTTCTGCCATTGAAAGTTCCATTAAAATCGATCCAGCCATTTTGGAAATTAGCTGGAACAAATAGACAGACCGACAAACAAACGCACATCAGTTTAAAATAAGCCGTACGTTCAAAGATCCGGGTCCCAAGTCATTTGAACCAAATAAATGTCTGTCATTTCTGACCTAAAAAACCTATGACCTTGAAATATTTACGGTACAATACTTAAAATACTACCTTTCTAACAAAAAAAGAATGAGTTAAATCGAACTACGCGTTAGTGAATTACAGCTAAATACACGTTTTAACTTTCTTCCCCTCTCCCAAGGGAACCGTGCTGAATTTCGGGATAAAAAGTTTTATTCGAATCCATTCAGTAGTTTCGGCGTGATGCGCGGCCAAGATACAGACAGACAGACAGACAGACAGACAGACAAAAATGAAAAAAAATTCAGTTTTGGCTTCAGTATAGATTATAGAGTGCCTTCCAAAATAAATTTTCAAAATATCTTCAATGTACAGAATTGGATCTGTTATAGTTTTATTATTATCTATTACAGAAGATAGATATTTAAATCTTTCAACGTCATATCGACATTCCTTTATTCTGTAATTTTTTAGAAGGCCGTGTTCTACATCACTATGCAGAATACGGCCTTCTAAAAGATCACCGAATAAATTATCAAAAAATGTAATGTGAAAAAATTATATAAATAGAAGAAGATAGATAAATAGTTGAGTACCTAACATAAATTTAATACAAACTTATTTTATGCTACCTTAAGTCAACGACCAAATAAACCACACACACCCGACACAATTTTAAGTTGTATAATATTATGGGTATAATTCAAACTTGAAGCCCTTTCCATAATAACTAGCCCCTGTAATTAAGTGTTCCAAAAGTTATATTTTTACTGTGAGAGCGGGGAGGATTTATTTGTTTGACGTTTAGTGGAATTTGTTTCAATAAACAAAAATATGGAATAAATAACCCCAGCACTTAGGTTACACTTATTTTAGAATTATAAATTGGGCATCTTTATTTAGAACTCAGATTCATTTTGCGCAATGACATAATCGAAGAATTTAAACATGTCGAATTATAAGAAAGTCGAATTGCAGCGTGAGTTCTTTCTGAGTTCGATTCTTGTCTGAGATGAAACTTGACAACTTATGTCTGCAATTTTTTCAAAAATACCACATTAAGTAGGTAGGCATATCACAGTACCTACAGTTAGTTTAACTTTTGCCTACTTCAAGAAATTCACTGATTTATTTAAATTAATGTCGAATCATTACATAGTATAAAACAAAGTCGCTTTCTCTGTCCCTATTTCCCTATGTATGCTTAAATCTTTAAAACTACGCAACGGATTTTGATGCGGTTTTTTTTTTAATAGATAGAGTGATTCGAGAGGAAGGTTTATAAGTAGAAAAATTGGACCCGGTAGGTGGCGCTAATAGCGGGCAGGACGACGTCTGCCGGTTCCGCTAGTATAATATATTAAGCAACTAAATAAAAAGTTCATTTATAACTAAGTACCTAAATATATAACTATTTTATTACCCACGTCGGAACTGAGGTGAGGTTGCTTGTATGTACGTTCTCTTAAGTTACTGGATTGAATGCGGAACTTTTAATCAGCGAGTTCAGAGACATTTTTACTATTATGGTTTATAGCTGCCATCTTGGAGGGCCGCAGTAGTGGATTTAATTTTTTTATTTTGTCGCTTGTCCTTTAAAAAAATCTAATCTGAGCTCTATAATATGTCTAAAAATAAGATGCAGCACATAGCGTAAGGGATCGGTTACAGTTAACGAGGCCCGAAACACAAATCACCATTAGCGCTCGCGACGGACCGTGAGCGATGCGCGAAAACACAATATTCGAAATTCGAATAGGGAAGCTTCTAAAGTTACATACATTTTCATATTACCTCTTGAACGTTCACCGTAAATTAATTAAACTACTTTCTACAATTAAATCAAATGAATCAAATCAGAAATGAGAAGATCAGTAGAAGATTAAATAACCGACATAGGTAGCTGAATGAATTGCGAAAATGAAGTGGCAATAGACGGAACTTGCGGGCACATACTCGTAGTTCGAGGAACCGATGCAGCACCTTAGGAGCATCCCAAAATGCTGCATTGAAGATATCGCACCCGAGAGAGCAGTGTTGACAGAACCCCTTACTTGGTGGATAGATGAAATCAAACAATTCGGTAAGGAAGTCACTAGATACAAGTTGCTCAAGACCCACCACCACCAGTACAGCCTTTTTAACGTCCCACTGCTGTGCACAGGCCTCCTCTTTCATAGGAGAGAGGGATTTAGAGCTTAGACCCGCCACGCTGCTCCAATGCGGGTTGGTGAGCTATGGCTGCAGTCAGCACCCAGCAGTTGACATAAACAACAGTGACACGACGAAATGAAATAAACGCAGACATTATCGCAAGTTTCAGCTAGTATACCGAACAAGTTGCAAGGCTAATGGCGATTGTCACAAAAATTAGCCCGACGCGACATCGAACTGTCGTCGATGAGACTGCCACGTTCATTTCAAAACTAATTGTAACTCATTTATCAAATCGGTGAGATGTAGGCGTGAACAGTACAAATGGCTTACCGGTAGTCCGCTGAAAGAAGCAGAACTATCTGTTGTGATTGCTGAATAAAGGTTGCCAAATTTATAACGTTAGTGACATCGGCAGTGGTTTGCCAATTGCAATTTAGCAAACTGCAATATAAATATCCTTAGTTCGATTAAGCTGATTTAAGTTCCAAGTTTAGATATTTTGGTGTATATATTGTAAAATTTCCGATCCTGACCACTGTGTACAAACGTATTTCAGGAGAGCGAGGTGTGAAATTAGTATGCGATTTGCTAACTATTAGAATTTGGTTAAATCTTATTTATTTGATACAATCATGCTATAGAATAATAAACTGTAATCAATCTATAGAAACAAATCTCAATTAAAGACAAATGTAACTTCCTCTGCTTTAGATTAATAAAATTGCTGATTACGAAGGTTGTACAATGGGACTGGTTTAAATCACACATTATAGTGTTTCTATTTGTCAAAGTCGGTTAAGAGAATGAAACCGGCCAAGTCTTAAGCTCTTAATCTTATTGATATATTACATAAGATTGAAACATCTGGCAGCCCTGAAGATATCGAGAAGTTAATCGCGAATATCGGAGCCGAGAATAGCCCGTGGTTGGCAGCATCAGTCAATCAGCGGTCACAACAACGCAGGGAACCGACAGGGGCATCTACCGTGCACGCAGCGTTCCTAGAACATCTATGGATCTGAAATCGAAACAGGAAAGCGAAATTTGTTTGGCTACAACACATTAGCCGCTATTGTACTGATTATGCGTTTATTTATGTCAGCTATTTCGTGCAACTTGTTGAATGGCATAGCTGAGATGAAAACGTACATAATATACATAGATACAGTGAAGAAAATACATACATACCTACGAGTTTGTTAAACCGGGTGAAACGATGAAGATTTTTGTAAAATGCCTGTTTATTATTGTACTATTCGAAAGGGGTAAGTTCTCGTCCTATAGTCATCTGGAGCACCAATTTTGGTTGAGCAGATTAAATAAATGAGAGAACAGAGCACTCTCAAGCTTGGTAATCGTCTTAGTCGTTGTCGTTTTGATAGACGTCGACTGCTATCTATCGATATGTAGATATCTCTAATCTCTTGCAAGGATACGGTGTTCAGCGGCTTGCAAGTTGCAGCGATCAGTTTGGTAATAGCCTTAATAGGCCTTCTACTTACTCATCCTTAGCTAAGGTTCGCGTAGAGTAGGGGATAGTTGGACAGATACTCTGGATCACTCTGCAAGTCTAATGATTACGATTTGCAAAGTGTGATAAAAATAGTTGCTTATTCACTGGCATTTTCTCGGTGATGCGTGTCGATCGGCTTGTTAACGAGCAATGCTCGCGATGTTGACATCAAGGGTGATCAAAGTAAGACGCTCGTGTTAATTTGTTAGCCTTTACATTGTCTATTTGTAATCACCGAGTTACTCGTTAGTCGTATCCGTTGAGTGGTAGGAGGTTCTTGGAAGAAGTACTCGTTAATGTTTGTATTTAGGAGCGTCTATTCCATGAGGGTATGAGAGTTGACCGTTTCGTGAAATGCATTTGCGTCATTCATTGAATGATAAATAAATTTCTGTTGGAAGAAAGTCGTTCGGATTCTTTCTAGGCTCCAGTTGCATAGTACTTATTTAATGGTAAGTATATACAAACGGTATCCAGGTGGAATGTAAGGCAGCTTTAAAATCTCAGTCTGGAATCGTACAGTTGATATAACTGTAGCGAACATAATATTTTGCAAACTTTTCTTTACTTACTCAGCTAAGCGCCTAAAGTGCCAACACGAAGAGTCAAAAATTCTAGAAAAATTAAATTTTCTGTGTGAGCTCAAAGCATACAACTTGGTAAGTTTTTAAAGTTTATAAGTCCGAATACAAACACAAATGAATTGACGGTTTGTTTGGACGTAGCATTTTAATAAGGAATTTGTTTATATTTGTTCGGGTAATATGTATCGTATGAGGGTGCGTAAATCAAACGCGTCTCAGAAACTCGGAGCTGCGCTACACGTGTTGTTACAACGTAGGGTTGGTACGGCCAAGTTTATATTTCTCATAGCATGGCACTAATAACCTGTTTCCATATATCTTTCTACCTATATTCTTGAATTTTATTCTCGTTGTCTCATCTCTTAACCCATCTTACAGGTCCACAGTCGAAAATACTTAGATATCTTGTAGGTAGAGATTTCCACATAACACGGTCTTTTACCGCTTGCGAAGCGGTTCTCAGCGATTCGCTAGAGACCGTACTTTTCGTAACCTAAGATAACGCAACTTCTTTTCTTCTTCATCTATAATGTGCGTCATCAATTTTTACTTGAAACAAATTACAGTCGTTTGATAACGTTTCTACTTTCTTTCCTTTTGATTGTTGCTGTGCAATTAGATGGTAGATAGGTATAACCCGCGGCACGTACATCGAACACTGAAGGAACGTGGAGGGGGTAAGCTATTGTATTACGTGCGTGACAGTTCCCATACGCAGATCTACCCTCCACGTTTCATTCAGTGTTCGATGTAAGTACGTGCCGCGGGTTATATTGCACATAAGAAATATTGGTATTTGGTAGGAACTTTTATTTTTTTAATCTAAGCTATCATAAGTATCTAACATATATATTTATGTTTTTGAACACATACGAGCCATGAAGTTGTTTTAATACAATGTTTATTGCTTACCCAACACCCCTAACGGCTGCAACCGGAGCGGCGCCCGCGCAGCTAGATTTATCGCGGTCAATCAATGCGGATTTATTGTTAAGGAAGCGTTCCCTCCTTTTGTTACAACAGATAATAATAGTACCACTATTATAATTGGACGCTCCACCACCTGAGCACCGGTTATATTGTAATTATGGTGACATTAACGTCTCTATTCATTTATTAATTGCTACATTCGCGAACTCGTTTTGCTCCTACTTGATAATTATTGCACTTTATTTTAACGACAACGAATTCATATTTGTTTGCTTGTATCAAATGTTTATTTTTAACCCCCAACGCAAAACGACGGGGTGTTATAAGTTTGACGTGTCTGTGTGTGTGTCTGTCTGTGGCATCGTAGCTCCCGAACGGATGAACCGAGTTTGTTTTTTTTGCTTGATAGGTGAATTAGTCGAGAGTGTTCGGTCCAAGATGGCCGCCGCCACAAAATTGTGGATTACATAAGTATGTAAAAAATATGTAATCCGCCATTTTATGGCGGATGCGCACACACACACACACACACAGAGACAGACACGTCAAACTTACAACATCCCGTCGTTTTTGCGTTGGGGGTTAAAAATAGGATAAATCGACATTGTATCAATGCATTTGGCAAGAGCCCTGTCATTATGGCAATTAGAGTGGAACCGGCGTATGTCAAACACCACAATTTAGATGCGTAGGATTTCAATTTATGGGGATCAATAGTAAAATAATTCGTCTATAAATCAGGCATTTCGGGATCGATATAAACAAAAACGGATAGACGGCGAATGAGATTCGAGAAACAGTAGTTAATATAACACTACAATGATTCTAAAAAAAGAAAAAATATACGCGCAAAATTCTAGAATTAAACATCGCGTACCCTACCATAGTTATCAACTAACAAAGATCATCAAAAATTTTCACCAATGTTTCATCCAATAATAAATTATTACTGTATACCCGCATGTATAGATACCCGCAACTTCGTCCGCGTGGATTTAGGTTTTTGAAATCCAGCGGAAACTCTTTTTTTTTCCTAAGCTCCTTTGAGCTCATACCTTGCTAAAAACTGTTAAAAGTTCACTGGCGGATGTTTAGGTAGTACATCAAAATCCGCCAGTGAAAGTCCCATCAAAATCGATCCAGCCTTTCAAAGATTAGTCGGCAATATTTAAAGTATCTCCTTTCTAACAAAAAAAGAATGAATGAAATCGAACCACGTGTTAATGAATTACAGCTAAGTACACATTTTGACTTTCATCCCTTCTCCCAAGGGAATCGTGCTGAATTTCGGGATAAAAACTATCATATATGTTACTCCGTAGTATTAACTTAAATCATGCCAAGTTTCATTTCAATCCATTCAGTAGTTTTAGTGTGATGCGCGCACAAACATACAGACAAACAGATAAACAGACAAAAATTTCTAAAATAGCTTTCTTGCGTTCTATTACTTATTCCTAACATCCCCCAGTTATTATTTTACAAAAATCTTTAATGTACAGATACGGCAAGTCTACGATTTTATTATATGTATCTAATAGAAGATAGAAGATAGATTACCAGAGCGTACCTACTTATTCATATAGGAAAGAGCTTTAATTATTATTAGACTTCGTAAAGCTTCATCTTGTAGCAATTCACGGTACTTATCTAACTAATTAGGTAAGGACTAAGGATATAGGAAGGCAGAGACCAGTGTAGTTGAAAGTAGTAGTTAGATCGTTTATCCGATGCGACCATCAAGATGAAAAATACAAAGATGCGTCGAAAATAAAACGAAGATCATTGTCGCTTCTACGTAAGTATACTTTTCATCACCCATCTTATTTATAATACCCATTTCGACGTCGCCCGCTGAAATTATTGCGGCCATTTCAGATGCGTTTTGAGTTTCCCGCCATTACACCAATTAGTTGAGTGAGATGTCCGCTGTTGGGTGGACGCTTTCGATTTTTATGGGACTGTTTATGTACTCTTTTATTTCAAGTGGATAACATTTTTTCTGGAGAAGTGCAGTGATATTGTGATAAACGTACGTTATAAATTTTCTGATATTTTGGTAATGTAGGTAGTTAGGTAGTTTCTTTAGCATATTTATAATCCGTTAGTTAATTTATTACATAAAATAAAGCTTATATTAATGATACCTAAGTTAAAATTGTGTTTTGAAAGAAAAAGCTGCCTCGCAAACAAAATAAGACTCCGGACTCCGAAGACACTCCTTTGTTCTTTTCGATAAGTATACTTAGGCAAATTAGGGAAGTAATTTTTTACTTCAGAAGAATAAAATTAGTATCATTGTATTGATTGGATAATCGTTTCAAATTACTCTAATAACATCCTATCCAGCAATTTAATCCAGAGTTATATTGTTTCCCTGTCTTGCACTGCTTCTATGCAGCGCCCTACTACCTACTCGTTTGATGACCTCTTTCCATCTGGTTACTACAGTTAGATTATTTCAGTTAAGGGGACCGGTATCGAAAACATAGCACTATTATTATACTACCTCAACACAATCCAATACCAAAAATCATTTGTCTTATACTTGTAGTAGGTATTAGTAGTTTAGTATTTAGTATATCTCGGGGTCAATGCCCGTGCAATGTCAATGGGGCGGCAGGCGACAATTTTAGGTATTTAGGCGTCAGGTGATTGCATTACATTGCGAACTTTAAAAAAACTTGCGAACTTTTGGGGTGTAAGTGGCCCAAATTCCACCTATGTGGTCAACCTCAACCTCAGAGTCAACCTCACCTGCGCACCCAGCCAATATGCTAACGAGGCCCTGACGCTCTCAGTCCCCTCTACGGGTCGTTGTGCCTGATACCACACAACTTAATCTGGATGGTATTACCGCTTTGTGGTAGGATCCTACCCCGAATCCGCCTGGCTAGCGACCACACTTCAGCCGTAATCTGCCGCAAAGCATCCGTGTGTTCCGGCAGCGAGCTGAAGAGCCAGTCCCCTTCATCAAAAGCCGGCAACGCATTAGTGGTTCCTCAGCTAATGTTCATGGGCGGCGGTAATCACTTAACATCACGTGACCCGCTTGCTCAGTTGATCGCTATTCCTATAAAAAAAAAATTCGTGTTTTTATGGTAGGTACTTAGGTATCTTGTCACTAATCATCACTACTGTTATGTACCTGTTTTCGTTTCCAATATCAGTCCCCTTACACCCTTTACACTTATTATAATACGTGGATGTGCTGTACTGAGTATTGAGGTCTCAGTCCCGGTGACTATAGGTTGGTAGTCTCCAGTTACCGGACCGGTACCTGTTTATTTCACGAGAATTTTATTTAGAGCACGTAAAGCCGTCGGTCCTGCGCCTATAATCGCTCTCCGGTCGTGTCGCATCGGCGTCCCATCGGACTATGAGAGTGAGGGAATAGAGAGTGCACCTGTGTATGCGCACACACTTGTGCACTATAATATCTCCTGCGCAGATGGCTAGTCTCTGCCTCGGTTGAGATTGGCCGCCGTGGCCGAAATTCGGTCAGGAGGACATTATTATAATTTCACGAGATCGTTTGTTCCAGGCGTGGTATCGGGACAGTTCCCACGCGGCGGTTTCCACTTGCACTCTTTAGCGGAGAGGGTGAGTCGTGACCAGGATCAGTTGCCAGTACTCCCCCCGCTGCATAATGCCGTACGAGACGTAAGTTTCTTTCCGTTACTGTCCACCTTTTAAATCACTTGTTATATATATATATCTCTTTTCTTCTTACATTAGCGCTCAGGTCGGCGTAACTGCATCCATGTTTGTCTCCTCATGGTCCTCACATTTACCTTACTAATACACACAAACACCACACAAACCGTCTTTATTCCTTTTACACTTTATTTTTATTTTTTCTCTATAAAGGATACATAATATACATTTTTGACGGCCGAATACTGAAACTTATCTTAGTATTTAAGAGCGTTCAAAACACTAAGTTACTGTTTTTTGAAAATTTTTGCATAGACTTCCCCCACAGCCCTTTAACGTCCCACAGCTGGACAAAGCCCTCCTCTCTTAGGAGAGAGGGATTTAGAGCTCAGAATCAAGCTGCTCTAATGTGGGTTATATATGATAACAAGGCATAAATCAGAAACTTAATGCCTAGTAATTTTCAGTATTAAAACAATATTCCGACGTATTCGGTCGTTAGTATCTAAAAATCTAGATATCAATTTTTTTTTAAATAAGTAGGTCATGCATGTAGAATGTAAAAGAACGTTGTAGATATTTGTTCCGTAGAGTGCAGTGTGTTCGCGGAGCACGTACTCCCCGCTGCAAGCGCTCAGCGAGAGCACGTGCCGCGACCACGGCGCGCACGCCGCCCCGGCGCCGCCGCAGCCGCCGCCGCGGGTGCAGGTAAGTGCTCTGCTTCTTCGGACGGCTTCAACCCACTCTCAGTTTGCCTCTCCACAAGATATATGAGAGAACTAGTATCTGCCCGACATTTTTTGTGACATTGACTTTTTGCATTAACAAAAGTGTCGAGTAGTTTTTTACCACAGTTTAATATTTCAAATAACTTGAACCGTTTACTGAAATTGAAATTGCCCAAACAAAGTAACTGCACTCACTAACCCGGAATATAAATGCAAAAACCAAGTAGGTAAACAATAAGCACAACACAAAAACAAAGTAATTGGATGTTGATTACTTTGTTTTTGTATTTAAAATGCAGTTGCTTGATTTTTCGTTTCGTGAAACGATCCCCGGTAAGGTGTTCTGAATGTAATTACTTTTTTTATCACTAGGGCAGCCGAGTTAACCTAGTGTTGCTTACTACAAAATTTTAATTCCTATTTCATGACATTCTGGTCGATCTATAATTACATTCATAACACCTTACCTGGGATCGTTTCACGAAACGAAAAATCAAGCAACTGCATTTTAAATACAAAAACAAAGTAATCAACATCCAATTACTTTGTTTTTGTGATGTGCTTGTTGTTTATTTGGTTTTGCATTTATATTCCGGGTTAGTGTGTACAGTTACTTTGTTTGGGCCATTCAAATTTCAGTAAACGGTTCAAGTTATTTGAAATATTAAACTGTGGTAAAAAACTACTCGACATAAAACTTTTGTTAATGCAAAAAAGTCAATTTCACAAAAAATGCCAGTTACTTTGTTTATCGCTAGGGCAGCCGTAGTGTTGCTAACTTTGGAATTTCATTTCCGTATTTTTCATCAGATTCTGGTCGACCTTTACCTACCCGGTATGTTTACATAGGCGTCAAATCAGAACGTAACGCTGCACCCGGCGGTGGCGCGCTGCAGCGCAACGCTCGAGCTGGCCACGCTGTGGCGCAGCTTCCACGAGCTGGGCACGGAGATGATCGTGACCAAGGCGGGCCGCAGGATGTTCCCCGCGCTGCAGGCGCGCCTGGCCGGCCTGCTGCCCAGCGCCGACTACTTGCTGCTCGTCGACTTTGTGCCGCTCGACGATAAGAGATACAGATACGCTTTTCACAGGTACTCATAATTGGGCTACACACGCCGCAAAGTTTGCTATGTTGCGTCCTTTTTTTAACCCTCGACGCAAAAAGAGACATGTCATAAGTTTGACCATGTATGTCTGTCTGTGGCATTATGTATAGTCATTACTTTACATTGGCATCGGAGATTATTCTTAAGTTTAAGGTCGTTAGTGACTTACTTAAATTTCATTTTACATAAGTAAGTAGGTAATATATTATTTATTATATGTTGACAAATATCCCACATTTGGGTACATAGGTACTCTGTGCTGGCAACTTATCGACGAGATATTTCAATATAGGTAATTGAAGCGTTTTGCGAACGAGATAGCCCGTGTGGGGTTTCGATGCTTCACTTCAGGAAACTATACCTAATTCAGATTTATTTTTTCTATATTCTCGGAAAAGCAATGGAATTCTCAAATTTTACGTCAGCGAGTTCCGTTTCAATGTTCCGTTTCAATTCGCGAGTTCAATGAACAACGTAAAAAGTAGATGCCTTCCACGTGTCGTTGGTAGTTTTTCTTTAATTTAGGACTTGTGCAATAGAGAGCAAGAAAAGATATCTGTGTAGGTACAAAATGGTTTTGATATGCCACAGTTCGAGCTGGGTAGTGGCGGGCAAGGCGGACCCGGTGTCGCCGCCGCGCATCCACGTGCACCCCGACTCGCCGGCCGTGGGCGCGCACTGGATGCGCCAGCTCGTCTCCTTCGACAAGCTCAAGCTGACCAACAACCAGCTCGACGACAACGGACACGTAAGTCAGAGCCAGCATTCACGAGCTGGGTAGTGGCGGGCAAGGCGGAGCCTTCGAGCATACATACGAGCTTCCGCTATGATGCCGCGTGGAAACTAAATGGTAAACTGCTGTCCCCCGCCACTCACCCTTCATAAAACCCGTCTATGTTATAGCGGGTCCTCATCTGACTGCTTTGTATTATTTCCAACTTTGAACTGAATGAAGGCATTATTAATTTTATGTAATCATTCTCAGTTAAATAATATTCATTATTCATGATATTGCTCTTGCAATTGAATAACGAATTCTGCCTGTTCAAAGCAATTAAATCGCGCAAAAGCCAATTAGGACACCTTTTCAAAATCTAGTGGTTTGATCCGTAACTGAAGCTCGAATTTTTTTTCATTCGTTTTGTCCCGGGTACTTTTAATTAATATGAATAACAAGCAAACGAGCAGGTAATTCACCTTAAACCTAGTTAGTAAGTTAAGTGAATAAGGCGGTATTTACTTAAAGGCGTAGAATTAATGGGTGAACATCCATGAACATTTGCAGCACCAGAGGAATCGCCAATGCATTTAAGGAATTTGTTTTGAACCGAAGGGAATTGGTTCCACAGTTCGCGTGTACATAGAAGGAAGTTTCACGGACGCATATTCTATTTCGTTGTTTTTGCGATGAGACAGATAATCCTCAACTCGATGCACCGCTACCAGCCGCGGCTGCACGTGGTGTACTTGCCCGGGGAGGGGCAGAGCGCGGCGCCGGGCACCGTGCCCTACCGGACCTTCATCTTCCCCGAGACCGGCTTCACCGCTGTCACCGCCTACCAGAACCACAGGGTACACGTTATTTTGGTCATACTACGAAAAATGACTGTTTGTTTATAGGCTTTCTCATAATTCCTCAAATACCTACTTGTTAGATTTTCAAAAATGATATTGGCCTCGTCATAAACGTACTTATATCTCTATACTTACTACATAATTAATTGACTAAACTAAGTAGTACGTAGATAACTAGATAGTACGTTAAGAAAAAAATTGAGATCAAATGTAGGTACTAAGTTTGGTATCAAATGAAAGGATTTATATTTTCAGAATAACTAATACTCCGAAAAATAAAATTTATTTATGTAGATTTAATTATGAAAATATAAATCATGGTGATACTTACCTCCTTTAAAGATACTTCACTTACTTCTTTTGCAGATAACACAGTTGAAAATAGCGAGCAACCCATTCGCAAAAGGCTTCCGAGACTGCGATCCCGACGATTGGTAAGTTATTCAAATGCAGTAAAAGATTAATTACTATGGTTAGATATATCTATAGGTAGTATGATATTAGTATTAAAATAATTTCCTAATAGTTTTTTAAAGAATACCCGACAAGTATTTTTAACATTATTAGTATTCTCCTTTCCATTTAATGAGTGATACATACCCTACGCTGGGTCCAGCGGTTACTATAAGTAATTAGTTCTTCTTTCCCCTGCCAAAAAACTCAAGTTCGTGTACGGAAATGTACGACAAAAGTGCGACGGGTGGGTATGAACTATGAACCAGCGACCAGTCGGATTTCAGTCCGCTCCACGATCGTTGAGCTATAGAGAACCAATAGTTAGAAACCTACTAATATCTACTACGTTACGAGTTGTTAGAACATTTTCATTTTTATACTGCTCTTCCTTGATCGAATCGGACTATATCTACTTTATAATATTTTAACATTTTAAAATAAAGAGTAATAATTTCGGCGTTCAAAGGCATAAAAATGGTAATAAATTAAATAAAAACACTTTATTAAAAACAGAATAATAAGCGGTAATAAGTATGCAGATGTTAGGTGTATTGGCGGGCGCGGGAAACACGGCACGTCCGCTATAACTGTCACACGTAACTCTTTAGTCTATGGCCGAGTCGTAAAAGTAAATTGTCACCGGCTGCTGACGCTGAAACGGAGCCGAAGGGCGTTTGTGCACTTATTCGTTTTCGATTCGTTTTCGTGTTTCGTGAAAACACGATTCGACATAGCCTTCCTTATAACTGTATGGGCGTTTGTGCACTTACTCGTTTTCGATTCGTTTTCGTGTTTATATATTCGTGAATTCTTCACATCGAATCGTTTTAAAATAAGGACGCGAGTGGAATGGTGTGTGGAAAGAGGGCAGAGATGAGTCCTGATGTTGTGAGGTATTTGGAAGAAATGCAAATACCTATGGTATTTGCATTTCTTGAATTCCAACAAAACATGATTCAAAGCAGTTGATTATTATTAAAAGTTAATACCTACTTAGTATGGCATTAAAATAAATCGTTTGTTTCATTCAAATTAGTTTTACTTCGAGTAAAATACCTAAATATTGCAGTATAATCAAAATTTCCATACCTGTGGTTGGTAGTCAAAAACTATCAGCAAAATATGAACATTTCATAAAAAATATCATTTCTGATACTTAGTTGTTACTGTTCTCTTACAAGAGCGTAATGTCCACTTGGGATGTTCACAAAATATATGACGTATGCTTAGATAATTTTGATACTAACCGTACCGTGTGAAATATTCATAATCACTTACCTTAGTGTTACTGCCAGCATTTTTTCTGGAGTTATGCATTCTCTAAAACGTGTGTCTTGCCGAGGAATCTTTTTTTTATATGACACAATATGAAATCGAAAGTAGCAACATTCTTTCGATAGTAATTAAAAAAAGTTTTTTCATGATGTCATGTCATTAAGTGATGATCGCCTACGAATGTATAAGAGAAGTGCGAAAAGCTGACGACGATTAAATGCAGTACACATTATGAACACGGTTTTAGCTACGAAATGCTTAAAACGTATAGTGAAATCACGATTAAGTGCACAAATGTCATTCGTGAATTTCGTATACGTTTTTATGATGTTCATTAAAAAAACGAACACGAATCGAAAACGAATCGAAAACGAGTAAGTGCACAAACGCCCGAACGTCTCACACCGTCTAACGTGGAACGGTGGTAACACATAAAATATAATCATTCGCGTTCACTTGATTCATAGTCCATGTTGTGACACGGATGGCGGTGAAAAATGTGGTTTCGTTTACTTGGCCATTAATATTTCGAGGAGGTTCCGTCCGCTCTGCCTCGTTGGTCTAGTGGTTAGCGTATTCGAAAGCGGATCACGGGGGCTTCGATTCCCGGGTCGGGCAAATAATTGTCAGGTATTGGGTTTTTCTGTCAAGAAATTCTCAATGCCAGCCCGGAGTTGGAAGCTGGCGGTGTTTCACCCCGTGCCTCGGAGAGCACGTTAACATGTACGTGACTGACATATGCGCAATGCGCATAGGCGGAATTCAGGTCTTAGAGATTCGAAGTCGGTTGTTCTATATCGCTTTTTCTTCGGTACTAACAAGTCTTTCGATAGACTGACTTCTACTGGTTACTAAGTTGAAGAGTTTGAAATAACTTATCACAATTAAAGTTTAGTTTAATAAAAAACCATGAATAAAATACCTACCACTAAGTAGTAATAAATACTCAGTACTCACACACTACACATTAACGAGTTGAAACTGGTCCATATACTTACCTAATATATAAAGAGTTGTTTACACAAAGATTTACACAGCTTTCCCGGCCACTGGATTGGGTCATTATTCTCCAGTAGGTACCGACTACCGACACCATTGGCTCTGCGCGGTCTTTTCTTAGGTAAACTGCAATTTGTTTAACTTTACGCGTTACGTTGTTTACCATCTGTTTTCTGGCCAATAGTAGTTACAAACCAGTGCCCACGAGTAATATTTTTGCTATAGATTAACTTTTGGGCAGAAGTTTTTTTAACAGAACAAGCTCACGTCAGGAACCACCATTAAAGTTATCCTTCCTTTATAAAATAACGAGTGTAAAATGTTGTAAAGTCTACCAATAAATTGGGAGAACTAAATATTTTTTCAAATGGAATTATTGAAACACTTTCCGATTACATCCGAAATACATTCCGACTTTTGGGGCTTACTTTTCAATATTTATCGCGAAACATATCGTTTAAATTAGTTTTTTTAAAAAGGTGTTACCTATGTCGTTGCACTTAGTCATAAAGTTTTACATAAAACTTTAAGATTCGTTTACAATATTACTTAGTAACTAGCGGTCCGCCCCGGCTTCGCCCGTGGTACATACATATATAGCCTATAGCACTCAAGGATCACGTACATATCCAACGGTGAAAGAATTTTTGAAATCGGTCCAGTAGTGCCTGAGATTAGCGCGTTCAAACAAACAAACTCTTCCGCTTTATTATCTACTAGCGGTCCGCCCCGGCTTCGCCCGTGGTACATATATAGCCTATAGCACTCAAGGATCACTTACACATCCAACGGTGAAAGAATTTTTGAAATCGGTCCAGTAGTTCCTGAGATTAGCGCGTTCAAACAAACAAACAAACAAACAAACTCTTCCGCTTTATTATATTAGTATAGACTAGACTAGATGATGCCCACGGCTTCGCCAGTGTGGATTTAGGTTTTTAAAAATCCCGTGGGAACTTTTGATTTTCCAAAACAAAAAGTAGCTTATTTGTTAAGTAACCCGTCCCCAAAACGGAAAAATCCCGTGGGATCCCCACGATTTCGTAATGCAATTCCTTACAGCATCAGGGTTGAGGAGTTGGATATGTACCTACTCGAGTTCATTCAACGATAAAGTCTTTAATTGGTACCGCAATATCAATTTAAATAACCGAAAGTTTCTAAATCCCATTAGTTTTGGGGATCAGGTCCTCTACAGCATCAGGATTGAAGAGTTGGAATCCTATTTTTTTATAGAACAGGGTCGCAAAGTTTTTCTATCGATTAAAAAAAGAATTACTAAAATTGGTTCAGAAATCTCGGAGATATCGGTGTATATAGGTAGAAAAACTCAACTCCTCCTTTTTTGAAAGTCGGTTAAAAAAGTAGCCTATGTTACTCCCTGGTTAATTTTCTACTTGTATGTGAAAGTCCCGTTAAAATCGGTTCAGCCGTTCCGAAGATTAGCCCGTTCAAACAGACAGACAGACAGACAGACAAAAATTTTAAAAACGTATTTAATAAATATTGAGGTAGGTAGTTATTTCGAAATTACACTTCAATTTTATTTATTAGTATAGATTCAAACAGCTTTAGCTAAATAATCAATGTGTGAGTCCAAGATCCCACAATAAACAAATGATTCATTAATCAAGCGAACATTCGCCATGTGGACAAACAGGGCCCGAATGAGACAAAAAATGTTACGATGCTCGACTTCCCGGTAAAATCGATTAATTTATCCCGGATAATATATGACACCATTTGTCGTTGCTTGTCAAAATAAAGTATTAACGCGTAATTCGACTCCGCCTAGTAGGCGTAGGATAACAGTACCTACTTATATTACGTTTACCTACTCGTGTAAGATTAAATGCGTAAGCTTTTTGTAGGTTTCTTTATTATTATTCCGTAACTTTCGACACAAATTTGTTCATGTACTGTTACCATAGTTAATTTTTATGTAGGTATATAAATAACATTCCTTTTCATGTTTTTATTCTTGACTAGGTCAAGACTAAAGTACATTGGTACCTCTACCTACCTATACTAGTGCTAGGAGTGGAGACAGATTAATAGACCAATATTGAAGTTCGATCGAATCTACGTAGGTATACCGTTTGGAATGAGGTTTTTTTTTTGTCGATATTCGTGTCGTGTTGCGCTATACAAACTCTTTCTCTGATTTTGAAAGGATAAATTCAGCCTTTTAAAAATCAGGTTTTTATCGAACGTTGGATTTGTTACAGGTGGTCGTTGGGTTACAGCTACCTTTATATATTTACTAGTGTTGCGCTCGGTGCGCGAGCTGCAAGCAGCTCGCGTGCCTTGTAGTATTTTCAATATTCGTAAAATAAAGAAATGGGAGGCCATACCAAATACCAGAATATACTGGAGAGTCTCTTGAAAGATAGAAAGAAATATTGGTATCACGTTTCGTATCTTTTCTGAAAGGACACTAATCAGTTCTATGCATGCGTTTAGTGGAAAAAAAGGATCTATACAAAAATGTTCTGGAGATCCACTTGAAAATTAAAAAGAAATTTTGTATGGACACGAATTTTTTTGTTCTGTAGCTATCTTTTTTTTACTGGCTCACAAAAGGGCCTAAGGTCTTGAACATTTTTAGTTTCAGGACCATGCCTCTATGATTGATAGTTTTTGAGGGCCGTTAGGGTTCTCTGGTAATTTTTCCGCATTCACTATGTTTTGTGATTTTTGTGAAAAAAAATCTTTAAGTTCTATTTATAAGTGTAGTAGGGGGAAAATTTTTCATACAAAAATGTCTAAGAGAGCCTCATGAAAAGAACCCAAAAATTTGTATGGAGAGAATTTTTTTTGTTCGGCGGCCATGTTTTTTTTACCGGTTCACCCAATGGCCCAAGGTTTTTAATAACATTTGTTTGGGACCATGTCTGTATGACTGGTAGTTTTGGAGGACCCATGAGCTACTCTGGTAAAATTTCCACATTCATGACGTTTCATAATTTTCCTGAAGGAAGACCCATAAGTTCTACGCACATAAATAGTGAAGGGAAAAAGTTCCATACAAAATTGTTCTGGAGAGCCTCTTGAAAAGAACCCAAAAAATTTGTATGGAGAAAATTTTTTTTGTTCGGCGGCCATCTTTTTTTTACCGGTTCACCCAATGGCCCAAGGTCTTTAATAACATTTGTTTGGGACCATGTCTGTATGATTGGTAGTTTTGGAGGACCCATGGGGTACTCTGGTAAATTTTCCACAATCATGACGTTTCAGAATTTTTCTGAAGGAAGACCCATAAGTTCGACGTATATAAATAGTGAAGGGAAAAGGTTCCATACAAAATTGTTCTGGAGAGCCTCTTGAAAAGAACTCACTAAATTTGTATGGAGAGAATTTTTTTTTGTTCGGTGGCCATCTTTTTTTCACCGGTTCACCTAATGGCCCAAGGTCTTTAATAACATTTGTTTGGGACCATGTCTGTATGACTGGTAGTTTTGGAGGACCCATGAGGTACTCTGGTAAATTTTCCACATTCATGTCGTTTCATAATTTTCTGAAGAAAGACCTATAAGTTCTACGCACATAAATAGTGAAGGGAAAAAAGTTCCATACAAAATTGTTCTGGAGAGCCTCTAGAAAATTACCCAAAAAATTTATATGGAGAAATTTTTTTTTTGTTCGGCGGCCATCTTTTTTTTACCGGTTCACCTAATGGCCCAAGGTCTTTAATAACATTTGTTTGGGACCATGTCTGTATGACTGGTAGTTTTGGAGGACCCATGAGGTACTCTGGTAAATTTTCCACATTCATGACGTTTCATATTTTTCCTGAAGGAAGACCCATATGTTCTACGCATATAAATAGTGAGGCGAAAAAAGTTCCATACAAAATTGTTCTGGAGAGCCTCTTGAAAATTTGCAAAATTTTTGTATGGAGACGAAATTTTTTTTTGTTTGGTGGCCATATTTTTTTCACCGGTTCACCCAATGGCCCAAGGTTTTGAACATTTTTTGTTTCGGGACGGTACCTTTCCGACTGATAGTTTTCGAGATCCCTTAGGGCACCCTAGTCAGTTTTCCACGTTCAGCTCTCTCTATAATTTTGTAGACCTTATATTTTTGAATTTTACACACATGAAAATTATGGTGAAAAAGTCCCATACAAAATTGTTCAGGAGAGGTGATCAGTACCTGACTTCAAGTAGCTTTATATATATAATAGTTACCTTTCCCTCCGTCCTTTTTAGGTATAAGTTTAAGTACCTACCTAATTATTTACATTAGAGCTAGCTCTGCAATACCTGATTTAACATAGGAAATATCCTTTTTCCAGTCCCCCGGAACAGAGTTCGCAACGCAGTGCCCCGCGACGCCGCGAGCCGGCGCCCGTGGAGCCCTATCCGCTAGCGCAGCCCTACGCGGGAGACCCGAGCGCGAGCGGCCCGCTCTATGCCGCGCACGCGCATACTGTCCGGTGAGACACTCAACTATATTATAATATGAATAATAAATATTATGTTATATTATTTTTATATTTTTTCACGATGTTACAAAGAGCTCCGTCTCGTACGACTTTATAAAGGGTACATGATTAATGTTATTAATTCAAACAGCTCTAGTTAAATAATCAAGTGAGTCCAAGATCCCACAATAAACAAAATATGTTTCATTAATCATTAGACCAGGATCCCTTTAAAAATAATAAAAAGTGAAAGAAAATCACAGTAGGATGAAAACCATTGGAAAAGGAGGAGAATATTATAAAAATAAAAGGAAAAATAATTTACGGGCGATCTGAGCTCGAGGAGGGGAAGGGGGGGAGTTTTAAGGGTAAAAAACGGTTTATCTCGATTTCAAAGTTGTAGGTAATAAAAAGATCTACAACTTTTGTATTTACACTTTTTTCACATAACCTCAAAATTTATGTGAAAAGTTCAAAAAACCAAGTTTTTGGTTTTTTATTTTTCTTTTACAATAATTTTTTTTTTCACGGAATTTGGTGAAAACTTACCTTTTTTCCCCCCCTTTTTTTCCCGAGCTCAGATCGCCCGTAAATTAGTTTTCCTTTTATTTTTATAATATTCTCCTCCTTTTCCAATGGGTTTCATCCTACTGTGATTTTTTGTGGTTTCAAAAATTATATCGACACTGGGCTATCAAGGCGATTTGGACAAATAGGACCCGAGTGAGACAAAATATGGTGAATTTATAGGAGATTCTGTACGTGTCATTGTGGCGTCCACTGTTTTGAGCGAGATTGCATGATAGTCTATACGTAATCTATACTCTATACTAATAAATAAAATTGAAGTGTCTGTCTGTAATTTCGAAATAACTACCACATATTAAGCTCATATGGTTATTTGAACGATACCATAACCGAATCACACGTTTTTAAAATTTTTGTCTGTCTGTCTGTCTGTTTGAACGGGCTAATCTTCGGAACGGCTGAACCGATTTTGACGGGACTTTCACAGACAAGTAGAGGATTAACCAAGGAGTAACATAGGCTACTTTTTTAACCGACTTTCAAAAAAGGAGTTGTGTTGAAATCGGTAAGTACCTATGTTAAAAAACGCCCTGATAGGTATTTTCGCTGCGCGCGATGGCCGCGTACGCGGTGCGGCGGTACGCCGCCGCGCGGCGGGCGGGTGCGGTGAAGAGGGTGCATGCTCCAATCCAATTCCAATCTCCATTTCGAACGAGGGAGCTAATGCGTGCGGATGTGTACTGCGTTTGTTGCGTGCGTTTTCGTAATTTTTATTTTGAATCGGAGATTTTGTTTTTATTAGGGGTTATGATGTTTTTTATTTCTTTAGTTTGTTTTAGTCGTATTTATGTCGAAGGCAGGGTCACTGCCAACCGCGCCAACGGGCCAGTCAAAACTACTGAACAGATTTGGCTGCAATTTTGAATGGAGATAAAAAATTCCCTAAGTAAGTATAAAGGTTGGAAAAGGGAGCGGGAACGGGAACCAGAAATCTACTTATCCCTCAGGATTTGTGAAAAACCGGGCGAAGCCGCGGGCAAAAGCTAGTATAATATATAAACGTAAAACAACAAGGCCTGTATTTTAATGATGGTTACAATAATTGTTTTTGAACTTACAAAAGTGATCTTATTGTGTCATGCTTTACTAAAATATAGGTACCTATGTAGGTATGTAAATATTTGTTACCTATGTTGGGTTGGTTTATTGCAACACTTTACGCGGGCAAACAGACTTCTACGGGAACATTAGGATTTATTTGGAACATTCATAATGATCAAAACATAATTTTTTTTCAGATACCAACCACACACTGGTCACAATAGCGCCTACACTGCATACTACGCGCATAGATAAAATTCATAGTTTAGAAATTGTAAAAATATAATGTGATATTGTAGTTTGTAAAAACAACAAAAATTGTTTGATCTTTATGTTTATAAGAATTCTTGTGCACTAGTAGTCTGTTAGCATCTCCGAGAATATTTGACACTTTAGACTTTAGTGTATGTTCACATATCCGGACTGTAAGCCGCCGACTGTCAGCGAGCGTTACGCAGTTTACTGATTTTCATACATATTCAACTTTTCGTTCACACCGAACCGACGTACACTTTTACCAACTATTTCGCTATGCGTAGTTGCCGGCTGCAGTCGGCGGTCGATTATAATTATGGTACTACGCCACTACGCGCGGCGGACGCTGACCCTACGTAGCTGAATGTCGGCGCGTAGCGCCGCACCGCGCCGGGGGACTGGGGACGTTCAGTTGTTCGAAAAACTGCAGACAAATACCGCCGCTCAGCATACGCATGCAATGTGAACGTAAATTTCTTTCACACTAGTGACATATTGTACGCTATAGCGTATTGCGGGCCTATTGTGAACGAAAAATACAGTTTAACTTACTGTGAGACTCACAGTGAGCCGGCTCACTGTCAGCGACCGACTGTCCGTTTAGTGGTAACAAAGCCTTACAGTGTACGAGGACCAAAGGGTCTGATTTGAATACACGAAAATATGGGTAGGGTACCGTTGTTTAGCAAACACTATGGCTATAATTTCGGAACTTGGTTTTCTCGGATTCGGATTGCACGAGGCGTCTAAGACAAAAGTTGTCCAAATATAAACCACTCTGCAACACCAAAGCCGGCAGCCTGCTGCATCGCGCGGCTTTCATTTGTCGTTGCAGTTTCGTACCGCCTTAATATCGTGTGTTATATATCGACCAGAATCTCATGAAAAATAGGGAAATTAAGTTTTGTTGTAAGCAACACTATGGCTGCCCTAGCGATAAACAAAGTAACTGACATTTTGTGAAATTGACTTTTTTGCATTAACAAAAGTTTTATGTCGAGTAGTTTTTTTACCACAGTTTAATATTTCAAATAACTTGAACCGTTTACTGAAATTTGAATTGCCCAAACAAAGTAACTGCACTCACTAACCCGGAATATAAATGCAAAACCAAGTAAACAACAAGCACAACACAAAACACAAAGTATTACCTTGTTTTTGTATTTAAAATGCAGTTGCTTGATTTTTCGTTTCGTGAAACGATCCTAGGTAAGGTATTCTGAATGTGATTACTTTGTTTATCACTAGGGCAGCCGAGTTAACCTAGTGTTGCTTACTACAAAATTTAATTTCCCTATTTTTCATGAGATTCTGGTCGATCTATACCTTCTTTTAGTTACTCGTAGAGTTAACTTGTTCTTGTTCTGTGATAGGTATTGATGAAATCAACAAACAGAATATATTATGTATGAAGTTATTCTGTTTCTTGATTTCATAAGTACCTATAAATAATGAAATGAATCATGAATCACGAAATGAACTTTCAGAAAATGTAACGTCACAGAAAAGGTTACCATAAATATTTGAGTTTAATTTTACAGTCAATTTCCTACCTTCATATCTGTATAACAACCATATCAAAGAAGCCTTTTATATCTTAATCTGAAAAGCATCTATTTACTATTTATATTATGTACTTACCAGTTTAATTATTGCAAAAAAAAAAAGAATTCTATTTTACAACGAAGTCTCTTATTAGTAATAGATTTAACTAAAAACATTATAATTGTTTCTTATAATTAAGTATTATTGTAATGTAGGTACACTGTTTTATAAGTAGTGAGTAAAAAAATCAAGAAACAACTGTAAACTTGATATTATATTGATAAAATGTAATGTGCCTTTATTTAGCTCTAATTTTATTTTATGCAGTTGTTAAATGGCACAAAAAGACATTTGATTTACCTAACCATATCCATGTCTATCCATGGGTTTTTACGAGTGAACTGTGCCCGTGTTAAGAGAATGGCTATGGTAAATAAGATGTACAATAAAATAGTTGTATTTATTTAGTACCTATATTGGTTTATATCATTAAGTACCACGCAAGAAATGCAATCTACGTTTTATATAAATAACTTAGAATATTCGCATAGGAACGAATTGTTACGAGTGCCTACCAGTCATTAATTAAGTGCCAAAATGTAACCAAAGAGAAATATTGTACATGTTATTGTATATATATTTAAATATACGTGTATTAAACTTCTTCAATTCAAGTTCTTTATTTAAATACAAATAAAAAACCATTTACACAAAATATAACAATCAGTATTAAAACAATGTAACGTTAGTGTCTAACAAAATATTATCAACAACCAGTTACATTAGGAAAAAATAGTATTGCATTTGTTGAGGTAAGCTTTCAATGTGAGGTGTTCTAAAATGAGATTTCTCGGATACCGTGTAACTCATTACATGGTTGACAGTCGACACATCGGGTGCTTCTTCGTGATTTATGTACACTTTTGAAGATACCGTCTCTTCATACTCTTCAGCCAATAATTTAGGCTCTGCTTGTGCTGGATCATCGTTTGAAAGAATAATAGTAGTTGTGGCGGGTTCTAAAGAACAATAATAATCTAGCGTTGGGCTGTCAGAAACTACATCATAGAAACTTGGACGCTGACTAACGGGCGCAGCAGGTGCATTGTAATGCTGATGTGGGGGAGGCGCTATTTGTGTTTCGACCGGACTGTAACTGTAATAGTTGTAATTGGAAGCAGCTGGATGGCCATTTAAATTTTTGTCTTCCGCTAATTCGAAATTTAAAATTTGCTGATTTTTCTTGTTCTGGATACCTTCAACTATATTCGCTTTTTCTTTTGGCCCTGGTACATTCTGGGTAATGTTTCTCAAGTCAAAAGAATCTTTGAGAATTGCAGTCATTTCTTTAGCTTGTTCGTTTGCAGCCGAAACGAGATCAGAAAGTGTATCTACATCAGGAGTGAAATTAATTCCATATTTGTCAGCTATTTCTTGAGCAGTCATCATTTTCTCAATTGCGATATTTTGGTATTCGTTATTAGACTTGATGTGCCTCAATAATCTCATGACTAGCTGTGTACTGTCCATCGGTGTTTCGACAGATCTTTTCTTTCTGAGTTTGTTGTCAGTTTCTTCGTTATCGGTACAAGACATGACGTCTGATAAAAGATTAACCATTTCACTTTGTATGGTCGTTGCTATTTGATTTACTATTTCTTTTATGTCTTCAAGTTTTTCTTCAGGTGACTTGTCCGAGGACGTGGCTTGGGCCATTAAAACAGCAGAGGATGTCGGAAAAGCAGTGCCACTTGATTCGATAAACGCATCCATCCAGTTATCGGGTCCTGGTTCAAATTCTTTGATTATAATATCATCAATATCGGTTGCATTGGAACCTTCATCAGTGTTGATTGAATTGCCTTCATCTTCTAATACTGTTTCCGTTAGAGAGTTCTGTGGAAAGGTTACGCATTAGCAGTAAAATGTATTCCTGTAAGATTAAAATATAAAAGCGTTTTAAATATTAATTATATTTACCTGAATTAACAGAGCTAAAATTAGGTAAAGAGCTGCCATGATGGATTGTATTCAATACTACACATGTAACATATTTTATATATGAATTAATTATCATTGTTGGGCAATTGTTTCAATAAGCAATACCTAATGACGATGAAATACATATTACTCACAAAGACATGTACTGAGTAATATTAGATTGAGTAAGGAAATAATCATCATTATTATTATTTGGTAAACGTTAGTATTTAAGGTAATCACATCTTTGGAGTATTTGATTATATTGACAAAGAAATGAATGATAGGCAAAGTTAAGTTTCTGCGTTTGCTGTCTAATAATATAATATCTATATAGAAGGATTTGCCTATATTTTAGGTCAATATATATAGTAGTAACGAGTAATAATATGTAATTATTGAAAAATATTTTTATTCTTCCTAAAATCATACCTGACAACTGTTGTTTGGATTACAAATAGAAATAAAGAAGACTTAAAAATATTCATATTTTATGATTATTTATTTACTTACATAATAGGTATGTAAATCTAAAAATAAATAAAATTATTTTGTCCATACCGTACGAGCATTCTCACTAAAAACTTACATAACATTATAAATTAACTATGCCAAACACGAGATTTTAATTTAATCAAAAATAGTAAGGTGGCAATGGCATGTCGGAAGATTTGTGATATAATGCTGGTGATGGAAAAGGAGTTGGTGGAGGAGTATAAACTGGAGGAGGCAGTTGGTAAGGAGGATACGAGGGTATTTTTGGATACACAGGATATTCAGGATAAGAATATGGCGGTGGATAGGGTAAAGGTTGATACGGAGCGGGAATAGGGGGAAATTGCGGCAGCTGATACTGAGTGTAAGGATTTATATTTAAACGATCGTTAAAATTAGACCAAGGAGACACTACATCCATAGAGCCAGGGTATGCATATTCAAATGGTTGAGTAATTGGGAATTTAAATGGTTTTAAAACACTTGGCTCTACGGGGGCTGGGGTTATCAAAGGTACGGGTGGCGGAATATACTGTGATGGGGATACGTATAAAACTTGTGGGACAGGGATAGTATAAGTAGGGTATGGGTAATATGCATTGTTTGTAAAGCTAGCTTGGTCAGTAGCTGATGCTGTTGATATGACAGGCGCGGGCGGCGTCGCATTAGTTTCTGCTTTTGGTGCTATTGCTGAAATCAGAAGAAATCTCTCATTAACATAGTCTATGTCTACTGCTTGAATGCTTTTAAAATTCGTTTAAAACTAGTATGTATATTGAGTTTGAATGAATGAATCTTGATTAGGAAATTAAGTAAGAGCAGTATGTTGGCATATGCTTAATTTTTGTCTCAATCGGTAGGTACAGTGTTTTTGCGTGATACCCGGTTGTACGCAGACAATTTTTTTTTTCAGTTTATAACCCCCGACGCAAAACCGATGGGGTGTTATAAGTTTGACGTGTCTGTGTGTGTGTGTGTGTGTGTGTGTGTGTGTGTGTGTGTGTGTGTGTGTGTGTGTGTGTGTGTGTGTGTGTGTGTGTGTGTCTGTCTGTTCCCCTGTGGCGCTCAAACGGGTGGACCGATTTGAATGCGGTTTTTTTTTGTTTGAAAGGTGAATTAGTCGAGAGTGTTGTTAGCTATGTTTGATGAAAATCGGTTTAAGATGGCCGCCGCTACAAAATGGCGGATTACATATTTTTCACAACTCCCTTAATATGGGTATCAAATGAAAGGGCTTGACTAGTAGAATAGCACTATTGCAAATTTAAGATGGCTGCTGCCACAAAATGGTGAATTAAATCGGGGTTTTTAAAATTTTTAATTTATACTTGTATAGCAGTAAAGTAGAAAGGAGAGAAGAAAAGAGGTCAAGTACGTAGAAAAGAATGGTGTACCGTGCAACTGCGATTGAATTTTATCGTTTGTAGGATGATTAGATTTTGTTTTTGCTGATGGTGCTTTTAAACCAAAATAATATTAACATCAATTTTTTTTTGGTAACTTCTTAAGTAGGTACTTATGACGTAATATTATTCGAATAGGTACTTGTATTGAAAACGTATGTATTGCAGATCAATTGATTAATTGCCTCTATATACTTTGTTGTCAGCAAAAAATAATTTAACGCTTAGTGATCCAATTGATTTGTTTACTTACGTGTGTAAAGCGTGCTCAGGACCCGATTCATACGTTCAGTGAGCGATGCCAGCTACAAAACAAAAGATACGCAATTTTTATTGTGCATTTTTTTAAGGACTATAAATCTGGATGGGCAGTCTCTTGAAATAATTATGCAAGCATGAAGAAGGGACCAACTATAATTAAAATTAATGTAATACCTATACAGTATACATAATATACTTATAACAACAGCAGAATACTGTGACTAATTGACAGACAACACACAGCCTAAACCTAGAGATAGAAATATTCCTTGAGAATAGGTACCCCGGGGTACTAAGGAGGGATTTTTAGGGATCTTTAAAGGGGCGAAATAAAAAAAAACTAAATATTCCCGACCGAAGTCATATGCGCCAGCTAGTAATAAATATGTAACGAAAACATTTTGTTTCACTTTAAGTTATTTACATAATAAAACCTCATACCTGCGATTTATGTAACTCGCTACAAGAAGGCGTTGCATAACTGACTCCAATTGCACTTAGTTGCAAAATGATTAGAAACGTAATCATTTTTACAAGTTCACTGGTGTGTGGTCTTGCGTGTACTTAACTATTTCTATTTCTTCACAATACACTTATATTTAAATGATGTTTTCTTATATTTTCGTACGTGATTTTGATAATTCACCGATTACACAGATGTCGATAAGCTCTTCTTGATAATAATGATACAGTCATTATCATCAAGAAGAGCTTGATAATACCTAACTGATGCGTGATTATAATGAATTAAAGGCACATAAATATCTACGCTAGATAATATTTAAATTAGCCTTAAAACGCGAGGCATAATGAAACCAAAAGAAAGAAGGTAGGTATTTCAATAAATTACAAAAATAATAAATTAAAAGTAAAAGATTTTTAAAGACAAGCTATTGGTTACTGTTTATTAAAAGTACCTACACATTAAAAAAAGAAATTGCAAATTCCGTAAACATGTTCCAATGCCCAGCTCCATCCTCCATCGCTCAGTACTTCATCCAAGATGTCATGCGACAACATACATATGTAATGTATATATGTATACATGTAAACAAGGTCGAAGTCTAAACTTAAAAGTACTCCATAAATCAGTTACTAATTAATTACTTTGATGTAAATATAATATACTTACAAACAGAGCAAGTTAAAGAAAAGCTTGTAAAAATAAGGTATATATAAATTCGAATCGATCATCAAAAAAGCTTTAAGATCTATTTAAATAGAACATATTTCGAGATTGCTACGTGCAGAAGAGGCTAGGAATCTGTGTCAAAAAACTAATACAACTTATAGATAGACCATCTTTTCTGTGAAATGGCAAAAAATGAAACTACGGCTGTCATCTTAGAATTTCATACAATTTGACTACAGGTTAGTGTTGTCAGTTCCTTAAACATAAAATACCTACCTAATTAATTATAATAAGAAAAATCTTTTCGGAAATTAATATAGAATCCGTAATTATTTCTTAGCATTAATTATGCCAAAAGCTATTAAAAGTGATGCCTGGAATAGAATTCTGAAAATAAAGACATTTTTTGCAGAATCAGGCTCCGATTATTCCATAATAAAATCGAATAAATACAAGCGAGTATCTGCTGGTACAGTATTATCAAGTGCAACCGCTTTGAGAGCTGTTAAAACCCATTTAAAAACAGACTAAATTTAACATCAGTATATATACTTACGTAATATGTAAAATATACACATTAAAGTGGCGATATAGTAGTTTATGAAACGGTTGCATAATAGAGGTTATTAAAACACGAGTGTTAGTTTAAAAAACGAGCCGCAGGCGAGTTTTTTAATAGTATTACACGAGTGTTTTAATAACTAATTATGTAGAGTTTCATACACTACTTTATCTAAGCTCATCAATAGGTATCTTACGTATAAAAGAAAAGACTAAGAAATTAACAAAATTATTTATTATAATAAGTATTCATGTTTTGGATATTGCAATTTATAAATGTACTCAATTCTTCAGGGCAGAACGTTTTTGCATTTTTTCCCATAAAGCCCTGCGATTTTCCTTTTAAAACAGCAATCAGTCTTGTGTATTTAATAATATCGATTTGGTTGTAGATACTCAATATACTTTTGAGCATTGAGTATTTAGCCCATAAGGACAAAGACTTAAATTTATTTGATAATTCTTGGAAATATGCTAGCATTACATTTTCTGAAAATGAAGTGGTTTTTTTCAAAATTTTCCAACTCATAAAATCTTGGTAACATTTATCGTAAATTTTCTTTGATTTTGCTGGCAAAAGATTATTTGTCATTCCCGATGCTATTTCCAGAATGTCTGGTGGAGTTAAATTCTCTTCAGTATCACTGCTAGACATTTTTCCGCGCAACAAAAATCACTTGCAAAATTTTGAGTTACAAAAACTGAATAGTAAATAAATAATAAATTAAAAATTTAAATAATAGGCGCCAAAATTCAATTGTCAATTTCGAATGTGCGGTGCGTGCAGTGCGTCTATGGTCAATTATGGTAGCACTACACTCTGTCCTCTGGCCGCATCTTGCTACCGCCACACTTTCGCAGTAGTAGTAATAGGGTAACTTTGATAGCGGGATAATCATTGTAAGTAACAAAATTAAACTAACTAACTATTGTAAACTAACTATTGTACCTATTTCTTTTAAAATGTTTCTTTTGTTTAATTTATGTTTTTTTGGTGTACAATAAAGTATTAAATAATAATAATAATAATAAACACCCGGCATGGCTCAAAAATACCAGAACCCAGTGCCTGTACTATAATGTAGAAAAAATTATTTTTTAACATTGTTTTGCAATAATTTCCTAACAAAGTAGTGTTATAATGAACTTTTTTAATTTTTTTTTTTAAATATTATAGATGTATGTGAATAAAGTAGTCCAATATATGACACATTTTGATTTCATATACGGAATTTTATGATATGAGAGTAGATAAATATATTAATGTGTCTTGGCGGGAGTGCATGTGATGCGATGAGTCGTAGTGAATCCCAGATTGGGATTACTAGTCGCGGGCGACTTCTCGTTCTTCATATGTACTGTTATGGGATTTCCGTTGTCGAATAAACGATTGTATGGCAATACTTAAGGCAACCTCCCTCAGTTCACAGATAGAATGGTCGCACTGTAAGAAGCAAAATTCTTGCTGCTATCCTACGAGTAAAATATTTTCTATTTTCAATTATTTATTAATCAAATCTTGACTCGTCTCCTGAATTCTCTAACGCGTATGAAGTCTTCCCTTTCCATTTAGCGATTAAGATCTCAATTCCGAGTAGCATACAAGAAGTAGCCGCTCCCGCCAGTGTAAGTATCAACACGGGAGCGACGTCGTCGACGTTGACTCTCTCGGCGAGCAGGGCCGCTCGGCACGGCGGCGGCTTCAGACGGAGGAGGGTCACCCAACGCTTCGCTAAGCCGGTCTCGTGCAGCCACGCCCCTGCTATTTTGAATGTAGACGTCCATTGACCGTGTTTAGTTGCTGTCACCCACGTCAATGCCTAACGCAAAAGAAAGATTTATATGTAGTTTAAAGGCGGATTTGCACATATCAGTCAAGCATCAGTCCCGGCGCAGTTCTAGCACAGTGAAAAATATTCTTTCATACATTCTCTATGAACGCGTTTACACAGTATCGCACGTATTAGTGACGACGCAGTGTTTCAATGTCAGTTCATAGAGAAATATTTTTCACTCTGCCGGAACTGTGCCGGCCGTGGCACTGATGCTTCACTAACATGTGCGAATAGGCCTTTATACAGTCTATGAACTGCCACTGAAACACAGCGTCGTCAGTGATAGGGACAAGTGTGAACACGGTCATAGAAAATGTATGAAATAATATTTTTCACTGTGCCGGAATTACGCCGGCACTGATGCTTCACTGATATGTGCGAATCGGCCTTTCTAGAATTTTTTGACGAGTATCCGAGTTTTTGTAACATTGCAATTATACTGAATATTTTTAAATAATTATAATAGTTAGTTTTAATATTTTTATCTAAGGATCTTAATTAATATAGATGATAAATATATCTTAAAAAGATTTAGATAGAGTGTACCTCTGGAATTGTATCAACATATTGCAGCTTGCAGATTTGATCATCAGTGAAGTCTCTCAAATGTGGGTAGAGTTGGATGTATTCAGTGTGATAGGCCGTGTGGCCCTGTTGCAACATTCGCACTCCCGTGTGGATTTCTTGATAGAATCTTGACGTCATTTTTCTCTTTTTCAAATATTCCAAGTCATCCCAGTTAGTTTGTACCTAAAATAATAATCTTCTATTTTACACATTAAGTATTCAAATGGACTAAATTGGCCCTAAAACTATGAGGATAATGAAGTATCTATGTAGCTATAAATAAATAGAATTGGGTGCTAAAATGATTGTTTTTTTTTATCCGTACAAAGTGCACCTTAAATTAAAAAAAATAAAAATAAAAGTAGGTACCTAATTTGAAATAGGTAGGTACCTATAGTTATAGGAATTTATTATTATTATTATTTATACATAGAACGTTACTATGAGAACGTACATCGAACATCAAATGTCGCATATAGTCGTAGTCCTCGGACGCGATGGCGTAGCTCGAGTCTCCCAGAGCTCGCAGCGAGTCCGGGCCGCCTCTGCCGGCGCTCATCAGTGCGGATACGATTGCTGATGTGTAGTACGCGTGGATGAGCATCGCTGATATGGACAGCACTAAGAAAGACCAACGGCCCGACACTCCTTCTGGTACGGCGCTGGCATCTGACAATATACATATAATATGTCATAAAGCTAGGTTATTATCAACTGTCACTAAGAATAGAATTCACTTTTATTCCAGTGGAATCGAGGGTTCCGGGTTTGAATCCTGCCGATTCCGCAATTTTAGATAATGTAGGTTGCTGTCAAATTAAAATTGGTTGGTTTGTTATTTCTGTGTATAAAAATATAATATGTATATAATAAGTAAGTATTTAGGAATATTTTTTAACTGCCAACATAACAAGAGGAATGTAATAAGTTTGTTTGTCTGCCTATGTGTGTGTTTGTGACATTACGAATTACGATGCCGCAATGGCGCAAGATAGGCATAAGAACCTCCAGTATCCGAGTCTTGGTGGGAGAGCAAGATACTACGATCTTTGTTGACACAAATGTCGTGATTTTCTAAGAGGGTAGTTTTAAATAAAGGCGAATACGTTTGCCAACTCAAAATAAGGGATCGCACCTCGACGAATTGAGGACTGAGGAGTCTCTCTTGAGCACGCTTCAGGTGCGGTCGTGTCTGTGTTGAATACTCAGTGAATTGTGGAAAGAGGGTGTGGTGCTGTTGGCTGGTAGGGTGAGTGATTTGCTGTCTGTTCTAGTTTTGGTGTGATTGGTTATTGTGTTGGTTTGCCCTATTGTGGGGCCTGATTGCTTGATTAGAAGGTCGATGTCATCAGGCTAGGTTGGTGTGCGATTGGACGGCTGTGAGGGGCGGTTTTGGAGGCCGTACCGTTAGGTGAGGTTAGTTCCACGTGGATATCATGCCACGAGTTGTTAAAGTTAGCGAATTCTTCACACAAAGAGACCTTGCTGCAGATACGTGGCGAGAGCGGCGATGTACGCGCCCTCTTTCTCCACCGGATGTTTGGCGGTGATCCTCTGCGCCAGCGCCAGCACGATGAAGAGGCACAGCGTGCACCACCACACGCCCACGGTGAACGGCTTCATGAACATGTTGCTGCTGCTCTCGCGTTCAGCGAGGTATGTGAACCCGACGCTGTAATAAAAGAATGATTAAATCTGAAATGAAAAATAATTTAACTCAATTTCTAATTCAATATTTGATTTTGGGTCAACGTTCTACACAAAATACCAAATTTTCAGGTTTGTAACTCATTTCGTCTGCGAGCTAGAGGCCTGTGACCGGCGGACAGAAAGACAGACGGACAGCAGAGTGACATTAATAGGGTTCCGTTTTTACCCTTTGGGTACGGAACCCTAAAAACGACACGAAAACTCGAAACTTATTTTGGCACCTGTTATAAAAAGACGTATTAAGACCGATTCGCACATATCAGTGAAGCATCAGTACCAGCATAGTTCCGGCACAGTGAAAACTATTCTCTCATTTTCTATCAACTTTCTCTGTCACATTCACACCTGCCCGTATCAGTGACGATGTAGTGTTTCAGTGTCAGTTCATAGAGAATGTATGGAAAGAATATTTTTCATTGTGCCGGAACTGCGCCGGGAATGATGTTTCACTGACATGTGCGAATCGGCTTTTATAGATAACTCCTTGTTTGAAATACGGGTGTTTGGGTTTCTATAACGCACCTAAAAATCATATTATTTGCTAAGAAGATAGGCAGCCATTGAAGTTCTATAAAAAAGTCATTATTGAATTTGGCAAACTTCCCCGGTTCAGATTCTTGGACAGAAGAATGAAACTGAGCCGAAAATTTTATTAATTATAATGTATGAAATATGAAATTTCTCACATGTTGAACATATTTATATGGCTACATTTAAATTTTTATATGGAAAATTCATGCTTGAACAAAAATCATAAGAGCAAAAATTTCCTTTGCTATCTATTATCAGATTCATAATTGATACCAAAGGTCCTTGGGGAATACTTATCCAGATAAATACAAGTATAAATTGAAAATTAAAAAAAAACTCCGACATTCGCCATTTTGTGGCGGCGCGGCGGCCATCTTGGATTTGCATAGTGCTATTCTAATAGTCAAGCCCTTTCATTTGATACCCATATTAAGGAAGTTGTGAAAAAATATGTACTCCGCCATTTTGTAGCGGTGGCCATCTTGGACTGATTTTCATCAAACATAGCTAACAACACTCTCGACTAATTCACCTTTCAAACAAAAAACCCGCATTCAAACCGTTTGAGCGCTACAGGGGAACAGACAGACAGACACACACACACAGACACGTCAAACTTATAACACCCCGTCGTTTTTGCGTCGGGGGTTAAAAACACACTGTGTGTAGGTATTTACTTAAAAGGCCAAATAGGCATAGTGTAATCCAGTTTCCGGAACCGCTCCGGCAGCATTCTGATGGCGCCTCCGCCCAGCTCCGCGCCGCCGCGGCGCAGCGCCAGCGGCATGCTGCTGTTGCTCAGCTCGGTGCTCCACAGCATCACAGGCACCATCACGCCGCTATTCACAATACCAAAAGCGACTGATGATATTCAAATTCTAATTTCATTTATTCAAAGCAGGTACCGTACACTTTTTGAACGTCAATATATTATTATAAAGTACATGAAAGTGAGGTAGAAAACTTAAAACTAAAATTACGAGGTTCCAAATGCGCCCTGGTCTGAGAAGAGCCCACAATAAACTCAGCCGGGTTATTTTTTATTAACCCTCGACGCAAAAACGACGGGGTGTTATAAGTTTGACGTGTCTGTCTGTGTGTGTGTGTGTGTGTGTGTGTGTGTGTGTGTGTGTGTGTGTGTGTGTGTGTGTGTGTGTGTGTGTGTGTGTGTGTGTGTGTGTGTGTGTGTGTGTGTGTGTGTGTGTGTGTGTGTGTGTGTGTGTGTGTGTGTGTGTGTGTGTGTGTGTGTGTGTGTGTGTGTGTGTGTGTGTGTGTGTGTGTGTGTGTGTGTGTGTGTGTGTGTGTGTGTGTGTGTGTGTGTGTGTGTGTGTGTGTGTGTGTGTGTGTGTGTGTGTGTGTGTGTGTGTGTGTGTGTGTGTGTGTGTGTGTGTGTGTGTGTGTGTGTGTGTGTGTGTGTGTGTGTGTGTGTGTGTGTGTGTGTGTGTGTGTGTGTGTGTGTGTGTGTGTGTGTGTGTGTGTGTGTGTGTGTGTGTGTGTGTGTGTGTGTGTGTGTGTGTGTGTGTGTGTGTGTGTGTGTGTGTGTGTGTGTGTGTGTGTGTGTGTGTGTGTGTGTGTGTGTGTGTGTGTGTGTGTGTGTGTGTGTGTGTGTGTGTGTGTGTCTGTCTGTCTGTGTGTGTGTGTGTGTGTGTGTGTGTGTGTCTGTCTGTCTGTCTGTGTGTGTGTGTGTGTGTGTGTGTGTGTGTGTGTGTGTGTGTGTGTGTGTGTGTGTGTGTGTGTGTGTGTGTGTGTGTGTGTGTGTGTGTGTGTGTGTGTGTGTGTGTGTGTGTGTGTGTGTGTGTGTGTGTGTGTGTGTGTGTGTGTGTGTGTGTGTGTGTGTGTGTGTGTGTGTGTGTGTGTGTGTGTGTGTGTGTGTGTGTGTGTGTGTGTGTGTGTGTGTGTGTGTGTGTGTGTGTGTGTGTGTGTGTGTGTGTGTGTGTGTGTGTGTGTGTGTGTGTGTGTGTGTGTGTGTGTGTGTGTGTGTGTGTGTGTGTGTGTGTGTGTGTGTGTGTGTGTGTGTGTGTGTGTGTGTGTGTGTGTGTGTGTGTGTGTGTGTGTGTGTGTGTGTGTGTGTGTGTGTGTGTGTGTGTGTGTGTGTGTGTGTGTGTGTGTGTGTGTGTGTGTGTGTGTGTGTGTGTGTGTGTGTGTGTGTGTGTGTGTGTGTGTGTGTGTGTGTGTGTGTGTGTGTGTGTGTGTGTGTGTGTGTGTGTGTGTGTGTGTGTGTGTGTGTGTGTGTGTGTGTGTGTGTGTGTGTGTGTGTGTGTGTGTGTGTGTGTGTGTGTGTGTGTGTGTGTGTGTGTGTGTGTGTGTGTGTGTGTGTGTGTGTGTGTGTGTGTGTGTGTGTGTGTGTGTGTGTGTGTGTGTGTGTGTGTGTCTCTTCCCCTGTGGCGTTCAAGCGGGTGGACCGATTTGAATGCGGTTTTTTTTGTTTGAAAGGTGAATTAGTCGAGAGTGTTGTTAGCTATGTTTGAAGAAAATCGATCCAAGATGGCCGCCGCTACAAAATGGCGGATTACATATTTTTTCACAACTCCCTTAATATGGGTATCAAATGAAAGGGCTTGACTTGCTTGTAGAATAGCAGTATTGCAAATCCAAGATGGCCGCCGCCACAAAATGGCGAATGTCGGGAGTTTATTAAATTTTTAATTTATACTTGTTTTATTATCACCATCTCACAATATGTCTAATTTCTAAATGATTTGAACTGTTGGCTCTGTTGACAAAATAAAAGAAAACCTAAAAAAACTTACCACTACAGCCTTTTAACGTCCCACTGCTGGGCACTGGCTTCCTCTCTTGTAGGAGAGAGGCATTAGAAATTAGACCCGGATATAGAACAGCGTGTGTTCCAATGCGGGTTAGCGGGCTTTAGTGATGATAGTGATAATAACCGGGACCAACTGCTTAACCTGCTCTTTGAGGCACGGGAGTGAAACACCACCAACTACCAACTCCGGGCTGGCACAGATAGTTTCTTGACAGAAAAACCCAATATCTAACAAAACAATTATTTGGGCCCCGACCCGGGAATCGAACCCAGAACCTCGTGATCTGCAGTCGAATATATGCTAATTGCTAGCCACTAGAGTTAGACCAAAGAGGCAGTTAAGTTAGTAAGAGAACTTATCGAAGAAAAAAATTTATTTGTAAGTAAACGCCGCGCTCCGCTGCTGCGATAAAATATTATGTACCTACCACTAGCTGATGCCCGCGACTTCGTCCGCGTTGATTTAGGTTTTTTAAAATCCCGTTGGAACTCTATGATTTTCGGAGATTAAAAGTAGCCTTGTCCTTCTCCAAGGTCTAGTCTATCTCTTTGTCTTTCATCAAAATCGGTTCAGCGGTTTAGGCGTAAAAGGCACTTCGCTTAATGTAATAAATAAGGCGCGGGAGTGTATGACACCAGCACAATTAATAAATAAGGTGTTTGTAATTAATTGCAGGTAAAAATGACTTACGAAGCGTTCAGCCATTCGATCATAAGCAAGGCGCTTACGTATCCACTGCGTATCCCTAAATCACGATGTACCATCGTCATATCCTCCAGGTATTCTTTAAATGTGCCGTTGTACCCCACATCAGCATACGTACCCATCTAGAAAGGGAACAGAAGATAAACAAAGTAGTTACGCTCAGGAATGGAGTACCTTTACGGAGTGGCATTCCACTCCTGAGCGAAGTTCTGTCTCATGAGAGAGCGATTTTTAGAGAGCTGCTCCAGTGATATGCGCATATGTCCCAGAATTTCTAACTATAATTCGGCCGTTCAGAGAATGCGTTCCTGACACGTCGCGATTGAACTGACGACGTAGCTTTGTAATGGCGTTGCAGTTACGATAAAAATATTTTTGCTGGTTATTTACCGTTCTAACAATTGATGAGCATTAAAACAACATTATTATATCAATAATCAATGAATGTTATAATTTTGTGCCAAACTGAGTGTCAAATAACTTGGTAAACAATATTTTTTTAAATCTATACTACGCTATTACAAGGTTATGTCAGCGCCTTATATTTGTATAATAGTGCTGTGCTAAAAATAACAGGCAAGTATCGTAATCTGTTCTTATACAGTTATACTTATAATATAAAATAATACGCTTTGTTTTTCTTTTTAAGAATTTGAAAATAATGGACTTTAAGATAACTTTTATGAAATATAAAAATAAAACTATAACCAAACCGAACGCGCGAAAGAAAGTAGCATTTTTATATTTAGGTTGAATAAAACAATTTTATTATATGAATATTACCTTTTTTTGGTTTCTACTTAAATAACTAAAATATAAATTTTAAATGATTCCGCCAATTTAAAACGAAAATAATCTTAAAATAATGCGCCGGTTCATTTTGGAGGAACGATAACGAACTCAGTGTTATGTTGTGCCCATCACTAGTCGTGACTAACTGATAGGTGTCAGGAACGCATTCTCTGAACGGCCGAACTTTAGATAACTATCCTCACCATATTTTCATTCGCCATTCTAAGCTATTTACTTGTTTCCTTGCATACGCAAGCTTCAAATCTAGTAAACGCCCTGCTCATTTCGAATTGCTCACCGCTGAGTTAATTATGTAATGCTCTTCCGGACTTTATTTTCCCGACCATCTTTAATATTGTTGCATTAAAAGGACAGTCGATAGGAATCTTCTGAGCAGGTCCACTCCACCCTAGGCTGTATCATCAGTCACCACTATCATCAGGTTTGGTTGCAGTCAAGCGCAAACCCATATCACTGACCCTGACTTACCTTATGAGCCGCAAACTTACAACAATAAGTAAATTGAATAGGATTCGAACCAACCACTTAGTATAGATCCAGTATAGTAGTATAGTAGCTAATGTGATAGCCTAGTGGTTAGGACGACCGACTTCTAATCGGAGGTCGTGGGATCGATCGCAGACACGCACCTCTAACTTTTCGGAGTTATGTGCGTTTTAAGTATTTAAATATCACTTGCTTTAACGGTGAAGGAAAACATCGTGAGGAAACCTGCATGCCTGAGAGTTCTCCATAACGTTCTCAAAGGTGCGTGAAGTCTGCCAATCCGCTTGGCCAGCGTGGCAGACTATGGCCAAGACCCTTCTCACTCTGAGAGGAGACCCGTGCTCTGTAGTGAGCCGGTAATGGGTTGATCATGATGATGATGATGATGATAGTAGCTAATCCCTATAGTTACCTACAAGGTTTTATTTTATTAGATTTAGGAGTATTCTATTGTTCTACCTAATATTGTTTTTTTTTTCCAAAAATAAGTAGTAGGTATTAAAATCTTTCACGTACTGGAGTAGCAACCCTAATTGGGTGACGTTTAAGATTCTGTCGTCTCAAGATTCTGTTGCGCTCAAACAAGACTTGTAGACCTTCGCGAACAGTCCACATCGCCCACGGATGCAGGGATACGCCTTCTCTTGGTTGAGTATAGAGGTCATTAATATAATACACGACGTCATTCATGTTTGCAGGTGTTCCTTGGCTTTTATAAATATCTGTAGCAAATACAGGGTTAATAAACCGGTCAAGTGCGAGTCAGACTCGCGCACCGAGGGTTCCGTACTCCAGAAGTATAAGTACAATCTGTTTTTCATTAGTTTGTCTTAAAAGGTAAGGTGCTAATTAAGCTAGGCCTCTAAATTGTATGAGCACTCATACAACTCAGAGGTCTATCTTAATTGGCTCAACTATGTATGTATGGGGACACCCTTTAATTTCCAACTTTTTTTAGTTTTTGGAATTTTTCCTTTATTTGTGCTGTAAGACCTGGCTTTTTGCCTAATTTCGTAATTCTAGGTCAACTGGAACTACCATATTTTAGGTTTTCGACCCAAAACCTATAGGGTACTTCCGGTTGAGCTAGATTTGTCAATTGAAATTGAAATTGAAATTATTTATTTCCTTTCATTTTAACATTTGTACTTAATATCTAAGAACGTTGACGGCTGAAAAAGTTAAAACTGTGTTTCAGCCGTCACGCCCGCCTCCGATACAAAATTATAAATGGAAATATTATGACAATTATAATTTATCTATTTATAAAATATTATAATATATATATTTTTTTACTATGAAATTAGATTAGTACAGGTGCAGCATGCATGTTAGTGTGTGTGTGAGTGTGAGTGTGTGTGTGTGTGTGTGTGTGTGTGTGTGTGTGTGTGTGTGTGTGTGTGTGTGTGTGTGTGTGTGTGTGTGTGTGTGTGTGTTGTGTATGTGTGAAGTAGTGTAGTATTTTTAGTATATTATTTGGCTATGAATAAAAGTCTTTCGGTCTCTTCATAGTAGAGATTTGTCAATTTTGGTCAAAAACAAAGTCTTACAGATCAAGTAAAGGAAAAATTCCGAAAAATAAAAGAAGTTGAAAATTAAGGTAAATTTTGGTACTTACAAGTTTTCGTGAAAATCTAAATTTGCCCATATCTTTTTACTGTGTGGACCGGACCTCATCAGGACCTTAATTTTTATACACCTAATAGGGACCATAGACCTTAGTATCTGGTATAAATTTCAACTTGCTAGGTCGACCCGTTCCTGATCCTGAGAAAATCGGTGGTGACACACGGACAGACAGACGGACAGACGGACAAGAAAGTGATCTTATAAAGGGTTCCTTTTTTTACCTTTTGAGGTACGGAACCCTAAAAATCTATAAATTCTACAAGAAATAAAGAATTAATTTTGAAAAACTACTCCCATGTGGGTTAAATGGGGTATTAATGTTTGTATGAGATTTGTATGAATCCACGCGAGCGAAGTCGCGAGCATCAGCTAGTTATGTATAAAACAAAAAAAAAAACGTTCAATATAAAGCAGCAGTAGGATGTTCCGATTTTTGCGAACTCATTCCTGCGGTTATTGTGAAATTATCTTCAAACTTTATACAAATGGGCGTAGGTCTTATGGTCCCGGAGCCTACCTTTACCTTTCCTCTACTTTCGACGAAGTTCAGAATTTTCCATACATTTAACGTGAGCAACATACTGAACATTTGTTTCTGTTGACGGGTAGGTAAAGCCTAAACTGATTACCATCATAGTTCTCCGAATTACTCCAACGTCGTTGATTGATCAGCAGAACATCGGCGTCATATCGAACCGTGTCGAAGATATCCGGCACTCCATCGGCGACTACCACCCACTTGTACCAACTACAGAAATATTCAGGTTTCATCTGCAGTAAAGGGTATCCTTATACTATACCGTATTTGATATTTAATACCAACACTACCACCAGTTCAGCCTTTTAACGTCCCACTGCTGAGAACAGGCCTCCTCTCTCATAGGAAAGAGGATTTAGAGCTTAGACCCGCCACGCTGCACCAATGCGAGTTGGCGAGTTTTAATGACTATTGTCACATGATAGTGACAATAGAACGGGACCGACTGCTGAACGTGCTCTCCGAGGCACGAGGGTGAAACACTGCCAACTACCAACTCCGGGCTGGCACTGAAGATTTGTTGATAGAAAAACCTAATACCTAACAATTATTTGACCGACCCGGGAATCGAACCCGGGACCGGCTTCTCGTGATCTGTAGTCGAATATGATAACCCCTACGACGCAGTTATTTATATTCAATAAACTAATACTTAAAACCATCGATGTCTTAAAACTATATTTTTAGTAATTTTATACTACTGTGTCCATCTAGGGTAAAACGCGGATAGATGCCGCAGTTGGATAGATGCCTCAATGTCAAAAAACCTGACTTCCCAAACTCGCGAAAAATTGATAGTTTAAATAAGAAGCGCAGGCCCCCCAAACCTCAGGCCCCTACATACATTTGTATTAAAACAATTTGTTTCGCTTGTGCGTGTGATTATCTCCGCAGCGAACGCGGCAAATCCTTCAAAGTTTTAGAGGCGAGTATTTGCCGTTGTATAACTTTTGAAGTAGTAAGTAGTAGATTCTGTTATATTTTTTATTATGTCAATACACTGGTTCAATAAGTGTAAATAATCGCTCTTTAGTTTTTAGTTTATCTATCTATCTTCTATCTATCTATCTATCTATCTATACTAATAAATAAAATTGAAGTGTCTGTCTGTAATATCGAAATAACTACCTCATATTAAGCTCATATGGTTATTTGAACGGTACCATAACCGAATCACACGTTTTTAAAATTTTTGTCTGTCTGTCTGTCTGTCTGTCTGTCTGTTTGAACGGGCTAATCTTCGGAACGGCTGAACCGATTTTGACGGGACTTTCACATACAAGTAGAGAATTAACCAGGGAGTAACATAGGCTACTTTTTTAACCGACTTTCAAAAAAGGAGGAGTTGTGTTTTTGTACCTATGTACACCGATATCTCCGAGATTTCTGAACCGATTTGCGTAATTTTTTTTTAATCGATAGAGAAACATTGCGACACTGTCCTACAAAAAACTTGGATTCCAACTCCTCAATCCTGATGCTGTAGGGGAACTGATCCCCAAAACTAATGGGATTTAGGAACTGTCGGTTATTTAAATTGATATTGGGGGTGCCAATTAAAGACTTTATCGTTGAATGAACTCGAGTAGGTACATATTCAACTCCTCAACCCTGATGCTGTAAGGAATTGCATTCCGAAATCGTGGGGATCCCACGGAATTTTTCCGTTTTGGTGACGGGTTACTACAGATAGGCTACTTTTTGTTCTGGAAAATCAAAAGTTCCCACGGGATTTTTAAAAACCTAAATCCACACGGGCGAAGCCGTGGGCATCATCTAGTCTATCTATAATATAATAAAACTGTAACAGATCCAATTCTGTACATTGAAGATATTTTGAAAATTTTTATTGGAGGGCACTCTATAATCGATACTGAAGCCAAAACTGCAATTTGTTTCATTTTTGTCTGTCTGTCTGTCTGTCTGTCTGTCTGTCTGTCTGTCTGTCTGTATCTTGGCCGCGCATCACGCCAAAACTACTGAATGGATTCGAATGAAACTTGGTACGATTTGAGTTTATACTCCGAGGTAGGACATAGGATACTTTTTATCCCGAAATTCAGTACGGTTCCCTTGGGAGAGGGGAAGAAAGTCAAAACGAGTATTTAGCTGTAATTCATTAACGCGTGGTTCGATTTCACTCATTCTTTTTTTGTTAGAAAGGTAATACTTCAAGTATTGTCCCGTAAATATTTCAAGGTCATAAGTTTTTTAGTTCAGAAATGACAGACATTTATTGGGTTCAAATAACTTGGGCCCCGGATCTTTGTACGTACGGCTTATTTTAAACTGGCGTGGGTTTAAATTTATGTTTGTCAACCTGTCTATTTGTTCCAGCTAATCTCCGAAACGGCTGGATCGATTTTAACGGAACTTTCAATGGCAGATAGATGATGTTATAAGGAGTAACTTAGGTTACATTTAGTTTAGGTATATAAAAGAATTATGGGATCCGATCCGATCCTATATAAAACCTATAAACACGCGAACGAAGTCGCAGGGGTCAGCTAGTAATATAATAAAACTGTAACAGATCCAATTCTGTACATTGAAGATATTTTGAAAATTTTTATTGGAGGGCACTCTATTATCGATACTGAAGCCAAAACTGCAATTTGTTTCATTTTTGTCTGTCTGTCTGTCTGTCTGTCTGTCTGTCTGTCTGTCTGTCTGTATGTATCTTGGCCGCGCATCACGCCGAAACTACTGAATGGATTCGAATGAAACTTGGTACGATATGAGTTTATACTCCGAGGTAGGACATAGGATACTTTTTATCCCGAAATTCAGCACGGTTCCCTTGGGAGAGGGGAAGAAAGTTAAAACGTGTATTTAGCTCTAATTCAATAACGGGTACTTCGATTTAACTCATTCTTTTTTTGTTAGAAAGGTAGTACTTTAAGTATTGTCCCGTAAATATTTCAAGGTCATAGGTTTTTTAGTTCAGAAATGACAGACATTTATTGGGTTCAAATAACTTGGGACCCGGATGTTTGAACGTACGGCTTATTTTAAACTGGTGTGCATTTAGAGTTATGTTTGTCGATCTGTCTATTTGTTCCAGCTAATTTCTGAAACGGCTGGATCGATTTTGATGGAACTTTCAATGGCAGACAACTGATGTTATATGGAGTAACTTAGGCTACATATAGTTTAGGTACAAAAAAGGATTATGGGATCCAATCCGATCCTACATAAAAACCTATATAACCACGCGGACGAAGTCGCGGGGGTCAGCTAGTAATATAATAAAACTGTAACAGATCCAATTCTGTACATTGAAGATATTTTGAAAATTTCTTTTGGAGGGCACTCTATAATCGACACTGAAGCCAAAACTGCAATTTTTTTCATTTTTGTCTGTCTGTCTGTCTGTCTGTCTGTCTGTCTGTCTGTATCTTGGCCGCGCATCACGCCGAAACTACTGAACGGATTCGAATGAAACTTGGTACAATTTGAGTTTATACTCCGAGGTAGGACATAGGATACTTTTTATCCCGAAATTCAGCACCGTTCCCTTGGGAGAGGGGATGAAAGTTAAAACGTGTATTTAGCTGTAATTCATTAACGCGTAGTTCGATTTGAGTCATTCTTTTTTTGTTAGAAAGGTAGTACTTTAAACATTGACCCGTATATATTTCAAGGTCATAGGTTTTTTAGTTCAGAAATGACAGACATTTCTTTGGGTTAAATAACTTGGGACCCGGATCTTTGAACGTACGGCTTATTTTAAACTGGTGTGCGTTTAAATTTATGTTTGTCGATCTGTCTATTAGTTCCAGCTAATTTCCCAAACGGCTGGATCGATTTTATCGGTCGATTGGATCGGTCTAAATATATAACTTAGGCTACATTTAGTTTGGGTACATAAAATAATTATGGGATCCGATCCGATCTTATATAAATCCTATAAACACGCGAACGAAGTCGCGGGGGTCAGCTAGTTTACTAAATAAAAGGGCATCTATCCATATCAAAAAGGATAGTTGCCTCGATTTTTCGAGGTATAGGTGCCCTTAGAGGCATCTATCCCCTAATATACCTATAGATATATCAAGTATTTATTTTAATATTTTTAATGTTCTTTTATATTTTTATTTCTTTTTTCAATAAATTACTGATAGTTTTAATATACTTCGGGGCATCTATCTCTTTCAGCCCGATCTGTCCAGTGGTTTGAGCTGTGCGTTAATAGATCAGTCAGTCAATCAGTCAGTCAGTCACCTTTTCCTTTTATATATTTAGATAATAAAACCTTATGAAACTATGTATTTTGCTTATTTTTTTCATAGGGCATCTATCCTTTTTAGTATTTTCATAGTGGGGCATCTATCCACACAGAAAAAAGGGTCTGCAAAAAGTTAAATTCTGCAAAATCTGTAATCGTTAGGACAACAAAAATAAGTCATAATGGAACCCAAAAGATTAAACTAGCTATATTCATAAATATTATTTGTGATAAATTAATATTTTAAAAGTTAGGAGGCCATTTCAAAAAGTGGGGCGTCGTCTATCCGGGTTTTACCCTATTTGTTTGTTCCTGTGTCAATGATCGGCCTATTATTTATCATTTACGGCTCAACCTCTGAATTAATCATGATACAAGTATAAATTAAAAATTTATAAAAACCCCCGACATTCGCCATTTTGTGGCGGCAGCCATCTTGGATTTGCATAGTGCTATTTTACTAGTCACGCCCTATCATTTGATACTCATATTAAGGGAGTTGTTAAAAAATAATATGTAATTCGCCATTTTGTAGCGGCGGCCATCTTGGATCGATTTTCATCAAACATAGCTAACAACACTCGACTAATTCACCTTTCAAACAAAAAAAACTGCATTCAAATCGGTCCACCCGTTTGAGCGTTAAGGAGAACACACACACACACACACACACACACACACACACACACACACACGTCAAACTTATAACACCGCGTCGTTTTTGGGTCGGGGGTTAAAAATTCGTCATGGAGATAGGTCGTATTCTGGAGACGGACATAGTTTATATTTTATCCAAGTAAGATGTTTTTTTTTTAAATTATCCACTTGAATTATGTGAAAAAAATTATAAACTTTAGAATAATATTTCACTAAAAACCTTGTATAAGGAATCGGTCATCGTGGAAATATACAATACTCCTTGAAGTTTATGTAGGTATGCTTGTTCGAGAGCGGCAGGGTCACATGAGAAAGTTGCAAAAACTTCATATTTGAAGAGTTCTCGAGAAAGTAACAGTCTGTCTGTCGAAAATGCAAAAATTAGGTACCTATTAGATGAAAATTAAGTACAATACATATTTTAATCTTTACATATAATAAAATCGTAGACTTGCCGTATCTGTTCATTGAAGATTTTTGCAAAATAATAACTGGGGGATGTTAGGGATAAGTAATAGAACGTAAAAAAGCTATTTTTGAAATTTTTGTCTGTTTATCTGTATGTTTGTGCGCGCATCACACAAAAACTACTGAATGGATTGAAACGAAACTTTAAGTTCATACTACGGAGTAACATATAGGATACTTTTTATCCCGAAATTCAGCATGGTTCCCTAGGGAGAGGGGATGAAAGTCAAAACGTATATTTAGCTGTAATTCAATAACGCGTGGTCCGATTTCATTCATTCTTTTTTTGTTAGAAAGTAGATACTTTAAAGACTACTGGCTAATCTCCGAAAGGCTAGACCGATTTTGATGGGACTTTCACTGGTGGATGTTTACATTTTGATGTACCTAAACATCCGCCAGTGAACTTTTAACAGTTTTTAGCAAGATTTAAGCTCAAAGGGCTAAAAAGCTGTGATAGCCTAGTGTTTAGGACAACCGACTTCTAATCGGAGGTCGTGGGTTCAATCCCGGGGCACGCACCTCTAACCTTTGGGAGTTATGTGCGTTTTAAGTATTTAAATATCACTTGCTTTAACGGTGAAGGAAAACATCGTGAGGAAACCTGCATGCCTGAGAGTTCTCCATAACGTTCTCAAAGGTGTGTGAAGTCTGCCAATCCGCTTGGCCAGCGTGGTAGACTATGGCCAAAACCCTTCTCACTCTGAGAGGAGACCCGTGCTCTGTAGTGAGCCGGTAATGGGTTGATCATGATCATGATCAAGCTCAAAGGAGCATAGGAAAAACAAAATGATTCCCACGGGATTATTAAAATCAATATCCACGCGAACGAAGTCGCGGGTGTCCGCTTGTTTATAAATATAAGTACATATATAATTAATATATGTATAAGTGAGTGCGTGTTAGCTGAAATCTGAAATGCAAATTTTATAGCTTACTGAAAAAAATATGTTATTGTGTTCCTAAAATTATGTATTTTAGGTACCTAAATATGTAAATGTTTCTTACCATGAGGTGACCAACACGCCAAAACTATAATGCTTCCAACCATTTTGTATTTAAATAACTCGGCTACGACTTGAATTAACATGATTTCTACAAGGTATAGATACAAACCTACGTATGTAGGCAAACAATGGGTATTGGGTATATTTATATGAAGCGAGGTTATTAGGAATGCATCAAATAATAGGTAGGTATGTTACAGCTATAAGTGTCTTCAAATTACTTTCGTATGTGTACACAAAAGACAATTTCAGGGTGCATTTTACATGAATCGCTTTCGACGTATCATTCTAAATAACCCTCTACGATTCAACGTAATGATAGGGGATAATAAATGACATGACATTGAAAATTATTAGTAGTTTAGTAAGTACATTTTGAACTAAACTAAAAATCATAATTATAATAGTAGGTAGGTAATAAGTAAACTAGATAAGATTTTTGTAACGTTTTAATAAAAATCAAACATAATTTATATCTAACGTTTAATGAGTAAAAACAATAACTATATAACCTACTGAATGCTAAAAATAATAAAAATTATTTTAATTCAATAAATATTTTAACAGAAAATTACAGTTAATAATGGCATCCACAATGGTGAGCTAATTCGAGAGGCTTAGGTTCTAGAGTAATAGGAATTGGCGCGGGTACCATGAATGCGTTCATAGGCAGTCCTGGCAGTGGGTGGCAGGGTGGGGGGCAGGGTGGGGGGCAGGGTGGGGGGCAGGGAGGGGGCGCCGGGGGAACTAACGATATCATGATGGGTGCAGGAGCGGGCGGAGGAGGGCAGAATGTTGCCGGAGCAGGCGCGGGCAGGAACATAGGCGGTGGCGGTGGCGCGGGTATGACTAAAGGCGCGGGCGCTGGCGCAGGATACATTAAAGGAGCCGGTGGCGGCGCAGGGTATATTAAAGGAGCTGGTGGCGGCGCAGGGAAACAGAGCGGCGGCGGCGGTGGAGCGGGAAGGCAAATCGGTGCTGGAGGTGGGGCAGGGAGGCAGAATGATGCCGCCGGCATCGGTTGAGGTAGCATGAAGGGAGCAGGGAGAAGACACGGCGGGGCAGGCGGAGGTGCTGGCAGAAGTATTGGTGGCAGCAACGCCGGGGGTAGACACGGCGGGGGCGGACACGGCGGGGGCGCTGCTGGCATCAGAACAATAGTAGCAGGCGGTGGTGGTGGTGCCTTCTCAGCGAGGCCGCATTTACTGCACAACAGCTCTTTCTTTTCTGTGAAATATACATATAGATAGTTTTTTTTATTAACTACCGATCTGACTGAAAGAAAAAGGTGAAATAATAAAGTACAACATACCAAGCTTAGTCGCCAGTAAAGGTTTCAATAACCTGAAACATCATTGAAAAAATTCAAGTACCATTACTTTTTTATACTTTTACCATTGTATTGTCATTGGTGATACAAAATTGTTACTTACGAAGCCAGTACGGATTTCTTACATTCTTTCATTTCCTTTAATGCTTCTAGCTGTAACAACATTTCCGCATATTATTAATTTTGTAAAAACAAAATTTTTGATATTTTTGATATTTGTTAAATTAATTATTTCGGGTTTACGCACCAAACATATTCCGTCACAGGCTATTACAAAATTTGATGTGAGCATCATTATACAGAGGGAGGACCAATAAACCTTTTGTCCCCCCATTTTTGCTTTCTGTTGATCGTGTAAAAATATTTAGTTGTAAGCTATAGCATAGCATTTATAGTGCATTTTGCATAATATAGGTACGTGATTGCGTTCAAAGATAACTTTTTACTTCGGTATATTTTGTAAGCTTTGTATGATAAGATTATACGTGGTGATAAATGACTTGTAATTTTCTATTGAGCAATTCAATCGGAGCAGGTACCTTATCTTGTCTTATTTGGAACCAAAAAAAAATAATAATACTTAACTTACTACCCAAGCGTTTCATAAATTATTAAATCTGAAATTCAATGAACAATAAATTATAAATTCCAAATAACCTTAATTGTTCGTAAGTCACAATAACAACTAAGTACCTTTTATTAATGTACACTGAATTATAATCTAAGTATACTGAATTTGGCTATTCCCAAGTTAGTTTATTACGTAACTTTATAATATTTTAGACTCTCAAGAACAATATCCTAAAAGTCAAAATAAATGACTAGAATAAATACTCTTCAAAATATCTATTTTTTTTACTGTAGGTGATTTACATCTTTTAATGATTGCATTTAATAAACTGTAGGAAATTATATAAAGAAATTATATATTTAAGGCTTGCTTAACGTGTTTAATCTTATCGAGATAACAATCTGAGAATAGTCTTATAACAGAAAAGATCAGTCAACTTTAAACCATGGTTCAATAAATATGGTGAAAAGTTATACGATGTCACATAAAATACAAAGTAATATTACTTTTGGATTTGCCTGTCTCCTGATTTTAGTGAGTACCATTTTACCAATGTTTTATGTCAATAAGGTACATGTACCACATAAATGAATAAATTAAGAAGTGTATACGTAATTTTTTTAAATTTTACATCTGCAAGTGTGCTATTGCAGACTAGAGATCGTATGAAAACTTTACACTGACAAACTTTACAATGAAAACTTTACAACTGTACTTGATTTATCAAAATGAAATAGCTAAATACACCAAAATAATTTGAAATGACACCAAATTTAATCTTGTTCATAGATTTGAAACAAGAGCTACTACTATTTATATTGTTGATAATTTTAATCAAAAACTTTTCGTTAGAGTAAGGAAGGGCCATAGTACATTTCCGTTGTGAAATCATGACAGCGAAACCGCTGAATTTCGAGACTCGTCCGTCGCATGCAAAACAGTAGCCAAACAGCATGTATTGACGCATTTATATCGCGGGGGAGGTGTGCTAGGGGCTTGACAACACACAAAACAGTCAAATCACTGCGTAAAAATAGGCAGTTTGGCGTCTGTTTCGCATACAATTTATAATATAGCGGAACTTCAGTGGTTTCTTTACTACGGTTTTGAGTTGGAGGTGTGCTACAGGCGTCAACACAAAAATTGTAATTGATACAGATTTTCAATATTTTCAGATACACGTTACAAATGGCCTCAACTTAGGACTAATCTCTGGCGATCTCAAGCGTACTTCGAGTCCTATAAGTATCAGAAGGACTTTACACCACTCCCCAGTGACTATAAATATCAAATCAGGAGTATCAAAATTACCAGCCGTATTTCCACCTGTATTTCCACCAAAGTTTCCTAAAAAACATTCTCCAACAAAGAGCATATCTCTAAAAACTAAGCCCCTTCGCTTACGTAAATTACCAAAACTACATAAGTTGCCAAAGTTGCGAAGGATACCTGAAATATCAAAAATACCTAAAATACCAAAGATACCTAAAATACCTAAAATACCAAAGATTCCTAAAATACCAAAGATACCTAAATTGCCTCTTTTACCCATTTTGCCTCCATTATTACCACCTTATATACCAAAATTACCATTGCTACCATTGTTACCAATCTTACCTCCATTGCCATTACCCCTTTTACCTCCAATATTGCCTAGATTGCCGAAACCTATTCGAATCCCTATTATAGGTAAAAGCGGACTAAAAGCTTTAGGGTCGGAAGTAAAACCTATCACAGTTTCTGCTCCTAATTTAAAAACACGTATTTTAGAAAAGCTACTAAAATTAAAAAAGGATGGATCACTCACAGTGCCTGAATTCATTCGATTTAAAAAACTTTTATCGTTATAATAAATTATAGAGTACGAAAAAGTGGTTTTTATTTTAGACTCTAGTCTTTATACCTACCAAGTATCTATTACTCACGCCACCAAAGCCTTGCCATTGCTTAATGCTTTATGAGAAAAAAACTTGGTCTAAGCCTTCGAGCGAAAATGGCCAGTTTTTGATTTTGAGAAATGATGAGTGTTCGTTTTGTTTTTTTCAGAAAAAACGCGGATTTACAAATTTTAGGGCCTGTTTCACCACCTTCTGATAAGTATCGGATAGCTATCTACAACTTTTAACTTTGTCACTTGACATAAAGTACAAACAACTTACGTTTAGGTTTCCGACACCTATCAGAAAGTTGTGAAACAGGCCATAAAAGTTAAATAAACAAGTATAAATTAATGGTGCTATTCTACTAGTCAAGCCTTTCTATTTTCTATAGTCTAGTCTTTCATTTGATAACCATAATGAGGGAGTTGTGAAAAAATTTTTCGACCCAGTCTATTCTCAGATCTACAGATCTATGAAAATTCTCGATGGAGGTAGTTACTCGAGTGCGCAGGTGTTAAACATTAACAAACAGCTACGAGAATTAATTATCCATCGAGAATTATAATAGATAAAAAACCTACTCACAAAAATTCAGCTTATTATTAATCACTAAAAAATTAGTTTCAGGGCTGCCTGACTATAGTTCGTTTGTGCTTGTACCTTGTTGAACCGGGTTTAGGTACCTATAGTAAGTAGGTATATTGATAAAATACTAATAATAAAAATACCAATAAGTAAATCCTAATTTAATTTTTAAGATAAGATTAAACCAGATAATTCAAATAAAGCCGAGTAAGATTTTTTTATTGAAATAAAATTGCACGTCTTGTAAACAATTTAATTTTTTTTTTTTCATAATAAATAGTACTTAATATTAGGTGCTTACTTATATTGTTAATCTAAATAAAAATAAGTAGGTAGGTAGGAATATCTAGTAGTCTCTTATTTTCTAGTGTCATTAGCTACTCGTAACTTTGTATCTAAAGACGAAGGTTAGATTTCTAATGACGTTTAAATGTGATGTATCAAGATGGGAAAGCGAATGTGGTGTACATTTCATACATTTAAAGTTATACGCTTATTCCATAAGGTAAGTGTCAAATTGAGCGATTAATCACTCAGTAGAGTCGCGCTATCATTTCATATAAAGCCATACACAACATAGCCAATAGAATAACATTAAACTCCCCGGATTATATTCCAACGCTAGTAAGTACTTAAGTAGATGTTCATAATATGTTAATCTAAATAGGCTCTCTTATTTCTAACTTTGTCTGCCAAAGAGTTGACGGTGCGCACCACAGCGTCTTTGAACTGCGTGAAGTATTTCATGAGGGGCCACGCGAATGGCCTCTCCTCTGCCTTGCAGGTGAAGCAGTGGTCAGACAACAGGGGAAGTAGTAGCGATCTCTTCATCGCTACGCTGCTCTAAAACAAAAGTATTAATTTACAATCACAAAATAAAATTCAGAACTCAAAATTCTGAAGATTGATTCATGGTATTCTAGTCCGATTGTACACATTTTCCAAAGTAAATTAAAAAGTCTAAAGAGAGAGTATACTTGTTCCTAGGTCCGGACACGATCAATCGCGATTATCCATAAACATTATCAATTGTTAATGTTAACAATTTAACATTAACAATTGTTAATGTTTAGTAATCATTATGTGTTTAGTAATATTAGATGCTCATTGTCACTATCAATTTATTATTATTTATTTACCAAAAGATTGTTGAATTGTTGCTACCTATTGAAATTCAACAAGCGTGATCAATCGCAATTGTTAAATTGTTGTGATTGAAATTCAACAATTGCGATCAATCGCGTTTGTTGAATTAAGATTATTTTAACCCTTCTATTACAGAGTGTTAAATTATTAAAATAGGTACAGTAGAGTACATACGAGTATTAACCAGCGAATCTTCAGATCTGTTAATTTCTAAAAAGATTTCCAGAAAGATTATTCTCAAAAGAGCAACTGCTGGTTGAAACTGGGATGTCATGTTGATTTAAAGTAGGTGTTGATGTAGGTATCGATTATTTATTTATTGGTTTGCTGGAATAAACAAAAGTTCACTTTGATTACTGTTAAAATTTCGGCGAAATTTAATCGTGGCACTTTTACTGGCAATGTCCTCAATTTCAATCGTTCCGTCTTTGTGTTATTTCTGAAAATGGCCGAGCACACTTATAACACGCCACTCGGCGACTCCACAAGTTGAGTCAAATCAACCAGAGACGTCGAATTGTCTGTTGTTTGCGGTGTGTTTCTGGTCATATAAAATACTCCGATTTGATTCGACTCAACACGCTAGGTCTCGCCGGATCATGAACGTTTTGTTCCTCAATAATATTTAAATAAATAAAAAAAAAACCATATCAAACCTCGGCAACGGTCGCAATAATTAGCACCACGCCCACCCAAGTCAAATGCCTCCTTAAATTCATTCTCGAAATAATACTTAGTTATAAGATACAACACCAAGCTACCAGCATAGCACCCACTAGCAAACCACTGCATCTTCCGAGTAAATTATACGAGTACATATACACCAGGCGGCACATCGGATGCTATCACGTAAGATAGATAAGCTACTACTAACTTTCAGTAATCTCGCAAGTATAACCTTGATAATTTTTAATTAGGGTCGCACTCCTATCGTACATTTATGGATTTGTCCATGATTCTTCTCAAGCCCCTTCGCTAATCTTACACATGACAGTTTTAGTAAGAAATAAAAATGCACTTCTTGCATAGTTATGGTTCCCGTGTGATTGAAATATGTGTCATACGAGTAACTCTCACCTTTTGGGTTCTGAGCACTCCAGTATCAACTTCTTCTATTTGACCGGATACAAAAGCTGCCAGTTCATCATGTCGAGTACCAACTTCTTCTATTTGACCGGATACAAAAGCTGCCAGTTCATCATGTCGAGTACCAACTTCTTCTATTTGACCGGATACAAAAGCTACCAGTTCATCATGTCGAGTACCAACTTCTTCTATTTGACCGGATACAAAAGCTGCCAGTTCATCATGTCGATAATCTCAATTGCATGTTGGAGTTCATACAGCACCGAGGAGAGACATTCTCTTTATGTTTTCTATCGATTATAGTATATTGAAGAGTTATTTGAATATATATCACTTAAGTTCACTTTTCACACTTTACCTTACCATTTGTGTGCGAACTTATAAATTATGGAACCAGCTTCCACTCGCTGCGTTCCTTCAAAACTACAGTATGGGGTTATCCAAGGGAAGGATAAACAAATTCCTCAAGAACCGGCCGGCAATACTAGGCAGAACCTTGGGTACCACGATGTTCATGGGAGGTGGTAGTCACTTATAACGCCATTAAATACTTGCTCGTTTTTAGGGTTCCGTACCCAAAGGGTAAAAACGGAGCCCTATTAATGTCACTCGGCTGTCTGTCTGTCTGTCTGTCCGTCTGTCCGCCGGTCATAGGTCTCTAGCTCGCAGACGAAATGAGTTACAAACCTGAAATTTTGGTATTTGGTGTAAAACGTTGACCCAAAATCAAATATTGAATTAAAAATTGAATTAATTTATTTTTCAGGGGGGCTCCCATACATGAGAAAGGAGCCGGAAAAAAATTTTTTTTTCTTACCCTAGCTTGTGGGGTATCATTGTTTAGAGCTCATTGAGTAGAGTACGAATATATATTTTTTTAATTTTTTGCTTAAAAAGGAAGGAGACGGGGGGTCATCAAATTTGTCAGTTTTAGACCATTTTTGTGACGGGAGCTATCTAAAAAACTAAACTAGTTAGGAATATGATATTTCGGTATATTATGTACTATATGCTCTATTTGTACAACAAATACTGAAAACAACGATTCATAAAATAGTTTATAAGCTGTGACCAAAATAAACGAACTTATTTTGCGTTTTTCTTTCACGATTTCTTGCGATGTCTAACTCGGAAATTAAATATTTCTTAGACCCAAAATATATATTGTTCATAATTATGTACGGAACCCTGAAAGAGCGAGGCCCGACTCGCACTTGGCTGATTTTTTCGCTATGAGTACAAAAGACAGAATATAAGTGCATAGGCTCTAGTGTAAATATTCACGTTACGTTGACTGTGCATGAATATTTATCTGATGGAAATTGACTTTTGGGAAAATATTATGATAATACCATACTTTGCGATAGATTAACGTAGAGTCAAGATTTCTATTAAAATGTTCAATGGTATGAAAAAAAATTGAAAGTTTCATCTCCATCGGTGCAGCGGCAATTGCACTATGTACGCAAACACAAACGAAAACGAGCAGACAAAATTGTGAAAATTCAAAATTGAGCAGATTTCAATAAAACCCATTCCTAAAAAATATTTTTTCTAATTCTTTCTACCTAATTGAAAACATTATAGGTTAACTTACTTCTTTAAATACGAGTTTAATAATAATTAAATATTTTAATACAGTTTTCTGTCCGGATTTGATAAAGTTGCAAATGGAAACCCTAACTTAATTATATGTGTTAAGTACACAATTCATCGTGTTTTGCTGATGATGCTGTTTCCGATGAATTGGACGTGATTGTTCGCGTTTTGACGAATGCCCGTAAAAATGTCGCGTTCTCAATACGAATAACATGTGTCAGTTGGTGGCGATCGTCTCAATAGTGGTGGTTGGTATTAATTGCTTTTAAAGTTAATGGTGATTTGGTGAACTCGCCGGAATGGAGCATGGAGCATGGCCTTGAGGCTTGAACTAGTTACAGTTAACAGCACAACATTTAATCCGGACTTACGCTAAATATCTTTCATGTTTCCGATTTATATTAGGTCCGTCTTTTATAATAATTTTGAATCGTTATGACAGGCTATAAGTTTTTAACGATTACGAATATTAATAAAATTACACTGTGATAAAAATCGGGACCATATTGGAAAGTTAAACGTAGGTATATACGTCCACATTCGACACGGTAGCATGGATCTTTGAGTTCATCCAAAATATAAATAGCTTAAAATTTTAATTTGATGAGGATTGATAACAATTTTTTTACATATAGAATAGAATAGAAAAGTTTTTTATTCAAATAAACTGGCCGTTGGCGCGGTTGGCAGTGACCCTGCCTTCCACACCGGGGTCGCGGGTTCGATTCCCGCCCCGAGTCTGGGTGTATTTATAATATGTATGTATGTATACCTTTATTAAAATATATATGTATTTATATGTAAATATGTCTATCAGTCGGCTGTTACCTATAACACAGGCATTAAGTTGCCTACTTTAGGAACAGACGACCGTGTGTGTATGTATGTGTGAGTATTTATTTATTAAAAAAAAAAAAAAAACTTTTACAAGTAGATATCTACTTTTGAATCGCCAATTGAATCTACGTACCCCTAATTCGGAATGTCGTTCCTACCGTTTCTACCGACAGTTTTTAAGTGTTGAGGGTCTATTAATTCAAACGTGAGAGATTTGTTGAAAAAAAAATGCATTTCACTATCAGATGCATATACCACGGAAAAGTAGCTACATTTTAGAGAAGAGGCAACTAAAGGTAAATGTAGGTCACCTTTCAACTTCAGTTCAGTGTACATACGAAATTATTGATAGGACAACTTGACAAGTATACCTATTTTTACTTCTAATCGTGCCCTATATAATCGTAAATCTTAAACCTGTAAAATTTAATTTATGCTTCTAATGTAGGTACAGCAATACCTACTTAACTTGATTCAAACACAAAAATCGAACTGATTATTATACACAAACACCAAAACTAATCATCTATAAAACATATATTATAACAAACAATTTGTCTGGTTAGGTCCATATTTTCCAATAGCGTAACTAAGATATTGTTTTCAGTTGGCGCTTGCTGCTTGTGTTCCTCCACCACTACGGGTGACAATTGATTGCACATCAGGAGAGGTGAGATCGTGTGATTTATTAGTATCTTTTTTTCTTTTCCTAGACGTTGTACCCTGAATATACTACATATTTCAGTCTGCATTCCACGTTTCAAAACATCAGCCTAAAAATTATTCTACTTTAGATTATTTTTTCATTGTTTTACCGTAGTTTATTTAAATTATGTACCATCCAACAATTCTTTACTAAGTACCTACAGTAAATAAACGTGCAATATGAACCAACTTGTAAAATCAGTAATAGGTATATCATGTTAAGAAATAAAGAGGATGTAATAATTATGTTCCAGGAACCCCTGTACGTGTCAACATCCAGATCTGCTGAGTTATCAAGAAGCAATTCACGCCTTGACATCAACTCGTTTTGTAAATTGATTCACCGCGCGATCCCGGAAGCTATCAAGGACGGAAAGTTTGTTATTGTACCAGATACTGACCAAGCAGGTTACAGCGATACGGTCGCCCCGGTAGCAGTTGCTCCGCCCAGAAGTTTCATTCCTCCGGGATTCCCGAAAATAAGACCTTCGAGATTGGGTACACCGAAGCTGGATGTACCAAAACTAAGGCCGGTATTACACGGCGTTAAAGCACCAAAAATAGGACCAGCAATGTCATTCAAGCGATCAAGATATAAGGAAGAAGAATCGAGCGCGGAACGATTGGAGAAATTCAAAAAAGGTGTTCAGAAGATGCTGCATGTCGTCAAAATTATTGGAAAAATTGACCAATACCTATCTGAAAGAACGAGGATCGTAGTGGATAAATTGACAAAGACATTTGCCGATTGATTGTACAATGAATATTAATTACACGGTGCACGGATAAATTTGCTTTTGATGTACTTATTTGATCAGTTTTAGGATAATAATCGACCATAATTATTATCTCTTTTACAAAGCTTACGGAGACTTTAAGAAACACCTATCTATCACTTAAGTGCTATGGGTATAGAGTGACTGACCATTAAATAAAAGAGTAATTTCTGATTTCGATATCTGTGTGGCTAGTCGAAGATAATAGGGACTCTATTGTCTTCGACGAACAAACTGTAGAGGTAATTTTTTTCGTGTGTCGCATGCTAGCCACGCTGGTCAAATGCGTGTCAGAACCCAGAACACGCGTAGTAGTCCAGTAACTTTAGTAATCCGACCTTGCGTTAAATCGGGTAGTTCTGATTTTTTGCATACTTATTTATGATGTTGGCCCAATGATTAATCCAAGTTTGTGACCTCGAGCGACGAACGCAACTTTGTCAAAAATCGAAAAAACCGCGAAAATTTCGGATTTTTTTCAGATTTTGGCGATTATAACCCAAAAGGACTAGTTCTTGACACTACCTTTTCAGGGTGTTTTTAAAGTAGAATAAAATTGCTACAATTTAAGACCAGAACCAGCTCTGTAGGTATATTACATACTGAGATGCTCGCGACTGTACTCGCGTGTATTCTTAATCTCATACAAACTTCCATCTCCCATTGTACCAAATTGGGAGTAGTTTTCCAAAATTCCTTCAACACGTAACTCTTAATTTTTAACCGAAAATCTAAATACTAATTTTCATGGCTATAACTTGATAAATGACGAAAACGTGACGGGGTCTCATTTAAACTTTCATCCCCTACTTAACTCACTTGCGGATAGAATTTTCAAAAATCCTGAAATTCATATTTTTTATTTTTTATCGAAAGCCCAAATAGGTACCAATTTTCATGGAAGTAACTTGATAAATGACAGACTTTCATACAAACTTTCGTCCCCTATTTAACCCCTTTAGGGGGTAGAATTTCCAAATATCCTTTCATAATGTGCGCCTAAATTATAAAAGGAAGCTACTGTGAAAATTTCAAAAAAAAAAATAGGGGACGAAAGTTTGTATGAAAGTCTGTCATTTATCAAGTTACATCCATGAAAATTGGTATTTGGGCTTTCGATAAAAAATAAAAAATATGAATTTCAGGATTTTTGAAAATTCTATCCGCAAGTGGGTTAAGTAGGGGATGAAAGTTTAAATGAGACCCCGTCACGTTTTCGTCATTTATCAAGTTATAGCCATGAAAATTGGTATTTAGATTTTCGGTTAAAAATTAAGAATTACGTGTTGAAGGAATTTTGGAAAACTACTCCCAATTTGGTACAATGGGAGATGGAAGTTTGTATGAGATTAAGAGTTCACGCGAGTAAAGTCGCGAGCATCTCAGTAAGTAATGTACCAACAGAGCTGGTTCTGGTTTTAAATTGTAGCAATTTTATTCTACTTTAAAAACACCCTGAAAAGGTAGTGTCAAGAACTAGTCCTTTTGGGTTATAATTGCCAAAATCTGAAAACAATCTGAAATTTTCGCGGTTTTTTCGATTTTTAACAAAGTTGCGTTCGTCGCTCGAGGTCACAAACTTGGATTATTCATTAGGCAAACATCATAAACAAGTCTGCAAAAAATCAGAACTACCCGATTTAACGCAAGGTACCCCATACTAGCAAATCCTAAAGTTACTGGACTATAGGTACTATGTTACTAAAAAAACTTACGTCGTGAACGTGAACTAAAAGTAATAAACTGTTATTATAATGTAAATGTGAAAATCTATACTTCTATACTACTAATAAATAAAATTGAAGTGTCTGTCTGTAATTTCGAAATAACTACAACATATTAAGCTCATATGGTTATTTGAACGATACCATAACCGAATCACATGTTTTTAAAATTTTTGTCTGTCTGTCTGTCTGTTTGAACGGGCTAATCTTCGGAACGGCTGAACCGATTTTGACGGGACTTTCACAGACAAGTAGAGGATTAACCAAGGAGTAACATAGGCTACTTTTTTAACCGACTTTCAAAAAAGGAGTTGTGTTGAAATCGGTAAGTACCTATGTTAAAAAACGCCCTGATAGGTATTTTCGCTGCGCGCGACGGCCGCGTACGCGGTGCGGCGGTACGCCGCCGCGCGGCGGGCGGGTGCGGTGAAGAGGGTGCATGCTCCAATCCAATTCCAATCTCCATTTCGAACGAGGGAGCTAATGCGTGCGGATGTGTACTGCGTTTGTTGCGTGCGTTTTCGTAATTTTTATTTTGAATCGGAGATTTTGTTTTTATTAGGGGTTATGATGTTTTTTATTTCTTTAGTTTGTTTTAGTCGTATGTATGTCGAAGGCAGGGTCACTGCCAACCGCGCCAATGCAACGGGCCAGTCAAAACTACTGAACCGATTTGGCTGCAATTTTGAATGGAGATAAAAAATTCCCTAAGTACCTAAGTATAAAGGTTGGAAAAGGGAGCGGGAACGGGAACCAGAAATCTACTTATCCCTCAGGATTTGTGAAAAACCGAAATTCACGCGGGCGAAGCCGCGGGCAGAAGCTAGTAATATAATAAAAGCGGAAGAGTTTCTTTGTTTGAACGCGCTAATCTCAGGAACTACTGGACCGATTTCAAAAATTCTTTCAACGTTGGATATGTAAGTGATCCTTGAGTGCTATAGGCTAAATTACATGGACCACGGGCGAAGCCGGGGCGGACCACTAGTATATATATATATATATATATATATACTGATTAATAAAATAATACGTATCATTAAAATTCATGACAAGTCAAAGTAATATTTTATTGTATGTAAACCAAAAAATGCAAAGTATTCACGTCACCTCAGTTACAAAAATGCAAAAGCTAGGTCGATGACTTTATTTCTTATTAATTTACTTTGTATTATTTGGGAAATTCATCTGTCAGTCTTCCGAAAAAAAAAACATAACATAAATCACAAGATCTATCTTATTTCAAAAAATTTTTTTTTCATTTGTAAGCATGTAAAAAGATAATAGCTTTATTGTTTAATATTTAATATAATATATATATATATATATATATAAATTATATATATATATATATATATATATATATATATATATATATATATATATATATATATATATATATATATATATATATATATATATACATATATGTATACGTATTATCAATAATATATGTATAGGAAAATTTGACGCTAATACCTAAAGTTATTTTTCATGAATGGTATTATTAGAATCATTTATATAGTATAGTATTTAGTTAGTAGTTTGTGAAACTTAAGCTATGTTAGTATTTTTAGTTTGTTTATTGTAAGGACCGCCTATACCAGTAAAAGTAAAAGCCTCTTCCATCCGCAACCATGTCTTTTTGTTTCTAGCCAACCTGGTCCATGTTCTACCTGCAATACTGACTGTGTCGTCACCACCACCACCACCATCACCACTTCCTTAATGGTCGGTCTTGTTAGTGCTTTGCATCTCGTGGGTACGGATTGGTAACCACCTGTGACCATGTTTCGTCCGTAGTGTAAGCACGTGTAAGCATCAATCAGATTAAAGCAAATTCTACCCCTAAAGGGGTTAAATAGGGGATGAAAATTTGTATGAAAGTCCGTCATTTTTCAAGTTATATCCATGAAAATTGGTATTTAGGTTTCGGTTAAAAATAATGAATTATGTATTTAAGGAATTTTGGAAAAACTACCCCCAAGTGGGTTAAATGGGGGATGAAACTTTGTATGAAAATTCGTCATTTTTAACTTCATATCATATCAATATCAATGAAAATCGGTATTTGTACTGTGGGTTAACAAGTGTAAATTTAAAATTTAAAAAACCCCCGACATTCGCCATTTTGTGGCGGCGGCCATCTTGGATTTGCAATAGTGCTATTCTACTAGTCAAGCCCTTTCATTCGATACCCATATTGATAGGGAGTTGTGAAAAAATATGTAATCCGCCATTTTGTAGCGGCGGCCATCTTGGACCGATTTTCATCAAACATAGCTACAACAACACTCTCGACTAATTCACCTTTCAAACAAAAAAAACCCGCATTCAAATCGGTCCACCCGTTTGAGCACACAGATACGTCAAACTTATAACAACCCGTCGTTTTTGCGTCGGGGGTTAAAAATAAAGAATTACGTGTTTCAGGAATTTTGGGAATTCCACTCCCAAGTGAGATTTATAAGAATCCACGCGGGCGAAATCGCGAGCATCAGCTAGTAATAATATAAAGACGCTTGTCCTGACTGACTGGCCCGGAAAAGTATTCCTGTGGGACTAAAATAGATATAAACTTTGAAAAATGCCATAGAGGGCGCTGACTGTTCTTAGGTAAATCACGTTCACATAACACATTATTGCAATAGTTTGCTGTATTGCATGTATTGGCAACACATAGGCTACTTTATATCCTGGAAAAATGCACAGTTCTCACGGGATTTTGAAAAATCCGAAATCTATAGCTACCGCTACAGGTAGCTATAGATTTCGCGCGAATGGCGAACTTTCTTGATCCTACTACTTCCTTGATCCTACTAATATTATAAATGTGAAAGTGTATATGTTTGGATGTTTGAATGTTTGTTACTCAATCACCGAACTGATGATGATACCAGTTCCTTATTTTGAAGCAAAAAAAAAATATATATTCGTACTCCCCTAATGAGCTCTAAACAATGATACCCCACAAGCTAGGGTAAGAAATTTTTTTTTTGCCGGCTCCTTTTTCATGTATAGGAGCCCCCCTGAAAAATAATTTAATTCAATTTCTAATTCAATATTTGGTTTCGGGTCAACGTTCTACACCAAATCAAAATTTCAGATTTGTAACTCATTTCGTTTACGAGCTAGAGACCTGTGACCGCGGCGGACGGACAGACAGACAGCAGAGTGATTTTTTTTTTTTTTTTAGGGCTCCGTTTTTACCCTTCGGGTACGGAACCCTAAAAAATACCATTCATGAAAAATAACTTTAGGTATTAGAGTGAAATTTTCCAATACATATATTATTGATAATACGTATACATATATTATGTTTATTTCATTTACATAATTATATTATAAACAAGCGGATGCCCGCAACTTCGTTCGCGTGGTTTAAGGTTTTTTTAAGATACCGCGGGAACTTTTTATTTCTTAAGCTCCTTTGAGCTCATACATTGCTAAAACAGTTAAAAGTGGTGCAGTAAAATGGAACTAAATTAATGAGTATTAATTTTTAATATCCCTTTCCAATCATCCAACCAAGGTTTTCGTCATAGATTTTAGTTTTTTTGCGCGGAACCCGCAATTCTTTTTTTTAAAATGAAAATAGCCTAATTAACTATAACATCAGCTATCTGCCAGTAAAAAAATCCGTCAAAATCGGTCCTGCATTTTGGAGACTAGCCGGAATAAACAAACAGATGAAACCCAAATTTTAACGCACGTCAGCTTACGATGATAATCCGTACATTCAAATATTGCTGTAAAATCCGAGTTCCAAGTTATGACATCTGTAATTTCTGAACTAGTTAACTACATAACCTTAAAATATTTGCGGGACAATCTTTAAAGTACCTCCTTTCTAACAAAAAACAAATGAATAAAATCGTTACTGAATTGTTAAATGAATCGTTACTGACGCGTTAATGAATTACTGATAAGTACACATTTTGACTTTCATCCCCTCTCCCAAGGGAACCGTGTTGAATTTTGGGATAAAAAGTATTCTATATGTTACTCCGTAGTATGAACTTAAATCATGTCAAGTTTCATTTCAATCCATTCAGTAGTTTTTGCGTGATGCGCGCACAAACATACAGACAAACAGATAAACAGACAAACAGACAAAAATTTCAAAAATAGCTTTTTTACGTTCTATTACTTATCCCTAACATCCCCCAGTTATTATTTTGTAAATATCTTTAACTAGCTTTTGCCCGCGGCTTCGCTCGCGTGAATTTCGGTTTTTCACAAATCCTGAGGGAATCGTGGATTTCTGGTTCCCGTTCCCGCTTCCTTTTCCAACCTTACTTTCAAGGTACTTACTTTCAAGGTTTGATATATTGATCTACCTATAGCTCTAGATTTGGGTTTTTTCAAAACCTCGTGGGAACTGTGGATTTTTCCAGGATAAAAAGGCGAGGGCGATGCGATCGTTACTTAGTTTCCAGTTTTAGCTACCAGAGGGCGCTGTGATCACTTCAAGTTAGGCTGCCAGAGGGCACTACGATCGTTTTTAGTTTCCAGTTTTGGCCGCAAAATGGCACTGCAATTGTTTTTTAGTTTCCAGTTTTGGCTGCTAGAGGGCGCTGCTATTGCTCCAAGTTTCCGTCTTAGGCCGCTAGAGGGCGCTGCGATCGTTTTTAGTATCTAGTTTTGGCCGCCTCTGGCGCTGCGATCGTTTTTAGTTTCCAGTTATGGCTGCTAGAGGGCGCTGCTATTGCTTCAAGTTGCCGGCTTAGGCCGCCAGAGGGCGCTGTGATTGGTTTTTAGTTTCCAGTTTTGGCCGCTAGAGGGCGCTGTGAGCGCTTCAAGTTAGACCACCAGAGGGCGCTGCGATCGTTTTAAGTTTCCAGTTTTGGCTGCTAGAGGGCGCTACTATTGCTTCAAGTTTCCGGCTTAGGCCGCCAGAGTGCGCTATGATCGATTTTAGTTTCCAGTTTTGGCCGCCAGAGGGCGCTGCGATCGTTTATAGTTCCCATTAAAACTTTCATCCCCTATTTATCACCCTTAAAAGAAGATTTTTCAAAATAAAATATACAGAGTTTTATTATTTAAAACTCATAATCTAAATGCCGATTTTCAGGTCTGTAACTTTAAAAACATAGGACTTTCATAAAAACTTTCATCCCCTATTTTACCACCCTTAAGGGGAAATTTCCCAAAATAATATATACAGGTTTTTATCATTTAAAAATTATAATCTAAATGCCAATTTTCATATCTGTAACTTCAAAAACATAACCTTCCTACCCCCATTTTACCCCCTTAGGGGAGGATTTTCGTGAAATATTTACTAGGCTGATATCTAAGCCCTAGAATTAACCTACCGATAGTTGTTAATAATAGCAAAATTATAATTAAAACGTCCCATTAAAACTTTCATCCCCTATTTTACCACCCTTAAGGGAAGATTTTTCAAAATAAAATATACAGAGTTTTATTATTTAAAACTAATAATCTAAATGCCGATTTTCAGGTCTGTAACTTTAAAAACATAGGACTTTCATACAAACTTTCTACCCCCATTTTACCCCCTTAGGGCAGAATTTTAGGGATATTAAATAGCCTGTAACCTGCCCCAAAAGTTGGACTACCAAATGCAAAAATAATTTTTTAAATCCGAATGGTACTTCCAGAGATTAGCGCGTTCAAACAAACAAACAAACTCTTCCGCTTTATTATATTATAGTATAGATGTACAGATACGGCAAGTCTACGATTTTATTATATGTAAAGAATAGATAGAATAGATGTATAGAATATATAGATATATAAAGCAATTATTTAATTAAATCGCGTCATGATCAACCCATTACCGGCTCACTACAGAGCACGGGTCTCCTCTCAGAGTGAGAAGGGTTTTAGCCATAGTCTACCACGCTGGCCAAGCGGATTGGCAGACTTCACACACCTTTGAGAACGTTATAATTATATCGCGTATTAAAATGTTAATTGAATACAATAGTCAAAGACTTGAAAAAAAAAAATATATATTATACGCAATTATTTAAATCGCGCTGATGCACGATTTAAATTTTAATAAATTTAAAAAAAATTAAAAATTTTTAATAAATGCTAATTGAATACGATAATCGAATACTTGAAGAAAAAATTTTGATATATATAAGTAGTAATCTTAAAAAAAAAAATCAGTATGCCTTGGCGGCATATGATTTACAGTTGTTGTGGAATTTAAATTTTAGGATTAAGAATAAACTAGGTAAACTAGGTAAGCTATAACAATTTAAGAAAAATTAAACCGACTTAAATAAGTATACCGAAATAAAGAATTGTCCATATCTTGAAAACCACTGAACCAATTTTGATGAAACTTGCATACAAAATTTTGTATATTTTTTGTTTGGAAGCCTTAACAGATTAATTATCTTAGACAAAAAGACAGACAGACAAATAAAAATTTTTAAGATGGCTCATCTTCGTCAAAAAAAAGGTAAAGAAAAGGGTAACATTATGTTCATACCTATTAAGTAAATTTGGTTTTTGCAGGAATGGCACCTATACAAGAAAAATTAGTCTCGTGGGAGGAAAGCAGCCCGGTAGACAACACATCTCGCCAGAGAGTTGTCATATCTGGAATGTCGGGTCTATATCCAGAGTCGCATAGCGTGAAGGACTTATCAGATATTCTTTACAACAAGGTACGTAATAGATAAGGATATCATATCTTGGTATAGCGGTTGATATCCGCAGTCCCAGAGATACTATTTATTTGAGAAAATCCCATTTGCCCGTCGATGGCAGAATAAAATAAATTAGTTCATGTGCCAAGAGTAGTTAAAGCCTTGATTATAAAGGAAATTATAATAAACACAGGATTATAATTAAAAATTGTAATATGGATTTATTTATATACGAGCGGATACCCGCGACTTCGTTCGCGTGGATATTGATTTTAATAATCCCGTGGGAATCATTTTGTTTATCCTAAGCTCCTTTGAGCTTATACCTTGCTAAAAACTGTTATAAGTTCACTGGCGGATGTTTAGGTACATCAAAATGTAAACATTCGCCTGTGAAAGTCCCACCAAAATCGATCCAGCCTTTCAGAGATTAGCCAGTAGTCTTTAAAGTATTTACTTTCTAACAAAAAAAATAATGAATGAAATCGGACCGGACCACCCGTTAACGAATTACAGCTAATTACAAATTTTGCCTTTCATCCCCTCTCCCAAGGGAACCGTGCTGAATTTCGGGATAAAAAGTATCCTATATGTTACTCCATAGTATGAACTTAAATTATGCCCAGTTTCATTTCAATCCATTCAGTAGTTTTAACGTGACGCGCGCACAAACATACAGACAAACAAACAGACAGATAAACAGACAAACAGACAAAAATTTCAAAAATAGCTTTTTTTCGTTCTATTACTTATCCCTAACATCCCCCAGTTATTATTTTGCAAAAATCTTCAATGTACAGATACGGCAATTCTACGATTTTATTATATGTATAGACTAGCTGATGCCAGCGACTTCGTCCGTTTTGGATTCTTATAAAACTCGTCCCCTATTTAACCCACTTGGGAGTGGAATTTCCAAAATTCCTGAAATACGTAATTCTTTATTTTTAATCGACAATACAAATACCGACTTTTATAGATATAACTTTAAAAATGACGGACTTTCATATAAACTTTCATCCCCCATTCAACCCCCTTAGGGGATAATTCACAATAATCCTTTCTTAATGTGCGCTTACATCATAAAAGGAAGCTACTGTGAAAATTTTAAGTTTCTAGTTGCAGTAGTTTAGGCTGTGTGTTGATGATCAGTCAGTCAGGACAAGCCTCTTTATATTAGTACTAACTGATGCTCGCGACTTCGCCCGCGTGAATTCTTAAAAATGTCACTTGGGGGTAGAATTTCCAAAATTCCTGAAACACGTAATTCTTTATTTTTAACCGATAATACAAATACCGATTTTCATTGATATAACTCTAAAAATGACGGACTTTCATACAAGCTTTCAACTCCCATTGAACCCACTTGGGGGTACCTAGTCTTTCTAAAATTTCTTAAACACAAAACTCTTTATTTTTAACCGAAAACCTAAATACCAATTTTCATGGATATAACTTGAAAAATGACGGACTTGACGGACGGAATTTTCATCCCCTATTTAAGGGGTGGAATTTTAATAATCTTTTCTTAGTGTGCGTCTACGTCACAAAAGGAAGCTACTGTAAAAATTTCAAGTTTCTAGCTTCAGTGGTTTCGGCTGTGCGTTGGTGATCAGTCAGGACAAGCCACTTTAAATTATTATAGATAGATAGATAGATAGATGGGCCTCTACGCGTTTGGTGGCACATAATATTATGTACTTTTTTCTTGAAATTCTATGCGATCGTTTTACATAAATGTGGCTGAATTTCTGGCGGTGACACAGCACTCAATTTCCTCCTTCAAGACGTAGATGGTCTAAAGCTTGTTGACATAAATCTTAGATTTAAAAAAACCCAAAGAAAGAAGTCATGCAGTTATTGAATTGTTGGTCCGTCTTTATTGCATGTGGCAACGTCTTCTTGAAATCATATTTCCACATAAATCTTGCAATTTAGGAAAAAATAATTCGTTTATTTAAAAACAAAAAACCTGTCCTATAAAATCATTACACAATTTAGACGAATCGATCGACACCTCATTGAGTAAAATCCATGCATGCATTGGGATGTGTCGAGTGTATAAAGAATCCCACATACATACATAGTCTGTATACCCAGAAAAGTGTGAAAAATACAAGCCTTTGTTGTCGTCGTTGAGTAAAAACTAAATAACAAGTACAAGCAAACAGAGACAGCTTTTACTTGTCTAAAGGTAAACAGGTAAGTAAGTAAACAACAATGATCTACATTGATATAGGTCACATTGTTGTGGGCCTTGAAAATCACGAAAAAATTGAAAAAGTTTCGGTATATGAAAATGTTTAGTAAAATAGACAGCATATAAATACCTATGATCACGGTAGCTTTACCGGGTGCTATATTCTGCTGTATATAAACTTCTTCTTTGTCCTCGCCTTATCCCGTTACGCGGGGTCGGCTTTTCTTATCATGCGACGCGACGTTTGGGCGTCCTCATCGGTGAGGCCGAGGCATTTCATGTCCCTCTGGACATTCGTCAGCCAAGTATTCCCCTACCCCTCTTTTTTGTAGCAATGGAAAGGCACTTTTCCACCACGTAATCGTCGGGCCTACGCATTACGTGTCCGTACCATCGGAGCCTTGATTCTGATATTTTGTCGGTTATGGGTGCAACTTTAAAGCTTCCTCTTACATATATATTCATTGCGTACATTATCCTTGAGTGTTACTCCTCCCACCCATCTCAGCATACGCATTTCGGTGGTGTGTAGCTTCTCTTCGTGAGACTTTTTAACTGCCCACACTTCGCTGCCGTACAGTAGTGCTGGTCGTACTGCCGTTTTATATACCTTGCCTTTAGTTCTTATTGGCATTTTAGCGTCACACAGTACCCCTGTGAGAGTGCGCCACTTCATCCACCCCGATGTCGTGCTCTGTGTTATGTCCGCTTCAATAGAGCCATCTTCAGGGATAACGGATCCTATATACTTGAATGTTTTAACTCAAGGGATGGCCGTGCCGCCCAATGTGATGCCCGGATCAAGTGGAACGTTGGGACTGAAGTTACAGAACATATACTCAGTTTTTGTCCTGTTAATGCGTTAGCCATTTTGTTCCTCTCGCACACTGTCAAATATAAGAACTACGTCGTCCGCACACAAGAGATTCCATGGAGTTGGTTTTTGGATTCTTGCCGTCAGATTGTTCATAACTACATTAAATAGCAGAGGGCTCAGTGCAATGCCCTGACGAACTTTTATGTCAAAGCTGTCTGATAGACCAGCAGCTGAGCTTCTGATGCAAGTTTGGACGTTGTTGTACATGTCCTTAATAGGACGTATGTAGCATTCAGGTATGTTATGAGCCCTAAGCACCTGCCATATCACAGTCCTTGGCACTCTGTCAAATGCTTTTTCCAGGTTTCCAGGTTGCATCCATGGTTGTGCTGCTGTGTATAAACTGTTTTTTAATATTATTTTAAGAATTTTTTTTTCATATCGATTTCGAATCAAACAGTTATATAATATACTTTTCTCAAACATGGAAATATTGTCATTATTGGGGCAATTTCAACAAAGCCGTTTTTTCTTGAATTTCGGTGGACTTTTTTATTATTAAGTTTTTTCAACTTTGAACTATGGTTTATTATTCTTCTTGTTATTGTTTATGCTTTACTTGAATGCCATCAAAAAATGTTTTATAAACTCGTGAGAATACGTGTTTAAAATTTTGATGCCACCGAAATGATAAAACTAGCCACCGAAATGATATAAGTAGCCACCGAAATGATAGAAGCTGTCCACCGAAATTAAAATTCACTGAAAATATATTAAATATACTACTGAGCAGCCTCAACCATACACTTTAACTAAATAGATGCACTCTTAGCAAGTTTGAAAGGTTGTATACTATCATGAGTGACAATTTGTTAACCTAGTTACGTATGTTCTACTTAATTTTAGATATTCCTCTGGATTTCACACAAAAAAATGCACCTACCTACAATAAAAGGAATAGAATAAAATTAAATGAAAAGACATATATTTTAATTAACGATTTTAATCTTAGCTTAGCAATAATCAGTCTTTTAATTTCTACTATTTTAATAATTTCGCACTTACTTAAATACAGTGTAAACTCTATATTGCGACACTTAAGGGGCTTCTAATGTTATATGGAGTTATTTAGATTTCAGAGTTGTCGTTAAATGAAGAGAAAAAAAAAATCAATATTATGATGCATACAGCGACTAATAAAGTATACAGTTTGAAAGTCTGTGACCAATCAAGAATATGATAACGTTCAATATTTTGTACATATGAATTATATGAACGTAGGTATAATATAATTACTAAAAACTCCCTGAAAGTATGTTAATTACGATAGCGAAAAAAATTATCAAAATCGGTTCATTAGTCTTTGAGATAATTGCGGCCATACATACATACATACATACGGGTCAAATACATAAACTCTTTTTTTGAAGTGGTTTAGTTAAAAAATTACCTGCTCGCCTGAATTTTCATCGAAACAAATAATAATCTACCAAAATAATAAAACAATCCACCGAAATGAGACAATTAAACACCGAAATGATAAAGCAATCCACCGAAATGAGATAATTAAGATTTAAAAAAACCGAAATGAGAATTTCTATCATTTCGGTGAGTTTTTTGTCATTTCGGTTGACATTTTAGTCCACCGAATCCACCGAAATGATAACACCGAAATTAGAAATACGGACAAAAATTTGCATTACAAGAAGGCTATTTATTATAAGATGATATGAATATTACACAAATAAACGTATTGCCATTACGCACTCTTGAATAGTATTTTATATGTATTAACTAATTGCAAGACAAGTTATACCTGTACACGGAAATGATAAGAAGTTTGTCACATGCCACCGAATTGAACTACTTACTTTTTTTGCGGGAACACGCAGGCAAGTGGCGCATTTCCTCCCACGATAAGCACATAGACCACACTGTTACGTACATTTTAAGCGCACGAGGGGGGATCTAGAGTGTTCCTATGCAAAACTACAATCGATTAAAAAAAAAACACCGAGATGAGAAGACTTTCTGGGACACAAGCATTTTTACTTACCAGTTATTAAACTAAGTAGATATTATCATAAAATTATTGTATAACTATACTGTCACTATTCACAATTTAAATAAAAGTAGCCATATACCAAAATAAGCAATACTTTTTGATTTATGAGGGAAATTACATTGAAAAAGGTTGTGAGGACAGCTACCGAAATGATAAATTCGGGGCTTTAAAAATTTTTTATTTCCTAAACTGCAGTCCTAATCAATAAATATTTATTGTCTCGCATAGGTATCTACCTATTCTACCTAGAAAAAAATATTAGATCTTTATACTAACGTTGGACAGTACCGATTTCACCCATGCCGTGCGAATTTTGCTGTTGGGAAATCCACCCTATTATTTTCGAAAAAAGAACACGCGAAGTATCGAATTTTATGAGTTGGAAAAACGAGAAAAAAGTGAACATTTTCTCAGAAACAGTATTTTTGGCGTATTTTAATGAGATTGCTAAAACTATAAAGCCTACATTATGGGCATTAACTTGAAAAATTATGGGAATTTAACTACTTTTCTTAGACGACAATCGACCTGATTCAAAAGCAAGAAATTGAAAATTTTTACCGGCGAAAACATAAAGTGTGTTTTATTTCCCTGCATTCTTTTGAGAAAAGCACTATATATGCCTCGGCGGGAAATGGCAATTGCCTGTGTCGTATTAAGTGAAGTCCTCGCCTACGGCTCGGCCTTCAAACTCATACTCGACCTGCAATTGCCTACTTCCCGGCCTTTGCAATAATGTACTAATATTGGAAAATTATATTATTGTCTTTCATTTAAAACTATGTTGGTTCATGTCTGCAACTCTTCGCACAGCGAGTTGAATTTTGCGCGTTTACCTTTTCAAACTTTTTTTTTCCGAAATTCAGCTATACCGGCCTTTCCAGCTTGTTTTGTTTACATTGTTCAAAAAAAGTTTCAATAATCTATTACCTTTTATCTATTACTTCCACCGACGAGCATATATACTAAAATTGCCACCAATTCCTTATCTAAGTATAACCATTATTGTGTTCAAAGATCAACCCAGTCAACAAGGAGAACTCTCGCTGGAAGTATGATCATCCCGAAGTAGCACAATACACGGGCAAAGTGCCTGGACTGAAACTATTTGATGCACAATTTTTCAAAGTCCACTACCGCCTCGGCAATAACATGGACCCGATGGCCCGCAAGATGTTAGAGCAATCATATCAGGCTATTTATGATGCTGGTAAGGTTTTTTTAAAACCTTTATTCTATTAAAGTTCAGTAGCAAGGCACCTTTTTAGTTTCGTCCACTCCATATGACTGTCCCTAGACATACAGACAATATGTCTGTGTATTAAGAGACTATTGAAGCTACAAAGTTGATAATTGGCACAATCATAAAACTTATTACCACTGTACAGAGGCGTATACTAATACTCAATTTTGAAAAAAAAATACTTTTAATAACGTTAAGAAGAAAATAATGGATTACAACCCTTCGTCAGTGGTTTGAGCTCTATGCCAATCTCCGCTGGGAGGTCGCAGAAGAAGATGACGTTGAAATATAAATAATTATTTTTCTTTTGAAAGGTGTATGTCCAGAAGAACTTTCAGGAAAGAAAGTCGGTGTCTTCATTGGGAGTTGTTTCTCTGAATCTGAAAAGGCCATGTTTTACTGCGCAGGTTCCAGGACAGGTTTCGGTATTTCAGGGTACGTATGGGCTTATCGTTATCGTCGTCTCAACCGATACACGTTTACTGCTGGACATAGGACTCTTGAAGGGATCGCCACAGAACACGATTTTGTGTTGTGTTGTGTAAATCCAGCGGCTGCCAGCGACTCGCTTGAGTTCGTCCGCCCAACAATAATATTCTTTGTATATACAAAGAATATTGTTTTTGGATAGATATTCTCAGTACCGAGTACTACCAGCCAAACTCAACTGTCTAGATACACCCACGATCGGGTTTGCTTAAATATTTCCTTATAAGTCCCACAGAAACAAATTAAAACATTTTTTGTTTTGTTGCGAAATTCTTACCTCAAGGGGTAGTTATTCATAGTTCTAGTTATTCGCCGAATGTGCGCCGAGTTTGCTCGGACAAGCGCTGGCGGTAACATAAGTTACAATAAAATCCATTGCATTACAGGTGCAATAAAGCAATGTATGCCAACCGCATCTCTTACTGGTTAAACGCCAAGGGTCCTTCTATGTCCATCGACGAGGTCTGCTGCAGTTCCACCAGAGCCTTGGAGCAGGCTTACCACGCCATCAACCGCGGCGAGTGCGAGGCTGCCATCGTCGGAGGGTCGAGTCTTTGTTTGCATCCGCAGTCCTCTATCCATTACGGGAGGTACGCAACTAAATTTCGTTTATGGATCATTGATAAATTACGTTTGATTTCACGTATTCTAAAATAAATATCAAAAATAAGATCAGTAATGTAATATTAAAGTAACTCCTGTCTTTTAGAATAAGTATATAAATAAATCATTTGTTTTAGAATCATGAATTTAAGTATGGATGGTAAGACCAAATCGTTTGATACTGAAGCTGCTGGATGTGCCAAGTCTGAGGCTATCAACGTGCTATTTCTTCAAAAAGCTAAAGATGCTCTTAGGTAAGTTACAAGTAAAGCAAAAGTAAAATAAGAAATTCTAAAATTCCACGACTGAAATGCCATAAATCCTATAGGTACATCAGATCACTATACAAGTATACACCTACTGCTTCCAGAGCACAACTAGTCAAACCAACGATCAATCAAATTCTGAGCTCCACCCAAAGCTTCTTTACCAAAACTGAATCAAAAAAATAATTACCTACCACCACCTCCCTCTGTGTGTGTGTGGTGCATGGGTGTGTGTTCCACCTCCACTGTGGAACCAACTCCCTTTGGAGGTGTTTGCACATAACTTTAATATAGGCTTATTCAAGGGCGGATCAACAAACTCCTTAAAAGGCGGCAACGCATTAGTAGCTCCTTCGGTGCGGCAAATGTTTATGGGCGGCGGTAATCAATTAACATCAGGTGGCCCGCTTGCTCGTTTGCCAACAATTAATATAAACAAGAGATAAAGTTTATAAACTAAAACCTGACTACGCTTAGTAATATAATTTAATATAAAATAATAATTTAGTGTGCAGAAAGCGCGGAGCAAGCAACTAGTGGCGCCATCTATTATATCTATCTGAAACTAAATAATATTTTACTTTAGCCGCTCCGACTTCGCTCTTCGATTTTTTTCGTATATAAAATGTAGCCTATGTCATCCGGACTATAACAACAGATCAATTGACATCTCATTCATCAAAATCGGCCACAAACATACCTATATAGACTGCTAAAATCATAACTTTTCCTATTAGCTTTGCCGTAGTTGGGTAAAAAAATACCATTACGTCAAAGACATACACCTCGTGACACGTTATGACGCTACAGATAGCAACTTATTTAACGTTAATGGATGCGATATTATAACGTTCTCAACGTTATATAAAATCACGATTTAAAATAAAACGGTGACGATAGCAAATCACGACAATATAATATTATATCACGTCACTGTAGATTATTTAGATTAAAACAAATATATTATTCCAGAATTTACGCCGAAGTCGTACATATAAAATGTACATTTACATCTCTTCTGCAAGATGAAACAAAAGGCCCAAGATATGGTTTCTATCGGGATCCTGAAATCATGGCCAACTTTATAAGTAATTTCTACGAAGAAGCACAAATACCACCACAAGCAGTCGAATATGTGGAAGCTTTTGGTTCAGGTTGTAACTTCAAGTAAATCTATATCTATAATAATCACAGCTTTTGACTTTCATCGCCTCTCCCAAGGGCACCGTGCTGAATTTCGTGATAAAAAGTATCCTATATGTTACTCCGTAGTATGAACTTAAATCATGCCAAGTTTCATTTCAATCCATGCAGTCGTTTTTGCGTGATGCGCGCACACACATACAGACAAACAGATAAAAAGTCAAAATGTACGACATTTCGCTGTACCTAAGTCATTAACACGTGGTCCGATTTCATTCATTCTTTTTTTAACCCCCGATGCAAAAACGACGGGGTGTTATAAGTTTGACGTGTCTGTGTGTCTGTGTTTGTGTGTGTGTGTGTGTGTGTGTGTGTGTGTGTGTGTGTGTCTGTCTGTTCCCCTGTGGCGCTCAAACGGGTGGACCGATTTGAATGCGGTTTTTTTGTTTGAAAGGTGAATTAGTCGAGAGTGTTGTTAGCTATGTTTGATGAAAATCGGTCCAAGATGGCCGCCGCTACAAAATGGCGGATTACATATTTTTTCACAACTCCCTTAATATGGGTATCAAATGAATAATGGGCTTGGCTAGTAGAATAGCACTATGGCAAATCCAAGATGGCCGCCGTCACAAAATGGCGAATGTCGGGGGTTTTTAAATTTTTAATTTACACTTGTTGTTAGAAAGGAGATACTTTAAAGATTACCGACTAATCTCTGAAAGGCTGGATCGATTGATGATTGATTGATTGATTGATGGGACTTTCGCTGGCGGATGTTTACATTTTGATCTACCTAAACATCCGCCAGTGAATTATTAACAGTTTTTAACAAGGTATGAGCTCAAAGGAGCTTAGGAAAAACAAAATGATTCCCACGGCATTTTTAAAAACCAATATCCACGTGAACGAAATCGCGGGTATCCGCTTGTATAAACACGTATTAGGTATATTATATTTTTCTAAAAATATAAATAAGGCCGGGAACTCAAGTTGATAAACGAATTATTTTTACAGCTGTACCGGAAGCCGATAAAGCAGAACTTGAAGCAATCGAAAAAGTTTATTGTATTAATAGAAAAGATCCACTTTTAGTGGGCAGTGTGATGTCAAACATAGGGTACGTGGAAGCTGCATCGGGGATATCTGCTATCACAAAGGTAAACAGATATCCACTTATTTCTGTTATAAAATGGGATTCAAGGGAGGCATTAATTTACCAACAAAGACTAGCAAATAATTTTATGATTAGTACCTACGTAACGTCAACAAAATAATTATTGTATTATTGTAGGTAATGGTTACTTTCTCAACAGGTTATATTAGGCTACCACTCTGGCAAGCTAGCAGGCAATTTAAATTGTGAGTCGCCTAGAACAGACATAGCGGCTCTGCGTGATGGCCGCATGCGCATCCTCACTGACCACGAGACGTTTGGTCGATCCTACACCGCTGTGAATGGTCTCTCTGTGACTGGAGTGAACGCTCATGTCCTTCTGCATGGTCATTACAAACCTAAGGTAGGTCTATTAGGGTGTTATAATTTATTATTATTTGTTACGTGCTAGGGGGTAGGATTTGGATAAAAACACCTGCTGATTGTAATGAGACTTTATTCTGGTTCTTCAAAGTTACAGACTTTTAGTACTTACTTCAAATCACAAGTCAATCGTAGTCAAGAAGAATAGCCGAGGTCATTAGATTTCACACTTTTCACTTATTCGCTTGTTGTTTTTGCGCTTCTCAAATCAGAAATAAACAAAGTCGGCACGCTAGTTCGCTTTGTATCCTACTGCGAGACCAGGGTTTCTGGAAGGTTCGATTCACTTAACTTCGTGAAAACATTCATCTGTCTAGAATTGGTACAAAGGGAGAAATATCGTCATAAGCGTGTCAGTGGGGGAGCGATTATGAACCTTGTTCTATTATAAAAAGGTTTTCTATAACACTATCCCCTTCTTAGAGATATTTGTCCCGAGCGTCATTATTGCTGCCGTGATATTTCACCAAGCGGTTGATGTGTACCACTTTAAAATATATGTTCTATTTGGTTGACGTTGAATCCTATACGTCTCATCATTCATACGGGTGACCACTTGGTATTAATTTGGTTTGTAACTTTAGAGATTTTCCTTTTTGGCGAGTTGAATTAAGCAGCCAGACGAATGCACCTTTTTTGAATCCGCAAAAAGTTATGCGACTTCCAGTCATAACTGACTTTCATATTCTCGCTCGACTGCAATCCGTTTTCCCGAACAAGTAGGTAGGTATAAAATTCCATATAGGTATATATATCTCCAGAATTTTTCCCGTAGATTGGAGACGTAGAGGTTTAACTTTGTAATCTATGTGGCCTTAATATTCATTTCTAATTGTGTACATTATTTTGAACGCTGTCGAGTACTAATAAATAAATAAATAGAGATAGATATAGATAGAGATTAGGAAAAACAAACAGTTCCCGCGGGATTTTTAAAACCTAAATCCACGCGGACGAAGTCGCGGGCATCCTCTAGTACTTACCTAATCCTACCTAATAAAATCTTTGTGTACTACTTTTATGTTTTAGGATCTTTTACGGTACAAGGTGAATATTCCTCGTTTAGTTGTCCTATCAGGCAGACAGGAATCGTCCGTGAAAAAAATTCTCCAAGACTTAAAATCTCGTCCCGTTGATGCAGAGGAAATAGCGCTGCTCCATAACGTACATAAAACAAGAATTTCTGGTCATTTAGGGAGAGGATTTATACTTCTTGGTGAGCAAAAAAGATGTTTAGCTTAATATTGAGGTTTGTCTCGCCTATCAGGTAATATCAGTTGTGCGATTTAACATTTTATGTATTTTTAAGATACAAATGAAAAGAACGAAACAGTAAGTCTATGCGAAAAGGCCAACTACTATGACGATGCTAAGCGGCCACTGTGGTTCGTATACAGTGGGATGGGCTCCCAGTGGGCCGGGATGGGCGCACAACTAATGAAAATTCCTGTGTTTGCCGCGGCTATTGAAAGGTATGTATAAGTATAAGTAGGTGTAAGATATAAGTAGGTATAAGGAAACTCGTATATTATAGTTTATGTTTAGGGGCCGGAGTTGTGTTAACTCTTATGAAGCTGTGTGAGTGTGATTTATGGAGCAGAAACAAATCTATATAGGGCGTAAGGGGTCCGCTATCGAAAATGAAGACAGGTAATAATAGTACGAATGATTACTGACAAGATAAAAGATAAATTATAAAGTAATAGACCAAATAAAACGTAGGACATAAAACAATTACAATATTTCCTGTATTTTTAGTAATACTACTAATCGGGCATATACATATGCCTGACGCACTTGCCGTGCGTCTCGATACTAGAATGGGGCAAAAGTGATCATTTTTGAAACCCATAGCCCAAAACCCGTAAGTGCAAAACAGTTTAACAAAAGTATTCAAAATGAAAAATGTTGAAGTAGGTACCTTAAGTATTTCACAACATTAGTACTTATTCGTTCAAACAGCTATTCATCTTTCATGTTCCGTCTATGTGGCCTTATCATTCCACCAAACGAAATCAAACACCAACAGCTGCAGAAAAAATAATTCATTCAAAGAATTATAAGTATTAATTTCTCTCTTATCCATAATATCAGGTGTCGGTGTGTCTTGGAACCCAAAGGAGTGGACATAGTTCACATAATTACATCTCCAGACAAAACTATATTTGACAACATTCTCAACTCCTTCGTCGGTATAGCTGCTATTCAAATTGGACTCACAGATGTTTTACGTGCTTTGGAAATCGTACCCGACAAAATTATAGGTAATTTTTTTGTGTGCAATTAAGATGAAGACTTTTCTTAAAAGCCTTAGGTTATTTTTGATATTCGGGTAAACTGATGAAATTCAATTTGTCGTTTACAGGGCACAGTGTGGGTGAGCTAGGCTGTGCTTACGCGGACGGGTGTTTCACCGCCGAGGAAATGATACTGTCTGCGTACAGCCGCGGTCTGGTCTCTGTGCAGACACCTTTTATTCGAGGATCAATGGCTGCTGTCGGAGTTGGCTACCAACAGGTATAAATCTATTAATTTTGGTTTGAAATATCCTGTCCTTAACAGATCCTTACTCGTAAGCTATCCTCAACAGAAGTTAATACAAATTAATTTAATTTGTTACAGATATCAAAAATATGTCCACCTGAGATTGAAGTAGCTTGCCACAATGGTCCCGATTCCAGCACGATTTCTGGCCCCGCTGATATCATGAAAGAGTTCGTGGCTCAACTAACCGCGAAGGAAATATTTGCCAAGGAAGTGCCGTGCTCGAACATCGCATATCACTCGCGGTACATAGCTGACGCGGGTCCAGGACTGCTGCACTATTTAGGTGAAGTGATCAAGTCACCCAAAGCACGCAGCGAACGCTGGCTCTCTACTTCAGTTCCACAAGAGAAGTGGAATGATCCGATTGCAAAATATTCCTCGGCAGAATATCACACGAACAACTTACTTGTAAGTTTAATTATATTTCTACTAGCGTTTTATTACTTGCTTTGTTCATAATAATTATGTTGTTTTCGTCGAAATTGGTAACTGATTTTTCAATGACTTCTAACTATTCGATCGATATGAGACTGTACAGATACGTGATGATTATGACGACAATAGATGATGATGATTCCCTTGAGCCTTTTTTTATAATGATAGTGGGCAAACGAGCAAGCGGGTCACCTGAGTGCTTAGTCTAAGTTTGAAGCGCTCCAAAACTAAAAGTATACTAGAAGTATACTATTGATCGAATCACAAATGACTTCAGAGCAAAATGAACCCAAAGACTCTTATTTTAGGTCCATTTTACTCTGAAGTCATAGTGATTCGATCAATAGTATACTTATAGTATACTAAAAAGTTTTGGAGCGCTCCAAACTGAGACTAAGCACTCTGATGTTAAGTGATTACCGCCGCCCCATGAACGTTAGCAGCACCTGAGGAACCCCCAATGCATTGTTGGCTTTTGAGGCTTTTGAGCCTGTCTGATGGCGGATATTGGAGCTGGACATTGGAGCTCTTTATGTCATATATTAGAACTGTTGATTTGATTGAACTCTTTTTTTTGTTTTCACGAGTAGGCACTTTTCAATACACAGCTCAGGATGAAACATCATGATAGGTGGGCATTGGAACCCCCTATTGTAAAATAATATGACAACAGAGTTTGGAATAATTTTTTTTTGTATTAAATAGAACTTCTTTTTATATTAAACAGAAACTTGTCTTATATAAAAAGATCTGACTCAGGTTTTTGTTGCAGAGCTCAGTGCTTTTTGAAGAGACATCGAAGCTGATCCCAGCGAACGCAGTGCTAGTAGAGATAGCTCCTCATGGCCTCTTGCAAGCTATCCTCAAGCGCTCTCTGCCTGAGTCCTGCAAACACGTGCCTCTCACGAGGCGGGGACACCCCGACAATGCGCAGTTCTTGTTACAAGCTATTGGAAAGTAAGATTTTTGTAACTTACAATAATTTCATTCTTTAGTTATTTTTTACATGACGTATTTGTGCATAATTGTTATTTTGCGTTAATGAGTTTTATAACTTGGAAATATTTTTGCACAAATGATCATGAATTAAATGAATGATGAGCGCATCGTTTATAAATAACCCAATAATTTAAAAATTCTAAAACCCCCTAATTGACGGCCCTTATTCTAATCTCCGGGTTGCAAGCTATCTTTGTGCTTTGCGTCAAAATAAATTAACTTGTATATTGGTCTCAATATCAAATTTAAGCCAATGAAGATAATAAATTATAATCAATGAACTTTAAGGATATTTCATTTTCATTCGGTCATGTTTGCAGTCTGTACATGGAGGGGTACAACCCGCAAGTACAAGCACTATACCCGAAAGTGGAATTTCCAGTTTCCACTGGAACACCGATGCTGTCACATTTATTGGAATGGGCCCATAACGAATCATGGTGAGTTACATATCACCTAAGACAAAGTATGATCTCTCTTCTTCCTAGCATATGACAAACTTAATATTGCATATACTAATATAAAACATGGTTATTTATAAGAAGTTAATCTTTTCTTTCCTTGCGTCGTATTCCTCATTGCTGAGGGTCGTTATATCGTAAGTAGGTCCACTACCGTAAAATAGTAGAAACTTTCTTGGGACAGTAATGCGGTACGTTCCCAGATCCTTCCGCATACGACAAAGAATGCTGGATTTGGACTTAAGGTTAAACAATTATAATTGTATGCTAGTGATAAAAATTGGAACCGACGGTGATGGCTTAACGTGCTTTCCGAGGCACGTAAAAAACGATAGACCTGATTCGGACTTCCAAAACCATTCGGTCATCCAGTTACTGAGTTGGATAAACTTTGCTTAACCTATGGGGCTCCCGCTCGCTTCAGGCTCGCGCCCTCCCGTAATTTTTCAACGAGGTTTTCTTCCTCCCGCGATGGGCATCACTGCCCCCCGCCCCGGGGTGTCTCACCCCCAGTTTCATCCGCAGTGCCCTCTGCTAATCAGATGGACACGCGGAGAAACCTCCCTCCGCCAGATCATTGGCCATGGCTAACAATATTCCCGTAAGGAAAATTATTAACCATGTTACCGGGGCGCACCAGCCCGAATACTGCTCTTCCCCTCGGACGTATCCAAGAGGACCAGCAGCACCCAGGCACACTTGGAGGTTACCTGGCTAGCACCCCTAACTTTGCTTAACCTACGCAATATACTGATTTGCAGTGTCGCAACCAGGCCACACCACACGCCTAAAATTAATATTGTTGTCGTAATACAAAACTATTTCAGGACTGTACCACTATATGTATCAGCGAACAGAAAAACCGCAGCAGCATGCAATCAAGTTCTATCCATCCATGATGACGAGCATCGTTACCTCAAGGGACATGTGATAAGAGGTAATATAGATGTTTTCAAAATATCACAAGACAACAAGAGAAACATAAAAAAAATTCAATTCACAAGCAATGACTTGCAGCTCTTCCTGGTGAAATAAAAGCCTTAAAATCTCTAAAAATAAGCGTTAACGCAGTCCCGCACATTAGTGTAATGTGTATAACGCAAAAATCGCATCAAAATCGACCTAGCAGTATTTCAGGAAAATGGTAACAATTGCAACGCTTATAGCTGTGAGATATATTTGAACATCTACTAGAAGTACTCAATGCAAAAAATTGCATTCTAATCGGTCCTTTAGGTTTTCAGAATATGGGAAAAGATAAAGAAAAAAGACGCACAAACAAACACACAATGTCTTATATTAAACGAATATACGTTCCGTTCTATCGTGGGAAAAACAAATGAGTCCATAACTCGATTGATCATTTTTAAATAGGGATTTCCTTTGCCCGCCTTTAATCTCCAACATCATGCTGTTGTCATCGTATGTATTGAAAAATTCTATTTTGAAAAAAAATAATTGTTAAATATAAAAAATGAGTCCAAACTCTACTGCTCTAGCGTATGCCATCAAGGAGTTCCAGTAATCAGCTCCAACGTCCATTTAATATGAATTCGATTTTTCTAACTTCTGGAGGATTATATTATAATGTTTTAGAGAAGAACACATACCCTTTCGCCGCTGCTCTAGTAGCAGTTTGGGATACATTGGCCATGGTCCTGGGAGTGCCAAAGAAGCTACTGTCAGTCCAATTCCGCGACGTGTACCTACACTCAGAGCCCGCGCTACATGACCAACGACAGCTGCGCCTGAACATTACTATACATAGGGGACAAGGCCAGTTCGAGGTAACCTTTCCACCACAGCCACATCAAACCCGCCAAGTGTGAGTCAGACTCGCGTACCGAGGGTTTCGTACCTTGGAAGGACTGGCTGACTGACTGATCATCAACTCACACCCTAAACCACTGAACTTGAAATTTTCACAGTAGCTTCCTTTTATGACGTAGGCGCAGATTAACAAAGGATTATTTCAAATTCCACCCCTAAGGGGGTAAAATAGGGGAGGAAAGTTTGTATGAAAATCCGTCATTTTTCTATGAAAATCGGCATTTGTATTGTCGGTTAAAAATAAAGAAATACGTGTTTTAGGATTCTTAAAAATTTTACCCCCCAAGTGGGTAAAATATGGGATAAAAGTCCGGCATTTTTAAAGTTATATCAATGAAAATCGGTGTTTGTACGGTAGGTATGTCGGTTAAAAATAAAGAAATACGTGTTTCAGGAATTTTGGAAATTCCACCCCCAAGTGGGTAAAATAGGGGATGGGATTTATATGAACCCACGCGAGCATCAGCTGGTTTGCAATAAAATTGGAGCAAATATTTTAAGACAACTATTTGCAAAGTAAAAGTAACTGAAATAAGAAGCTGTGACAGATAGGTAGATATAGATAAATAGAATGAAGTCGCTCAATAAATATTCCTTTTTTAGGGTTCCATAACAAAATGGTTAAAATAGAACCCTTATGGTGAAACTTTCTCCGTCCGTCTGTCACAGTCGATTATTTCAGTAACTATTAAAGCTATTGACATAAAATCTAGTATAGTTGTATAGATCAACATCATTGGAATAAAAAAAAATTAAAATTATTTTTAGTAACAGAAAAAAAATCATTTTTTTAAATTAACAATAAACCTCTACAAACAAAGTTAGTTTTGCGGTTCATTAAAATGGGATTTGTATTAACACAATTATGTTAAATACTTGTACTTCTGGAGTATGGAACCCTCGGTGCGCGAGTCTGGCTTGCACTTGGCCGGTTTATTATCGCTGAAATTGAAAAGTAAGAGAGGAAAGGACGGTAAAATATAGATAAAAAAAAACTTCACATTACAATTAAATTTTAGGTTTTAGACGACAACATTAAAGTTGCAACAGGTTTCATTACGAGCGAAGAAGACCAAGTGATATCGCCAGAGGAAGAATTGGAATCTGATGAAGTCTTAACACTTAAATCAGAGGATATTTACCAATTATTGAACGCTAGAGACTATAATTACTCGTAAGTGTTAATTAATGTGCCTATACGTAATATATAATAGGTACTATAATTATAGCTGTTATCCGTGACTTCGTCCACGTAAAATTATGTTCATTTTTAACCGAGTTAAAAAAAAAAAGGATATCAATTCGACAGTATGTATGTTATATTATTAATCTATATATATATATGATATTAATCTATAAGGGTTTCCAAACAAAAATACAAAATTTTCATTTTATCTACCATTTTCGAGATTGCTAATCGGCAATAACAATACTTTTAAATGTCAAGGACATCAGATAATTTAATAAAAATTGATAAAAAGTTAATTAGAGTCGATATTAACTATAGGGAATTCGCGCCACAAAATGTAGTTAAAAGTTGTTTTCTTTGAAAACCAGGCTCAGTCAAAAATTTGAATTTGGAATGTACTCTTATAAACATTATGGCACTTTTATAACTGGCCAGTAACATGTTCAAATGATTAAAACATTTTTGGTATTTTTTTTTCAGCCAGGAAAAAAATCGAAACCGCCCGTTTTTTTGCAAAATTTTCGATCATTCTATTATTTTCCTCGTACCTAGGTGTAGTTTATTTAAAGCACTATGTATCCCTCCGGGAGAAAGAGTGATTCCTAACTCGAGTGTATTGAGACCCTACAGCTTTGGGCCTCAAACTGCACCCTCATTAGTAATCGATCACTTCCACTCCTTGTCGAATAATGTACTATTATTTCCTTTCTATCTGATAAAATTTATCACTGATGCCACTTTAATCATGTTTAACATATATTTTTTAAGCTGTATTTTAAAAGCTGTGATAGCCTAGTGGTTAGGATGACCGACTTCTATTCGGAGGTCGTGGGTTCGATCCCGGGCACGCACCTCTAACTTTTCGGAGTTATGTGCGTTTTAAGTATTTAAATATCACTTGCTTTAACGGTGAAGGAAAACATCGTGAGGAAACCTGCATGCCTGAGAGTTCTCCATAACGTTCTCAAAGGTGTGTGAAGTCTGCCGATCCGCACTTGGCCAGCGTGGTAGACTATGGCCAAAACCCTTCTCACTCTGAGAGGAGACCCGCGCTCTGTAGTGAAGCTGGTAATGGGTTGATCATGATGATGATGATGATATATTTTTTAGGAATGAGTTTTGCAGTATTTACAATGCTAACTTGTCATTAACTAAAGCTCATCTTTTGTGGCAAAATAATTGGGTGACACTTATTGATGGCATGATACAATTAAATGCACTGAAGCGCATACATGAAAGCATCTCGCAACCTAACTTTATTAGGAAAATTGTAATAGATGTTGAAAAACATTACAAAAATCCAATTTTAATGGTAGATGATGCGAATGTCATAACGGCCAACGTGTCTGAGGTGTTGGACAGTACCAGGTATTTAAAAGCTTTTACTACACCTATACATTTCTTGCAAAATTGTTTATTGAAAATTTTCATAAACATGAATTTGATTTGAAAATGTTTTATTTCATGGTTAGCTGTGGAGGGGTTTTGATTGAAAACATTAAATTCCACGACCTGCCATCAATAAATAAAGAACATATTGCTTTAAAAACACTAAAATTTGTTCCTCACGTGTCTACCAACAATTTAGATGTAAGTACAAGAATTATTAAGACCAGATTTAATTTTATTCCAAATAGCGACATAATTTTTATTACGATTTCTGCTTTACAGGAAAATTCTGCTTTGTATGTATTTTTGCAAATAATAGCAGAAAATTTAAATAAACAAGAAATCAATGTTGGTAGTATTGTGGAGTATAAAGACCAACCAAATTTCTCAAAAATTCAAGAAATTATTCATGATATACCTGAAATAAAGATAAATTTATTCCAAATTTGTCGAGATAAATTATTAGAAAAACCTGATGATTTCTTTAAAGATATTGATGCCCTAATGATAACAAATTTAACTGCTGATGATAATGTAAGTCAACTCATATATTTAATGGCTTCAAATATTAGAGTATAACTAGAGATAAATAATATTGTAATGTTTTCTAATAGATGTGCCAAGCGCTACACCGAGTACTCAAACGAGATACTTTCCTGATCAATAGAGAGCAGTGTGCAAACTTGTCGGCCATTCGTCCTTCTTTACTCTATCGCAGTGTGTGTGCCCACACCATTGGTTCTTCACGTCTGGAATTAGATATATGGCGCCCTTCTGATGATACGGTTGGAACTAGTGCTGTCACTGTGTTTTCACAAGCTGACTTCACCAAACTATATGCTCAACTATCCACACTTCCACCGAAGCATAGACTTATAATAATAACTTCGTATCCAGCTTTTAGTGGATTGAGAGATATCATTAGAGACCGGAAAAATAAAGATCATCGTAAAATTAATCTTGTTATTATTATCAATCACAAACAATTCGAGGAACAAAGCATAAATGAAATGCCTTTTACAAATTTGGCTGTTAGTATTTTTGATCACGTAAGTATTTTGCGTGTAATTTAGTGAGTTGATATAATTAACCCACTAATTGAAATTTGGTAATAAATAAAATTTTAAGCGTCAAATTACTTTATTTGTTCAGGGTATTTGGGGTGGTGAATATTATTTACCAATCCAAGGAAAAATAGCAAAAGGCAAAGACATTGCGCTGGAAATGACACGATTAGGTGATATAGACTCTATGCATTGGATAGAAGCGACAGAATCCAGTCATCTAGGCATTCCAGTTAAGGTATGAAATCAACTCTGTTGTCAGGTTATGCCAGTAAACCTCTGAAATATGAGTTCCTGCGATGAAATATGAGTTCATTGCTGCTCTTGCAAATCTTGCGTCTTTTACGAATCTTGCAGTTACTGCAAACCTTTTTATAATAATATTTAAGTAACCCTTGCCTCTATGTATTATAAAATTTTAGGTTCACTATGCAAGTTTAAGCGATGCTTATGTGAAAAAAGTATTAGGTGTGGCTGCACAAGAAAAAATGAATAACAAAAAACTAGTAGAATACAGCTTCAGTGGCACTACAGACAGGTAACACAAAATTTTAATGAATTATAAAAGGGTATTAGACAAAATAAATAGCTAATACTAGACTTTATAACATCTATCGTAATAATTTTATTTTTAGAAAAGAGCGTGTAATGGGTATCGTGCAAGAAGAATCAATCCACACACGAGTCGGAGCAAAGCCTGAACTGTTGTGGCCTGTGCCCGAGCATTGGACTCTGGAGGACGCTGCTACTGTTCCTTTAGCTTATTGCCTGGCATTCTACTGTCTTGTAATTATAATCACACTAATATTATAAAGGCGAAAGTTTGTGAAATTTTGAATTGAGATAGATTATGCCCTGACTTAACACATAGGCTACTTTTTATCTTGGAAAAATCCATAGTTCCCATCAGATTGTGTAAAAACCGAAATCCACGCGGGCCAAGCCATGGGTAGAAGCTAGTATTGTCATATTTGTATTTTTGAAGTTATGGATTTTATCCAATACTTCTTCTTTATCTAGAAATCCACCGTTGGACATAAGTCTCACATTCACACGTCTTGATCTTGCGCCGCTTGAATCCAATGGTTCCTTTTGATTCCTTTAATGTCGTAGTTCATCTAGTGGTTATCTAATTCGTAATTAAATTACTATCGACATTTTAAGTTTTCGCAAATCCACTAGCATTTTCTTCCAAACGATAACGCATGTTGAAATTATTTAAGTTTACTTACTTAAATTAATTTTTATTTTATTGCATTTTTACAGTGTTTCAAGAGTCGTCTATACCGTGGGAACAGTATTCTCGTGCATGGAGGCACGGGAGCTTTAGGCCAAGCGATCATTTCTATTGCTCTAGCACATGACTGTAATATTTATACTACGGTGGGCAACATAAGGAAAAAAAAGTTTTTGCTCAGATTATTCCCAGAACTTAAAGGTGGGTTTTTCTTTTAACTGTTAATTATTAATTTTATAGAAGAAGAAGGTTCTCTCGTCTGAAAGTCTTTGGGTTTAAATTGCTTATAATGCAAATTTGCTTTCATTATTTTAGAAGATCACATCGGTTGCTCTCGTGACAGCACTTTCAGGGATATGGTTCTCAGAGCTACCAATGGAGAAGGTTGCGATATTGTAATCACTTCAGTCAAAGGAGACCTAAGAAACGTAAGTCATAATCTTAAGTGTAGGACCTATAACCTACCTATAGTATTTTAAAGGGAAAACTGCTTTAGCCGCTTTGAGCAATATTTGGAAGGGGAAAAAATCTTTGGTCACCGATGACCTCGACATGCTCGTAACGTATTGCCCCAGACATTTGATTTCGCGTCACCGACATGCTGTAACAGAATTATTGCTCGGAGTGCCAATAGATGTGAAAACCAGACTATTTAAGAGGACTTAAAAATTAACAGTTATTCCAATGTTTTGAGTTTTCACTTCAGTCGGCAGTCCTTATGACTTCTGTTTTGTAGGGTTCCGTACCCAAAGGGACGGAAACGTAGCCCTATTAATGTCACTCTGCTGTCTGTTTGTCTGTCCGTCCGCTGGTCACAGGTCTCTAGCTCGTAGACAAAATGAGTTACAAACCTGAAATTTTGGTATTTGACGTAGATCGTTAACTCAAAACTAAATATTGAATTAGAAATTGAATTAAATTATTTTCAGGGGGGCATTATCCTCTACACCTTTTTCATATTTACATGAAAAAGGAGCTGGAGAAAAAATGTTACCGTATCTTGTGGGGTATCATTGTTTAGAACTCATTAAGTAAAGTACGAATATATATTTTTTAATTTTTTGCTCAAAAAATAAGGAAATGGGGGGCCATCAAATTTGTCAGTTGTAGATCATTTTTATGACGGGGGCTATCTCAAAAACTAAACTTGTTAGGAATATGATATTTCGGTAAATTATGTAATATGTGCTCTATTTAAACAACAAATACTGAAAACAACGATTCATAAAATAGTATACAGTGTGTCCGGGATCGAACTAGCGATATTTTAGGGACATATTCTACAACTCATTACCTCTCTGAAAATACCACTTAATAGGGCCTGCCCCCCTCCCCCTCCCAGGGACAGCCATTTCAATTTGGTGTGCGTTTTTGTGGGTATGTGCGCACAAAAAATGTAATAACTCGAAAGTCTGCTGATGCACAGGTCTTCAAATGACCTTATTCGATTGGATACAATATTCTCCATCACTTAATACCAAACAATAGTGTAAAATGTTAAAATAACTCGATCAAAAATGCTTTGGAATAAAAAGAAATTGGTCAAAAATATTGAAAACTACAAGTTTTTGCTAGATTTTGCAAAAACGAGGTCATTAAGATCACATTATTAAGTATTAAATCGACAGCTTTTGAGATAAGCAACAAAACGACATAAAAAATTTGACTGTAAGTTACTTACTTCTGGAGATATTGGTAATTGTAAGTACTTCGTCCCCAAACATGAATTACGAGTATTGAACCCAAATTTAAGATTCATCATTTTTTTACTACACATAAGGTAAAAAATCTTAACTTTATAATTTAATTTTTGTTAGTTATAAACTCAATAACTCAATAACTCTGATTTGTGTATGTGACCCCAATCAGATATCCTAAAAACTAGGTTATTTCCGCCACAAACCGAAATTACCACTTCTGTTCTGTTAGCTAGTTACTTCATGTTGGGAGGATCGTTGGATCATGTCCAAATACAATCTTATTTTATCTCCAATAATTCTTTTCTGGTATTTGTTACCATATAAAATACCTTCTGCTTCATAGGTCCTCATAAAAAGAAGTCCAAAGGTGTAAGGTCTGGAGAATGAGGTGGCCATTCCATTGAATTGCTGCTACGTCCGATCCATGGCGAATAGTTGACATCTAAATGCTCTCTTATGGCTATAATAATACCGAGTAGGCATGTCTTTAAACTTAGCAAACTTCACAAACCTGAATCACAAACAAAAATGAGTAATAACTTAAGTAGCGATCATAACGCCTCCTCGCCAGGAACAACAAAATAAAATTTCAGATATTTCAATTTTTTATACGAATATTTAATCAGTTGAAGTAGGGGTCCGATCCTTAGTTTTAACCTCATTCACTGACTAATCAAAAACAATATTATTATTACCTGATCGCCCGAGGTATGCGATGGAAACCCACATTCGAATAACATAAGAAATTACGCACTCGCGGTTAAGTTATGTTTCAACAATAATATCTCCAAAAGTAAATAACTTACAGTCAAAATTTTTATGTCGTTTTGTTGTTTATCTCAAAAACTGTCGATTTAATACTTAACAATGAAATCTTAACGACCTCGTTTTTGCAAAATGCAGCAAAAACTTGTAGTTTTCAATATTTTTGAAAAAAAATTTTTTTTCCGAAGCATTTTTGATCGAGTTATTTTAACATTTTGTTCTATTGTTTAGTATTTAGTGATGGAGAATATTGTATCCAATCGAATAAGGTCATTTGAAGACCTGTGCATCAGCAGACTTTTGAGTTATTACATTTTTTGTGCGCACATACCCACAAAAACGCACACCAAATTGAAATGGCTGTCCCTGGGAGGGGGAGGGGGGCAGGCCCTAATAAGTGGTATTTTCAGAGAGGTAATGAGTTGTAGAATATGTCCCTAAAATATCGCTAATTCGATCCCGGACACACTGTATAAGCTGTGACCAAAACAAAATAACATTTTTTGGGGTTTTCTTTCACGGTTTGTTGCGACGTCTAGCTTGGAAATGATGAATGGATATTAACTTACACTCAAAATATTATGTTGTTCATAATTATGTACGGAACCGTAAAAGAGCGAGGCCCGACTCGCACTTGACCAGTTTATTTTAGATAGGTAATATTACTAAGATCGATAAAGTCAAACCAACAGACAAACATATAATTATAGCAGTTACCTACTAAATCTATGTAAACCTACTAGGTCTGAACTCCACAAAACGACGGTTAAATTCAATTACTATTAACTCATTTTACTTTAAATTACTCATTTTATTATTAAATTTAGTTAGTGTTTTACGATTTACAGGCTTCAATTAATTGCTGTAAACCATTTGGATCCGTTATTGACCTATCCCTTATATTGGACAATGAAAATTATAACTTTGGATTGGACCATTTGTCAACATGTATCTCTTATAATACGTTGCAGTTTTCTTCATTATTTGAAGCGAAGAATGTAGAAGTTTTGAAAGTAAGTACTTGACAGTTACGGAGAGCGCTCACGGAGCGGTTTGGAATCGCGCCCGCCGCGGCTGCGGGAGAGAGGTTAGAGAGAGCGCGCTCACGAGCCCGCTTGTTTTTGCGGGACCGCAGCCGCCGCGGCTGCGGGCGTCGCCCGCCGAGTTGGCGGGCGACGCCCGCAAGACCGGCGGTTATATTTATATATGAAGAGCTGGCGAACAAAATGTTATATTTTTTAATCCGATGGTCTTTGGCTTGCTGAATAAGAATATCAACTTAATTTTACTTAAAACGGCCCGCAACTGTATCAAAATTGCATCCATAGGTCGTGGTTTCGATCATAACGGCATAATTACAATAAATTTTCGAAAGATTTGAATAATCGAGCACGTTTTCGTTCAAAATGGATTAATTTCCATCCTTTGTAAGATGTCAATCAAAATGATTATTTCTTTTTCAGAAGAAAAATTTGTTTTATTTTACTAAGAATTTTTTTTTTAATTAAAAAGTTTATCATTTAAAAACTTTATTCACTAATAAAGTTTTTAAACAATTTATGTTGAAATTGGCCTAAACTAACTTACAAATGTCAGACTGACTTACAAATGATAAATTATTGTTGAAAATTAATTAGAATTTTTAGAAATGGTTTACGAATTATTAATTTCATAATAGGGTATTTGACTAATTTTTGGAAATTGTTTTAAATTATTCTTTATTACTTATTAAAACACACTACATTGATATTTTTCGCAATATCTATACTAATAAATAAAATTGAAGTGTCTGTCTGTAATATCGAAATAACTACCTCATATTAAGCTCATATGGTTATTTGAACGATACTATAACCAAATCACACGTTTTTAAAATTTTTGTCTGTCTGTCTGTCTGTCTGTCTGTCTGTCTGTCTGTCTGTCTGTCTGTCTGTCTGTCTGTCTGTCTGTCTGTTTGAACGGGCTAATCTTTGGAACGGCTGAACCGATTTTGACGGGACTTTCACATACAAGTAGAGATTTAACCAGGGAGTAACATAGGCTACTTTTTTAACCGACTTTCAAAAAAGGAGTTGTGTTTTTCTACCTATGTACACCGATATCTCCGAGATTTCTGAACCGATTTGCGTAATTTTTTTTTTAATCGATAGAGAAACATTGCGACACTGTCCTACAAAAAATTTGGATTCCAACTCCTCAATCCTGATGCTGTAGGGGATCTGATCCCCAAAACTAATGGGATTTGGGCACTGTCGGTTATTTAAATTAATATTGGGGATACCAATTAAAGACTTTATTGTTGAATGACCTCGAGTAGGTACATGTCCAACTCCTCAACCCTGATGCTGTAAGGAATTGCATTCCGAAATTGTGGGGATCCCACGGGATTTTTCCGTTTTGGGGACGGGTTACTTAACAAATAAGCTACTTTTTGTTCTGGAAAATCAAAAGTTCCCACGGGATTTTTAAAAATCTAAATCCACACGGGCGAAGCCGTGGGCATCATCTAGTCTACAGTATTAAGAATTAAATCAATGATAAAGTTTAAGTTTTGAAAACCACGCCAAAAACGACATTTCTGATCACATGATACGCGTGACGTCACAAATCGCTATGCAAGTCACTTCTCTCGCTCGCTCGTTTTCGGAACTCGGTGCGTGCGACAGAGACGCTACGCAAGGCGACTGCTGTATCGTAATGTTCTAAATTGTTATACCTACTCATTTTAATATCAATCTTATTCTTTCAAGTATAAAGTTTAGTTTCGGTTGACTTGATAAACTTCAATTATGTCAACCAAGTTACGTGCTATCGAGTGAAGTCACAAATCGCTATGCAAGTCACTTCTCTCGCTCGCTCCTTTTCGGAACTCGGTGCGTGCGACAGAGACGCTACGCAAGGCGACTGCTGTATCGTAATGTTCTAAATTGTTATACCTACTCATTTTAATATCAATCTTATTCTTTCAAGTATAAAGTTTAGTTTCGGTTGACTTGATAAACTTCAATTATATCAACCAAGTTACGTGCTATCGAGTGAAGTCACAAATCGCTATGCAAGTCACTTCTCTCGCTCGCTCCTTTTCGGAACTCGGTGCGTGCGACAGAGACGCTACGCAAGGCGACTGCTGTATCGTAATGTTCTAAATTGTTATACCTACTCATTTTAATATCAATCTTATTCTTTCAAGTATAAAGTTTAGTTTCGGTTGACTTGATAAACTTCAATTATATCAACCAAGTTACGTGCTATCAAGTGACATCACAAACAATCCCAGAGCGTTCACGTTCCTGATAAAATTTCAAAAATTATTATGTTTTATTTCGTGCAAAATATCGCGTAAAATTACATAGTTTAGTTTGATTGAGTGAAATATGTCTTTTTTAGGCTATTATCTGATAAGATGACCACAATCAATAGTATATTTTCAATGTTCTCAAATACCCTATTGAAATAGGTTAGAATTAACTGACATTTGATTCATTCAGTGGCGCCGAACCGCCATCTTGAATTATTGGTATAAATACGGGTAATTCGAAGCCATGAATTGAGTCTCCTCCAAAGACTCAACCGACTATTAGATGCTTCAGCGTCTAGGTCGTGATATTTGATTGAGGGCTGCGATAGCAATCACACCCTCATCGAATAAATGCTGCCATTTTGGACTTGGCTGAGTGTAATTAATTAATTAGTATAAAATATATTTGAAAATAGATCTCAGTTAAACTAATCTCTGAGTTGATATAAATTGAGTTATGTGCGGGTGATAAACGCAGATATTTTAATAATAGTTTGATTTAGTTTTAATATTAATTGATAGTCTGCTTCTGGAGTTATGTGTTTACACAAACAAGTTATGGCTTGGAATATTAATTAATGATTGCTTCCGTTAACTTATATGAGATAGCAAACTGAATTTAACATATTATTATGTTCAATAAAGTCACAAACTACATATGGGTAAATAAAAATCCACGCCAAAAGCTCACTGTAAGTATGTCATTCAGTTTAATATTAATATTTAATAATCAATATTTAATAGGTTACCTGAATCAATACAGGCCATGCCTCTCCAAACTTTTAAAGTAAAACTAAAGAACTGGCTCATGGAGAAATGTTTTTACAATTTAAAAGAATATAATGACATAAATTCTATTTATTGCAATTAATTTTATATTTATATCTTTAGAACGGTGACATGTATGCTACTTACGTCATTTTGTTTAGTCTTAAAATCAATAATTCAATTTGCACACTAATTTATTAGTTAAATGTGTTGGAAGACAATAAGCTTTAAGATCCATAATATTTGTACCACATTTTTGCAAATAAAGACTCTTACTCTTTAGTTTGATGCAACTATACCGTTTTGTTCGCCAGCTCCTCCTATAAGAAAAATGCGATCGCGCCCGCCAAAAAACCGCAGAGCTTTGCGGGCGACGCCCGCAAAGCTCGCGGGCGCCCGCTGCCCGCCTTCTGCGGGAGCCGCGAGCAACCGCCAACTCTGCGGGAGTAAATCGCGTCGTGAGTTTTGCACTCGACATTTGTATGAATTTCGAGTATTGCGGGCCCGCAACCGCGGCGGGCGCGGGTGCGAACCGCTCCGTGAGCGCTCTCTCTTATAGAGGACTGCCTAACATCTGCGTGTGATTTTACCACTCAACTCGAGCTGTAGGGCTATTCTCTAAAATACCATCTCGATATCGAAGCTCACTCAAGTGAGATAACTCGCTTCGAAAGCAAACTCACTTCACCTTGGTTTGATATTCTGTAAACATCTGCTACGCACTTGCGAAGTGAAGTGAGTTTGAGTGAGAAGACCTGTACTATCGAGTTTTACAGAGTACAAATTAGCAAACTCATCTCGAATTCACTCTCTATAATTCGAAAATGGCTTTACAGAATAGCCCTGCTGATCTGAGATTATTGAACTGGTTCCATATAGTTTAAATCTTTACCTTCATACCTTCTCTACCTTTCCTGTTCATTTAACATAATCATGAGGTTAAATCCCTAATAGCTATTTTCTACAGATTAAAATAAAAACTGTTTTTAGGGTTCCGTACCTCAAAAGGTAAAAAAACGGAACCCTTATAAGATCACTTTCTTGTTCGTCTGTCCGTCTGTCCGTGTGTCACCACCGAATTTCTCAGGAACGGGTGGACCTAGCAAGTTGAAATTTATACCAGATACTAAGGTCTATAGTTCCTATTAGGTATATAAAAATTAAGGTCCTAAGTCCACACAATAAAAAGATATGGGCAAATTTAGCTTTTCACGAAAACTTGTAAGTACCAAAATTTACCTTTTTTATTTTTCGGAACTTTTCCTTTACTTGATTTGTAAGACCTTGCTTTTAACAAAAATTGACAAATCTAGGTCAACTGGAAGTATCCTAAAGGTTTTGGATCGAAAACCTAAATGGTAGTTCTAGTTGACCTAGAATTACGTTTGGCAAAAAGCCGGGTCTTGCAGCACAAATAAAGAAAAAATTCCAAAAACTAAAAAAGTTGAAAATTAAAGGCTAAACATAGTTGAGCCAATGAAGATAGACCTCTGTGTTGTATGAGCGCTCATATAATTTAGAGGCCTAGCTTAATTAGCACCTTATCTTTTAAGACAAACGAATGAAAAACAGATTGTACTTACTATACTTCTGGATTACGGAACCCTCAGTGCGCGAGTCTGACTCGCACTTGACCGGTTTATTTTAGAAAAATAAATATTTATTAAAGCATTCTGCTATATTGTATACACATTTCTGCCACTATTGTATTACCAAATAACCAGTGCTTTAGTATGATCATACATAAAACCCTATTATAATCGAAACCTTCGTCGAATATCAGCCGGCCGACTGTCTAAAAATGGATTTTTGCAGTAAGAATATCATAAATGAAGCCAATTGCCAAAATTGAGATTGTAGCATTGATCGATACAGCTCTTAGAAATCGGGAAGTAGGCTCTATGAAACTATCATTTCCGTTTAAAGTTCGACAAAATTTGTCTAAAAGTCGTTATAGAACACCAGCTAGCATTTAGCAATCAAAATAAAAAATAAAATTGATCATTTCTTACCTATTACTTAGATGGAAATGCAGAAGCGTTACTGTAGATAGGTAAAAAGTAAGAAAGCAAAGATGTAATCTATAGGTAATTTCCCACCTCATTGTCTCAACAATTCAAAGGTGCTTAAAAAAGACTTACTACGTACTTTGAATGAGTTTCGTTTGTTTTAAAAAATACTGGAGTAGTACTTACTAGAGCTTCGAGGCATTAAAGTTCGATGCATCAAAGTTAAACACAAATGTACGAAAAATGTAAATAATTAGAGCCGAATAAAATGCGTTTGCAAAACTTATGTCAACAAAAAACTGATTCTGCTTCCAATATCGATACTAGATGCTGCAAATAATGGTGAGTGAAGGAATCGCGCGCGGCTACGTGCGACCACTGTCTCGCGTGGTGTACGCGGCAGGGGACGCGTCACGCGCGCTGCGCCTGCAAGCCGGCAGCAAGCAACTTGGCCGAGTGCTGCTGCGTTTAGAAGACGATATATCTTACACACACCATAAGTAAGGCACATGCACAGCATACGCACAATCTCTACAAATTGATGACTCCTCTACTTCTTCAATTCACTTTTACTTTGACAGATTGGATTAGGATCATCATAGGGTGATATAGTACATTTTACAATTCGTCATGCTAGGTAGCTCTTTAACTACCTGACCTTTATAACTTCAAATACGCATAGCATCGTTAACAGAAACTAAAAAAATTATCCCATTCGGGTCAGTTATTTGCTAACTACCTCAACCTTCCTCTGAATAAAGCTCATTTATAATAAACACACTAGTTTTAATAGCGTAAAAAGCGTTACCCAAATTTCCGATTTCCTCGTTTTTTTCAGAATAAACTGCTCGGCTGATAAATTGCAGCTAGTGTTATCAGATAACGATGTTTTGGGAATGCAATTAGCAGAAAGATTAATAAATCGAGGTTCTAGAAAATTAGCATTGCATTTCTCTAAGAAGACAAATAATCTGTTGTTTAAATTGAGGTAGGTAACATTATATTTCCAACACCCTTTAAGCTGTTGCTTGCAATGCCAGTATGAATTTCAGGGTTCTAGTTGTACTTGTCTTCATGATCTCTTAGATTGAAATTACTAAATACGAATGGAATTTACAGATCCTGGGAGAAACGAGGAGTACAATGTACAATAACTTACGGAAATACATGGAATGAAAACATTTTCAATTTATTTAATAGCAAGGCTCCACAAAACGTAGAAGGAATATATTGCTTTTTAAACTCTAAAGCCCATAATGAAAATATTTCGAAATGCTTAGAAAATTTGACTTTAGCTACACAAAGATCGGATTGGTCTATAAGGTATAATTATAATTGTTGTTATATCATATATTACATTCATCATCATCATCATCATCATGATCAACCCATTACCGGCTCACTACAGAGCACGGGTCTCCTCTCAGAGTGAGAAGGGTTTTGGCCATAGTCCACCACGCTGGCCAAGCGGATTGGCAGACTTCACACACCTTTGAGAACGTTATGGAGAACTCTCAGGCATGCAGGTTTCCTCACGATGTTTTCCTTCACCGTTAAAGCAAGTGATATTTAAATACTTAAAACGCACATAACTCCGAAAAGTTAGAGGTGCGTGCCCGGGATCGAACCCGCGACCTCCGATTAGAAGTCAGTCGTCCTAACCACTAGGCTATCACAGCTTTTTATATTATAGGCTATCACAGCTTTTTATATTAGCTTTTTATATTACACTAGATGATGCCCACGGCTTCGCCCGTGTGTATTTAGGTTTGTAAAAATCTCGTGGGAACTTTGATTTTCCAGAACAAAAAGTAGCCTATCTGTAGTAAGTAGTAACCCGTCCACAAAACGGAAAAATTCCGTGGGATCCTTACGATTTCGGAATGCAATTCCTTACAGCATCAGGGTTAAGGAGTTGGACATGTACCTACTCGAGGTCATTCAACAATAAAGTCTTTAATTGGTATTCCCAATATCAATTTAAATAACCGACAGTGGCTAAATCCCATTAGTTTTGGGGATCAGATCCCCTACAGCATCAGGATTGAGGAGTTGGAATCCAAATTTTTTGTAGGACAGTGTCGCAATGTTTCTCTATCGATTAAAAAAAAAATTACGCAAATCGGTTCAGAAATCTCGGAGATATCGGTGTACATAGGTAGTAAAACACAACTCCTCCTTTTTTGAAAGTCGGTTAAAAAAGTAGCCTATGTTACTCCCTGGTTAATTCTCTACTTGTATGTGAAAGTCCCGTCAAAATCGGTTCAGCCGTTCCAAAGATTAGCCCGTTCAAACAGACAGACAGACAGACAGACAGACAGACAGACAGACAGACAGACAGACAGACAGACAAAAATTTTAAAAACGTGTGATTCGGTTATAGTATCGTTCAAATAACCATATGAGCTTAATATGAGGTAGTTATTTCGATATTACAGACAGACACTTCAATTTTATTTATTAGTATAGATTATTAAATATATATTATGGCTTTACATACCTATATGTACGGGTGCCGCCGTCGGAAATGGGGCTACTTTTGTCTGCCCTTCTTAACGTGTAGAATTGTAAGCACCATTCTGAACCAGTGGTAGATTCATTTGTCGAATCAAAAGCACTATTGTAAAAGTTTATCTGAATAAAAAATATGTCTTAGACTTGTCTTTACACAAGTTTAAGAACTCTATTAAAAGTATGCTCATAAAAAAAGCTTATTATACAATTGAAGATTATATAAACGATAAAAAAGCTTGGATTTAACTCGTTCCAGCAATGCGCGAGACGGCATTTCAATCATGTACATTAATAATAATAATTGTTATAATGATATTTTTTAAAAAAGAGCAACCGCTGAGTTTCTTGCAGGTTCTTCTCGGCTGGAACTGCATTCCGAACCTGTGGTAGACTCAATTGACGATTCAAAAGTACTTGTAAAAGTTTATTTGAATAAAAAACTTTTCTATTCTATTCTATTCTATATCTGTTATCATGGAAATCAATACGAGTTTTAATAAATACTTATTAAATCCGACTCTTCAGATATTTCGCAGTAATCGATACCAGGAAAGAAGATAGTGATACCATAAACCTGTCTAAACCCCACGACCAATTTATAATCATAAAATTACCACCTTTAAAAATTGTAAGTACTATCGCTTTATAAATTTTCAGACATCTGTTTTTAACAGTATCAAATAATATCAGACAAACAATTAATTCTCTCATACACCGCAAATATTTTTTTTTCACAGGATGAAACTGATGAAAATAAGGAATACTTTTCAGTAAACGTCGCTATTGATGCTATAGAAAAAGCACTATGCTACAAACACCGCGTTATAGCAGCGCATGGTATAACAAAACCGAATGGCACTTTATTAAAAGAAGTTGCTTATGTAGCAGGTGAAACACTCTTTTTTGTAACCTCTGCTCTTTTCATAAATCTATTTTCCGTTTTTTTATTTTTATTTTGTACGAGTAGACTACTTATCAAGCACATCATAATATGTATAAAATTAAATTATTTAAATTATTTTTAGATCTATTAATTACTAATGGAACCCCACAAGAAGTGACACTGAAAGATCTGGGAATGGATCAATCCAAAACTCAAATTGTACGTGCTTATTTGCGCGATGTTCACAATATATTAATGGATGAAAATATCATACCATTGCTATCTATTAAAAAGTAAGTATTTGCATCCTAATAGACTCGTATAATCATCTACACTTCTATAAACATTATACTTACCTACTTACAAAAAGAGATGTTGAATTTTTAAAAAAAATATATTAAATTTAAATAGGAATTCAAACGTCCTAAAAAAAAAAAAATAGTAATAAATACGCCGGAAATTGAATAACGATAACTGATGCAATTAAATAGAAATCATTAAACTCTTGCAGAATACGGGAATTAGAAAAAAAAATGTTGAAAGTAGAGTTCACTGAAACTAATGATTTGGACACATTTTTCTCTCACATCGATCCAGATGAACTCTTAGCTACTACGGAAATGGTATTTTTACCAACGCTAACAACAAGCGCTACGATGGTAAGCAATTATTGAATTCATTAGTAACACCTGAACCTAGGGATTTCAAATTTGGAGAATAATATATTTTATGAATACCCTAGAGGGGAACTAAAGAGGGAAATTCCATCCCTAAATTTTCTCGAAAGAAAAATTAAAACGTAAATGTGCGTACACGTATGTTAAATGACATTATTATAGTGTTTAATATTGACATTTACATATGGGAATATCTTGGTTTGAAATATCTTTAAAATACAAACAATTAAATTTTACAGAGAGATGACGAATTTGACGTAAACCAAACATACCTGTGCGCAGTACCCGGAGTAGAAGGACTACACGTGCGATTCCGCGAGCTTTGTGAGCGGCTCAAGTTACCCGCTCTCGTGCTGCAGCCCGGCGTCGACCGCCCGCACGAGACTGTACAGCAGACCGCGCACAGATACGCTAAGGTCAGTTGTAGTACCCGGTGTAGAAGGACTACACGTGCGATTCCGCGAGCTTTGTGAGCGGCTCAAGTTACCCGCTCTCGTGCTGCAGCCCGGCGTCGACCGCCCGCACAAGACTGTACAGCAACCGCGCATAGATACGCTAAGGTCAGTTGTAGTACCCGGTGTAGAAGTGTAGAAGGACTTCACGTGCGATTCCGCGAGCTTTGTGAGCGGCTCAAGTTACCCGCTCTCGTGCTGCAGCCCAGCGTCGACCGCCCGCACGAGACTGTACAGCAGACCGCGCACAGATACGCTAAGGTCAGTTGTAGTACCCGGTGTAGAAGGACTACACGTGCGATTCCGCGAGCTTTGTGAGCGGCTCAAGTTACCTGCTCTCGTGCTGCAGCCCGGCGTCGACCGCCCGCACGAGACTGTACAGCAGACCGCGCACAGATACGCTAAGGTCAGTTGTAGTACCCAGTGTAGAAGGACTACACGTGCGATTCCGCGAGCTTTGTGAGTGGCTCAAGTTACCCGCTCTCGTGCTGCTGCCCGGCGTCGACCGCCCGCACGAGACTGTACAGCAGACCGCGCACAGATACGCTAAGGTCAGTTGTAGTACCCGGTGTAGAAGGACTACACGTGCGGTTCCGCGAGCTTTGTGAGCGGCTCAAGTTACCCGCTCTCGTGCTGCAGCCCGGCGTCGACCGCCCGCACGAGACTGTACAGCAGACCGCGCACAGATATGTACGCTAAGGTCAGTTGTAGTACCCAGTGTAGAAGGACTACACGTGCGATTCCGCGAGCTTTGTGAGCGGCTCAAGTTACCCGCTCTCGTGCTGCAGCCCGGCGTCGACCGCCCGCACGAGACTGTACAGCAGACCGCGCACAGATACGCTAAGGTCACTTGATTCAGTAACCTCTAACCTAACCTAACCCACTAAGATGGAAACGGTCCTGATTTTTAACAAAAATGTGATATAAATTTAGAAAGCAAGCAACCGAGCAAGCAATAAGCACTACCACCACGCTATACCACACAGGTCCTCTGAAATACACTCTACTTTACAAGTTTGCACGTTTGTTTATATTCATGTCGGTTTGCCTGTAATTGGGTGCACACCTGAAATGTTTCATTAGACTGAGTTTGATTTTTTGTTATTAAATCTGGTTCTCAAATATGGTTGAGCGAAGCAATGGCTGGATCATGCGTCATGCTCGTGAACGGGTGCCGCCGTCGGAAATGGGGCTACTTTTGTCTGCCCTTCTTGACGTGTAGAATTGTAAGCACCATTCCGAACCAGTGGTAGATTCATTTGTCGATTCAAAAGCACTTGTAAAAGTTTATCTGAATAAAAAATATGTCTTAGACTTGCCTTTACACAAGTTTAAGAACTCTATTAAAAGTATGCTCATAAAAAAAAGATTATTATACAATTGAAGATTATATCTATACTAATAAATAAAATTGAAGTGTCTGTCTGTAATTTCGAAATAACTACCTCATATTAAGCTCATATGGTTATTTGAACGGCACCATAACCGAATCACAGGTTTTTAAAATTTTTGTCTGTCTGTCTGTCTGTCTGTCTGTCTGTCTGTCTGTCTGTCTGTCTGTTTGATCGGGCTAATCTTCGGAACGGCTGAACCGATTTTGACCGGACCTTCAAATACATGTAGAGAATTAACCAGGGAGTAACATAGGCTACTTTTTTAACCGACTTTCAAAAAAGGAGGAGTTGTGTTTTTCTACCTATGTACACCGATATCTCCGAGATTTGCGTAATTTTTTTTTAATCGATAGAGAAACATTGCGACCCTGTTCCAACTCCTCCAACTCCTCAACCCTGATGCTGTAAGGAATTGTATTCCGAAATCGTTGGGATCCCACGGGATTTTTCCGTTTTGGGGACGGGTTTCTACAGATAAGCTACTTTTTGTTCTGGAAAATCAAAAGTTCCCACGGGATTTTTAAAAACCTAAATCCACACGGGCGAAGCCGTGGGCATCATCTAGTAAACGATAAAAAAGCTTGGATTTAACTTCTTCCAGCAATGCGCGAGACGGCATTTCAATCATGTACATTAATAATAATAATTGTTATAATGTTATTTTTAAATAAATTACGTAATTAAAAAACTAAAAACCCGACTGCGTAAAACAAACTAGTTCTGGTTACTGAAAAGCAAAAAACAAGCTTTGTACTTTATAAACTAGAATTTGATAAGATCATAAACATAATTAATGTTAGAAAATGTATGGCATGCGGGGGTGAACTAATAGTCCTGAGTAGTTGGCTAAGTAATGCCCCCGCCTGCCATACATTTTCTAACATTAATTATGTTTATGATCTTATCAAATTCTAGTTTATAAAGTACAAAGCTTGTTTTTTGCTTTTCAGTAACCAGAACTAGTTTGTTTTACGCAGTCGGGTTTTTAGTTTTTTAATTACGTAATTTATTTCTTGGTTTTTAGTGCAAAACTATGAAAAATTTTTAGATGCATATTTTTACAAGAGATAAAGTTCGCAAACTAAAACCCGATTAGGACTGCGCTTAGTAATTTAATTTAATATAAAATAATAATTTAGTGTGCAGAACGCGTGGCAAGCAGCTAGTGGCGCCATCTATTATGTCTATCCGAAACTAAATAATATTTTACTTTTGCCGCTTGGACGTCGCTTCTCGATTTTTTTCGTATATAAAATATAGCCTATGTCTAATTCAACATAAAATTACCAATTAGCGAAGAAAGTTTCTAGAAACTATTTATCTGAAAAAGTAGATTATTTTCTACAAGTTTAGGCACTAGGCAGTTCTGCCGACTTTTGCGGTTTGCCACACAAAAAATATAATATAATAAGTATTAAGTAATAATTAGTAATTAATAGCTAATGAACCTTTTACTTCAAGCAAATTTAGTAACCCGAACTACGAAAGACATCGACAGAACGATTAGTCAATCAATCAATTTCTCAATAAAGCGCGAGCCCATAAGTCGCAGTCTATATTGATGTTCAGTGGATGTTCATGTATTAAAGTATAGCGCGTTTAAGACCACTATTAGCGCCATCTGTTGAACACTGGAAACTTTAATAAGGTCCTTCATAATATTATTGTATTATTTTAGTGTTTGGCGATTTAAGGTTAAATTATTAGTGTTACAATAATTGACGGGAAGGGGGGAGTTGTAGGGGGGATTATGTGGAATGTAGTAGAGTGGAGTGGGAAGGGATCTTAAATAAATTACCACCAATTTACTCACAGTGCAGTTGTTATTTATTTTGTTTTCTATGATTTGTCACTCCAAACTGATTACAAACATATAGATTGTATATATTTTCGTATTTGCCATTTAAAGCCCTTTATTTTGATACCCCACTCGAGGGTCTTGAGGAAAAAAATTTTTTTCAGCTCGCACATTAAAGTGCATAAAATCCGCCATTTTGAATTTTTATTAATTTTATGTACCCAGTAACATTTGCGCTGTTAAGACAAATCTAATGACGTATCATTTATCAAAATAGGTTGAGTCGTTGAGTAGTTACGAACTGACATAGGAAACGGTCATTTTCTGTGATTTATCACTCCAACTTATTTTCAAATATATAATTGTATACATTTTTGTATTTGCCTTTTAAATCCCTTCATTTTGATACCCCACTCGAGGGTCTTGAAGAAAAAATTTTTTTTCAGCTCGCACATTAAAGCGCATAAAGTCCGCCATTTTAATTTTTTTTTTAAATTTAGGTACCCTATGACACTCGCGTCATGAAGACAAATCTAACGACGTATCATTTATCAAAATCCGTTGAGCCGTTGATTAGTTACACGCGGACATAGGAATGGACATACATACACACAGGTGAAACACATAACCCAGTCGGGTAACAAGCTATAATTTAAAAATTAAAAAAACCCGACTGCCATGCTAAAAAATGAACCAAAAAATTAATAAACTACCACCGTAACACTTACAGTGTAGTTGTTATTTATTTTGTTTTTCATGATTTGTCACTCGAAATTGATTTAAAACATATAGATTGTATACATTTTCGTACTCGCCTTTTAAAGCCCTTTATTTTGATACCCCACTCGAGGGTCTTGAAGAAAAAAATTTTTTTCAGCCCGCACATTAAAGTGCATAACATTCGCCATTTTGATTTTTTATGAATTTTATGTACCCAGTAACATTTGCGCCGTCAAGACAAATCTAATGACGTATAATTTATCAAAATAGGTTGAGCCGTTAAGTAGTTACGAACTGACATAGGAAACGGTCATTTTCTACGATTTATCACTCCAAATTGTTTTCAAATATATAAATTTATACATTTTCGTATTCGCCTTTTGAATCCCTTTATTTTGATACCCCACTCGAGGGTCTTGAAGAAAAAAATTTTTTTCAGCTCGCATATTAAAGCGCATAAAGTCCGCCATTTTGATTTTTTTTTTAAATTCAGGTAGCCTATAACACTCGCGTCATTGAGACAAATCTAATGACGGATCATTTATCAAAATCCGTTGAGCCGTTGATTAGTTACAAGCGGACATAGGAATGGACATACATACACACAGGTGAAACACATATACCCAGTCGGGTAAAAAAGAGCAACCGCCGAGTTTCTTGCAGGTTCTTCTCGGCTGGAACTGCATTCCGAACCTGTGGTAGATTCAATTGACGATTCAAAAGTACTTGTAAAAGTTTATTTGAATAAAAAACTTTTCTATTCTATTCTATTCTATTCTATTCTATTCTATTCTATTCTATTCTATTCTATTCTATTTATGTGTGAACGCCTGTTGGCGAACCAATAAAAAAAAAGTTTCATTCCGACACCGGAGTATTCTCAATAGGTTCGACATTAGGTTCGACATCAGAGTAACGCATAATAGGATTCTACAATGCTATTATGCGTAGTTCAGTAGGGCTATTCTCTAAAATACCATCTCGATATCGAAGCTCACTCAAGTGAAATAACTCGCTTCGAAAGCAAACTCACTTCACCTTGGTTTGATATTCTGTAAAAATCTGCTACGCACTTGCGAAGTGAAGTGAGTTTGAGTGAGAAGACCAGGAGGGCTATTCTGTAAAGCCATTTTCGAATTATAGAGAGTGAATTCGAGATGAGTTTGCTAATTTGTACTCTGTAAAACTCGATTGTACAGGTCTTCTCACTCAAACTCACTTCACTTCGCAAGTGCGTAGCAGATGTTTACAGAATATCAAACCAAGGTGAAGTGAGTTTGCTTTCGAAGCGAGTTATCTCACTTGAGTGAGCTTCGATATCGAGATGGTATTTTAGAGAATAGCCCTACTGTACTATCGAGTTTTACAGAGTACAAATTAGCAAACTCACCTCGAATTCACTCTCTATAATCGAAAATGGCTTTACAGAATAGCCCTGCTGATGTCGAAGTGAAACGTGCGTGACGTATGAAGACTCCAAAAAGAGGATTTGTGTGGTGGTTCCTGGTGTTTTGCTTGCTTTGTTACTTGAAGCTATTTTGAGTCATCTAGTAGCAGTAGCGGGCTGTGCATAGCGCATGCTGCACGTCGTACCATGCAAATATTTCGGGTTTGGTGGATTATAGCAAAATAAAGTTGTTCCTTATGTAATATGAACTTCCGCAATGTAGCACGGTCTGCTTCTATCTGACATACGAGTAGGATCTGTCGATTTTCAACTCTATGCATATTTTATTCGAGTACCTCCCCGTATAATATTTTGTTGTATTCTTTTAGATTCTTTTATCAAAGACACAATTGAAGAAACGATTTTACCTTCTTGGGTATGAGAGTGGAGTTTTAGTTGCACTGGAAATGGCAGCAATCTTCGAAGATTACGGTAAGATCAAAGAATACTTAATACTTAAGTATTGACATATTATAATATGGTCCGGCAGCCGGTGAACAAATTTTTTAGGGATTAATAACAGGCTGAATCTTCGTGAGTAGGTTCGTTTCGATGAGACGATCAAGCTTTTCCTCTATGGGAATTCTCCATGGAGGTAGCTACTCGAGTACGCAGGTGTTTAACATTTCGATTCGCTCGGGTGGGAAATCGTTCTACTAAAGGGTCTAGCCGGATAAGCATAGCGAATTGGCCCCCTAATGACAACCTATTTCGAAACTTATGTTTCAATATCGGCTTGATGTATGAACGCGATTGATATGAGTTTCACGACCGTACTCCGCTTTGACCTTGAGATATTTAAAAAAAATGACTGCAACTATGACTTTCGTTTAAAGTGACATATCTCGGAAACTATTAAAGCTAGAAACTTAAAACCAACGGGATATTTTAGGTAACATTTAAGAGCATATCTTATATATTTTTTGGATTTTTCGAAAAGTTACGAATATTTTTTTAAAAATAAATAAAAATATAATTATTATTATTCTTATGTTTCTTATGAGATACAATCACAGAAAAAATATATATTATAGTACTTAGGATGCACTAATACTCATAAAAAATTCGTTTGAAAAAAAGCACTGGAACACTTTGAAAAAACTGGTTACACCAGCATTCAGCCATATTGCTGCAATTGCCCTAATGACAATGTGCAATTGCAATTGCCTTACGCACAGTGGGATGCTGCTCTCATGTAGCAGCTATCATACTGATGGTATGTGTACGTTTTGCTAATGTACTAATCAAGATATTTAAGATTCAAAATATTCCAACTATTATTAATTATTAGCTTCTGCCCGCGGCTTCGCCCGCTTGAATTTCGGTTTTCACAAATCTCGAGGGAATCGTGAATTTCCGATTCCCGTTCCCGCTCCCTTTTACAATCTTTTATAGGTACTTTCAAGGAAGTTAATAGCATTCTACCTATAGCTGTAGCTATAGATTTCGGTTTTTTCAAAATCCCGTGGGAACTGTAGATTTTTCCAGGATAAAGTAGCATATGTGTTAAGTCTGGGCATAATCTATCTCCATTCAAAATTTCAGCCAAATCGGTTCAGTAGTTACGACGTTAAAGAGTAACAAACATAAACACACAAACTTTTCCTTTATAATAGCGATGATGATAAAAAATTGTTTAGTTTAGTTTAATTAACATTAAAAATTGTGTGTGTTTTCTTAATATTTTTACAATTTTTATGATTATAATATTTTATAAAGTGTTTATATACGTATAATATGTGTCTTTGTTAAGTTCGTATTCTTTGATGTATTTTTTTCGGATCGAAAAATTTTTTTTTCAAAGTGTTCCAGTGCTTTTTGTTCAACGATTTTTTTATGAATATTAGTGCATCCTAAGTACTATAATATATATTTTTTCTGTGATTGTATCTCATAAGAAACATAGGAATAATAATAATTATATTTTTATTTATTTTTAAAAAAAATATTCGTAACTATTCAAAAAATCCAAAAAAAATTATAAGATATGCTCTTAAATGTTACCTAAAATATACCGTTGGTTTTAAGTTTCTAGCTTTAATAGTTTCCGAGATATGTCACTTTGAACGAAAGTCATAGTTGCAGTCATTTTTTTTAAATATCTCAAGGTCAAAGCGGAGTACGGTCGTGAAACTCATATCAATCGCGTTCATACATCAAGCCGATATTGAAACATAAGTCTCGAAATAGGTTGTCATTAGGGGGCCAATTCGCTATGCTTATCCGGCTAGACCCTTTGTAGGACTATGTAGCCATTTCATTATACAAGTATTTACTAAGCTACATATTAATAACCAGCTGATTTTTTGTATGCAGCTTAGTAAAACTTAAAAAAACTTAAACAAACTTAAAAAAACTTAAACAGCTTAGAAAAACTTGGTCGTCTCGACGAAAGAAACTTACTCACGGAGATTCAGCCTGTTATTATTAATCACTAAAAAGATTGTTCAACGGCTGCCGGACCAATAATTAAATGTAGTAAGTAGTTGCAAAAGGAGTGAATAAAAACAAATAGGTGTTTTATGATTTTAGGAAATTGAACAAAATCATTTAAAAAAAATTACAGCATCAGATCTGTTTCACTACTCAACATCAAATTGAATTAAAATATACAAAATTAAATTCGCAGGTTTAACTGGTACAGTTTTCTGTATCGGTGGTTCACCGGATGAAATTCTAGCCAAATTTGAAGAAAAGCTTGCAAGTTTTGAAACAGAAGAGAAGTTGCAAGTTGCGGTGGCGCGTCACATGTTTAATTTAATGATCAATGATGATAACCCTGAAGATATAGAGGATGAGCTGAAGAAAAGCTCTACATGGAACGATAAAGTATTTTTGTGTGTACAGAAGCTGCGTGGACGTATTGACCACTCGATTCAGTATGCACGAGAACTCATTGAAGCGGCATACGCTAGGATAGTACAAATACGACGTTATCATTCCGAGCCTCGTCCTCTTCGCTCTCTTCTAATATCCATGCGACCAAGGTCACCTGCAACGTCTACGCAAGTTAAATCCCTTTCTCTACAAAGTCACTCGCAACAACAAGTCGTGGAGTACGAGTTGCAAGCTCCTCTGGCTTATGCAGCACGAGACTTGCGATGCGCTGCCATTGTGAACCGTCATTTAGGCAACGACATCCTAGAGGACTTCGACAAGAGAAACTGGTGCGAAACCTATATCATAAACGCAGACTCATTTATGACTACTGCTGACTACATGGACGATCTTTTATTTTAAAATAATGTTTCTTATATTTGAATATGAATTTATAATTATTGTTAACAAAATAAAACTTTTTATTCATGGCATTTGGGTGTTTAAACTTTTAAAGTAAATATAATTAATTGTAAATTAATTGTTTAAACTGCTATTGATTACTAATAAATAAATACTAAAATAAATTTATTATTATTTAGTACATATGTACCTACACGTACATAAGCGGTCGTCTATTAATCACGTGAGGCTCAAAAGGGGGGGAGGGAGTTCCAGAAAATCGAAATATCACAAATGCGGCGGGAGGGGTAGTTAATTGAGCGCGTGATTTTTAAATAGAAAAACGGCGAATATTATTGTGCTAGACATGTATGTAAAAATTGTTACTTATGTGAGAGTACATCCTTATTACTAATTACCCCTAATTACTGAGCCCATTTTGATAAAATTCAAACAAAAAAATGTTAGTATTACCGAACATGTACTTTTATAATATTTATTTAGTATGGAATATTGGGTCGTTACAGTATTTAAATGTAATTTAATTTGAAAACAATAGGTACAAAATATGTATATCAATAGGTAGACACAGGTAATTAAATCGGTAAACCATTTGCAGTTTTTATTTAACATGTATGTATATATTATAAGGTCAACTTATATATTTTGAATATTTATGATTTAACTTCAGTACCTACCTAAGTAGGTACTTAGGTTTATAATTATGTATTTTTTTTTAAATAAAATTATAACAACGAATTCTAATATTATTATGTTAAAATTCCTGATCAATTCCTATCTGAAAGAAGTGAAGTGGAGAAATTGACAAGCAAACTCGTGACATTAAAAACCCTCGCCTACCGATTGATTGTTTCATGATTATTTATTAATTAACAGTGCACTGGTAATATTCTTTTGATCAGTTTTAGGATAATCGATTATCTAAGTAAATATATAAAAATCAATGCCACTTTTCGTTGTAGTTTTATAACTCAAGAACGGGCTCACCTATCCAAACCAAATGTTTAAGCTTTGTTCGGACTATTTAGTAGATGGTTTATGTGAAGTTTGCACAAAATCGGTCGAGCGGTTCTTCATTTATCACATTTTTGATTTTATCAATGGGTTCCTGGATGGTTCGAAAACAATTACCGGGTAGGTACAGGAAACCCACCGGGTCTCGGTAGGTGGCGTTGATGTCGTTACGTCTGCCAGGTCCGTTAGTGTGAATATAATAATTTTACTAAGCCCTGCACGGACACTGAACGACTATTTATCACCTGCTATGAGTATAGAGCAACTGACCATTAAGAAGCATTTTTGATTTCGATATCGATATCTGTTAGGCTATTCTCTAACTTAATAGTTACCAACGGAAAATGGCTGCCAAGGGATTAGTTCGATATAAGTACATTGCTGTTTTAATGTGTGAAATGAAATCACTGTTTATAATTATCACGCAGTAAAGCAGCAATAATTAAGAATCAAACGAACTTACCTTGTGAAGTTTGATATCTAATTATACGAGCGTCTCGACCAAAGATAATTATGCTTGTTTACGAGCAGCAGACGCCAGTCTGTGCTATCCTTGTCACACTTTTAGAGTTATTTTATAATAAATTAATTGTTTTTTTGATGTGGGTACCCCACATCCCCACCCGGCCCCGCCACGCTGAGCAGATCTATCGTCATTTTTCAGAGCTTTATTTTTTCGATATGTTTCGGGATTTTGACAAAAACAGGGTGGGTGGGTTTGTAATTATCTATGGTCGAGACGCTCGTATAATTAGATATCAAACTTCACAAGGTAAGTTCGTTTGATTCTTAATTATACTTCGCATGTCTCCCAAAGATAATTATGCTTGTTTACGAGCAGATGTTTAGAGCATCGAAAAAATACTACAATATTATTTATTGTGTACAATAAAAATATTTAAAACTAAAATGAAGGCAAAACATAAGAGGGAAAAAGGAAAATAATCATTTGCAATATGTGATTAAACAAAGTCAATATTTCTTCATAAACCATAATTTAAAGGTGATTTATTATTTATTTTTAATTAATTAATTTTTTGTTAAGTACCATGTCAGATATGCTAATCGTACTTGTATAGAATAGAATATAGATTTTTATAGGCATAAAAAAAAATTTTAGCTTCAAAATAATATATCCACAATTTTGATCTGATTTTAATAAATCTTTATAATTAAATATTCTTTAAAAATACATTTGAAGATTCAGACCAGACTATTTTTTTTCTCAAATAATTTCTAAGTTTTAGCCCTACATTGTGGGCAGCTGATGTCAACGCGTGTCGCGTGCTATGTTTGCCATTGAATTGATGTAACTCAATGGGATATAAAGAGTGGTTTTTGGAAACTGATGAACAAAGATATTAAGTAAATAAGTAGGTTATTAAATAACAAGAATATGTGTATGCCCTAAAACAAGGGCATGAAATAGTAACACTATATTTAACAACTTTACTATCAGTGTACTAACCTATTTCAACAAACAAATTGATTTTGATTTGATTTTGAAAAAATCTCATTGTTCACGTAAGGGATCAATTCTTTCTAAATATCTTTTGAAATAAGCTTGGACAGAGTTTAAGGATTTTCTTTAATATATGGCAACACAATAATTGGTTGAAAAAACATTATTTGATCTTGAAGTTCTGATCATCTATTTTAGTTTTATCGGATTCCAATAAAGTATTTATTGACCAAGTGTCTGTATTTCTTAATGGAGATGTTAATGCCAAAAAAGTGAGTTTTTAAAGATAGATCTTTTTGTGGGATGAAATCATTGGTGATACTGAATTTAATACTAAATTATGGTGGATAGTGAGAATTATAGAAATTTAACTTGCATCTGAATTTTTGTGTGAAAAATTCAATTAGCTGTATAATATTGGAATCACAATCATTATAACCTTTTTTCTTGCAGAACAGTCATTTTGACTTTAATGATGTGTTATATTGATTCTTGGAATTATTAGAGAAAAAACCATTGCTCTGTTAAGCGATGCGTTGGAGTTGGAGAAAACGCCCTTTGCCATGTAACATTTAATTGTGTCAACTTTTGAAATAAGGCTTAAGTATGGAAAGGCTTATAAAATTTAGGTTTTTTTTTTTTTTTTGGATGTAAATGCATCAACAAATCTCAGAACTTCCATGATGCGTACCTCTGACATTTGTTATTTTGATTACTGGCAAGTAAACCAAAGTCAGATCTGCCGAAATAAACCTTTAACTGTTGATACGCATAAACAGTAAGTTCCATTTCTGTGTCCATGTTGAACTTTTGACGAGATTCCAAATCTGAAACTAATGTTCGTATTTATTTAAATATATGATGCAAAATTTTATAAACATTGATATAGGCAATAGCTGTTTATTTTTGATAAAATATTATAATTTCTAAGTCGTGAAAGACTGAGGTTATAAAAGGCTGCAAGTAAATTGAAGAACCGATGGACGTTGGAGTCCCAAGGTGCTTGAGTGGAGCAATGACAGTTGCGAGTGATCCGTAAGCTATCGCATCGTTACAGGTTGCACCACAGCCCGAACGTGACGCATCACTATACACTAGTACTAGTGAATATTCTTCATATTTTAAATGAACAATTTGCAGGATCAATATAATTTCTCCACTTCTTCCAGCATATGAAATCGTTGTTAACAATACAGATCATATATTTCTTACGATTATCAAAGTAGTGAATTGCCAAGAATTTCAAGAACTTCGAAAATCTATACATTTTCGTATAAACCAATCCGTCGTTGAAGGCCAGGCACGCTGACATCGACAAACCAACATAACTAGCTAGTTTCCTGATTTCCATATATTTTTCTGTATTTGTTTGTAAATAACTATATGTATTATATATTTATTTATATATTTATTTATTTATTTATTTATTTATTTATTTATTTTTTTTGGTAAGGTAAGGTTCACTTTTAGACGAATAAAAGATAAATCCTTTTTTTGTGGGCAAAGAGTGATTCTTGATCAAAAATCTTAATTTCAAAAGTAAATTGTTGATCGCTTTTACATTATCCAAACAGTTGTAACCGAATTTCTGATGCATAATATATCGTCAAAAAATTAACTGATAAATAAACTGATGAACATACATAAATGTGAAGGACCGGTTTTTAAAACCTTTGTATAGGCATAGACGTTGCAAAGTCCAAATGGTAAAACGTTAACTTCAGAAAATTTACCGTTCTATTTACTTGCTTCCGCATATCACTTTCGGCCACTGGCAGTAAAAAGAAAAAAATATGCATCTTTTACAGTCTGATTCCTACTAAGGATTTCTAATTCCGCGAAACTAACGTTTCTTAATGTTATACAGACATAAAATGACAATTTACAGACATAAGACAGTTCCCACAAAAAAGATAATCAATTTTGGTGTAAAATCTAACTTTATGTGTTAACTCTGTTATTCATACAAACAACTCATTGTATTTTTAAAATGACTTTTTTCAGAATTTCACCGAATCAAAAAACAGACCGGTTGTCATACAGTACAGTACATATTAATTATTATTAATGCGGTACTTTCATATCTTCCATGTGTTTGAATTTATTGACACAAATAAAGTTTGAATCATATAAATTCAAAATAAAACGATGTTTTCCTTTAGGCTGAGGGACTGCAAAAAATTGGTGAGACGAATTGTTTTTCTTTGGCCCAAAAATATGAAGCCACTCGTGAATAAAAATTGGTCTGCCAATGATACGCAAAAAAAACGTATCGGTGTTATGTACCGGCGACGAAGCATGTCATAGCATGTATTAGCTTTATGTAGCATTGTCAATTTGTCACGGTTGCGCGTGTGACATTTAGCCACAGCATTTAGCATTGAGTCGTAAGCTTAAGTGCGTGCGCTCAGTGATAGTTGCATGACACGGCCGCTTGTTGGTGCGGCGGCGGTAGCGAATGCTGATGTCGGCCCGGGTATGCGGGTATGCACAAATGATGCCCCCCGTACGTTTAGAGTTTTTCGGTACAGAAGTACTCGGTTGTGAGCGGAATTGGTTAGATACCAACTTTGAAGCGGAGGTTGAAGTGACCTTAGATGATTTCAGATACTTCGACAGATTTAAACCAAACCAAAGGTGTCGATTTTCATATTTTTTAATATATCTCGCTTTTGTTTGCTAAGTTTCTGTAATGAGTATCGCATAGCAACTGTCTTTTGACGCTGATCTTTTTGGTAAATATTATTTTAGAATATCGATCTTCCATAAACAATCCGTTAGTCAAAAATAATATATAGATGGGTATAATGTTTCCATCGTGTGGCCAAATCTTTATGGCCAAATTTCCGAATAGTTTTTCTTGTTGGATCTGAGCCCAATAATAATTGTAAAATCTCAAGATCTAATTCGTCATTCTTATGAATCAGATGTCAATAAGAATAAAGTAAGATGAAAATGTAGGTAGGTATTTATTTTTTGACCCTACAAAGAAATCTCACACACGCTATACGTCGGAGTAGTTGACTAGGTGGTAGGTATACCTATATTTTATCCACACACCATAAAGGTCGGGATATACATATATTTTGCACACACCATATAGGTTGGGATATACATATATTTTCCACAAACGTTTTACGTCGGGATTGATAAATTTATTTGACAGGTATCACTATATTTTTATCCACACACCATATAGGTCGGGATATATATTTTCCACACACATTTTTGTCGGGATAAGGTACATGTCAATAATACAGGAAACCAAGGTTATAAGTATATATTCTATATGCCACTGAAGCTGGCGCCTCAAATATTTTAGTGAAGACAAGGTCATTCACCTAGGCTATTCTTTCCCTTTAGTTTTTATATACCTCACACACTATTTATGTAGGTGAGAACGAGACAAAGCAACTTCCAGCCCTTTACAAGGGAAAAATTTATTTGTTCAACTTTTTGTTTGGAGCGCAAATTCCACAGGTTATATCTGTCTAACAGGAAACTCATTAAGATTTCCAATTGAACCGTCAACATAAACAGAAGACGGTACGCAGATAAAAACAATGAACAGTTAACAATAATTATTTTATTCACTGGGTAAAAATGTTAATTTATATAACTTCTTACTAATAAATAAATCTAGTCTTACCTTGAATTTTTTCGCTCGTTCGATGATGATTGATTGCATTGATACTCGCTAGCGATTCCTGGTACTGATGATTAAAACCCGCGGGTGATACACTTCTAACTTTTTCAACTAAATCACGTTTTCTTTTTCCCGTTTCACTTTTTTAAATTTTGTTTGGACGACGTGTGACTCGGACAACACAAAATAACGTAATGACGATAGATCTGCTCAGCGTGGCAGGGCCGGGTGGGGATGTGGGGTACCCACATCAAAAAAACAATTAATTTATTATAAAATAACTCTAAAAGTGTGACAAGGATAGCACAGACTGGCGTCTGCTGCTCGTAAACAAGCATAATTATCTTTGGGAGACATGCGAAGTATAATTAATATCGAACTTATTCATGGGTGGCTATAATTTTCAGTTGGTAACTAAGTTAGAACTCGCATCTCTAAAAAACTTTCATCGTCAACTAAAAGCAATAATTACAAGAAATAAAATACCATTAGATACAGAGGGAGTCATTCAAGTCATATAAAACTGTCACTTTGTAATTCATTATTTCGTAAACGTAGTAAAAGGTATAGTATATTTTACTTGCGGAACCTTATAAAGTGTTTTTTTTTTTTTAATAATTTTGCGTGTTAGTTAGTAATTTAGTGTGTTCCTAGGGTCGATACTAAATATTATGCATATCATTTAAAATTCATGAAAAGTCGAGGTAATATATTATTGTATGTAAATCAACAAAAGTAAAGTTCACATTACGTTAGTTATAAGCACGTAAATTATGTACACCATTGATCAATTGAGGCCAGATCTTCGACTATAATACCAATTTTCATGGATGTAACTTGAAAAATAACTAGAAACTTGAAATGTTCACAGTAGCTTCCTTTATTATTATTATACTATATATAGCTCAATTACCACTGACTGACTGACTGACTCATTGACATAATTCTGCCGTCCTAACGAAGAGTGCAATAACTAGGTTTTGACTACTTTCGAGATATTTGCAGTTAAAGATTTAATTTTTGTTTTGTGTGTATCTTCGTAACTATAAAAGCTATTGGTTTGAAACTTTTACTGAACGACAGATAAAATAATGCTTAATTTTATGTAGTATATTATATTTGTACATAAGTTTATATACACACTAAAAACGCAATAATGTATTTATCATTAGGACTTATGAATTGTTTTGATATAGCATTCCTAATCATAATTGCAATAACTACACTTCTTATTGCAGTTTTTGTTAGTAAACCTACATGTGTAGCACAAACTATATGATGCCCTATAGTTTCTTCCAACCATATGTACGGTTTTCCTTAGTGAATTATTTTAATTAGATATAAGGTGATTGCAAGAACATAATAAGAATAAAAGAGATTTACCAAAATAATTTAAATAGGTTTTTATTATTTAAAACTAATAACTTACATGACGATTTTCGTATCTGTAACTGAATTCAAAAACATAGAACTTTCATATAACCGTCCTACCCCCATTTTACCCCCTTATATATTTTACATAGGGGAGAAATTTCCTATAATATTGTCTAGGCTGATATCTACGCCCTAGAAAGAACCTACCGTCCAAATTTCAAGATAATAATAACAATAATTAAAACTTCACAAAAACTTTCATCCCCTTTTTTACCACCCTTAATGGGAGATTTTCCAGAACAACTTATACAAGTTTTTATTATTTAAAATTCATAATCTAAATGCCTATTTTCATATCTGTAACTTCAAAAACATAGAACTTTCATATAACCTTCCTACCCCCATTTTACCCCCTTAGGGGAGGATTTTCGTGAAATCTTTTCTAGGCTGATATCTAAGCCTTAGAATAAACCTACCTTCCAAATTACAAGTTGATAATAACAATAATTAAAACTTAACATAAAAACTTTCAACCCCTATTTTACCGCCCTTAAGGGAAGATTTTTCAGAATAAAATATACAGGTTTATATTATTTAAAACTAATAATCTAAATGCCGATTTCAGGTCTGTAACTTTAAAAACATAGGACTTTCATACAAACTTTCTACCCCCATTTTACCCCCTTAGAGGAAGATTTTAGGAATGTTAAATAGCCTATAACCTTTCCGGAAAACTGTACTACCAAATGCAAAAATAATTTTTCAAATCCGACTGGTACTTCCAGAGATTAGCGCGTTCAAACAGACAAACTCTTCCGCTTTATTATATTATAGTATAGATATCTAGTATTTTTTTATTTTTGATAATTTTCATTTGTCTAATTCTAATTCTCTCCAATCAGCTGCATGTTTTTCTTTGACTTTCAATGAAAATTGTCCCCTTTCAGCCAATGACTTTTGACTTCCAAAATTTTCTTTAAGTGGTTGTGTTTCTAATTTTGTGCTTGTAAAAGTAAAAATCTACGAATTTGACAATTTTACAACATCCACAAAATCGTCAAAATCAAAAACTTTTTGTTTATTTTAACTTTACTTTAGTATAATACATTTAGTAAGCTAGACATTTTAAGTAATAAGTTTCCTTATGATTACTGCAATAACTCTTACTTCTTGCGCTTATGACTAGTAAATGTGCCAAAAATTTATAAAACGTACTATAGTCATAAGTGCAATAACTGGACTTATTGCGATTATTTTATGTAATATTACAAAATATCAAAGCTATCCAAGTCATAACTCAAGATATTTCGGTTATGATTAGCTCCTTACACATCGTTATATTAGATATTGCAGTTATGGTAACCAACAGAACCGAAACTATTGAAGATACAAAAAAGACGTCTAAGACGAAAATATAGAGCTCATTTTCCTGATTACGGATATGGTCTTAAGTCAATTTGACCAAAAACTCGACTTATTGCACTCTTCGTTAGGACGGCAGAATTGTTCTCCTAGAAAGAGACAGAAAACGATATAATCATGTATGGGAGATGTGTTCGGATGCGGGAGTCGAGTAGGGAAAAATTATGACATTTCAGAAAAACAAGATGGCGGCTGACGTGATTTATGTAACTTTTTTGTTTTCCAACCGATTTCATTAAAATTCGCAATTATTGAAGAAATTAGTAAACAATTAACAGAAAAAGTGTAAAAAATTGAAAAAACAAGATGGCGGCCGAGATTTAGATTTTTAAAATTTTTGATTTTTCGACCCCAAACCGCGGAACCACAGCTCCGAAACGGGGTCATTGGCGGTAATATTTTTTTACTGTTTCCGCCTAAAATTATTCTGTATTTTGACAAAACGGGAGTGGTTTTAAAAAATTCAAGATGGCGGCTGTTGTGGCGGCCATTCGGTTTGAGGTACGAAAAAACGCAATTTTAAAATTCAAATTTCTCACAGTTGGCAATATCGGAGCATTTTGACTTCTATGAAGCGATTGTTTGCATAGACTCGAGGTATAAATTGGTGATAAAAAAATACCCCACTTTTGGGGAAATTTCAAGATTTACCCCAAAAATAAAAAAATCGAAATACGGACTTTTTGCAAAATTTGAGTATGAGCAACCATGTGTTTTACTTATACAAATGACATTTGGGTATTTTTGTCATTGAGCACTGGCAACACTGGAATTTATCAAAGAAAAAGTGATTTTCGCGACATGGTCTTGTGTCAGGGGCAATCATTTCGCCTGGGTGCGAGCGAGATAAAAAATTAAAACGTCATCAAGAGCGGTATATACTGTATTTATTGAAAAAATCATAAAACTATGTGAATTGATTCTATAAAACGAGTTGGCGGCCATTTTGTATTGTTGTTGGGTGTTTTTGAAAATTTTGATCATGTTTTTGAGGGAGTTGGCAACATTTTAGAAAGTTGACATGTATGAATCGATTGTGCAACTTGACCGGCAGTATCGAGGTATGTACACAGTGTTGCCACATTATGGGTAGTTTTCGAGATTTCCCCAAAAATTTCCTCCTGTAAAATTTTGTATGAAAGTTTTTTTTTTCACTAATGGTTTCACAAAGAAGACAAAAATTTATTCAGAAAAAAATATGGAGAGAGCTGATGATTGAGGGTTTCGGAGACGGGTGAAGGGCACGCTGAAAGTATTGAACATAGGTGGGGGGTGCTCGAGCAAATGTCATTCGAAACGTCGTCCAATTAGGAGTGAACTGAAAAAAAATTCAAAATGGCGAAAAAAAGATGGCCGCCATACAAATTTCATTGGTATCCATCTCGGAGCGTATAAAAGATGGAAGAGTGGTTTCTTAGCAAAAGATGATCAAAATCCGAAGGTCTACTTGATGAATGGAAAAAAAATTCAAAATGGCGGAATTCATTTTTTCATAGAAAATGTATGGTGAATATTGAATTGCCTTTGATGCGGTTCTTCAGAGAATTCTCACAGAAAAATATGGGAAGACATGATGATTGAGGGTTAGTAAGATGGTTGGGGAGCCCGGGAAAGGTATTGTAGATAGAAAAGGGCTGCTCAAACAAAAACAAGATGGCGGCCAACGTGATTTTTGTATCTTGTTTGTTTTCCTACCGATTTCATTAAAACTCGCAATTCTAGAAGAAATTAGGAAACGATTAATAGAAAAAGTAGAAAAAATTTAAAAAACAAGATGGCGGCTTAGCTGTAGTCTTTCAAATTTTTGATTTTTCCACCCCGAACCGCGGCGCCACAGCACCGAAACGGGTTAGTTGAGGATAATATTTTTTTCCTGTTTCCGTCTACAATTATCCTGTATTTTGACAAATCGGGAGTGGTTTTTAAATATTCAAGATGGCGGCTGTCGTGGCGGCCATTCAGTTTGAGGTACGAAAAAACGCAATTTTTAAATTAAACTTACTCACAGTTCACAACATCGGAGCGTTTCTACTTCTATGAAGCTATTGTATGTACAGATTTGAAGTATAGATTGGTGAAAAAAATACCCCATTTTTGGGGAAATTTCAAGATCTACCCCAAAAATTAAAAAATCGAAATACGAACTTTCTGCAAAATCCGAGTATGAGCAACTACATTTTTTACCTGTACAAACGAAATTTGGATATTTTTATCGCCAGGGACAGGCAACACTGAAATTTATCAAAGAAAAAGTTGTTTTCGCGATACGGTCTTTTTTCAGGGGTGATCATTTCGCCTGTGTGCGAGCGAGATGAAAACTTGAAACGTCATCGGGAGCGGTATCTCCTGTACTTAATGGAAAAATTATTCAACTTTCTAAAATAAATCTGTAAAATGAGTTGACGGCCATTTTGTATTTTATTTGTTTTGGAATTGATTTTAACCATGTTTTTGAGGCAGTTGGCAACATTTTGGAAAGTTGAAATGTATGAATCGACTGTGTAACTTAACCAGCAGTATCGATAAATGTAAACAGTGTTGCCACCTTCGGGGTAGTTTACGAGATTTTCCCCAAAAATTTTCTCCTGTAAAATTTTGTATGAAAAATTATTTTTTCACAAATGGTTTCACAAAAAAGACAAAAATGTATTCAGAAAAAAAATACGGATAGAGCTGATGACTGAGGAACTCGGAGACGGGTGAAGGGCACGCTTAAGGTATTGAAGATAGGTGGGAGGTGCTCGAGCAAATGTCACTCGAAACGGCTTCCAATTGGCAGTGAGCTGGAAAAATATTCAAAATGGCGGAAAAAAGATGGCCGCCATACAAATTTCATCAGTTCCATCACAAAGGGTATAAAAGATGGAAGAGTGGTTTCTTATCAAAAGATGATCAGGACCTTCGGATCCTGATCACTAGAAAAAAAATTCAAAATGGAGGAATTTATTTCGGACCGACTAGGGACCGACTGCGGACCGACTAGAGACCATCTACGGAACGACTACGGACCGACTAGGGACCGGCGAGGGACCGACTAGGGACCGACTAGGAACCGACTAGGAACCGACTAGAGACCGACTAGGGACCGACTAGGACAGACTAGGGACCGACTAGGGACCGACTACGGACCGACTAGGGACAGACTACGGACCGACTAGAGACCGACTAAGGACCGACTACGGACCGACTAGGGTAGACCGACTAGGGACCGACTACGGACCGACTAGGGACCGACTACGGACCGACTAGAGACTGACTAGGGACCGAATATGGACCGACTAGGGACCGACTAAGTAGTGACCGACTAGGGACCGACTAGGGACTGACTAGGGACCGACTACGGACCGACTAGGGACCGACTACTTACCGACTAGGGACCGATTACGGACCGACTACTTACCGACTAGGGACCGACTACGGATCGACTAGAGACCGACTAGTGACCGACTATGGACTGACTAGGGACCGACTAAGGACCAACTAGGGACCGACTACGGACCGACTACGGACCGACTACGGACCGACTAAGGACCGACTAGAGACTGACTACGGACCGACTACGGACCGACTAGGGACTGACTAAGGACCGTCTACGGACCGACTACGGATCGACTAGGGACCGACTGGCGACTACGGACCGACTAGGGACCGACTACGGACCGACTAGGGACCGACTACGGACCGACTAGGGACCGACTAGGGACCGACTAGGGACCGACTAGGGACCGACTACGGACCGACTACGGACCCACTACGGACCGACTACGGACCAACTAGGGACCGACTAGGGACCGACTACGGACCGATTAGGGACCGACTAGGGACCGTCTACGGACCGACTAGGGATCGACTACGGACCGACTAGAGACCGACTAGGAACCGACTACGGACCGACTACGGACCCACTACGGACCGACTACGGACCGACTATGGAGCGACTAGGGACCGACTACGGACCGACTAGAGACCGACTACGGACCGACTACGGTCCGACTAGGGACCGACTACGGACCGACTATGGACCGACTAGGGACCGACTACGGACCGACTAGAGACCAACTACGGACCGACTACAGACCAACTAGGGTAGACCGACTAGGGACCGACTACGGACCGACTAGAGACCGACTACAGACCGACTACGGACTGACTAGGGACCGACTACAGACCGACTACGGACCGATTAGGGACCGACTAGGGACGGACTACGGACCGACTACGGACTGACTACGGGCCGACTACGGACCAACAACAGACCGACTACGGACCGACTAGGGACAGACTTAGGGACCGACTACGGACCGATTAGAGACCGACTAGGGACTGACTAGGGACCGACTACGGACCGACTACGGACCGACTAGAGACCGACTAGGGACCGACTAGGGACCGACTACGGACCGACTACGGACCCACTACGGACCGACTACGGACCGACTAGGGACCGACTAGGGACCGACTACGGACCGATTAGGGACCGACTAGGGACCGACTACGGACCGACTAGGGATCGACTACGGACTGACTAGAGACCGACTAGGAACCGACTACGGACCGACTAGGGTAGACCGACTAGGGACCGACTACGGACCGACTAGGGACCGACTACGGACCGACTACGGACCGACTACGGACCGACTACGGACCGACTATGGAGCGACTAGGGACCGACTACGGACCGACTAGAGACCGACTACGGACCGACTACGGACCGACTAGGGACCGACTACGGACCGACTATGGACCGACTAGGGACCGACTACGGACCGACTAGAGACCGACTACGGACCGACTACGGACCAACTAGGGTAGACCGACTAGGGACCGACTACGGACCGACTAGAGACCGACTACAGACCGACTACGGACTGACTAGGGACCGACTACGGACCGACTACGGACCGATTAGGGACCGACTAGGGACGGACTACGGACCGACTACGGACCGACTACGGACCGACTACGGACCGACTACGGACCAACAACGGACCGACTACGGACCGACTAGGGACAGACTTACGGACCGACTAGGGACAGACTTAGGGACCGACTACGGACCGACTAGAGACCAACTAGGGACTGACTAGGGACCGACTACGGACCGACTAGAGACCGACTAGGGACCGACTACGGAACGACTAGGGACCGACAAGGGACCAACTACGGACCGACTAGGGACCGACTAGGGACCGACTACGGGCCGACTAGAGACCGACTACGGACAGACTACGGACCGGCTAGGGTAGACCGACTAAGGACCGACTACGGACCGACTAGGGACCGACTAAGGACCGACCGGGGACTTTTCGAGATTTCCCCAAAAATTTCCTCCTGTAAAATTTTATATGAAATTTTTTTTTCACAAATGGTTTCACAGAGAAGACAAAAATTCATTCGGAGAAAAAATATGGCGAGAGCTGATGATTGAGGATTTTGGAGACAAGTGAAGGATACAGAAGGGTAGAGTGCAGCCCCATGTTGTTGGTACTGAAACTTCTTATCTTCGTCTATATGCTCACGTGGTCAGAGTTTTAAAAGCTTATATCCGAAACTATATGGTGAAGCCCCATGTAGTTGGTACTCAAACTTCTTATTTTCGCGATGTCTGTGTGCTTACGTGGTCAGATTTTTAAAAGCTTATATCTCCGAAACTATAGGGTGCAACCCCATGTTATTATTACTCAAACTTCTTATTTTTGCGATGTCTATGTGCTCACGTGATCAAATTTTTAAATGCTTATATCTTCGAAATTATAGGGTGCAGCCCCATGTTATATAATGTCGAACGTCCCCGCGAGCTGCTTTAGCAGCTCGCGCACCGAGCAACTAGTTATTATAATATATATAGCTCGATTACCACTGACTGACTGACTGACTGACTGACTGACTCATTGACATAATTGTTCTCCTAGAAAGAGACAGAAAACGATACAATAATGTATGGGAGATATGTTCGGGTGCGGGAGTCGAGTAGGGAAAAATTATGACATTTCAGAAAAACAAGATGGCGGCCGACGTAATTTTTGTAACTTTTTTGTTTTTCAACCGATTTCGTTAAAATTCGCAGGTTATTAAGAAATTAGTAAATGATTATTAGAAAAAGTGTAAAAAATTAGAAAAACAAGATGGCGGCCGAGATTTAGATTTTTAAAATTTTTGATTTTTCGACCCCAAACCGCGGCACCACAGCTCCGTAACGGGGTAATTGAGGATAATATTTTTTTTCTTGTTTCCGCTTACAATTATCCTGTATTTTGACAGAACGGGAGTGGTTTTTAAAAATTCAAGATGGCGGCTGTTGTGACGGCCATTTGGTTCGAGGTACGAAAACACGCAATTTTAAAATTAAATTTTCTCACAGTTGGCAACATTGGAGCGTTTCGACTTCTATGAAGCGATTGTATGTATAGATTCGAGGTATAAATTGGTGGTAAAAAAAATACCCCACTTTTGGGGAAATTTCAAGATTTACCCCAAAAATTAAAAAATCGAAATACGGACTTTTTGCAAAATTTGAGTATGAGCAACCATTTGTTTTACTTGTACCAATGACATTTGAGTATTTTTGTCCTCATGGACTGGCAACACTGGAATTTATCAAAGAAATAGTGATTTTCGCGACATGGTCTTTTGTCAGGGGCAATCATTTCGCCTGGGTGCGAGCGAGATAAAAAATTAAAACGTCACCAGGAGCGGTATGTACTGTATTTATTGAAAAAATTATAAAACTATGTGAATTATTTATATAAAACGAGTTGGCGGCCATTTTGTATTGTTGTTGGGTGTTTTTGAAAATTTTGATCATGTTTTTGAGGCAGTTGGCAACATTTTAGAAAGTTGACTTGTATGAATCGATTGTGTAACTCAACTAGCAGTATCGAGGTATGTACACAGTGTTGCCACAATTAGGGTAGTTTTTGAGATTTCCCCAAAAATTTCCTCCTGTAAAATTTTGTATGAAAAAATTATTTTTCACTAATGGTTTCACAAAGAAGACAAAAATTTATTCCGAAAAGAATATGGAGAGAGCTGATGATTGAGGGTTTCGGAGACGGGTGAAGGGCACGCTGAAGGTATTAAAGATAGGTGGGAGGTGCTCGAGCAAATGTCATTCGAAACGGCGTCCAATTGGGAGTGAACTGAAAAAAAATTCAAAATGGCGAAAAAAAGATGGCCGCCATACAAATTTCATCGGTATCCATCTCGGAGGGTATAAAAGATGGAAGAGTGGTTTCTTAGTAAAAGATGATCAAAATCCGAAGGTCTACTTGATGAATAGAAAAAAAATTCAAAATGGCGGAATTCATTTTTTCATAGAAAATGTATGGTGAATATTAAATTGCCTTTGATGCGGTTCTTCAGCGAATTCTCACAGAAAAATATGGGAAAACATGATGATTGAGGGTTAGTTAGATGGTTGGGGAGCTCGGGAAAGGTATTGTAGATAGAAAAGGGCTGCTCAAATAAAAACAAGATGGCAGCCGACGTGATTTTTGTAACTTTTTTGTTTTCCTACCGATTTCGTTAAAACTCGCAATTCTAGAAGAAATTAGAAAACGATTAATTGAAAAAGTAGAAAAAATTTAAAAAACAAGATGGCGGCTTAGCTGTTGTCTTTCAAATTTTCGATTTTTCGACCCCGAACCGCGGCGCCACAGCACCGAAACGGGTTAGTTGAGGATAATATTTTTTTCCTGATTCCGTTTACGATTATCCTGTATTTTGACAGATTGGGAGTGGTTTTTAAATATTCAAGATGGCGGCTGTCGTGGCGGCCATTAAGTTTGAGGTACGAAAAAACGCAATTTTAAAATTCAAATTACTCACAGTTGACAACATCGGAGCGTTTCTACTTTTATGAAGCTATTGTATGTACAGACTTGAAGTATATATTGGTGAAAAAAATACCTCATTTTTGGGGAAATTTCAAGATCTACCCCAAAAATTAAAAAATCGAAATACGAACTTTTTGCAAAATCCGAGTATGAGTAACTACATTTTTTACCTGTACAAACGAAATTTGGATATTTTTATCGCCAGGGACAGGCAACACTGAAATTTATCAAAGAAAAAGTTGTTTTCGCAATACGGTCTTTTTTCAGGGGTGATCATTTCGCCTGTGTGCAAGCGAGATGAAAACTTGAAACGTCATCAGGAGCGGTATCTCCTGTACTTAATGGAAAAATTATTCAACTTTCTAAAATAAATCAGTAAAATGAGTTGACGGCCATTTTGTATTTTATTTGTTTTGGAATTGATTTTGAACATGTTTTTGAGGCAGTTGGCAACATTTCGGAAAGTTGAAATGTATGAATCGAATGTGTAACTTATCCGGCAGTATCGATAAATGTAAACAGTGTTGCCACCTTCGGGGTAGCTTACGAGATTTTCCCCAAAAATTTTCTCCTGTAAAATTTTGTATGAAATTTTTTTTTTTCACAAATGGTTTCACAAAAAAGACAAAAATGTATTCAGAAAAAAATATGGATAGAGCTGATGATTGAGGAACTCGGAGACGGGTGAAGGGCACGCTTAAGGTATTGAAGATAGGTGGGAGGTGCTCGAGCAAATGTCACTCGAAACGGCTTCCAATTGGCAGTGAGCTGGAAAAATATTAAAAATGGCGGAAAAAAGATGGCCGCCATACAAATTTCATCAGTGTCCATCTCAAAGGGTATAAAAGTTGGAAGAGTGGTTTCTTATCAAAAGATGATCAGGACCTTCGGATCCTGATCACTAGAAAAAAAAATTCAAAATGGAGGAATTTATTTCGGACCGACTAGGCACCGACTAGGGACCGACTAGGGTCCAACTGCGGACCGACTAGAGACCGCCTACGGATTGACTACGGACTGACTAGGGACCGACTAGGGACCGACTAGGGACCGACTAGGGACCGACTAGGGACCGACTAGGAACCAACTAGGAACCGACTAGGGACCGACTAGGGACCGACTAGGGACCGACTAGGGACCGACTAGAGACCGACTACGGACCGACTACGGCCGACTAGGGTAGACCGACTAGGGACCGACTACGGACCGACTAGAGCCCGACTACGGACCGACTAGAGACCGACTAGGGACCGACTATGGACCGACTATGGACCGACTAAGGACCGACTAGGGACTGACTAGGGACCGACTAGGGACCGACTAGGGACCGACTACGGACCGACTAGAGACCGACTAGGGACCGACTATGGACCGACTATGGACCGACTAGGGACCGACTAGGGACCGACTACGGACCGACTAGAGACCGACTACGGACCGATTAGGGACCGACTAGGGACCGACTACGGATCGACTAGGGACCGACTAGGGATTGACTACGAACCGACTAGAGACCGACTAGGGACCGACTACGGACCGACTAGGGTAGACCGACTAGGGACCGACTACGGACCGACTAGGGACCGACTACTGACCGACTAGGGACCGACTACGGACCGACTAGGGACCGACTACTGACCGACTAGGGACCGACTACGGACCTACGGACCGACTACGGACCGACTACGGACCGACTACGGACTGACTAGGGACCGACTAGGGACCGACTACGGACCGACTAGAGACCGACTACGAACCGACTACGGCCCACTAGGGTAGACCGACTAGGGACCGACTAGGGACCGACTAGGGACCGACTAGGGACCGACTACGAACCGACTAGGGACCGACTACGGACCGACTAGGGACTGACTAGGGACCGACTACGGACCGACTACGGACTGACTACGGACCGACTACAGACCGACTACGGACCGACTATGGACCGACTACGGACCGACGAGAGACCTACTATGGACCGACTAGGGACCGACTAAGGATCGACTACGGACCGACTACGTACCGACTACGGACCGACTACGGACCGACTACGGACCGACTACGGACCGACTAGGGACCGACTACGGACCGACTAGGGACCGACTACGGACCGACTAGGGACCGACTACGGACTGACTAGGGACTGACTAGGGACCGACTAGGGACCGACTAGGGACCGACTACGGACCGACTAGGGACCGACTAGGGACCGACTAGGGACCGACTACGGACCGCCTATGGACCGACTACGGACCGACTAGGGACCGACTAGGGACCGACTAGCGACCGACTAGGGACCGACTAAGGACCGACCGGGGACTTTTCGAGATTTCCTCAAAAATTTCCTCCTGTAAAATTTTAGATGAATTTTTTTTTCACAAATGGTTTCACAGAGAAGACAAAAATTCATTCGGTGAAAAAATATGGCGAGAGCTGATTATTGAGGATTTTGGAGACAAGTGAAGGATACAGAAAGGTAGAGTGCAGCCCCATGTTGTTGGTACTCCTTCTTATCTTCGTCTTTATGCTCACGTGGTCAGATTTTTAAAAGCTTATATCCGAAACTATATGGTGAAGCCCCATGTAGTTGGTACTCAAACTTCTTATTTTCGCGATGTCTGTGTGCTTACGTGGTCAGATTTTTAAAAGCTTATATCTCCAAAACTATAGGGTGCAGTCCCATGTTGTTGGTACGCAAAATTCTTATTTTCACGATGTCTGTGTGTTTACGTGGTCAGATTTTAAAAGCTTATATCTACGGAACTATAGGGTCGAGCCCCATGTTGTTGGTACTCAAACTTACTTTCGCGATGTCTAGATGTTCACGTGATCAGATTTTTAAAAGCTTATATCTCCGAAACTATAGGGTGCAACCCCATGTTATTATTACTCAAACTTCTTATTTTTGCGATGTCTATGTACTCACGTGATCAATTTTTAAATGCTTATATCTTTAAAATTATAGGGTGCAGCCCCATGTTATGTAATGTAGAACGTCCCCGCGAGCTGCTTTAGCAGCTCGCGCACCGAGCAACTAGTATTATATATTATATAAAGCTACTTGAAGTTACGTACTGATCACCTCTCCTGAACAATTTTGTATGGGACTTTTTCACCATATTTTCCGTGTGTGTAAAATTCAAAAATATAAGGTCTACAAAATTATAGAGAGAGCTGGACGTGGAAAACTGACTAGGGTGCCCTAAGGAATCTCGAAAACTATCAGTCAGAAAGGTACCGTCCCGAAACAAAAAATGTTCAAAACCTTGGGCAATTGGGTGAACCGGTGAAAAAAATATGGCCACCATACAAAAAAAATTTCGTCTCCATACAAAAAATTTCCTAATTTTCAAGAGGCTCTCCAGAACAATTTTGTATGGAACATTTTTCCCCTCACTACTTATGTGCGTAGAACTTATGGGTCTTCCTTCAGAAAATTATGAAACGTCATGAATGTGGAAAATTTACCAGAGTACCTCATGGGTCCTCCAAAACTACCAGTCATACAGACATGGTCCCAAACAAATGTTATTAAAGACCTTGGGCCATTAGGTGAACCGGTAAAAAAAAGATGGCCGCCGAACAAAAAAAAATTTTCTCCATACAAATTTTTTGGGTAATTTTCAAGAGGCTCTCCAGAACAATTTTGTATGGAACATTTTTCCCCTCACTACTTATGTGCGTAGAACTTATGGGTCTTCCTTCAGAAAATTATGAAACGTCATGAATGTGGAAAATTTATCAGAGTACCTCATGGGTCCTCCAAAACTACCAGTCATACAGGCATGGTCCCAAACAAATGTTGTTAAAGACCTTGGGCCATTGGGTGAATGGGTAAAAAAAGATGGCCGCCGAACAAAAAAAAATCTCTGCATACAAATTTTTTGGGTTCTTTTTAAGAGGCTCTCTTAGACATTTTTGTATGAAACTTTTTCCCCCCACTACACGTATAAATAGAACTTAAAGATTTTTTCACAAAAAATACGAAACGTAGTGAATGTGGAAAATTACCAGAGTACCCTAACGGCTGTCAAAAACTATCAATCATAGAGGCATGGTCCTAAAACTAAAAATGTTCAAGACCTTAAGCCCTTTGGTGAGCCAGTAAAATTTCTTTTTAATTTTCAAGTGGCTCTCCAGAACATTTTTGTGTAGATCTTTTTTTTTCCCCACTAAACGTATGCATAGAACTCATTAGTGTCCTTTCAGAAAAGATACGAAACGTGATACCAATATTTCTTTGTATCTTTCAAGAGACTCTCCAGAATATTCTGGTATTTGGTAAGGCCTCCCATTTCTTTATTTTACAAATATTGAAGAGACTACAAGGCCCGCGAGCTGCTTGCAGCTCGCGCACCGAGCGCAACACTAGTTATAATATATATAGCTCAATTACCACTCACTCACTCATTGACATAATTGTTCTCCTAGAAAGAGACAGAAAACGATACAATGATGTATGGGAGATATGTTCGAATGTGGGAGAAAACTAAGGAAAAATTATGACATTTCAGAAAAACAAGATGGCGGCCGACGTAATTTTTGTAACTTTTTTGTTTTTCAACCGATTTCGTTCAGACTCACAGGTTTTTAAGAAATTAGTAAATGATTAATAGAAAAAGTGGAAAAAATTGGAAAAAAAAGATGGCGGCCGAGATTTAGATTTTTAAAATTTTTGATTTTTCGACCCCAAACCGCGGCACCACAGCTCCGAAATGGGGTAATTGACGATAATATTTTTTTCCTGTTTCTGCCCACAATTATCCTTAATTTTGACAGAACGGGAGTGATTTTTAAAAATTCAAGATGGCGGCTGTTGTGGCGGCCATTCGGTTTGAGGTACGAAAAAACGCAATTTTAAAATTCAAATTTCTCACAGTTGGCAACATCGGAGCGTTTCGACTTCTATGTAGCGATTGTTTGCATAGACTTGAGGTATAAATTGGTGATAAAAAAAATACCCTACTTTTGGGGAAATTTCAAGATTTACCCCAAAAATTAAAAAATCGAAATACGGACTTTTTGCAAAATCCAAGTATGAGCGACTACGTATTCTACTTGTACAAATGACATTTGGGTATTTTTGTCGTCAGGCGCTGGCAACACTGGAATTTATCAAAGAAAAAGTGATTTTCGCGACATGGTCTTTTTTCAGGGGCAATCATTTCGCTTGGGTGCGAGCGAGATGGAACATTTAAAAGTCATCAGGAGCGGTATATCCTGTAGTTAATAATAAAATTATGAAACTTTCTAAAATATATCTGTCAAATGAGTTGGCGGCCATTTTGTATTGTTGTTGGGTGTTTCTGAAAATTTTGATCATGTTTTTGAGGCAGTTGGCAACATTTTAGAAAGTTGACATGTATGAATCGATTGTGCATCTCAACCGGCAGTATCGAGGTATGTACACAGTGTTGCCACATTTAGGGTAGTTTTTGAGATTTCCCCAAAAATTTCCTCCTGTAAAATTTTGTATGAAAATTTTTTTTTTCACTGATGGTTTCACAAAGAAGACAAAAATTTATTTCGAAAAAAATATGGAGAGAGCTGATGATTGAGGGTTTCGGAGACGGGTGAAGGGCACGCGGAAAGTATTGAAGATAGGTGGGGGGTGCTCGAGCAAATGTCATTCGAAACGTCGTCCAATTAGGAGTGAGCTGAAAAAAAATTCAAAATGGCGAAAAAAAGATGGCCGCCATACAAATTTCGTCAGTGTCCATCTTGAAGGGTATAAAAGATGGAAGAGTGGTTTCTTAGCTAAAGATGATCAAGATCCGAAGGTCTACTCGATAAATAGAAAAAAAAATCAAAATGGCGGAATTTATTTTTCCATAGAAAATGTATGGCGAATATTGAGTATGCAAGGCTTTGATTCTTTGGAGAACTCTCAAGTAAAATATGGGAAGACATGTTAAGTTTAAGTGCAGGAGCAGGGAAAAATTATGACATTTCAGAAAAACAAGATGGCGGCTGACGTGATTTTTGTAACTTTTTTGTTTTTCAACCGATTTCGTTACAACTCTCAACTATTGAAGAAATTCGTAGAAAATTCATAGAAAATGTGGAAAAAATTGAAAAAACAAGATGGCGGCCGCCGTGATTTTTGTAACTTTTTTGTTTTCCAACCGATTTCGTTACAACTCGCAACTATTGAAGAAATTAGTAGACGATTCATAGAAAATGTGGAACAAAATTAAAATTCAAGATGGCGGCTGTCGTTGCGGCCATTCGGTTTGAGGTACGAAGAAACCCAATTTAAAATTCAAACTTCTTACAGTTGCCAACATCGGAGCGTTTCGACTTATATGAAGCGATTGTATGTATAGATTCGAAGTATAGATTGGTGCAAAAAAATACCCCATTTTTGGGGAAATTTCAAGATTTACCCCAAAAATTAAAAAATAGAAAAACGGACTTTTTGCAAAATCCGAGTATGAGCGAACACGTATTTTACTTGTACAAATGAGATTTGGGTATTTTTGTCGTCGAGGACTGGCAACACTGGAATTTATCAAAGAAAAAGAGATTTTCTTGAAATGGTCCTTCTCAGGGGCAATCATTTCGCCTGGATGCGAGCGAGATGTAAAATTGAAACGTCATAAGTAACGGTATATCCTAATTAATGGTAAAATTATAAAACTTTCTACTATGTGTCTGTTAAACGAGTTGACAGGCATTTTGTATTTTTTGTGTTTTTGAATTGATTTTGATCATGTTTTCGAGGCAGTTGGCAACATTTTGGAAAGTTGACATGTATGAATCGATTGTGTAACTTGACCAGCAATGTCAAATAATGTAAACAGTGTTGCCACATTTGGGGTAGTTTTCGAAATTTTCCCTACAAATTTCCTCCTGTAAAATTTTGTAAGAATTTTTTTTCACAAATGGTTTCACATAGAAGATAAAATTTATTCGGAGAAAAAATATATAGAGAGCTGATGATTGAGGATTTCGGAGACGGGTGAATATCTCCGAAACTAAAGGGTGCAGCTGCATGTTGTTGGTACTCAAACTTCTTATTTTCGCGATGTCTGTGTTTACGTAGTCAGGTTTTTAAAAGCTTATATCTCCAAAACTATAGGGTGCAGCCCCATGTTGTTGGTGCTCAAACTTCTTATTTTCGCGATGTCTGTTTGCTTACGCGGTCAGATTTTTCAAAGCTGATATCTCCGAAATTATAGGGTGCAGCCCCATGTTGTTGGTACTCAAACTTCTTATTTTTGCGATGTCTGTTTGCTTACGTGGTCAGAGTTTTAAAAGCTATAGGGCGCAGTTCCATGTTGTTGGTACTCAAACTTCTTATTTTCGCGGTGTCTGTTTGCTTACGCGATCAGATTTTTTAAAGCTGATATCTCCGAAATTATAGGGTGCAGCCCCATGTTGTTGGTACTCAAACTTCTTATTTTCGCGATGTCTGTTTGCTTACGTGGTCAGATTTTTGAAAGCTTATATCTCCGAAACTACAGGGTACATCCCCATATTGTTGGTGCTCAAACTTCTTATTTTCGCGATGTCTATATGCTCACGTGGTTAGATTTTTAAAAGCATATATCTCCGAAACTATAGGGTACAAACAACTATAGGGTATAAATTTTTTTTCACTTATAGTTTCGTATAGAAGACAAAAATTCATTCGGAACAAAAATATGGAGAGAGCTGATGATTGAGGATTTCAGAGACGAGCGAATGGCACGCTTAAGGTATTGAAGATAGGTGGGGGGTGCTCGAGCAAATGTCACTCGAAACGTCATCAAATTGGCAGTGAGCTGAAAAAAACTCAAAATGGCGAAAAAAAAGATGGCCACCATACAAATTTCGTCAGTGTCCATCTCGGAGGGTATAAAAGATGGAAGAGTGATTTCTTGGCTAAAGATGATCAGGTTCCGAAGGTCTACTCGACGAATATAAAAAAAATCAAAATGGCGGAATTGATTTTTCCATAGAAAATGTATGGCGGATATTGACTATGCAAGGCTTTGATGCGGTTCTTTGGAGAACTCTCAAGTAAAATATGGGCAGACATGATGATTGAGGGTTTGGAAGATGAATATCAAATGGCGAATGTCCCCGCGAGCTGCTTTAGCAGCTCGCGCACCGAGCAACTAGTTACTATATATATAGCTACTCGTGCTGATTGGGTCACTGACTGACTCATTGATCACCTCTCCTGTAAAATTTTGTATGAAAATTTTTTTTTTCACTAATGGTTTCGTATAGAGGACAAAAATTCATTCGGAGGAAAAATATGGAGAGAGCTGATGATTCAAGATTTCGGAGATGGGTGAGGAGCACGCTTAAGGTATTGAAGATAGGTGGGGGGTGCTCGAACAAATGTCACTCGAAACGTCATCCAATTGGCAGAGAGCTGAAAAAAAATTCAAAATGGTGAAAAAAAGATGGCCGCCATACAAATTTCGTCGGTGTCCATCTCGGAGGATATAAAAGATGGAAGAATGGTTTCTTGGCAAAAGATGATCAGGATCTGAAGGTCTACTCAATGAATAGAAAAAAAATTCAAAATGGCGGAATTTATTTTTCCATACAAAATGTACGGCGAATATTGAAAAGACTACAAGTTGTGAACTATGCAAGGCTGTGATCCGGTTTTTTGGAGAACTCTCAAAGAAAAATATGGGAAAACATGATGATTGAGGGTTTGGAAGACGGTTGAGCAGCTCGGGCAGGGTATTGTAGATAGGTGCGAGGTGCTCAAACAAAAATTACTTGAAACCTCATCCAATTGGCACTGAGCTGAAAAAAACCCCAAAATGGCGGATTCAAGATGGCGGCTATACAAATTTCGTCAGTGTCTATCTTACCAAGTATACAAGATGTAAGAGTGGTTTCTTGGAAAAAGATGATCAATACCTCAAGATCTACTTGATGAGCAGAATGATTCGAAGAAAAAATATGGAGAGTGATAATGATCGAGGATTAGGAATATGGGAGAGATAGGTGGAGGCTGCTCAAACCAAAATACCCGAAAGCGAAACCTCGCGGTCCGCTTGCGGGCCGCGCACCCACGCGCCCTACTAGTTTATGATATAGACGCACACTATTTTACACACACACTGGTTTATTGGAAATTCCACCCCTAAGGGGGTTAAGTAGAGGATGAAAATCTGTCATTTTTCAAGTTACATCCATGAAAATTGGTATTTATTAGGCTTTCGATAAAAAATTAAAAAATATAAATTTCAGGATTTTTGAAAATTATATCCGCAAGTGGGTTAAGTAGGGGATGATGGTTGGGATGAAAGTTTAAATGAGACCTCGTCACTTTTTCGTCATTTATCAAGTTGTATCCATGAAAATTGGTATTTAAAATTTAGGTTAAAAATTAAGAATTACATGTTGAAGGAAATTTGCAAAAACGACTTCACAACGGACGATTGCAAGTCTACATCTCCTGTCCGTGGTGAAGTCAACATCTCCTGAAGATGCTCCGGTGTCGGAGCGAAACGATCGTCGAGTTCATTTTGTGGTGAATTTGTGTGGTGTTGTGCCTACAAAGTCACTGTTAGCGGATTATAGCAAAGTAATTTTATATTCATTGTATATGGAATTTATTTTTCCACACAATTTTTTCACTGATAGTTTCGTATAGAAGACAAAAATCATGCGGAAGAAAAATAGGGAGAGAGATGATGATCGAGGGTTTGGAAGATGGGTGAGGAGCACGGCCAGGGTATTGAAGATAGGTGGAAGGTGCTCAAACAAAAATTACTCAAAACCTTACCCAATTGGCAGTGAAGTAAAAAAAGACAAAAATGGCAGATTCAAAGGTATTTATTAGGCTTTCAATAAAAAATTAAAAAATATAAATTTCAGGATTTTTGAAAATTATATCCGCAAGTGGGTTAAGTAGGGGATGATGGTTGGGATGAAAGTTTAAATGAGACCTCGTCACTTTTTCGTCATTTATCAAGTTGTATCCATGAAAATTGGTATTTAAAATTTAGGTTAAAAATTAAGAATTACATGTTGAAGGAAATTTGCAAAAACTACTTACTTCCAAGTTGGTACAATGGGAGATGGAAGTTTGTATGAGATTAAGAATTCACGCGAGTGAAGTCGCGAGCATCTCTGTAAGTAATGTACCTACAGAGCTGGTTCTGGTCTCAAATTGCAGCAATTTTATTCTACTTTAAAAACGCCCTGAAAAAGTAGTGTCAAGAACTAGTCCTTTTGGGTTATAATTGAATTATTATTATTATATATATTAATGAATCTGAAGAAAAAAAATCCGAAATTTTCGCGTTTTTTTCGATTTTTGACAAAGTTGCGTTCGTAGCTCAAGATCACAAACTTGGATTATTCATTAGACCAACATCATAAACAAGTCTGCAACAAATCAGAACTACACGATTTAACGCAAGGTAACCCATACTACTAAAAAGCTGTGATAGCCTAGTGGTTAGGACGACCGACTTCTAATCGGAGGTCGTGGGTTCGATCCCGGGCAAGCACCTCTAACTTTTCGGAGTTATGTGCGTTTTAAGTATTTAAATATCACTTGCTTTAACGGTGAAGGAAAACATCGTGAGGAAACCTGCATGCCTGAGAGTTCTCCATAACGTTCTCAAAGGTGTGTGAAGTCTGCCAATCCGCTTGGCCAGCGTGGTAGACTGTGGCCAAAACCCTTCTCACTCTGAGAGGAGACCCGTGCTCTGTAGTGAGCCGGTAATGGGTTGATCATGATGAACCCATACTAGCAAACCTTAAAGTTACTGGACTATTATTATTGTACCCTTAACTTTTATTCTCGTTACGTCGAGATAATTAATTGTACACTTATAATAAAACTGTTAAACTATTTTGGGGCGTTCTATAATCAATATTCGGCATTCCGATACTACTAAATGGATTCAAATGAAACTTGGCATGATTTGTGTTCATACTACGAGGTCGTACATACTTACATCTTGAAATTCGGCACGGTTTCCTTGGGAGACGGGATGAAAGTCAAAATGTATAGTGACTTAGCTCGTAAGTGTACTACGCGTTATAGCTACGGCTACAGTGCTATAACGCGTAGTCGGTAGTCCAATTTATTTATTTTTTGTTAGAAAGGAAATCTAACTAACTAACTATGGGCCTCATAAAAAAGCTCAGTCACTTAGAGAGCGATGGAGAGATTGATCCTCGTAGTTTCTCTACGCGATCAATTCAGAAATGAGTAGATCAGTAGAAGAACCAGTGACGCCGACATAGTTCAACGGGTTGCAAAACTGAAGTAACAATGGGCGGGGCACACAGAATAATCTTTAGGAAGCATGCAATGTTCGTGATATATTTTTGATAATATAATATATACAATTATACATATTTATTGCATTTACATATTGTAAATTAAATTCGCAAATATTTAAATCGCATATTAAAATGCTAATAGAATACGATAGCCGAAAATTTGAAAGACAAAATTTATATAAAGTAAGCATAGAGGAATTGCACTTTAGTATGCATTAGAGGCATAGGATTAACAGTTGTCGTGGAATTATTTTGGGACAAAGAATTTGGTAAGCCATAATAGAATTTTATGATACAAGATCGCATTTATAAAACATTAATTAAATAATACCTAATATCTTGAGCTGTATTTAGGTGAAACTACATAATTTGATAACATTCTGAATTGTTTAATTCTAAAATTAATATAATCCTTCTAGATTTTAGAGTATAACGAGCTTTTAACCACGAGTTCCTTTCGCGTGAATTTATGTTCTGTTCAAATATTTATCGCAAACCTTTTCTCGTTTTTGTTTCTCGAGATAAAAGGTAAAATGAATAAAGCCCTTCTCCGAGATGTAAATTATCTTACCCTAATCATCACTATCACTACATAGTATAAAACAAAGTCGCTTACTCTGTCCCTATGTCCCTATGTATGCTTATATCTTTAAAACTACGCAACTGATTTTGATGCGGTTTTTTTAATAGATAGAGTGATTCAAGAGGAAGGTTTGTAAGTAGAAAAATTGGACCCGGTAGGTGGCGCTAATAGCGGGCAGGACGACGTCTGCCGGGTCCGTTAGTTTACCTTATAAAAAATATTATTTAGTAAAAAGTTAATATTAATTAGTATGTATACCTACCTACCTATAGTAGTTACCTCGGTATATCGTAATGCGAATAGGATAATTAACTACATAATACAGTAATTACATAGTAATACAATGAGGAAGTTTCCTGATGTTGAAAATATCATATTTAACACAATGGAATTAAAATATAGACTAAAACTAATAAGTCAGTGAAAAAATATTTGAAATCCATAAATAAATGATATTTTACTTGTTTTACCATCCCATAGATTTTTCGAAAAAAAAAGATAAAAAATATTTTTTTTTCAAATAAATCTATGAGACCATTTTGCAAACATCCTCACCCTAGTAGCAATTTGCGTTGGCTGTTGGTTGGGCCTCTGTCCCTAGTTTGGTTGGCCAACAGTTAGGCTTGTCATCCCAAAAAAACGTGGTTCCAACCGTTGCAAAGCGGTTGGCCCACTTGACCCGAGCCAACGACTTTCAACCAACGACTAGCCAACAATGTAGGCTAGTCGTTGCTTTTCTCATGATGGCCCAACAAAAGAATTCATACTATATACCTACGTTGGCTAGTCGTTGCTTTTCTTATAATGGCCCAACAAAAGCATTCATACTGTATACCCACGTAGGCTGGTTGTTGATTTTTTTATAATGGCCCAATGAAAAAATCATACTGTATAACTACGTTGGCTAGTAGTTGATTTGCTTATAATGGCCCAACAAAAGAATTCCTACTGTATGCCCACGTTGGCTGGTAGTTTATTTTCTTACAATGGCCCAATGAAAAAATTCATACTGTATACCTACGTTGGATAGTAGTTGATTTGCTTACAATTGCCCAACAAAGGAATTCATACTGTATACCTACGTTGGCTGGTAGTTTATTTTCTTACAATGGCCAATTTCCAGAACGCCCTCTCCCAACAGATGTGGATGCAAGGGTTCATGCCACCTATATAGTTTGGTACTAAAACTAGCGTTAAACTCTGTCCCAGCAGGTGTGGATGCAGAGTTCGTTACCCGTTTAAGTACCGCGTAAGGATTAGAATGATTTACCAACATAAGCCGGCCGATATATATACGCGGACCCGCGGTCAATTGTAGCGCGACTTAACGTACTACTAGCGCCATCTAGTTTCACAGGTCAAGTACTAAAATCGGTGTTACAATGGATATTTATTTCGGCTTTATGATGAAGCAGATGTTGTAGTAGTAGTGTAGTGATAGCCTAGTGGTTAGGACGACCGACATATAATCGGAGGTCGTGGGTTCGATCCCGGGCACGCACCTCTTAACTTTTCGGAGTTATGTGCGTTTTAAGTATTTAAATATCACTTGCTTTAACGGTGAAGGAAAACATCGTGAGGAAACCTGCACGCCTGAGTGTTCTCCATAACGTTCTCAAAAGTGTGTGAAGTCTGCCAATCCGCCATGGCCAGCGTGATAGACTATGGCCAAAACCCTTCTCACTCTGAGAGGAGACCCGTGCTCTGTAGTGAGCCGGTAATGGGTTGATCATGATGATGATGATGATGATGATGAGATGTTGTAGGAGTAAGTTTTTTACTTAGGTAAGTTAGTTAGTTAAGCTTTATTATGAATAGGAAGGTGTAACTTCATATCGATCGATTTTTTTTTGTAATTTATTGTATAGAAATCTATACTAATATAATAAAGCGGAAGAGTTTGTTTGTTTGAACGCGCTAATCTCGGAAACTACTGGACCAATTTCAAAAATTCTTTCCTTGAGTGCTATAGGCTATATAATATTATGTACCACGGGCGAAGCCGGGGCGGACCGGGTGGTTGAGATGCCAACTAAGTCCCTCTGTAAGGCCAACTGCATGAAATGTTACGTTACGTCATGCAATATTGCCAACAATCTTGTAACGTTGGGCCAACCTTCGCCATAGTTGGTTTAACAACAAGGTATAATCATACTGTTGGTCCAACGTTGGCCTAACTACAGACTACAGCGTTGTAATATATGCAAATTATGTAACGTTGGGCCAACCTTCGCTATAGTTGGTTGAACAACAAGGTATAATCATACTGTTGGTCCAACGTTGGCCTAACTACAGACTACAGCGTTGTAATATATGCAAAATATGTAACGTTGGGCCAACGTTCGCCATAGTTGGTTTAACAACAAGGTATAATCATACTGTTGGTCCAACGTTGGCCTAACTACAGACTACAGCGTTGTAATATATGCAAATTATGTAACGTTGGGCCAACCTTCGCTATAGTTGGTTGAACAACAAGGTATAACCATACTGTTGGTCCAATGTTGGCCTAACTACAGACTACAGCGTTGTAATATATGCAAAATATGTAACGTTGGGCCAACCTTCGCTATAGTTGGTTGACCAACAAGGTATAATCATACTGTTGGTCCAACGTTGGCCTAACTACAGACTACAGCGTTGTAATATATGCAAAATATGTAACGTTGGGCCAACGTTCGCCATAGTTGGTTTAACAACAAGGTATAATCATACTGTTGGTCCAACGTTGGCCTAACTAAAGACTACAGCGTTGTAATATATGCAATATATGTAACGTTGGGCTAATGTTCGCTATAGTTGGTTGAACTTTATTAAAAGTATGCTCATAAAAAAAGCTTATTATACAATTGAAGATTATATAAACGATAAAAAAGCTTGGATTTAACTCGTACCAGCAATGCGCGAGACGGCATTTCAATCATGTACATTAATAATAATAATTGTTATAATGTTATTTTTAAAAAAAGAGCAACCGCCGAGTTTCTTGCAGGTTCTTCTCGGCTGGAACTGCATTCCGAACCTGTGGTAGACTCAATTGACGATTCAAAAGTACTTGTAAAAGTTTATTTGAATAAAAAACTTTTCTATTCTATTCTATTCTATTTTAACAACAAGGTATAATCATACTGTTAGTCCAACGTTGGCCTAACTACAGACTACAGCGTTGTAATATATGCAAAATATGTAACGTTGGGCCAACGTTCGCCATAGTTGGTTTAACAACAAGGTATAATCATACTGTTGGTCCAACGTTGGCCTAACTACAGACTACAGAGTTGTAATATATGCAAATTATGTAACGTTGGGCCAACCTTCGCTATAGTTGGTTGAACAACAAGGTATAATCATACTGTTGGTCCAACGTTGGCCTAACTACAGACTACAGCGTTGTAATATATGCTAATTATGTAACGTTGGGCCAACGTTCGCTATAGTTGGTTGAACAACAAGGTATAATCATACTGTTGGTGTAACGTTGGCTTAACTACAGACTACAGCGTTGTAATATATGCAAATTATATAACGTTGGGCCAACTTTCGCTATACTTGGTTGAACCTACCTTGTTGTTCCTTATACCTTGTTGTTCAACCAACTATAACGAAGGTTGGCCCAACGTTACATAATTAGCATATATTACAACGCTGTAGTCTGTAGTTAGGCCAACGTTGGACCAACAGTATGATTATACCTTGTTGTTCAACCAACTATAGCGAACGTTGGCCCAACGTTACATATTTTGCATATATTACAACGCTGAAGTCTGTAGTTAGGCCAACGTTGCACCAAACTTATGATTATACCTTGTTGTTCAACCAACTATAGCGAACGTTGGCCCAATGTTACATATTTTGTATATATTACAACGCTGTAGTCTGTAGTTAGGCCAACGTTGGACCAACAGTATGATTATACCTTGTTGTTCAACCAACTATAGCGAACGTTGGCCCAACGTTACATATTTTGCATATATTACAACGCTGTAGTCTGTAGTTAGCCCAACGTTGGACCAACAGTATGATTATACCTTGTTGTTCAACCAACTATAGCGAACGTTGGCCCAACGTTACATAATTTGCATATATTACAACGCTGTAGTCTGTAGTTAGGCCAACGTTGGACCAACAGTATGATTATACCTTGTTGTTAAACCAACTATGGCGAAGGTTGGCCCAACGTTACAAGATTGTTGGCAATATTGCATGACGTAACGTAACATTTCATGCAGTTGGCCTTACAGAGGGACTTAGTTGGCATCTCAACCACCATCTCCCAACATGTTACCAACCGTTGGCTACCGTTGGCAACAAACCCCCAACGAAAATTGCTACTAGGGCAGCTGTCGATTAAAAAAAGAATCACGAAAATCGGTTCAGTAATCTCGGAGAAATTGGTAAAACAAGTAAATTTACCTAGAAAAAATACCTTGAAACCGTACCTTAGTACTTTGGATGACGTTACACGCTGGAGCGCCGCGTTTTCGTGAAAGCGAAACTTTAAAGTTCGTTAACTTTTTCATTTTTTCAGATAATTTAATGATTCTTTCAGATTTTTGTTTTATTTTACTTAAATTTTTATAATTAATTAAAAAAAAAATTTGGAAACTTGTCCATTAAGGTTGCTCTCCTCACGCGCTTCTCCATACAAACGTATTACGCCTATTATTCTAATATTTGACGCAATAGATCTAAAGTTAAGTCAGATATCAATTTATATCTTCATTATCTATGCCACAAAATAAAAAAAATAGTAAAATTATATTTACTTATTTTGAAAGTTATGACGCTTGAAAAATAACTATTTTTGGGCAAATTTTGAGGCAACTTCGTTCGTAAATAAACTATATAAGAAACTAGAAAATTGAAAAACGACCAAAGTCATATCATACGTTACTTCATAATAATTTCAAATGTCTTTAGTTTATGTAAAAAATTGCCAAATATTTGCTAAAATAGACGTAATTCCAAACCTAGATTTGCATCTTTTTACTTTGCCGTTTTCACTAAAAATCATGATATCTCAAGCAAAATTTATTTATTTAATTAATTTATTATTTATTTATTTATATATTTTTAGTACTCTTCTTTACTTTAGACGTCTCGCTCTCTAAACGCAGAAATCACTGTTTTAAACTCCACCCACCAACGATTTGTCGCTCCCATGTAGAGGGCTCTTAAAACGATTTGTTTTTTAGTTTTACTTCTATAGTTTTACTTAATGTAGCTTTGTGTAGGTACTTCTTAAAAGTAACTAACGGATGCCCGCGACTTCGTCTGCGTGGATTTAGGTTTTTATAAATAACTAAATATAAACTACAACTTAAAATTTTAAAAACAACTGTCTCGGGCCCTGTTTGTAATATTGTTATATGGTTAAAGAACAACTTTATTTAATTACTAGCTGACCCCCGCGACTTCGTTCGCGTGTTTATAGGTTTTATATAGGATCGGATCGGATCCCATAATTCTTTTATGTACCTAAACTAAATGTAGCCTAAGTTACTCCCTATAACATCACCTATCTGCCATTGAAAGTTCCATTAAAATCGATCCAGCCGTTTCGGAGATTAGTTGGAACAAATAGACAGACCGATAAACATAAATTTAAACGCACACCAGTTTAAAATAAGCCGCACCTTCAAAGATCCGGGTCCCAAGTTATTTCAACCCAATAAATGTCTGTCATTTCTTAACTAAAAAACCTATGACCTTGAAATATTTACGGGACAATACTTAAAGTACTACCTTTCTAACAAAAAAAGAATGAGTAAAATCGAACCACGCGTTAATGAATTACAGCTAAATACATGTTTTAACTTTCTTCCCCTCTCCCACGGGAATCGTGCTGAATTTCGGGATAAAAAGTATCCTATGTCCTTCCTCGGAGTATAAACTCAAATCGTACCAAGTTTCATTCGAATCCATTCAGTAGTTTCGGCGTGATGCGCGGCCAAGATACAGACAGACAGACAGACAGACAGACAGACAGACAGACAAAAATGAAAAAAATTGCAGTTTTGGCTTCAGTATCGATTATAGAGTGCCATCCAATAAAAATTTTCAAAATATCTTCAATGTACAGAATTGGATCTGTTACAGTTTTATTATATTATAGATAGATTAGTAACCGGAAATTGTTTATAATTGTTACCAATTTTACATGGTCTTTCAGATGATAATAATATGGCACCAACGCCAACAACCTTGTCAGTTATAGAGGAGAGAAGTCTACCTGACAGTGGCTCTGAGCAGCAAATCGTTATATCTGGTATGTCGGGTATATATCCAGAGTCCAACAGCGTAAAGGATCTATCAAACATCCTGTATAATAAGGTAAACGAGCTGATTTTTAACCCCCGACGCAAAAACGACGGAGTGTTATAAGTTTGACGTGTCTGTGTGTATGTATATGTGTGTATCTGTTCCCCTGTAGCGCTCAAACGGGTGGACCGAATTAAATGCGGTTTTTTTGTTTGAAAGGTGAATTAGTCCAGACTCGATAGTGTTGTTAGCTATGTTTGATGAAAATCGATCCAAGATAGCCGCCGCTTCAAAATAGCTGATTACATATTTTAATAATACCTATCCCCTTAATATGGGGATCAAATGAAAAGGCTTGCCTAGTAGAATAGCACTATGCAAATCCAAGATGGCCGCCTCACAATATGGCGAATGTCGGGTGTTTTTTAAAATTTTAATTTATACTTGTTTATAATAATATCAAGCATCGTGGTGAAGAGTCTGCCAACATTTATCGACGCTGAATCATAGCACGTATATAGCCGATTATAACAGACTCAGTATAATAATCTGAGCCATTAATATAGGTATGTAATTTACATGCCGTAGCTTAGAGATTATATTGCGTGTGTAAGTAATAGGGATTTTCTTTTTGTAAGAGAAATAATCATTTTTTAAAATATCTCTTAAATTGAGAACATTATCAAATGTCCACAGATCAACCCAGTCAATAACGAGAACCGCCGCTGGAAGTATGACCACCCCGAAGTATCACAATACACGGGCAAAGTGTCCGGGCTTAATCTGTTCGATGCGCAGTTCTTCAAAGTACACTATCATCTTAGTCAAAATCTGGAGCCTATGTCCCGCAAGTTGTTAGAAAAGACATTTGAAGCAATTTATGACGCTGGTAAGTTTTTTTTTTGTTTGTTTGGACGTTTTTAACCCCCGACACAAAAACCACGGGGTGTTATAAGTTTGACGTGTCTGTATGTCTGTTCCCCTGTAGTGCTCAAACGGGTGAACCGATTTGAATGCGGTTTTTTTATTTGAAAGGTGAATGAGGAAGATGGCCGCGCTACAAAATGACAGATTATATTTTTTTCACAACTCCCTTAATATGGGTATCAAATGAAAGGGCTCGACTAGTAGAATAGCACTACGCAAATCCAAGATAGCTACCACAAAATAGCGAATGTCGGGGTTTTTTTTAATTTTTAATTTATACTTGTGCTATATATATCATCTCTACTAAAGAGTAGATACGGCTACGGGCTACTACACCTATAGCGATTAGCGGTGATAGCCTAGTGGAAGACTTCGGCCTTCCTTTCGGAAGAACCGAGTTGGACCTCCGGCACGCACCTTAACTTTCGGTGTTACGAGTGTGTACGTTTTAAGCAGTTAAATATGCTTTAACGGTGAAGTGCGGTGTGAACGCGTGGTCCGATTTAATTCATTCTTTTTTTTTGTTAAAAAGGAGATACTTCAAAGATTACCACCTAATCTCTGAAAGAATGGATCGATTTTCATGGGACTTTCATTGGCGGATGTTTACATTTTGATGTACTTAAACATCCACCAGTGAACTTTTAACATATTTTAGCAAGGTATGACCTCCTAGAGACCTAGAAGCTTATAGTACGGCAGCCGCCGAACAAAATTTTTAGTGATTAATAACAGGCTGGGATGTTAGGGATAAGTAATAGAACGTAAAAAAGCTATTTTTGAAATTTTGGTCTGTTTGTCTGTTTATGTGTTTGTCTGTTTATCTGTTTGTCTGTTTGTCTGTATGTTTGTGCGCGCATCACGCAAAAACTACTGAATGGATTTAAATGAAACTTGGCATGATTTAAGTTCATACTACGGAGTAACATATAGAATACTTTTTATCCCGAAATTCAGCACGGTTCCCTTGGGAGAGGGGATGAAAGGCAAAATGTGTACTTAGCTGTAATTTATTAACGCGTGGTCCGATTTCATTCATTCTTTTATTGTTAGAAAGGAGATACATTAAAGATTACCGGGTAATCTCTGAAACTTCGTGAGTAGGTTCGATTTGACGAGATGCCCAAGTTTTTTGTCTGTGAAAATTCTCGATAGAGGTAGCTAATGTAGTGCGCAGCTATAAAACATGTCGATTTGGTGGGTGTCGAAACTGTCTGCATAACCGTAAGTGTTTTACTCGAATATTGAGATTATTGGATAATAAACTCGGAAAAACAATTGTCCTACAAAATTGATGGTTTGACTGCATCGTCCTCCACTCCGAATATGTTCAAATAACGAGGTCATGAAAAATTATTAATAACCAGCTGATTTTTGTATGCAGCTTAAAGATACCATATGTTAAGTACTTAATGCATTCTTGGCTAAAATCAAACAGTGTCCTACAAAAAAATAGGTATTGGTCTAAGATACCATCATAGAGATTACTACCCTCATCTATTATTTAATGCTGATAGAGATAATATGCTAGATAATTCATAGATTGATACATTGCACTTTGGTTGCCTGGCTAAATTTGGTGCCTATGATGTTAAACACAAAAAAATGTAATCAATTTTTTTCGATCTGCTTCCCTCATCTGTTATTTAAACGAATTATATGTCAAATGAAAGATTATTTTATTCCCAATCGAACCGTATTTGGTTGCCTGGTCAAAAGTGGTGCTAAATCATGGTTGCCTGGATTTTAAGATATAAAATTTTCTGTGCGAGTGTTGAAAGTGACGGAAAAGTGTTGCGCGCGCAATTCCATTTGACAGACAAAGATGCAGTGAGGCAGGCGTGCACTCGGCAGGTGCTTAGTCTATACAAAGATTAAAACCATAGACTAGCTGTGCCTGTCCATTAAATATATTTGCAAAAAAAATAAGTGAGCGACGTAAGGAATAAGTAATAAAACGTAAAAAAGCTGTTTTTGAAAATTTTGTCTGTTTGTCTGTATGTTTGTGCATGTATTACGCAAAAACTACTGAATGGATTGAAATTAAACTAGGCATGATCTAAGTTCATACTACATAATAGCATATAGGATACTTTTTATCCCGAAATTCAGCACAGTTCCCTTGGGAGAGGGGATGAAAGTCAAAATGTGTACTTAGCTGTAATTCATTATCGCGTAGTCCGATTTCATTCATTTTTAGGGTTCCGTACCCAAAGGATAAAAACGGAGCCTTATTAATGTCATTCAACGTTTTAATAAATAATCAACAAATTCTTTTTTGTTGAAGTAACAAAAAATTTAAATTTAGTGGAGAAATTCGAAAAAAGGCGTCCTTATTTTGTGTAATAGACAAAGATGACTTGACAGGTTGAAAATTGTTTGGAGTAAATCTCATTTCGTCTGCGAGCTAGAGACCTGTGACCGGCTGACAGACAGACAGACAGCCGAGTGACATTAACAGGGCTCCGTTTTAACCCTTTGGGTACGGAACCCTAAAAATGAATGAAATCGGACTACGCGATAATGAATTACAGCTAAGTACACATTTTGACTTTCATCCCCTCTCCCAAGGGAACTGTGCTGAATTTCGGGATAAAAAGTATCCTATATGCTATTATGTAGTATGAACTTAGATCATGCCTAGTTTAATTTCAATCCATTCAGTAGTTTTTGCGTAATACATGCACAAATATACAGACAAACAGACAAAATTTTCAAAAACAGCTTTTTTACGTTTTATTACTTATTCCTTACGTCGCTCACTTATTTTTTTTGCAAATATCTTTAATGGACAGGCACAGCTAGTCTATGGTTTTAATCTTTGTATAGACTAAGCACCTGCCGAGTGCACGCCTGCCTCACTGCATCTTTGTCTGTCAAATGGAATTGCGCGCGCAACACTTTTCCGTCACTTTCAACACTCGCACAGAAAATTTTATATCTTAAAATCCAGGCAACCATGATTTAGCACCACTTTTGACGAGGCAACCAAATACGGTTCGATTGGGAATAAAATAATCTTTCATTTGACATATAATTCGTTTAAATAACAGATGAGGGAAGCAGATCGAAAAAAATTGATTACATTTTTTTGTGTTTAACATCATAGGCACCAAATTTAGCCAGGCAACCAAAGTGCAATGTATCAATCTATGAATTATCTAGCATATTATCTCTATCAGCATTAAATAACAGATGAGGGTAGTAATCTCTATGACTGTATCTCCCACTATATGTATCGCTAGTCCTACAAGAATATTGAAAATAACATTATTTTGTTTTATTAATACTCATAAATACTTTTAACCTAAAAAAGTCAAAACCTAAAAAGTCAGTTTCCCCTGCCAAAAATCGCTCAACGTGCAGGCTTAAGAAGTTTTCACTTCAATAAAACAAATAAAAAAACTACTATCTATTAAACTAGTAAATCATAATTTCAATCTTCGTTGGATTCCGATGTCGACGCTTCATCTGTGTTGTCTTGAACATCGCAATCGTCACATAAATTACATCTGATTCTGTTACAAAATAAGTATAAAAATTAACATAATCATCAATACGTAAGAAAAGTAATAGAATACCTTGAACATCAGAAGACAATTCTCCAAGAGCTGGACTGTCGGGGCCATCAAACCAATAATGATGGTATTTTCCATCGATTAATCATCATCATCATGATCAACCCATTACCGGCTCACTAGAGAGCACGGGTCTCCTCTCAGAGAGAGAAAGGTTTTGGCCATAGTCTACCACGCTTGCCAAGCGGATTGGCAGGCTTCACACACCTTTGAGAACGTTATGGAGAACTCTCAGGGATGCAGGTTTCCTCACGATGTTTTCCTTCACCGTTAAAGCAAGTGATATTTTTAAATAATGTGCATTTTAAGTATTTATACTTAAAATGCACATAACTCCGAGAAGTTAGAGGTGCGTGCCCCGGGATCGAACCCACGACCTCCGATTAGAAGGGTTTGGAAGATGGTTGATGAGCCCGGGCAGGGTATTGTAGATAGATGTGGACTGCTCAACCAAAAAATATTCAGAACCTCATCCAATTGGCACTGAGGTGAAAAAAAAAACCAAAATAGCGGATTCAAGATGGCGGCTATACAAATTTCGTCAGTGTCTATCTCACCAAGCATAAAAGATGGAAGAGTGGTTTCTTGGAAAAAGATTATCAAGACCTAAAGATCTATTTGATGAACAGAAAAAATCAAGATGCCGGAATTTATTGTTTCACACAAAAAGTTTTTTCACTGATGGTTTCGTATAGCAGATGAAAATTCATGCGAAGGAAAAATATGGAGAGAGCTGTTGATTGAAGATTTCGGAGAAACTTCATCCAATTGGCAGTGAGCTGAAAAAAAAACTCCAAAATGGCGGATTCAAGATGGCGGCTACACAAATTTCGTCGGTGTCTATCTCACCAAGTATAAAAGATGGAAGAGTGGTTTTTTAGCAAAAGATGATTAATACCTAAAGGTGTACCTACCTGATGAACAGAAAAAAAATCAAGATGGTGGAATTTATTTTTAAATATTGAATAGAAGCAGGCGTTACTTTGCGGAATTCCATGATATACAATGAATATAAAATTACTTTGCTATAATCCGCTAACAGTGACAAATTTGTAGGCACAACACCACACAAATTCACCACAAAATGAACTCAACGATCGTTTCGCTCCGACACCGGAGCATCTTCAGGAGATGTTGACTTCACAACGGACGATTGCAAGTCTACATCTCCTGTCCGTTGTGAAGTCAACATCTCCTGAAGATGCTCCGGTGTCGGAGTAATTTTGTGTGAAGAAATAATTTTATATTCATTGTATATGGAATTTATTTTTCCACACAATTTTTTCACTGATGGTTTCGTATAGAAGACAAAAATCATGCGGAAGAAAAATAGGAAGAGAGATGATGATCGAGGGTTTGGAAGATGGGTGAGGAGCACGGCCAGGGTATTGAAGATAGGTGGGAGGTGCTCAAACAAAAATTACTCAAAACCTTACCCAATTGACAGTGAAGTAAAAAAAGACAAAAATGGCAGATTCAAGATGGCGGCCCTACAAATTTCGTCAGTGTTTATCTCACTAAGCATAAAAGATAAAAGAGTGTTTTTGTGGAAAAAGATGATCAAGGCCTAAAGGTCTGCTTTATTAACAGAAAAAATCAAGATGGAGGAATTTACTTTTCACACATAATTTTTTTTTCACTGATGGTGTCATATAGAAGACAAAAATTCATGCGGAGGAAAAATATGGAGAGAGCTCATGATTGAAGATTTCGGAGATGGGTGAAGAGCACGGTCAGGGTATTGAAGATATGTGGGAGGTGCTCAAACAAACACTACTCGAAACTTCATCCGATTAGCAGTGAACTGAAAAACCTCTTTGGCGGCCATACAAATAAGATTTGTATAAATATAATTATTTTTTTTTTGGAAGAAATCTCATTCTGACAAATGATTCTTTTTTCACAAATGGTTTCGTATAAAGGATAAAAATTCATTCGGAACAATAATATGGAGAGAGCTGATGATTGAGGATTTCAGAGACGAGCGATGGGCACGCTTAAGATATTGAAGATAGGTGGGGGGTGCTCGAGCAAATGTCACTCGAAACGTCATCCAATTGGCAGTAAGTTGAAAAATAATTCAAAATGGCGAAAAAAAGATGGCCGCCATACAAATTTCGTCGGTGTCCATCTCGGAGGGTATAAAAGATGGAAGAGTGGTTTCTTCGCAAAAGTTGATCAGGATCCAAAGGTCTACTCCATGAATAGAAAAAAAATTAATTTATTTTTCCATAGAAAATGTATGGCGAATATTGAGAGAGAGAAGTTGTGAACTATCCAAGGCGGTTGATGCGGTTCTTTAGAGAAATCTCAAAGAAAAATATGGGAAGACATGATGATTGAGGGTTTGGAAGATAGTTGATGAGCCCGGACAGGGTATTGTAGATAGATGGGGGCTGCTCAAACAAAAAATACTTAGAACCTCATCCAATTGGCTCTGAGGTGAAAAAAAAAACCAAAATGGCGGATTCAAGATGGCGGCTATACAAATTTCGTCGGTGTCTATCTCACCAAGTATAAAAGATGGAAGAGTGGTTTCTTAGAAAAATATGATCAAGAACTAAAAATCTGCTAGATGAACAGAAAAAAAAACAAGTTGGCGGAATTTATGTTTTCACACAAAAGTTTTTTTTAGTGATGGTTTCGTATAGAAGACAAAAAATCATGCGGAGGAAAAATATGGAGAGAGCTGATGATTGACGATTTCGGAGATGGTGAGGAGTACGACCAGGGTATTAAAGATACGTGGGAGCTGCTCAAACAAAAATTATTTGAGACCTCACCCAATTGGCAGTTAGCTGAAAAAAGTCCAAAATGGCGGATTCAAGATGGCGGCTATACAAATTTTGTCGGTATCTATCTCGCCAAGTATAAAAGATGGAAGAGTGGTTTCTTCGCAAAAGATGATCAACATTGGAAAATCTACTTGATGAATAGAAAAAAGTTCAAAATTGCGGAATTTATTTTTCCATAGAAAATGTATGGCGAATATTGAAGAGACTACAAGCTATAAACTATGCAAGGCTTTGATGCGGTTCTTTGGAGAACACTCAAAGAAAAATATGGGAAGACATGATGATTGAGGGTTTGGAAGATGGATGAGGAGCCCGGGCAGGGTATTGTAGATAGATGGGAGGTGCTCAAACAAAAATTACTCAAAACCTCATCTAATTGGAACTGAGCTGAAAAAAAAAAACAAAATGGCGGATTCAAGATGGCGGCTATACAAATTTCGTCAGTGTCTATCGCACTAAGTATTAAAGATAGAAAAGTGTTTTTAATGGAAAATGATGATCAAGACCTAAAACTTAATTGATATTTTAACAAAAAAAAAAATCAAAATGGCGGAATTAATTTTTCCTACACAATTTTTTTTTCACTGATGGTTTCTTATAGAAGACAAAAACTTATTTGGCGCAAAAATATGGAGAGAACTGATGATTAAAGATTTCAGAGGCGGATGAAGAGCACGGCCAGGGTATTGAAGATAGGTGAAAGATGCTCAAACAAAAGTTACTCGAAACCTCATCCAATTAGCGAAGAGCTGAAAAAAATTCCTAAATGCGGATTCAAGATGGCGGCTATACAAATTTCGTCGGTATCTATCTCGCCAAGTATAAAAGATGGAAGAGTGGTTTCTTCGCAAAAGATGATCAACATCGGAAAATCTACTTGATGAATAGAAAAAAGTTCAAAATTGCGGAATTTATTTTTCCATAGAAAATGTATGGCGAATATTGAAGAGACTACAAGTTATAAACTATGCAAGGCTTTGATGCGGTTCTTTGGAGAACACTCAAAGAAAAATATGGGAAGACATGGTGATTGAGGGTTTGGAAGATGGATGAGGAGCCCGGGCAGGGTATTGTAGTTAGATGGGAGGTGCTCAAAGAAAAATTACTCAAAACCTCATCCAATTGGAACTGAGCGAAAAAAAAAACAAAATGGCGGATTCAAGATGGTGGCTATACAAATTTCGTCAGTGTCTATCGCACTAAGTATTAAAGATAGAAAAGTGTTTTTAATGGAAAATGATGATCAAGACCTAAAACTTAATTGATATTTTAACAGAAAAAAAATCAAAATGGCGGAATTAATTTTTCCTTCACAATTTTTTTTTCACTGACGGTTTCTTATAGAAGACAAAAACTTATTTGGCGCAAAAATATGGAGAGAACTGATGATTAAAGATTTCAGAGGCGGATGAAGAACACTGCCAGGGTATTGAAGATAGGTGAAAGATGCTCAAACAAAAGTTACTCGAAACCTCATCCAATTAGCGGTGAGCTGAAAAAAAATCCTAAATGGCGGATTCACGATAGTGGCCACACAACACACTCTTACTGAGTATAAAAGATGGAAGAGTAGTTTTTTGACAAAAGTTGATCAAGACGTGGTTTACTTGATGAACAGAAAAAAAAAACAAGATGGCGAAATTTATTTTCCCATACAAAATAATTGGCAAATATTGAAGAGAATGCAAGTTGGGAACTATGCAAGACTTTGATACAGTTCCTTTTCAAAAAAAAAAATTATGGAAGATCTCTTATTCTGACAAATTATTTGGAGAAAAAATACGGAGAGTGATAATGATCGAGGGTTAGGAATATGGGGGAAGATAGGTGAAGGCTGTTGAAACAAAAAATACCCGAAAGCGAATCCTCGCGGTCTGCTTTAGCTTTTTTCTTTTATATGTATAGATATCTAAGATAGATTTTTCTGCTATTCGTAACGGAGACAAATACAACAAATCAATAGGTAATCATGAAAATCGCTCCAGTCGTTCTGGAGTTATAAGTGTTCGAACTAACACGACTTTGTTTTATTATATATATAGATAAGTAGATTATAATAAATTGATACATGTACAGTAATTGTACATAATATTAATAACCTCTTATGTATTTAATATATTTGTTACTATTACAGGTATTTGTCCAAGTGAGCTGTCTGAGAAGAAAGTTGGTGTCTACATCGGTAACAGTAGTTCCGACACTGAAAGAGCTATTATAGATTTAAATTTGTCCAAGTCAGAAGTCAGTTTAACAGGGTTTGTACGCGTTATAATTGAACTATCATCAACATCATCATCATCGACTGCCATAACCAAACATTCACGTTAGGAGCGACACTGTGGAAAGAGTTTTCGAGGCAAGAAATTTAGATATAATATATTTGATGCAAAACATTTGGAACTCATCAAGAATTTAGTAAAAATTGCTTCTATCGATTAAAAGTGCTCTTTAGAATGCGTCCATACCTAAGCGTTGACGTCAGGATTCACCTTTGCGAGTCCTTAATGTCCAAGTTAAATTATGAAAATAGGTACCGCGTGTGGGCCATGCGGCATGCCTGCCGCAGGTCTGTGGAGCTTATTAAAGGATCGAAAATGCTTGTGCTCGTTTTTGCTTCCCTAATAATTGTGCCTCGCACTCATGTGGAACATTGGCAACACACATAGGATCGTGTCATGTTTAAAAATTCGTAGACGTGTCAAACGAAGCAATTTCAGTATAGATTGACCAGAATCTCATGAAAAATAGGGAAATTAAATTTTGTAGTAAGCAACACTAGGTTAACTCGGCTGCCCTAGTGATAAACAAAGTAATTACATTCAGATCACCTTACCTGGGATCGTTTCACGAAACGAAAAATCAAGCAACTGCATTTTAAATACAAAAACAGAGTAATCAATATCCAATCACTTTGTTTTTGTGTTGTGCTTGTTGTTTACTAGGTTTTTGCATTTATATTCCGGGTTAGTGAGTGCAGTTACTTTGGGCAATTTAAATTTCAGTAAACGGTTCAAGTTATTTGAAATATTAAACTGTGGTAAAAAACTACTCGACATAAAACTTTTGTTAATGCAAAAAGTCAATTTCACAAAAAATTTCAGTTACTTTGTTTATCACTAGGGCAGCCGTAGTGTTGCTAGCCTTGGAATTTCATTTCCCTATTTTTCATGAGATTCTGGTCGATCTTTACAATGTTTTTTTCTTCTAATACTTCATGCTTTTTACTTTTTGATTCAATTTTTAATACTCGCTTTTAGCATAAAGAAGTATTTTTTTTTTTATTTATTAAAAAAAAATAAAAAAAGACTTGTGGCACTCGGGGACTGCCGTGGTAAAGCTATTGTATAGCATTTTTTATCAACTTATGCAATTATAATTATTTATTTATTTTATTTATGCAGTATTTTTTTTCCTTTGTTTTTTTTTTCTTTAATATTAATTCAAGTTACACTTTTTGAGCACCAGATTGCGGGGTGAAGAGGAGAATTACGCATGCGCAGTAACGCCGATACAACCAATGCCACCTAGAGGCGAGTTGCTTAACTAAAGAGACAAGCGTAATATTTCAAAAAAGTCATTAAAAGTCCTGCTACTCATCGATAGATGGCTAAACTAAATAAACAGGGACGGATCTAGGGAATAAATTATTAAACAGCCAAGCTGAATATTAGATCGCGAGTGTAATAAAATAACAAATTATTTTGTGATTAGCTTTGCCCACGACTTCATCCGCGTGTGATATGTTTTATTTTTCAAAATACTCAATTTGCAAATAATACTAATGAAATATTTATTATATTAAGTAATTTACAGTATTATTTATTATACAATGAACACAAAATTACTTTGCTATAATCCGCTAACAGTGACAAATTTGTAGGCACAACACCACACAAATTCACCACAAATTTAACTCGACGATCGTTTCGCTCCGACACCGGAGCATCTTCAGGAGATGTCGACTTCACAACGGACTTTGACTTTGCAATCGTCCGTTGTGAAGTCGACATCTCCTGAAGATGCTCCGGTGTCGGAGCGAAACGATCGTCGAGTTAAAGTGGTGAATTTGTGTGGTGTTGTGCCTACAAAGTCACTGTTAGCGGATTATAGCAAAGTAATTTTGTGTTCATTGTATAATATCATGGAATTCCGCAAAGTAACGCCTGCTTCTATTCAACAGTATTATTTATAACTTAAGCGTGTAAGCGTAACAAACAAACAATCTCACTTGCGTTGCGTATTGATAATATATGTCGGAAGAGCCTTTTTCTTCGATAAGTGGAATAGGGTAATGCTAAATATTTTGGAATATTTTTTCAAACCGAACCAGTAGTTTAGTTAGCACGTTGAACGAAAAAGAACACAAACGTGCAAACAAAAAACACTTTTGCTTCATAATATTAGTATATAAGTGAAAAATAGATAGTATACTTTATTTATTTGTATGTAAATCATTAATCTTTCTTTTTTATTATATCATACTTGTTTCTATTTATTATATCGCTAGCTGATCCCCGCAACTTCGTTCGCGTAAATATAGGTTTTTATATAGGATCGGATCGGATCCCATTATTCTTTTATGTACCTAAACTAAATGTAGCCTTAGTTACTCCTTATAACATCATTTATCTGCCATTGAAAGTTCCGTTAAAATCGATCCAGCCGTTTTGGAGATTAGCTGAAACAAATAGACAGATCCACAAACATATTAAATTTAATCGCACACCAGTTTAAAATAAGCCGTACGTTCAAAGATCCGGGTCCCAAGTTATTTGAACCCAATACTGAGGGTTGTAATGTCTGTCATTTCTGAACTAAAAAACCTATGACCTTGAAATATTTACGAGACAATATATAAAGTACTGTCTTTCTAACAAAAAAGAATGAGTGAAATCAAACAACGCGTTAATGAATTACAGCTAAATACACGTTTTAACTTTCATCCCCTCTCCCAAGGAAACCATGCTGAATTTCGGGATAAAAAGTATCCTATGTCCTACCTCAAAGTATAAACTCAAATCGTATCAAGTTTCATTTGAATCGTTTCGGCGTGATGCGCGGCCAAGATACAGACAGACAGACACAGACAAAAATGAAAAAAATACAGTTTTGGCTTCAGTATCGATTATAGAGTGCGCCCCAAAAATTTTTTTCAAAATATCTTCAATGTTCAGAATTGGATCTGTTACAGTTTTATTATATTATAGATCATACAGAACTAATTTTTCGTAAATAAATTATATTCTAAATCCGGTCCTGGAAAATGCGTCTGAATGTCGAATTGTATAGAGTTGCAAAACCACAATATTTTAATTTTATCATACTTCTAAAAATTTATCTAAGTATATACAACGTTAGTTTTACTTTGCGCAAAAACCGAAACACGTGTCAAATATTTTTACATTAAGAATATTTATACACAATTTCAAATAAATACAATGAAAAGTAACGACGTTATAAGCTTGTTATGTTGCGTCATTGTCCTCGAAAAAAATGGTCACCGCAAGCCGTCGCCGCAGCGCCTAGCGATCGACGCGAGTTGAATGACCGCCGCTGTGTGCCGACCGTCAGCTGATGCGCGGTAAATCATTGTGTCTAAGCTTGTAGGATTTCAAAATGTTTTTGGACAAAAATATAACACTATATAAAAATGGTTGGATTCGATTTTGTTACTGATTCTGAACAAACTACTTTCAGGTTTTGCGTAAAGTAAAACTAACGTTGTATATAGTATATAAGAAAAAAAGAAAGTCGTGTTAGTTCCACTATTTATAACTCAAGAACGGCTTTATCGATTTGGACGAAATTTGGTGTAGAGGTAGACAAGGCCTTAGAAAAGGACATAGGGTACTTTTTATCCCAGAAAATTAAAGAGTTCCCAAGGGATTTTTAAAAAATATTTTCCTATAAAAAATGTTCATGGGTTTCGTAACTGTCAAATATTTATTGTTCGTCCCGTCGATACGGCAAACTCTCTCGCCTGTACCTACATAAATAATTCTTCCGTAGGTACGTGTGTTTGTCATCTAACTCCTCCTAAACGGCTGGACCGATTTAGATGAAATTTTGTGTGTATATTTCAATGGGTTCCTGGATGATTTGAAAACAATTACGGGGTAAGTATAGGTAACCTACCGGGTCTCGGTAGGTGATGCTGATGTCGGTATGTCACCACCGGGCAGGACGAAGTCTGCGGGATCCACTTATAGTTAATAACTAGAAACAAACAAATTTCATATATACAGCTCAAACGGTTATTGAGATATCAAGGTCTAAAAATCGTCATTTTTACCACTGACTGACATATAGATCAAATGCGGGACCATGGTCACCCCATACGGGTGAGAGAGTTCAGAATCGACGGCATGAACATTCAATGTTTGACAGTTACGAAACCCATGAACATTTAGTATGGGAAAATGTTTTTTCTTTTATTTTTTCGTCAAGGTATGGAGACAAATACAACAAATCAAAAACCATGAAAATCGGTCCAGCCGTTCTCGAGTTATAAGTGTTCGAACAATTTTATATAGTAGATATATATGTATTTATATATATACATATATATAGATACACTTTGTACATAAAATATAATAAAATAAATCATTTTCTATGTATATCCAGCCATTGGCGTCCGAATCTGAAATAAGTAAAATAAAAGCCAGCTGACCAAAAATTTGCCTATATTTAGTTTTAGTTTTGAAAATGTATGCCGTAAGTAATTTCTCTTTCGAAATAATACTCAAATTTGACAAAAATTGCTATACTTGCATATTAAAATATATGAAAATGTAAATAAAACTTCTATTTATATATAATTTTTTTTAATTTTATAAAATAACTAGCTGACCCCCGCGACTTCGTTCGCGTGTTTATAGGTTTTATATACCTAGGATCGGAACGGATCCCATAATTCTTTTATGTACTTAAACTAAATGTAGCCTAAGTTACTCCTTATAACAACACCTATCTGCCATTGAAAGTTCCGTTAAAATCGATCCAGCCGTTTCTGAGATTAGTTGAAACAAATAGACAGACCGACAAACATAAATTTAAACGTACGCCAGTTTAAAATAAGCCGTACGTACAAAGATCCGGGTCCCATGTTATTTGAACCCAATAAATGTCTGTCATTTCTGAACTAACAAACCTATGACCTTGAAATATTTACGGGATAATATATAAAGTACTACCTTTCTAACAAAAAAAAATGAGTGAAATCGAACAACGCGTTAATGAATTACAGCTAAATACACGTTTTAACTTTCTTCCCCTCTCCCTAGGGAACCCTGCTGAATTTCGGGATAAAAAGTATCCTATAACCTACCTCGGAGTATAAACTCAAATCGTACCAAGTTTCATTCGAATCCATTCAGTAGTTTCGGCGTGATGCGCGGCCAAGATACAGACAGACAGACAGACAGACAGACAGACAGACAGACAGACAGACAGACAGACAAAAATGAAAAAAATTACAGTTTTGGTTTCAGTATCGATTATAGAGTGCCCTCCAATAAAAATTTTCAAAATATCTTCAATGTACAGAATTGGATCTGTTACAGTTTTATTATATTATAGAAATAATATCTGTATCGGATTTACTTTATAAAATATCTGTAAAAATACCTAGGCCATTTAGTCGTGTTAAAAACTACATGCCATTTAAAGCTAGTATTTCAAAAACAAATTTTGGGCACTCAGCACCTATTAATAGGATGTTAACATTGTATAATAGCATTAGCAAGGTCCTTGATATTGACATAATAGGTGACAGTTTTCCTAAATTAAAAAAAAAATTAAAGGACCATTTTCTGGCTCAATACAAGGAAACAACTGCGTTCCCGTAGGTTTCTGCTTATTATCTATTTTTTTTTAAATGTGTTTAGAGATAGTTTCTAGTTTTTGCTTTTGTTTGCTCTATTGTTTTTTCTTTTTGTTTTTTTCTCTCTCTCTTACTAACATTTTTCTTATATCGCAAGCTGTGGCAATCCATAAGTGGGTCTACAATATAGCAATTTTTTTATATTGTGTGTTTACTCATGTTTTATTATGTACTTAACCTGTTGATTGTCCTTTTTAAATATTTTATAACTTATAATGAACAAATAAGATTATGTAGGTTTTACAACTCTATTTATGTCGGGAGTTAGGTTATTTTCGTTACGGAATTTCTGGATTCGGTCTCCACGCTCAAGGCCCGCGATAGAAGCTATGCAATAGCTTGAAAAGTGCTGATTTGCCTAAGCTCGGCACCTTTGTCCCTTCCTCCGGCATTTGTGTTCTCAAAGTCGGCCCTCATGTTTTTATTAGAAAATTAGCTTTTACCCCCGATATTGTCGCAAAAATTTATGTTGTTTTAAATATTTATAGGAACTCTTTCCTCGTTTTCATTTTATTTCATTTGCGCGCCAAAACATATACTCTTTTCCGAAATTAATAGAATTTTTAAGAAATAGTAATATAGATTTTTTTTAACAACCAATCAGACAATTTTTATAATAGATAATATTATCAAGTTTATTCAATAGGGCCGACCTTAGGAATAGCCCAAATTCTTAAGTCGGCACCCCCTGCCGACCTCAGGTACCTCGTACTACTAGTTTTCCTTAGCCCGGCCCCCCTGTTTTTTCTTTAAATACGCAAAATAATTGAATTAAATCACTATAACACGATGTCAAATATTACGCAAAACAAAGTAAATCGCAACAAAAAGTCTTAAATATATAATACGTAATTTATTTCTTACCAAACGACGCGACGCGCGGAAAATAGCAATTTTGTAAGAAATTCAGCGATTTACGCACTCGCGCTCGTTATACGCGACAATTGAGGGAAAGCGGTGCAAAAAAGTGCTGCCTTATTGTAGAACTATTTTCCCATTGGAGCAATACTAAATAAAAAAATACCCATTGCGACTAAATAGCACCAAAACGATAATATCGACAGAAATATAACGAAGTGCCGACTTATGGGGGGGGGTGCCGGCCTAAGGAGCATCCACCCTACGTAATAACTAATAATAAATAAATAATATATTATATTAATTACTAGCTGACCCCCGCGACTTCGTTCGCGTGTTTATAGGTTTTATATAGGATCAGATCGGATCTCATAATTATTTTATGTACCTAAACTAAATGTAGCCTAAGTTACTCCTTATAACATCACCAATCTGCCATTGAAAGTTCCGTTAAAATCGATTCAGCCGTTTCGGAGATTAGTTGAAACAAACAGACAGACCGACAAACATAAATTTAAATGCACACCAGTTTAAAATAAGCCGTACGTTCAAAGTTATTTGAACCCAATACTGAGAGTTATAATGTGGCTAATTCTGTTGTACACAAATCTCTAAACTAAACTAAAATGACAGGTCTAAATCTATTGCTATCCTTTTCCGCAGTGAGCACTGTGAAAGAGATAGGAATAAATTTAGACCTGTCATTTTAGTTTAGGTTTAGAGATTGTGTACAACAGAATTAGCCACATTGTCTGTTATTTAGGAACTAAAAAACCTATGACCTTGAAATATGTATAGGACAATATATAAAGTACTACCTTTCTAACAAAAAAAGAATGAGTGAAATCGAATAACGCGTTAATGAATTACAGCTAAATACACGTTTTAACTTTCATCCCCTCTCCCAAGGGAATCGTGATGAATTTTGGGATAAAAAGTATCCTATGTCCTACCTCGGAGTATAAACTCAAATCGTACCAAGTTTCATTCAAATCCATACAGTAGTTTCGGCGTGATGCGCGGCCAAGATACAGACAGACAGACAGACAGACAGACAGACAGACAGACAAAAATGAAAAAAATTGCAGTTTTGGCTTCAGTATCGATTATAGAGTGCCCTCCAATAAAAAATTTCAAAATATCTTCAATGTACAGAATTGGATCTGTTACAGTTTTATTATATTAAGAAGATGTACGTATAACCTAAGTGGGTAGGTGGTACTGGGTAAAGTCTTCGTCAATATTTTTGAATGCTCTGAACATAGCCTCGTTTCGATGCGCAGAACGCAACTTTCAGGTATTGGCGGGAATTAGCTCCCCCTCTCCACGCGTGCACTTTACCATGCGCACGTTCGAGTTCATTTGTTGGACTATTGGTTGGTGGATCCGCGAGATCCACCAATCGCGTCGCGTGGTTCAGAGTATTCAAAAAGATTGGTGAAGGACTATTGCACTGATACAACGCTATAGTCCTTCACTTCACTGTATTACAATACAACGATCTCTAAGTAGGTAAGTATTATAATTTCTTGGAGTATAATAACCTGGTTTGTGAATGACTTTTTACCTTTACCAAATTACAGGTGCAGTAAAACAATGTATGCCAACCGGATCTCTTATTGGTTAAATGTGAAGGGTCCCTCTATCACCATCGACGAGTTGTGCTGCAGTTCTACCAGAGCTCTGGAGCAGGCCTACCTCGCCATCAAACGCGGCGAGTGCGAAGCGGCCATTGTCGGAGGGTCGGCTCTGTGCTTGCACCCTCAGTCTCCCTTCCACTATGGAAGGTATATACTTTTAATTTAACGATTGCTACAAAATCTAATTTAAAAACTATTCAAAAAATTTAGTAACGTGGACATCGTTATGGTGCCGGGTGTAGCGCTGTAGTTTTTCTAGGAATTTTTATGCCGAATGAATTTTATTTCAAACAGTTGTTTAATGTTTAGAAATCTTTAAAGTGAGCGTCAGTTATCGCGCTCACAGAGACAGCATAAAAAGTAATAGTCCGGCAGCCCTGGAACAATTTTTTTAGTGATTAATAACAAGCTGACTTTTCTTGAGTAGGTTTGTTTCGACGAGACGACCAACTTTTAATCTATGAAAATTCTCGATGAAGGTACGTACTCGAGCGCGCAGGTGTTAAACATTTCGATTCACTCGGGTGGGAAATCGTTCCAGTAAATTTGTAGGACTATGTAGCCATTTCATTATACAAGTATTTACTAAGCTGCATACAAAAAATCAGCTAGTTATTAATAATATTCTACAGCGTCCTCCACTCCGACCAGCTGATTTCTTGTATGCAGTTTAATAAATACTTGTATAATGAAATGTCCATAATTATAGTCCTAAAAACTTAGTGGAACGATTTTCCACCCTAGCGAATCGAAATGTTTAACACCTGCGCACTCGAGTACGTATCTCCATCGAGAATTTTTATAGATAAAAAACTTGGTCATCTCGTCGAAACGAACCTACTCACGAAAATTCAGCTTGTTATTAATCACTAAAAAACTGTTCCAGGGCTGCCGGACTATCACTGGAAAAATATCTGCTCCGATGATTAGCTACTTTAATTTAATCATAGATCATCGGAAACAAAATCTATACAAATAATTTTTTCAAAGAAAAATGAACCGACTTCAAACGATTCGAACTAAAAAGTTTAAAATAATTTTTTATTCATTTAGATTGACGATTAAACTACCTAACTCAAAGGATATATAATTTTTTGAAGTCGGCGCCAAATGACTTTCATAATTTCCAAGTCAAAAATGTGCACCCCGCGTCCCGGACAGCCTTACCCTCCACGACTATTATGGTTCACCGCGCTCACATTCTAAAGTGGATACTCTGATTTTACTTACACGAATTGAATGTAGTTTGGCGCCGACTCCAAAAAATTATATATCATTTGTGTTAGGTAGTTTAATCATCAATCTAAATGAATAAAAAATTATTTTAAACTTTTTAGTTCGAATCGTTTGAAGTCGGTTCATTTTTCTTTGAAAAAAATTATTTTATGCTTTTTAGTGTTTTGTTTTCTTTATATTAGGTAATAATAATAATAATATGAATGAGAACTATGTAAAATAAATTATGACCTATATATTATTATTAATTATCCTGTGACATATACATTTTATGTATCATACTATAGGTGAATGGTTTTATAATATTCTAACCCAACCTAACCTAATTTCCGATCTATACAAGATTAGTTTGTATGCGAATTATTCTTGTATAATTTGGAAGACCTTGAATAAAAAGTAATTTACAATCTATACGCGACTAGTTTCACACCCTTGCGGATTGGCCTTGTATAGAATCGAAATACGCGTAACCACGCACAAACTCCAAGGAACCACTCTAAATGTAGCTGTTATTGATCTCGGCCCAAAATTTTTTGCAAAAGGTCAATGTTACGTAGACATAGCAGAGTCTTTGGACAGAATAGCTATATCAGACTTCAGCAACAGTTCTGGCAATGTCAGAGAACATATTAGTGACATATGTGTACATTTACGTTTATAACTTCGTATATAAGAATGATAACTCGATCTGTTATACACTAAAACCTTCTTGAAAGTATGTAGATTACGATAGTGAAAAAAATCATCAAAATCAGTGCATTAATTGCAGAGATAATCGCGAACATACTTACATACATACATACTTACATATATACATACGAGTCGAATACAGAACCTCCTTTTTTTGAAGTCGGTTAATAAAATATCTTATTAAGCGGATATTATAACAATAGCACGGAATTTTTGCCTGTCTGTCTTTCTGTCATGTTGGCCGGGTTAAATTTCGGAACAGCTGCACAGATTTTCACAGGACTTTATTTAACAGTAGAACATTATACAAGGAGTGATCTAGGCACAGTAGGCTACTGAATATACTGGAAAATCAAAGAGTTTTTCAATCACCAAGTTTTCAAAAAACTTAAAATCCATGCGGATGACAACACAATATAGATTAGTATAGTATAATTGAAGCTTTTTTTCAGAATTACGAAAATAAGTAAGGATGGTAAAACAAAATCGTTTGATACTGCAGCTGCTGGGTGTTCTAAGTCTGAGGCGGTCGGCATTCTATTCCTTCAGAAAACAAAAGATGCCTTAAGGTACGTTGCGAAAAACCGAAACTAAATAATATATATTTTTTTAATTACTTATTTATTACTAGAGGATGCCCGCGGCTTCGCCCGCGTGAATTTCGGTTTTGCACAAATCCCGAGGGAATCGTGAATATTAAGTCAAAAATAAGGAAAAAAAACTAAATATTTCAAATCAAGTACATTACAGTGTATTTGGTACATAAAAAGGTAAGTTTTTACCAAATTCCGTGAAATAGATATCTAAGAACTCTCAAGCATGCAGGTTTCCTCACGATGTTTTCCTTCACCGTTAAAGCAAGTGATATTTAAATACTTAAAACGCACATAACTCCGAAAAGTTAGAGGTGTGTGCCCTGGGATCGAACCCACGACCTCCGATTAGAAGTCGGTCGTCCTAACCACTAGGCTATCACAGCTGGATCAGCATCTATACATATAATAAAATCGTACACTTGCCGAATCTGTACATTAAAAATTTTTGCAAAATAATAACTGGGGGATGTTAGGGATACGTAATAGAACGTAAAAAAGCTATTTTTGAAATTTTTGTCTGTTTGTCGGTTTATCTGTTTGTCTGTATGTTTGTGCGCGCATCACGCAAAAACTACTGAATACTATGGAGTAACATATAGGATACTTTTTATCCCGAAATTCAGCACGGTTCCCTTGGGAGAGGGGATGAAAGTCAAAATGTGTACTTAGCTGTAATTCATTAATGCGTGGTCCGATTTCATTGATTCTTTTTTGTTAGAAAGGAGATACTTTAAAGATTACTGGCTAATCTCTGAAAGGCTGGATCGATTTTGATGAGACTTTCGCTGGCGGATTACATTTTGATCTACCTAAACATCCGCCAGTGAAATTTTAACAGTTTTTAGCAAGGCATGAGCTCAAAGGAGCTTAGGGAAAACAAAATGATTCCCACGGGATTGTTAAAAACCAATATCCACGCGAACGAAGTCGCGGGTATCCGCTTGTTATAAATATAAGCATAACAAATATACACTGAGACACGCATTCCTTCGCGTGGCTGTGCGCCACTGTGTTTAACTCCAGTATTGCCACTTTAAGGACATGACACTAAATTTGGGAAAAAAAGAAATTTTCAATCTATTATTTGCGTAATCGCAAATCAGTCTTTCATCTTGATCTCTAAGTTTGCTCAATACTTGTCTATAGTATTAGTACTATACATTTAAAGTTAAGTACGTTTCAGGATATGGTTATAGAAAAAAGATTTTTAAATAATTTGTAGTAGGGTACGTTAATTTATATAATTAATTATACCCTATTTTTTAAATTGTATACTCATAAAACAAAACCAGATTAGTACGGCAGGTAGATGTTAGGAGATGGAATAAAACAAAGATAAAAAACTAGTAGGATTTATAGGTTTATTATTCACATCTTGAGTAAGAGTGATCTCAAAAGACGTGTTCTTCTATATCTTTAAATTTCAATCAATTGCTGATGTATCACTGTTGCTATCAATAACTAAGTATATTAAAATTCGCTAATTCAACGTCGTCATTTCTGCAATCTCTCAACGTGTTCACAATATGACGTCCACGTAGCCTTTGTTACAGCTTGAAAAGGATCTTCCAGATTTAATATTTTTGTTTCGAAACGCCTGAAATAATTAAAAATATTATGTGTATAAATTTAATATTTGAGAGAAATGTATGTGTAATAATAATTGAGAGATCGTTTTAAACAATATCTGACGATGCCTGATGGCTTCAATGGGTATGGAAATTTTTCACATGAAGCTGACAATACTTACCAGTCTTTGTCGTCATCTTCATACTTATCGAATTTATAGGTATATAGGTATAATTGTTTCGTTTTTCTCACATTATTGAGCACAAAACAAATGTAACTACTTTTATAACTATTTTTCTAGCACTGCTTTTTATCACATTAGAGATGTTTACTGCTATGTACTTCACAAAATTTTCGCAACAGTTCGCAACGATATAAACAATGAACTTACAAGTTTCAAAGTGACTTTTCAATATGATAGATTCTGGGGGTGGGGTATAATTTCTCTTAGGATAGATTTAATTCCTCAAATCGCCACCGCCAACTTAAAAAAGTTGCACTGTAATTTCCACAGGTAATTTCTTACCATGTGGGATGTCCACAGAACACTTAGTATAATACTCCTATTGTGTGTTCTGTTAAATGTCCGAAGTCCATTATTGAGAGAGTACGTTACTTTTTCGCACGCCGTTTCCGCTAGATTTTTGATTTCCGTCATGTGTTCCGCGCCACCGACGCCTCCAACGGCCTATCTGTGAACTAATAAACACAAGCCGACACAAGCCACAATATTTCGCCATTGTTGCGTTGTCTTTCGACCACGCGAGTTCGTTAGATTTATTTAAAACTTTCGAGATAGAAGTAGAAAGTTTTATAATTTGAGTAAAAAAGTATTTATTTTTTACTGATAACTGATAATTATTGAAATTTTTCCGTTGCATAGTGAAGTTTGTGCTAAAAATTCCGTGCCGCCGGAGGCCGGACAAAGTAGTTCGGTCCGAAATTCGTGTAGTGAGAGTGAAGATTCTTCATCTGAGGAGCGCCGCCGCCTCCGACAAGGCGACGCCGCAGCGCCTCAGGGCGCCGCAGCCGCTCAGGGCGCCGCAGTCGCTCACGCACTGCAGGCGCTCGCTTTTTACTTTGGAGGAGGTAGAACGGAGGTTTGAGTTTTCAATTCGGTGAGTCAATTTATTATTTTGTGTGCCCAGTTGCAAATACAAAATTTTTCAAATTCAACTAATATGTTGCATGTTTTCTCTAAACGAGACTACTTTAAGTGTGTTACAATACCGTGCTCTCCCAGGAAGCTCGGGTTCGATTTCCAATATACAAATAACTGAACTATCGGATGGCGCGGGCGGTATTTTTGATCCTTCACGAGAATAGTTTTGCCGCACTTTCAAAGGTGTATTTTTTGTTCAAACTAGTTGCTAAATGACGCCTTACAATACCTTGATCGATTGGTCATACAATTCTGATGTAGGGTAGTTACTACTACTACCGAGTCAGCGAAAATATTGAATTAAATAAAAGGAGAGTTCTCCACATGGTATACTCTAGTTTGTGTGGAAAACAAGTCGAAATACGTAATCTTTTTAAGACTTAAAGTCAAACTACCCCCTTCTTCAGATTACATTTCTGAGCATTGGAGTTGACGATATATATATTGAAAAAAAAAAAAAAAAAATTTGGAGGTAATGCCAAAATGCAAAGCTAAGCGCTCAAACGCCTTCGCATTCGCAGGTGCGGCCAATAAATTACCATAATCACATCTCAGAACAATACTTTTCATACCTACCTTTTACTAAACCCTAACAAGGATAAAAGGATAGAATTGTTGACTCTTGTGATAGAAAGAAAGGGGGGGGGGAGTCGAAAAGAGAACAGTTTTAAACTAGAAATTTCTTTCAATCCCTCCTTTAGTTCTTCCAAATTTGGATGGTTCTAACAGAGTATCAAATTCTGTTTGTCCGCAGCATGTCCTTACAAATTCTGTGGATGATTTTGAACCAGATATGTTCCGCTACATGATGACTGAACCGATACATGATGTCGAAACATTAGTAACATGATGTACAAACAAACATTTTTTTTTTGTATCACCGTCAAAGGACAACGTTCCTTCAACCGACGACTGGGTGGTCAAGCTTGACTTTGATCGGATGATCATGTCCCTAGAAGTGCATCGTCATTTTTTTTTTTGCACATCAGTTACAAACGTCGGTTGCTGCAAATAACTTGCCTATCTTTTGGCCGGATGGTAGCTCCAAGAATACTCATCTCTGTGACAAATCGGACTGCCAAACAAATTATGCAACACGGTTTTCGCCTTGCATTAGCTCAGGAAAACTCTTGAGAGCTCACATCTAAGTGGCTAACAATTTCTTAATCAGCCTAGGTGTCTCAATTTCAAAAAATCGATCACAAACCAAGGAGATCGTTCCAGTTTTCGGGAGTAATTGGGATGCATACCACATCATCAAGTCCCTATCTCCAGAAAAGACAACAAAAAGTCCGTCAGAGTCAATGCCTCTTCTAGCAAATCGGCAGTTGGACCCTTAAACAGGCGCAATGCCTTTTAGGATATTCCAATTTTGCAACCTTCATCACCCTCCGGGGAAGGTTGCATTGCCGTATCTTGCTACGCCTCAGCAACTTTCTTCGCCATGGACCCTCAAACAGGCGCAACGCCCTTTAGGGTGTTTCAATTTTGCAACCTTCATCACCCTCCGGGGAAGGTTGCGTTGCTGTACCATTCCATGCCACAGCAACTGTCTTCGCAAATATACTCGTTATTTCCAAACGGTTTCCGAGAGAGGTGCGCGTCGAACTAGAATGGTGGCTACAAAATATGATTCAGTATCCTAAAAGAGAAAGTCCAGCCAACGTCCATACCAGGTTGAGTATGCTGATTCTTGTCCGATCACCGAAGTTAAGCAACATCGGATACGGCCAGTACTTGGATGAGTGACCGCTTGCGAACATGTTTAAACCTTTTGAATTACTTTATTATGGATGCATCATTATGTACATTGGGAGCTCTAGTGAACAACAGCAGAAAATTAACTAATGGAAGGGACAACAAAGCAAATTCCTTTGTAACTTAATCGTAGGTACGCTGTGATTGCCGTCATTTCAACTGAAGCCTCATCTCTCAAGAATTTGGCAGTGGTATTACAGACCGGCAATAAGACAAGGTATCATTATATAAAAGACAAAAGAGGAACGAGATCACAACGGTTCTAGACTTGAAAAAGGAGCTTTTCACTCTGACGGACAGCCTCAATATTGTACTCCTCCCTCACCACCTTCCGGGAGTGTACAATACCGAAGCCGACAATCTCTTGCGCAATCGCGCAGGCTCGGTGTGGCATCTACTACAAGGAGCAGCTTTAAACATACTTCATAGATCGTTCGTCTCAAAGGGCTCACGTAGTTTAGAAATGCGCTACTCTCGGCTTGTCCGACTCTAACGCCTGCTTTCAGCAGATGTTGGACTTACGAGCTAATGTGGATCTTCCCTCCGCCGGAGCTACTACCGCTCGTCCTGCAACACCTCGCCTCGCCTCGCCGTACCTGCCTATTGTATTCTACAATAGGCAGGTACTTAACCACGCAAGTGGATGAAGCCCTTATAGCGCCCAGTCTTGAAAAGCCGCGCTTGCGCGTCCAGCCGAGATACGATACCTGGACAAGGTAATCGTCGATACACCACAACCACCAGCTTATATCGAAGCCTTGAAATCTGAAGCTTGGCTCATTTTGGGGACGACAACAAGTCTGTTATTGAGCAGATACGCTTAAAACTTATGCCCCCATTGGATAAGATGGTCAGAACGGTGTTTATAGTAATATGATGTAGATTTTCACTGTCCTTTACCAAATGAAGTAACTAAATATACAACATACTGGCATATTTGTATTTGACGGATATTTTTTTGGAGAATGTGCTCATGGACTTCACAACCTTTTCCTGCTTCACCGTTCTACTACGGAACTGCAAGAAGTCGTGAGTGCCCTAGGGACGCCTCCTAGGTGGTTGGCGTTCGATTTACTTTGCTGAAACATATAGAATGTCCTCCCAGTGTCCGTATGTCCTGCCTGGTACAATTTGAGTGCTTCCACGGCGGGAATCAATGTGCATTTTCTGGATAGGCTCATTCCTAATTTGACCTCATCATTGCTTTCCATTGGGAGTGATTGTTGTCAAGCGTAAACCTATCATTTGTACATAAATCAGCCAGTTTCTATTTATGACACAATTTCGAATGTTATAATCCCATCATATGATTTATTCAAACATATCTTGGACGTTGTAGCGAGGCCTCCTAATCTTGCTTTTTGGAACGCACGAATACGGGACACAATTCCAAATATAAATAATTTATGTGAGGTATCTAGATACCTCATACGGCCAGAATTCTTTTGTTGTCATTTGAGCTTTCGTGTTCATGACCTTACTCTTTTAAATTGTGATCCTAGACATATTATAGATGGAAATATCTACTTTTCAGCATACATATTATATGGCTTCTCCTGACCACAATATTTTATGTAAACTGACCCAAATTCGAGCTAAAATATAGAATTAAGTATTGTTTTGGCTCAGAACTGTAATAACTGTATCAAAATTACTTATACACTTATTAGCACGCGGGAGGCACACAGGCCAGCCTAGCCCATAGTATCATTGGCGTTTTGGGTTCAAAGGCTTGTATAAAGAAGCTAGACGTGTTGAAGCTAAATCATATAGTTTCAGATCCACATTGGATTTTATTTTAATTAAATTGGGTTAAAAGTTCTATAAACGATATTCTTGTCTAAATCAGGGGCCTGTGAATACAACTGCTATCTTAAAGAATTAGATGGAAATTGTAATGACATTAGTGCGATATCAAAAAGTCCCTTTTGCTGTCAAGTTTTACTATTTCCTATAGACATAATTGGTACTATTACCTGTCGCTATGTTTTAATAACATAATATTCTTTGAACTAAAAGTATAATAGGTACCTGCTACAACTTTTAATTCATACATATGTACTTATGTACTTAGTAAAAAATATATCACATTATTGCGTATTCTTCTCCACAAGCCACCAGGAGATAACAAACAGGTCTCAATAATGGACTTCGGACATTTAACAGAACACACAATATGGAAATTTTACCTTCAAATAAAATTTTTATTGTGTTTCTTCCAATGTCCGAAGTCCAGATAATGTCTTCCTGGTGCTACCATTATCTATACACATCATTATTTATCGAACAATGGCGAAATATTGTGGCTTGTGTCGGCTTGTGTTTATTAGTTCACAGATAGGCCGTTGGAGGCGTCGGTGGCGCGGAACACATGACGGAAATCAAAAATCTAGCGGAAACGGCGTGCGAAAAAGTAACGTACTCTCTCAATAATGGACTTCGGACATTGGAAGAAACACAATAAAAATTTTATTTGAAGGTAAAATTTCCATATTATAGCGCAGGTCTTTATTTAGAACTCATTGAGTGGAGTACAAATAGGTTTTTGTTAGATTTTGTTATCTACAAGGACACCGTTAACCGCCTGTGACCGCTAGGAGTGTTCTGTGATTTATGTATGAACTAGTGGATCCGGCAGATTTCGTCCTGCCCGGTGGTGACATACCAACATCAGCGTCGCCTACCGAGACCAGGTAGGTTACCTGTACCTACCTCGTAATTGTGTTTTCAAACCGTTCAGGAACTCATTGAAATATATACACAAAATTTCATCCAAATTGATCCAGCCGTTTAGGAGAAGTTAGGTGACAAACACACGTACAGACGGATAATAATGTATGTAGGTACGAGTGAGAGAGTTGACCGTACTGACGCGGGTTTGAACTATGTTTGACAGTTGCCAAACCAATGAACATTTTGTATGGGAAAATGTTTTACTCTTATTTTATTTTTGTCAATTTTTCAATGTTTTTAATAGTTATTTTGCTATTCGGTAGTTACGGAGGCAAATACAACAAATCAAAAACCATGAAAATCGCTCCAGCCGTTCTCGAGTTATAAGTGTTCGAACTAACACGACTTTGTTTTTTATACTATACTAGCTGATCCCCGCAACTTCGTTCGCGTAGATATAGGTTTTTATATAAGATCGGATCCCATAATTATTTTATGTACCTAAACTTAATGTAGCCTAAGTTACTCCTTATAACATCACCTATCTGCCATTTAAAGTTCCATTAAAATCGATCCAGCCGTTTCAGAGATTAGCTGGAACAAATAGAACATAAAAAACGCACACCAGTTTAAAATAAGCCGTACGTTCAAATATCCGTGTCCCAAGTTACTTGAACCCAATACTGAGGGTTGTAATGTCTATCATTTCTGAACTAAAAAACCTATGACCTTGAAATATTTACGGGACAATACCTAAAGTACTGCCTTTCTAACAAAAAAAGAATGAGTTAAATCGAACTACGCGTTAATGAGTTACAGCTAAATACACGTTTTAACTTTCTTCCTCTCTCCCAAGGGAACCGTGCTGAATTTCGGGATAAAAAGTATCCTATGTCCTACCTTGGATTATAAACTCAAATCGTACCAAGTTTCATTCGAATTCATTCAGTAGTTTCGACGTGATGCGCGGCCAAGATACAGACAGACAAAAATGAAAAAAATTGCAGTTTTGGCTTCAGTATCGATTATAGAGTGCCCTCCAATAAAAATTTTCAAAATATCTTCAATGTACAGAATTGGATCTGTTACAGTTTTATTGTATTACTAGGCGACCCCCGCGACTTCGTTCGCATGGATATAGGTTTTTATATAGAATCGGGTCGGACCCCATAATTCTTTTTTGTACCTAAACTAAATGTATCCTAAGTTACTCCTTAACATCACCTATCTGCCATTGAAAGTTCCACCAAAATCGATCCAGCCGTTTCGGAGATTAGCTGGAACAAATAGACAGGCCGACAAACATATATTTAAACGCACGCCAGTTTAAAATAAGCCGTACGTTCAAAGATCCGGGTCCAAAGTTATTTGAACCCAATACTGAGGGTTGTAATGTCTGTCATTTCTGAACTAAAAAATCTATGACCTTGAAATATTTACGGGACAATATATAAAGTAGTACCTTTCTAACAAAAAAAAAATGAGTGAAATTGAACAACGCGTTAATGAATTACAGCTAAATACACGTTTTAACTTTCATCCCCTCTCCCAAGGGAACCGTGCTAAATTTCGGGATAAAAAGTATCCTATGTCCTACCTCGGAGTATACACTCAAATCGTACCAAGTTTCATTTGAATCCGTTCAGTAGTTTCGGCGTGATGCGCGGCCAAGATACAGACAGACAGACAGACAGACAGACAGACAGACAAAAATGAAAAAAATTGCAGTTTTGGTTTCAGAATCGATTATAGAGTGCCCTCCAATAAAAATTTTCAAAATATCTTCAATGTACAGAATTGGATCTGTTACAGTTTTATTATATTATAGATAGAGATAGAGATAGAGATCAGTCTTTGTACGGCGTTCGTACGACAACGTCGCGCTCAACTCGTCACTCGGTGCGGGTAGTTGGGTACGACTCACATAATGTTATCTAATCCGTTGGCCCAATATTGTATTATAGAGATAGAGATAGAGATAGAGATCAGTCTTTGTACGGCGTTCGTACGACAACGTCGCGCTCAACTCGTCACTCGGTGCGGGTAGTTGGGTACGACTCACATAATGTTATCTAATCCGTTGGCCCAATTTATAAGATATGGCGGGCAAAGTAATAATCAACGAGTTTCTGACATTTCTACAAAATAAAATAGATATCCTAGACGAAGTGAGCATTGTGCAAATCTGTGCTTCGAATTTTTCGGATGCAGAAATTGAAGCCGGGAAGAATGTTCTGTATCAGTCGTGTGGTGATAAAGTACGAAATGTGCATAGAAAAAGAGATGATAAGAAGAAACGGAATATAAAAGACGTTATTAAGCTACTGAAAGAGGTGGACCCGGATGCGCAACCAACCTTTGTGGCTAAAGACTTAGCCCGGTTGCCACCGATTTCATTTGACTATGTCGATGTAACACGACTCTTAAAAGATATGACCATTATGAAGACGGAGCTCTCCGAGTTTCAAACGAGAATGAGTGCAGAACTTGGTGAATTGCGCAATTCTTTTGAACAACATAAACAGGCGAGAAACGAAGAAAATAAGTTACTGATAACACCTGAACTTCCAAAATCACTACCGCTTGTGCCTGTGCCACAGACAAACTTGCCAGTTGAGACGGTGTTTACGCCAACGTACAGAGATATGGTACACAAAATGCCTCGCTCGCGACATGCGAAACGCACCCGTGTGCATAATGCATCGACAGGTGAGAATAGCGTGCTTGGTGAAGGCAGTTTGAAATCGAAACTGAATGATGACCGTCAGCTACCCGAACACGATGATGAATTTACACTTGTAAAGAATAGAAAACGTAAACATAAAATAACCAATTTACGAGGAACTTTGGAAACTACTGGTAAGATACGGGTAGTAGAATCGCAATGCTCCATTTATGTTTCGAGAGTAATGAAGTCCGTCTCTGTAACTGATATAATTGATCACATTACGGACAGGGGCGAACAATGCAGTCAAGTTGAATTACTAAAACAGTTTAAAGAGACATCCTTCAATTCATTTAAAATAACAATACCGACGAGTAAAATAGACACAAACTTTTGGCCCGCTGGTCTAGTTTACCGTCGATACCGACAACGTAGAAGTCCTGCCGTCTCTCAAAAAACTTTTAATGAACAGAGCTAGAAAACTATCTGTTAAAATGGTCAGCTTCAACTGTAGGAGTGTAAAAAGATCTATAGAGCATATAAGATCTCTATGTAGGGTTGCTGATATCGTAGTGTTACAAGAAACATGGCTTTTGCCCCACGACCTTGATTTTGTCAATACAATAGATGATAAGTTCGCGTGCTTCGCCAAGTCTTCGGTGGATACATCCTCTGGAGTCTTAAGGGGGCGTCCATACGGTGGCTTAGCTATTTTGTGGAGAAAATCAGTGTTTCCGAATGTTACCGTAATAGACTGCGATAGTGACAGATTGGCTGCGATTCAAGTAAATTTGGACTGTCGTCAATTTTTAATTCTAAGCGTCTATTTGCCTACGGATTCGGAGGAAAACCTTGTCGCTTTCACTGACTGTCTAGCCAGTATGGCTGCGTTAATTGACGACAATAATGCCGCGGCCGTGTATCTGCTAGGAGATTTTAACGCTCACCCAGGGGCTAGATTTGGTAACGAACTCCAATCTTTCTGCTCGGAGCACTCCTTGCGATGCGTTGATACAGAACTACTGCCCGCAGATACACACACATACGTAAGTGACGCGCATGGTACCAGGAGATGTCACTTGATCATTGTGTAGTGACTAGTGCTGCACGTGAAACTGTTAGATCTGTTCATGTTGAGTATAGTGTTTACTGGTCCGATCATTTCCCGATTGTAATTACTTGTGAGATGGACATGGTGATTAGAAAACTTTGTTTAACCAACGCGGACTCTTTACTAGGTATTAAGTGGGGTCATAGAAATGATCATCAAATTGATTTATATAAAAAATATTGCTGTGATGAATTAAGTTATGTATCTTTATCTAGTCATTGTGTAAATTGTTTAACTTTTAATTGTAATCATCATTTATATCTAATTGATAATTTTTATGAAGACGTAGTAAATATACTACAGGTGCTAAAAATAGTGCGTTCGTTCCGAGTGGTGTACTGAAAAAGCCTAAGAAAGTATTTGGATGGAACTACCACGTCAGAGAGCACCATCACAGATCAAAAATGTATTATAGTTGGTGGTGTTTGGCAGGTAAGCCAACTGTGGGTGAACTTTACGACAGCGTGATAGAAAGCCGGAGGGTATTTAAAAATAAACTGAAGTGGTGTCAAAATAACGAGGAAAAAATTAAATTAGATGTTTTAGCAATGCACAGAACTGATAAGAATTTTGTATAATTTTGGCGTGCTACTAATTCTTTGAAATACAAAACAAGTATACCTGTGACCGTAGAAGGTGTAACAGACACTGGAAAAATTGCAGACTTATTTTCACACCACTTCAGGGTAAATCCCTTGCCAGCTCGAACTTTGTGTATGCCAAATAACTTAGGGACAGATGTATCTGACAAGGTAGTTTTTACTGCTGATGACGTGGCTGCAATAGTGCTCAAAATGAAAAGAGGGAAATCGCCCGGAATAGATGGCTTAAGTTTAGAACATATATTATATGCTGGTGAGTCAATATATGGCACCCTAGCATCCCTATACAATGCATGTATTAATTTTGGCTACCTACCTGAGCAGCTTATGAAGACAGTGGTAGTTCCTATTCCGAAGAATAAGACAGGTGACCTTTCGAGTCTCAATAATTACAGACCGATTTCGTTAGGCACAATTATAGGCAAAATACTGGAAAGGCTTATCCATCCAAGTTTAACGGGGAACATAAAATTGAATGACGCACAGTTTGGTTTCCGCCCTGGTCTTTCAACAGATTCAGCGATTTTTAGTTTAAAAGCAACAGTCAACCATTACATTAACATCGGTTTATGGATGCTTTCTTGACTTGAGTCGTGCATTCGATCTAGTAAATTATAATTTACTGTGGGAGAAATTGCACGCCTCAAACGTCCCTCCAAAAACCGTGAATCTGTTGAAATTCTGGTACAGAAACCAGACGAACTGTGTTAGATGGGGCGATGCGACATCTAGCGAATACAAGCTAGAATGCGGTGTTCGCCAAGGAGGATTGACCTCTCCGGACCTCTTCAGCCTCTACGTGAACGACCTGATTGCGGAGCTGAGGAGCACTAAAGTTGGCTGCCACATAGGGTCTACCTGCATGAACAACTTTAGTTATGCAGATGATATGGTTCTTCTCAGTCCCTCAATCAGGGGTCTTCGTAAACTTGTTGCAATCTGCGAGCGTTACGCCACTGAGCATGGCCTTAAATATAACGTCAAAAAGACAGTTACGATGGTGTTCCGTTCGGGCAGAGGTCCGGAGACGATCCCGGGAGTTTTTCTTGATGGAAATTTGCTTGAAAGGGTTGAACGTTTCAGATACCTCGGCCATGTACTGACTGAGGGTCTCGTTGACGATGAAGACATAGAGAGGGAGCGCCGTGCTCTGGCTGTTAGATGCAACATGCTCGCACGACGTTTTGCAAAGTGCAGTGACGAAGTAAAGCTGACATTGTTTAGAGCATATTGTTTATGTTTCTACACATGTCAGCTTTGGGTCAAGTTCACCAGACGTGCTGTCAACAACATCAGGGTACAATACAATGATGCGTATCGTATCCTAATGAAGTTGCCACGGTACTGCAGCGCGTCGAGCATGTTCGCTACGGCCAGAGTACCGGATTTCTTTGCGATCATTAGATCGCGTGTCGCATCATTCTGGAGTCGTTTGCGTTCCTCCGATAACGAGATCCTCAGTACGTTGGCAGAGAATCTGGACTGTTCGATCTTTAAACACTGGCTCTCAGTGCACCAAAATGCGAACAAAAAATAGACCACATACAATAAATGTACCTATTTAAATGTATTTAGTATACCTGTTTTTCTTCCATGACATATAATATATTATTATATACATAATACGTTTGGATACTGATATTTGACATTTTTGAAAACGGATGTTTTAAAGGTTTTAACTGATATCTTTAATATTTTTAATAATTTAAAGGTACGGTCATTTTGTATTCTATTTTTAATATTGTATTGGGTTTTTACCTTTTAATAAAGCATATTATTATTATTATTATATAGATAGATAGATAGACTAGCTGATGCTCGCGACTTCGCCCGCGTGGATTCTTATAAATCTCACTTGGGGTCGAATTTCCAAAATTCCTGAAACACGTAATTCTTTATTTTTAACCGACAGTACAAATACCGATTTTCATTGATATAACTTTAAAAATGACGGACTTTCATACAAACTTCCAACTCCCATTTAACCCACTTGGGGGTAGTTTTTCCTAAATTCCTTAAACTCTTAACTCTTTATTTTTAACCGAAAACCTAAATACCAATTTTCATGGATATAACTTGAAAAATGACCAACTTTCATACAAACTTTCATCCCCTATTTAACCCCCTTAGGGGTGGAATTCACAATAATCCTTTCTTAGTGTGCGCCTACGTCATAAAAGGAAGCTACTGTGAAAATTTCAAGTTTCTAGCTTCGGTAGTTTAGGCTGTGCGTTGATTGTCAGTCAGTCAGGACAAGCTACTTTATATTATTATATATAGAAGATATAGATAGATATTACGGGGTCGCATCGGGACAACCCCGATTCATAATGTTTGAAAGCTGTGAACAAAAAAACTTGATTTCTATAAGTATCTAATCTTATTTCAGAGTTTACGCCGATATCGTACACGTGAAAAGTGAATTTATTTCCATTCCTCGAGATAAAACAGGTCCAAGATACGGTTTCTATCGGGATCCTGAAAACATGGCAAACTTTATAAAGCATTTTTATGAAGAAGCAAACGTATCGCCACAAGCCGTTGAATATGTAGAAGCCTTTGGATCAGGTACTTATAAAATGATAAAACACGTTCAATCAATGTAGTGCGCAATGTTAAAATTTTTCTTTATAATGACAATTCATCAATGTAAATATTCATATATTTATCACTTACAGCTGATTTGGAAGCAGATAAAGCGGAATTAGAAGCAATTGAAAATGTTTACTGTAAAAACAGATGCGATGCTCTTTTAGTGGGCAGTGTTATGTCAAATATAGGATATACAGAAGGTGCATCGGGGTTATCAGCTATAACGAAGGTAAACAGGAAACTTATTTTGAGAACTTTTGAATTCAGAAAATCCATTTCTTATTGAGAACATGCAAAGAATCAAACTGATATTGTTTTTTTATTGTAAAATGTTAATAACTGCTGATTTTTTATTCTCTAATCTGCTATCCGAATCGATGATAGAGTTGAATTTTTAAGAGTCTAGTAGATTTTAAAATAAAATAAAATGGTTTTGAATAACAAACCGTTTTAATGATCTTCGCACAGTGCATATTTTGTTAGTGATGATAGAGATATCGTGGCCAGATCTTAGAATTGATCACCTGATGATGTGGCCATCTAAAACTGACCATATCGTTTAAACGTCACATAGTTAGAAGAACCGATAGACAATGGGGTCCAAGATGATGGAATGGCAGAAAGCGCAGTGTTGGCAGAGCTCCAGATAGATAGAGGACATCAGTTGAGGTCCAGGCAGCCACTGGATTCATGGAGCGTAAGACCGAGGCGCGTGGTAGTAGTCCCTGCAAAATTCAAAAGTCCAGCAGCGGATATCTATCGGTTGACGAAGAAGACAGTGAAATTTATTTCATTCAACTTGTTCTACGTACACAGAGTACGATGTAAAAGCAACTTCAGCATTAATTTATTGGATAAAAACAAAGCAAGACGGTTGTGGCCATTTTGCGGTACCTACATCACCGTCTCTCTATGTGCTATATACACCTATGTATTTAATCAACAGGTCCTCTTAGGCTATCATCATGGTCAGCTAGCGGGCAATTTGCACTGTGATTCACCAAGAAAAGATTTAGATTCTTTGCGCGATGGCCGCATGCGCATTGTTACTGATCATCAGGCTTTTGGACGGACATACACTGCTGTTAACAATATCTCTGTAGGTGGAGTTAATGCCCATGTCCTGTTATATGGGCATTATAAACCAAAGGTAAAACTAAAACAATATGATGCTACCAAATAATGTAGGTATTAGGTATTGCAATGATGCTCATAGCTGTCTGAGCACACGACAGCATAATTATTGAAATTTTACGCCAGTTATTAAGATTGTCTGTTACATCCAAAAAATTTTACTTTTTTTATATATATAATACTAGCGGTCCGCCCCGGCTTCGCCCGTGGTAGTGGTACATAATATATAGCCTATAGCACCCCAAGGATCAAGTGAAAGAATTTTTGAAATAGGTCCAGTAGTTCCTGAGATTAGCGCGTTCAAACAAACAAACTCTTCCGCTTTATTATATTAGTATAGATTTAGAAATTGATACCAGATACTAAGGTCTATATAGTCCCTATTAGGTGTATAAAAATTGAGGTCCTGAGTCCACACAATAAAAGATATGGGCAAATTTAGATTTTCACGAAAACTTGTAAGTACCAAAATTTACCTTAATTTTCAACTTTTTTTATTTTTCGGAATTTTTCCTTTACTTGAACTGTAAGACCTTGCTTTCGATCAAAATTGACAAATCTAGGTCAACCGGAAGTACCCTGTATTTTTTGGGTCGAAAACCTATATTATAATATCTACTCGTGTGCCTAAATGGTAGTTCCAGTTGACCTAGAATTACGAAATTTGGCAAAAAGCCAGATCTTACAGCATAAATAAAGGGAAAATTACAAAAACTAAAAAAAGTTGGAAACATACATACATACATAGTTGAGCCAATTAAGATAGACCTCTGAGTTGTATGAGTGCTCATACAATTTAGAGGCCTAGCTTAATTAGCACTTTACCTTTTAAGACAAGCTAATGAAAAACAGATTGTACTTATACTTCTGGAGTACGGAACCCTCGGTGCGCGAGCCTGACTCGCACTTGGCCGGTTTTTTTATTTTAATCTGACCTAACATGTTTATAGGATCATTCACGTTACAAGGCAAATTTTCCGCAATTAGTTGTCTTATCAGGCAGACAAGAATCTTCTATGAATAAGATAATCCAAGATTTGCAATCTCGTCCTATTGATCCAGAGGAATTGGCGCTATTCCGTAATATTCATAGAACTGGAATTTCTGGTCATTTAGGAAGAGGATTTGTACTTCTTGGTGAGTAGTTTTTTAGCAATTTACAAATGAAATAAGGGTACTTATAATAAAAATTTTATGATAGGTAATATTTTTTTACTACCTTCATGCAAAATGAAGGAGGCAATGTAAAGATATAAATAATAAATGCAAATGTATGTAATGTAATAATTTATTGTTATGTATGTAATAACTAGTATCTGCCCGCGGCTTCGCCCGCGTGAATTTCGGTTTTTCACAAATCCCGAGGGAATCGTGGATTTCCGGTTCCCGTTCCCGCTCCCTTTTCCAACCTGTATACCTACTTTCAAGGAAGTTTGCTATAGTAATCTACCTATAGCTGTAGCTATACCTAGATTTCGGATTTTTTCAAATCCCGTGGAAACTTTGGATTTTTCCCGGATAAAAAGTGCAAACGCATACAGATGCATGCAACTATAGTAATAATGTGCTATGTGAGCGTGATTTACCTAAGTCAGCAGCATCTATCGCGTTTTTTGAAGTCTATATCTATTTTAGTCCCCCAGGAATACTTTTCCGGGATAAAAAGCCTATGTGTTAAGTCAGGGCATAATCTATCTCCATTCAAAATTTCAGCTAAATCAGTTCAGTAGTTGCGGCGTTAAAGAGTAACAAACATTCACACACACACACACAAACACACACACACACACACATACACACACACATACACGCACACACACACACACACACACAAACTTTCGGCTTTATAATATTAGTGTGATTGTGATTAATGTATAGTTAAGTTATACCTACTATGCTTACTTATAAATATTTTTCTCATATTTATTATTATTTTTAAGACACAAATGAAAAGAACCAAACCGTATGTCTGCATCAAAAGACGAATTACTTCGACGATGTCAAACGTCCACTATGGTTCGTATACAGTGGGATGGGTTCGCAGTGGGTCGGTATGGGAGTACAGCTCATGAGAATACCCGTATTTGCCGAGGCTATTGAAAGGTAAATACGTGCACAACTATAATTTAATATTTTTTATCTACTCTCATATCATAAAATCCTGATTAAGAAATCAAAATGTATCATATATTGGCCTACTTTATTCACATACATCTATAATATTAAAAAAAAATCATTATAACACTTTTTTGTTAGGAAATTCTTGCAAAATAATGCTACAAAATAATTTTCACTGCATTATAGTACAGGTCTAGTCGAGTCACGACTCTGGGTTCTAGATTTTTGAGCCATGGCAGGAAATTCGCGCGATTTCCTTGGTCGTTTACGTGAGACTTATTGTATTGTCTATGGCTATTGTATTACCTACTATAATTTTAGATATTATACGAATTAATATAGAGCATATTTTCTTCCTGGATTTTTATTTAGACGTGACGGCTCGGCGGCCAGAGTGTGGCACTACCATAATTGACCATAGACAATAGACATCACCTGACACTGCAGTCTGCACGCACATTTTGTAACAACTGAATTTTTGGCGCCATACGCTAGTTATATTATTTAATTTTTTTATTTGTTGTTTTTGTTACTCATAACTTTACAAGACGTGGTTTTTATTGTGCGGAAAAATGTCTAGCAGTGATACTCAAGAGAATTTAACTCCACCTGATCACAGACCAACAATCTTTTGGCAGCAAAATCAAGGAAAACTCACGACAAATATTACCAAGATTTTATAGTTTGGATTTTAAGATATGAGTTTAGATAAAGTAGTGTATGAAACTCTACATAATTAGGTATTAAAACACTCGTGTGATACTATTAAAAAACTCACCTGCGGCTCGTTTTTAGGGTTCCGTACCCGAAGGGTAAAAAACGGAGCCCTATTAATGTCACTCGGCTGTCTGTCTGTCTGTCTGTCTGTCTGTCTGTCCGTCTGTCCGCCGGTCACAGGTCTCTAGCTCGCAGACGAAATGAGTTACAAACCTGAAATTTTGGTATTTAGTGTAAAACGTTAACCCAAAATCAAATATTGAATTAGAAATTGAATTAAATTATTTTTCAGGGGGGCTCCCATACATGAAAAAGGAGCCGGAAAAAAAAATTTTTTCTTTACCCTAGCTTGTGGGGTATCATTGTTTAGAACTCATTAAGTAGAGTACAAATATATATTTTTTTAATTTTTATCTCAAAAAATAAGGGAATGGGAGGCCATCAAAGTTGTCAGTTTTAGACCATTTTTGTGACGGGGGCTATCTCAAAAACTAAACTAGTTGGGAATATGATATTTCAGTATATTATGTACTATATGCTCTATTTAAACAGCAAATACTGAAAACAACGATTTATTAAATAGTTTATAAGCTGTGACCAAAATAAACGAACATTTTTTTGGGTTTTTCTTTTACGGTTTGTTGCGATGTCTAGCTCGGAAATTAAATATTTCTTAGACCCAAAATATTATATTGTTCATAATTATGTACGGAACCCTGAAAGAGCGAGGCTCGACTCGCACTTGGCTGATTTTTTAAACCCACACTCATGTTTTAATTTCCTCTATTATGCAACCGTTTCATAAACTATTATTATTGTACAGATTCTACCTCATTAGACCTTAAAATAATAATCATATTTTGTCTAAAATAACAAACAGGTGCCGGCGTGTCTTGGAACCCAAAGGAGTGGACATCGTGCACATAATTACATCTTCAGACAAAACTATATTTGACAACATTCTCAACTCGTTCGTTGGAATTGCTGCTATTCAAATTGGACTCACGGATGTTTTGCGAGAACTAAAAATCTTACCCGACATGATTATCGGTAAAACACTTTTTACATAATTTTCCTTTGTCCGTAGGCAGTGTTCAAATGATTTCAATATATTGTATTCGGTGTCCTATTTACATTTATTGAATGATTTAACTATAATACTTTCTGACTTCGAATGTGTGTGGAAAATCCTGTTATTTGTTAGGTCTGTTCTATCATTAATGACATTATTTACAGGGCACAGTGTGGGTGAGCTAGGCTGTGCTTACGCGGACGGGTGTTTCACCGCCGAGGAAATGATACTGTCTGCGTACAGCCGCGGTCTGGTCTCTGTGCAGACACCTTTTATTCGAGGATCAATGGCTGCTGTCGGAGTTGGCTACCAACAGGTATAAATCTATTAATTTTGGTTTGAAATATCCTGTCCTTAACAGATCCTTACTCGTAAGCTATCCTCAACAGAAGTTAATACAAATTAATTTAATTTGTTACAGATATCAAAAATGTGTCCACCAGAGATAGAAGTAGCTTGCCACAATGGTCCCGATTCCAGCACGATTTCTGGCCCCGCTGATATCATGAAAGAATTCGTGGCTCAACTAACCGCGAAGGAAATATTTGCCAAGGAAGTGCCGTGCTCGAACATCGCATATCACTCGCGATACATAGCTGGAGCAGGTAGCTACACCATTAGACAGGGATTCTTAACCTTTTTAGGGTTCCGTAGCCAAATGACAAAGAACGGAACCCTTATGGATTTGTAATGTCTGTCTGTCTGTCTGTCTGTTCATCCGTATGTCACAGCAACTTTTTTCCGAAACTATAAACACTATACTGTTGAAACTTGGTAAGTAGATGTATTCTGTGAACCGCATTAAGATTTTCACACAAAAATAGAAAAAAAAAACTAAAAAATTTTGGAGGTTCCCCATACTTACAACTGAAACTCAATTTTTTTTTCATCAAACCCATACGTGTGGGGTATTTATGGATAGGTCTTCAAAAATGATACTGAGCTTTTTAATATCATTTTTTTCTAAACTGAATAGTTTGCACGAGAGACCCTTCCAAAGTGGTAAAAAGTGTTTCCCCCCCTCAGTAACTTCTAAAATAAGAGAATGATTAAACTAAAAAAAAAAATATGGTGTACATTACCACGCAAACTTCCACCGAAAATTGATGGTAAGTAGTTTTTATTTAATACGTCATAAATTTTAAACCGCAGTTTACCTTATAGTTGACGCCAATTAAGATAGACCTCTGAGCTTCCCTCTGAGTTGTAGTGTATGAGAGTATGGGTGCTCATATGAATTTAGAGGCGCTTAATTGGCCCCTTACCTTTTAAGACAGCCAAGGAAAAACAGATTGTACTTATACTTCTGGAGTACGGAACCCTCGGTGCGTGAGTCTGACTCGCACTTAACCGGTTTTTTTATTTTAATCATGGACCCCTCTCGAAATTTTAAACAGCTCACGGACCATTTCCGAAAATATAAATAAACGAGGTTTAGCTTTTACCAGCTTTTATTGTTTGCTGCTGCTTATGCTGGATTAGAACGTCAAATTGTACTTACACAGTAATTACCCGCAACATAATATTGTACCTATAACAATTTTCATATTAATTCATGCCTTGTGTTAGGTAGATGCGCCATGGACCCCCAATGTTAATTACACGGACCCCTTAGGGCTCCATGGACCACAGGATAAGTGACCCTGACATAAGACCTTAATTTATTAACCGTAATTTATTTCACGTAATTTATTTCTTTAGTACACAAAAATAACCGTGAAAATGCCATTTTCTACTATTTATAACTGTAAGCACAAAAGTTCAGAAATAAATCGCAAAAAAGGAGCTAAGTATCACCTATCCACACATAAGTGTGTTTATGCTTTAATAACTCAATATTCATATATTTATAGGTCCAGGCCTGCTTAAATATTTGGGTGAAGTAATCAAAACACCCAAAGCACGCAGTAAACGCTGGATTTCTACGTCAGTGCCAGAAGAGAAGTGGGATGAACCGTTAGCCAAATATTCGTCCGCAGAATACCACACGAACAACTTACTTGTAAATATTTTTGTTTTCAGCATTCATTGACAACTTCATTTCTGATATTATAAAGAATTGAAGCATTTATTTTAATTTTACTTATATTCCAGAACTCAGTTCTCTTCCAAGAGTCATTAAAACACATCCCATCAAATGCAGTGTTGGTGGAAATAGCTCCTCACGGTCTATTGCAGGCTATTCTCAAGCGTTCTCTGCCTGAATCCTGCGTACATGTGCCACTGACAAGACGTGGGCACCCTGACAGTGCACAATGTCTATTAGAAGCCGTTGGGAAGTAAGATGATTTGTTTATATGAGAATAAACTGACAGGTTCAATTAATTCACGCTAAATGATGAACGCGAAATTGATGTCGTTTCCAGAAAAATCAGAATTGTTGAAACACGAGATTTGAATTCTAATCTTTGAAGTCGTCTTGAAGAAGAAAACGGCCGCCTTCCTTCCGAATGATTCCTCATGTTATTCGTCGTTGTACTCATTGACGTGGTCTAACTTTAGGTCTGGTGAATCAACGATGGTACCTTTTGTTATCAAAACTAGTCTGCCAAAATGATACCGGATGGCGTAGTAGTTAAAAATCGTTCGCTCGTTCTCAAATACTAAATAACTCATGCCGAGAACAATTTGTCTTTTTATTATTATTACAGTCTCTACATGGCAGGGTATAGCCCGCAGGTGCAAGCACTTTATCCCAAAGTAGAATTTCCAGTTTCCACTGAAACACCAATGCTGTCACATTTAGTAGACTGGGCGTATAACGAAAATTGGTTAGTTTTCTCAACTTTAAACGTTACTTTGGTTATTGGCAATGTTTCACACAAGTTTACATATATTATTTACTTAAAAAAATGTTTCAGGAATGTGCTATGTTATAGCAATCCTGCTAGAATAGCAGCAGCGCATTGCACACATGTCCTATCCATTCACGATGATGAACATCGTTATTTAACAGGACATGTGATAAGAGGTAATATTAAATTTGAGTAAAGCATTTAATGTATTCTTGATAAAAGCAAGTCTTAAGTTTAAAATAACTATTTTTAACAATGATCAGATTATCTCATTCCTATGCATGCATTTTATGTTGTTTTATTTTAGGAAAGAACACATACCCTTTCGCTGCTACCCTAGTAGCAGTTTGGGACACACTAGCCATGATCCTAGGAATGCCAAAGAAGCAACTTCCAGTCCAATTCCGCAACGTGCACCTGCACTCACAACCAGTGCTGCATGACCGGAAACAGTTGCGACTGACCGTAGCAATACATAGAGGGAAAGGCCGCTTCGAAGTATTTTTATTTTATTTATTTCGTTCATTTGCCGCCACTTACACTTATACATTCATAAATAATAATTATTCTAACATTGAATAACCATTACAAATAAACATAGCATAATTCGTAAAAATTTGAAATATCAAATGTATTTTTAACCGACTTCAAAAAAGGAGGTTTGCATTTGAGGATTTTGATGTTTTTTTAGTATCGTAATTTGCATAGTTACTTTCAGGAAGGTTTTGTATTTAGGACACCTAGTTCTCATTGTTATGTACGAAGTTACATGCATAAATGTAACCGTATGTCAGTAATGTTTTTGATTGGTACACCGATTTCTCTGAGATTGCTGGACCGAAGCACGTTTAATTTTTCCTAAAATATAGCTTGTTAAAATTTTAGGTTATGGATGAAGACATCAAAGTTGCGACAGGTTTCATTACTGCTGAATTAGACAAAGAGATAATAACATTTAAAGAAGAGGTTAAATTTGAGGAAGTTATGGAATTACAATCAAATGATATATATCAATTAATGCACGCTAGGGACTATAGTTACTGGTAAGTCTTAAGCAAAAAACTCTTTACCAGCCTAAAATTTGTTTGAAGATATCACCCATACTTCGCTTTATGTAAAACTACCTGATGTCCGCGACTTTGTATACGTAGATTTATTAAAATTTTAATAATTCAATAAACTTGTCTGTTTTTTTTTCATTTCATTTATCATTTGAAATAATTTTCAGGGATGAGTTCTGTAGTATTCACAAAGCTAGCACGTCGTTAAGTCAAGCGCATATATTGTGGAAGAATAATTGGGTTACGCTTATTGATGGAATGATACAAATCAATGCACTTAGGCGATTTCATGAAAGCATTTCTCAGCCTTACTTTATTAGAAGAATCGAAATAGACCTTGAGAACCATATGCCGAATAAAACCTTGGTAGATAATGTTAGCACCATTCCAGTAAATGTATCAGATATTACCGACATCACCAGGTATATTAATTAGATTTTTAGTACATTATGTAGGTTAATGTTCATAACTGTTCATATACATAAATATTAATATGTTTAGATGCGGAGGCGTTCTAATGGAAAATCTGAAATTCTACGACCTGCCATCAATGAATAAAGAGCGAATCGCTTTAAAAACATTAAATTTTGTACCCCACACCTCTTCTAATAGTGTCGATGTGAGTGCATATTATTTCATATTAAATAGTAAAAAGTTATGAATTTTATAGACAAAGCGATCAACGAAAGTATTTTTTTAATTAGTCAAAATATTACAAACGTACTTATTCTTTTAATTCTTAGTTTTAATTGTACTATTTCCGCCATCCTCAAAGAAGTTTCACGAAATGTTGCATAAATATACAAAGCAGTGTTATAATTATGACCTCTTTTTACAGGAAGTTTCTGCAATGCACGTATTTTTGCAAATACTTGCAGAAAATTTAAATAAACGTATTATGAATCTTATTGAAGTTATTGAATACAAAGATCAGAAGAAAATCGAAAAAATTCAAGACATCATTCATGATATACCCGATATAAAGATCAATTTATCACAAATTTATCGGGATGATTTAAGAAAAAAGCCTGATGATTTCTTCGACAACATTGATGCGCTCATTGTAACAAATCTAGCTGCTGATGATAATGTAAGCTATATTCTAATAATAATGGCTTAAGGCATGAGAACTTCAATAATAATTGAACACAAATAAATCTTTATAAATAAAGTATTTGTCTTTTCATAGATGTGCCAAGCTCTACACCGGGTACTGAAACGAGATACTTTCCTGATCAATAAAGAGGAGTGTGCAGATTTGTCGACCATTCGTCCTTCTCTACTCTACCGCAGTGTGTGTGCCCACACCATTGGTTCTTCACGTCTGGAACTAGATATATGGCGTCCTTCTGATAATTCTGTTGGCACTAGTGTTGTCACTGTGTTTTCACAAGCTGACCTCACTAAGCTTTATGCTCAACTAGCCACACTTCCCCCAAGACATAAATTCATCATACTAACTTTGAACCCACCACTTCATGGAATAAAAGATCTTATCAAAGAATGGAGAAATAAGGATAATCGTAAAATTTACCTTTTGATGAATAGTCATAAAGTATTTGACGAACAAAGTCTGAAACAAATGCCGTCTATACATTTGGCTACAAATATTTTGAAAAACGTATGTAACTATATTGTAATTTAGTATTGTTTTTATTATAATTATAAAAATTATGGTAGGCAAATATTGATTTTTCTGCTCAAGGGCAACTGGGGTGGAGAGTATTATTTGCCAGTTCAAGAAAAAATAAACAAAAGCCAAAAAATGGTGCTGGAAACAACGCGATTAGGTGATATAGATTCTTTGCATTGGACAGAAGCTACCAAAGCCAGACATTCAGGCGTTTCTGTCAAGGTATGGTATTCAAAACATTCTGCTTTGCTACTTTTACTTACCTAAATTAGTCGTCGTCGTCGTCATAGTCAACTGCTAGACGTCCACGACTGGACATAGATCTCTTGAAGGGAATTTCATACACCGCGGTCTTGCGTGGCCTGTATCTAGCGGCTTCGTGCGACTCGTTTCATGTTGTCTCTCCTAGTAGGGGACCTACCAATACCGCTTCTTCCGGTGCAAGGTCGCCATTCCAGCACCGTGGGATACCAACGTCTATCAGTTCTGCAAAGTATGTGCCACGCCAATAACTACTTCGGCTCCGCAACCTCTATATAAGTGACTCTGGTACTTCTAACGATCAAATTTTTATACTTTAGGATTAAAATTTCGAGTTTAGCTTTCTCCATTGCCCGCTAAGTGACTCTGACCTGCCTTTGACGACCATTTGACGACCATGTCTTGAAGCCAACAATTAGTAAAATTAGTAAGTTAAACCTTTATTATTCGTAACACTTAATTTATTATACTTATTTCAGGTTCAATACGTAGCATTAAACGATGCGTACGTGAAAAAATTATTAGGAAATGCTGTTAGTGATAATATTGATAACAAGAGGATTGAGTATGACTTCAGTGGTACTACGGAAAGGTATGTCTATAGTAGTTTACCTACTGGTGGGTACTTATGACGGGTGTACGGGAACCGCTATTGGAAACGATTTATAGTGGTAAAAATAAATAGTAGTAATAATAGTACTGACAGGACGCCACATAAGAAAACGCGAAAAAAAGTTAAAATTTTGCATTATTTTTTAAAAGTCTGCAATGTAAAGCATACAGCTGACACGAGGTTAACGAAAAATTTGGGTGTAAATACATAAAGTTGGCACCGCGTTTTGCACGCTGTAGATTACAGGTTTGAAAAATACTAATCACTACAACTTTAGGACAAATGGTTATTGTTATTGGATTATGATTAGGTATTGTATAATAGTGCTACATTTTCAATTGCGGTCCCCTTATACCCTGCATAATCATCATGAGAGTTGTAAAGTATTTTTTTTTGTAGCAAAGTCCGCGTGATGGGCATTGTACAAGAAAAATCAATCAGCTCCAGCGTCAATTCTAAACCTGAACTGTTGTGGCCGGTGCCCGAGCACTGGACTCTGGAAGATGCAGCTACTGTTCCTCTAGCGTATTGCATGGCGTTCTACTGTCTTGTAAATATACTTATTTTTCTTTTATATTTATATTTTTAATCATATTATAGTTACTGTAGCTGATGCCCCGCCTGCCCGGGGAATCGGGATGAAAAATATCCTATGCAGCTTACATAGGATATCTACATCGCAAACGTGTAAAGTTTCACTTTATAAATGAAGGATACGTGAATGCATAAAGGACGAACAAACAGACAAACAAACAAACAAATTATAATTTGTAATGTACATATTTGAGATTATGCAATAGCTATTCTTATTCTATCTTTGGCGGGGCCCGTTAAAAAGCGGATGCACTTCGACCCTTTTGGATATTTTGTACTCGCCCCATCCAGCACCAGATACATCCAGTGGCTCCCTGCCACTCGTTCGGTGTCATCTTCGATGCAAGGTTGCCATTCTAGCATCTTGGAACTCCACCGTCTATAGGTTCTTAGAACTATGTGCCCATTGCCTCTTCAGCTTCGCGACTCCTGGAGCAATGATGGTTTTGGTTCTTCTACGCAACTGTTTATTAATGATATCGCATGGGATACTCCGTGCCGCATGGGTGTTGCATAGATCTATCCATAATTTTTGCCAGATAAATTCTAATAATATTATTTTATAATGAAAGTGCTACAGAAGTCGGCTATACCGAGGCAACAGTATTCTCGTACACGGCGGCGCTGGGGCTCTAGGTCAAGCAATCATCTCTATTGCCCTAGCATATGGCTGTGATATTTATACTACAGTCAGCAATATCAAGAAAAAACAATTTTTACTCAAGTTGTTCCCAGAACTAAAAGGTACTACTATCTTGTAATTTTTATGTACCTACCCATTTTTATGTTATACAAACGGATGCCTGCAACTTCATTCCCGTGTATATTGGTTTTTAAAAATCCCCCGGGAACTCTTTGTTTTTCCTAAGTTCCTTTGAGCTCATACTGTTAAAAGTGGCAAAAATGTAAAATGTTAAAATAACTCGATCAAAAATGCTTTGGAATATAAAGAAATTGCTTAAAAATATTTTTAAAAATATTTTTGCTGCATTTTGCAACAATGAGGTCGTTAAGACCATATTGATAAGTATTAAATCGATAGTTTTTGAGATAAGCAATAAAACTGCATAACATTTTTGACTCAGGTAAGATACTTACTTACTTTTGGAGATATTATTGTAAACATACCTCAACCGCGAGTGCGTAAATTTTTATGTTATTCGAATGTGGGTTTCCATCGCATTTTTTTTGACGTGGTGGAAAAGCTTTTATAGCTACTCTCGTTCTGACCGCAGAATGCGGCAGAACGAAGGTTATGTGGGACTCCCCCCACATGAGGGAATGAGGGTATACCCACTAAAAACCACCACGGCATGACACGCATGCTGTCTGTGCTGGACGCCTGGGAAACCCATTGTATGTATCCCAGGCGTCCGGCAGCCGCCCCAGCCGGGGCTTCCGCTTGCCTCTGGGCTGTCACTCCAGAGGCTCACGCCCTCCCGTAATTTTTAACGAGGTTTTCTTCCTCCCGCGATGGGCATCGCTTGCCCCTCGCCTCGGGGTGTCTCACCCCTGTTTCGTCCGCAGTGCCATCTGCTAGTCAGAGGGACACGGAGAAACCTCCCTCCGCCAGGTCATTGGCCATGGCTAACAATATCCCCGTAGGAAAATTATTAACCATGTTACCGGGGCGCACCGGCCCGAATACTTCTTTTCCCCTCGGACGTATCCAAAAGGACCAGCAGCACCCAGGCACACTGGGAAGTTAGCTGGCTGGCACCCATCGAATCCCAATCCCATTACTTCGGGCGATCAGGTAATAATAATATTGTTTTTGATTAGTCAGTGAGTGAGGTCGAAACTAAGGATCGGACCCCTACTTCAACTGATTAAAAATTCGTACAATAAAAATTAAAATATCTGAAATTTAATTTTGTTGTTCCTCGCCACGCGTTATGATCGCTAGTTAAGTTATTACTCATTTTTGTTTGTGATCCAAGTTTGTGAAATTTAGCAAACTTCAAGTTTCAAAGTTTAAAGACATGCCTACTCGGTATTATTATAGCCATAAGAAAGCATTTGGATACCAACCATTCGCCTTGGATCGGACGTGGCAGCAATTCAATGGAATGGCAACCTCGTTCTCCAGACCTTACATCTTTGGACTTCTTTTTATGAGAACATATGAAGCAGAAGGTCTTTTATACGGTACCAAATAGCAGAAAAGAATTATTGGAGAGGATCCTGTCCTTTACAGATAAAATAAAATTGTATTTGGACATGATCCGACGATCCTCCAAACTATGTAGAAACTAGCTATCAGAACAGAGGTAGTAATTTCGGTTTGTGGCGAAAATAATCTAGTTTTTAATATCTGATTTGTGTATATGATTGAGTTTATAACTAAAAAAAAGTAAATTATAAAGTTAAGATTTTTTTTACTTTATTTGTAGTAAAAAAATGATGAATCTTAAAGGAGGATGGGCAAAAATGTATGAACGTTGGTCTACCTAATCAACACAAACGCCCTCTATGGAAATAAGAAGCTAATAAGTAGTTAATCAAATTACGTATAGCGTTTATGCCAAAATATATGGGAGTTTTTCAAAATTCACTAAAAAATAAATGTTTTAAAAATACTCTATATTAGTAATTCTACTATGAATTTAATTAATAGTGCGTAGCGTTCTACGTTAAACTGCCTCTTAGGTCTAATGGTTAGCAATAATCGACTGCAGATCACGAGGTCCCGGGTTCGATTCCCGGGTCAGGCAAATAATTGTTAGGTATTGGGTTTTTCTGTCAAGAAATTCGGCCAGCCAAGCCAGCTCGGAGTTGGTAGCTGGCTGTTTGGGGCGCTGTTTCACCCCCGTGCCTCAGAGAGCACGTTAGGCAGTCGGCCCCGGTTATTATTACTATCATGTGACAATAATCGTTAAAGCCCACCAACCTACATTGGAGCAGCGTGGCGGGTTTAAGCTCTAAATCCCTCTCCTATAAGAGAGGAGGCCTGTGCTCAGCAGTGGGACGTTAAAAGGCTGTAGGTGGTGGTGGCGTAGCGTCTAGAATTAAATACATTGGTCAAGTTGGCAGCAGGGGGCACAAAACCGGCCTAATGTCGGGCCCAACATAACTAATAATAGTAATAAGAGATTATTAACACACAAGTAGATAGGTACCGAGGGAAAGCTTCATACAAACGGCTCGCTGTAGGTACACTCACACAAACACTCACCAACGGTTCACGGACGCCCGCGTCCATCGATGTATGTATTACTGTTCATCCACACGTTCGCCAACATGCTGGCCCATCTTATGGCCCAATATGTTGGCCCAACGTGTAGAGCGGGAGTTGGAAGGTGTTGGAACGATGGCCCGCAAGTTGGCGCGAGATCCATTTCGTGTCGGCACATCAAAGGGTTTGGGACAGAGTTTGGCCGCACCATCCACACGTTGGAAGCAAGTTCAGTTTGCTACGAGCTCTCAGAGTGATCGCACGCATGCACGTCTTTTAAATTTTATATTCACGCGTCGTAACTAGTATAATGTCCACAAAATGGCAGTGACAATGACCAATGAAGAAACTTTTTGCTTTATAGAGCCCTACTAAGCCGAAAATTGTTTGTGGAACCCAAGAAATAAAATCACAAAAATAAAAAAATACAATTTTCGTATACACATTCACGTAGTTGCGGTATGCAGTGAATAATTAAACCACAGCAGCTGTTAACGTCTCAATATTCAATTTAGTAAATTCGCTTAAGTGAAAGTGTACACGTCCGCACATTGGCCCTAACCGGAGCATACTGAACGACCTTCCAACGTGTGGACGCTAACACAAACTCGTCGCCCAACACCTTCCAACATATCCGCCATCATGTTGGCCAACTTGTAGAGGCGCCTTTACTGTTCATCCACACGTTCGCCAACATGCTGGCCCATCTTATGGCCCAATATGTTGGCCCAACGTGTAGAGCGGGAGTTGGAAGGTGTTGGAACGATGGCCCGCAAGTTGGCGCGAGATCCATTTCGTGTCGGCACATCAAAGGGTTTGGGACAGAGTTTGGCCGCACCATCCACACGTTGGAAGCAAGTTCAGTTTGCTACGAGCTCTCAGAGTGATCGCACGCATGCACGTCTTTTAAATTTTATATTCACGCGTCGTAACTAGTATAATGTCCACAAAATGGCAGTGACAATGACCAATGAAGAAACTTTTTGCTTTATAGAGCCCTACTAAGCCGAAAATTGTTTGTGGAACCCAAGAAATAAAATCACAAAAATAAAAAAATACAATTTTCGTATACACATTCACGTAGTTGCGGTATGCAGTGAATAATTAAACCACAGCAGCTGTTAACGTCTCAATATTCAATTTAGTAAATTCGCTTAAGTGAAAGTGTACACGTCCGCACATTGGCCCTAACCGGAGCATACTGAACGACCTTCCAACGTGTGGACGCTAACACAAACTCGTCGCCCAACACCTTCCAACATATCCGCCATCATGTTGGCCAACGTGTAGAGGCGCCTTTAGAACTACATCGATGCCCGCGTCTAACCTCCAACCAGCTCAGTTGGATGACAAACGTGCGCATATGTGTGCCTGTACCTACAGCGGGCCGCTTGTAGAAGCTTCCCCTCTGTACCTATCTACTCGCGTGATTATTAGCTTTATCGTTAGAAAGCTGCGAACTATTCCTATCGTTACTAGGTGGCATATTATGTCCTTCATAGCGTAATGCTTCTATATCTTGCGGTCATAGAACAGAAAATAAGGTAAGGGGCTGCATTATGTTTTTCTCGAAAATCTCTTGAACCCCAAGACTTACAGCTTTGCTTCCATATAATAAAACTAGTGTTGCGCTCGGTGCGCGAGCTGCAAGCAGCTCGCGTGCCTTGTAGTCTCTTCAATATTCGTAAAATAAAGAAATGGGAGGCCATACCAAATACCAGAATATTCTGGAGAGTCTCTTGAAAGATAGAAAGAAATATTGGTATCACGTTTCGTATCTTTTCTGAAAGGACACTAATCAGTTCTATGCATGCGTTTAGTGAAAAAAAAGGATCTATACAAAAATGTTCTGGAGAGAGCTACTTGAACATTTTTAGTTTCAGGAAAATGCCTCTATGATTGATAGTTTTTGAGGGCCGTTAGGGTACTCTGGTAATTTTTCCACATTCACTACTTTTTGTGATTTTTGTGAAAAAAAATCTGTAAGTTCTATTTATAAGTGTAGTAGGGGGAAAAAATTTTCATACAAAAATGTCTAAGAGAGCCTCTTGAAAAGAACCCAAAAAATTTGTATGGAGAAAATTTTTTTTGTTCGGCGGCCATCTTTTTTTTACCGATTCACCCAATGGCCCAAGGTCTCTAATAACATTTGTTTGGGACCATGTCTGTATGATTGGTAGTTTTGGAGGACCCATGGGGGTACTCTGGTAAATTTTCCACATTCATGACGTTTCGTATTTTTCCTGAAAGGACATTCATGAGCTCTATGCATGCGCTTAGTGAGGTAAAAAAAGTTCTATATAAAAATGTTCTGGAGAGCCTCTTGAAAATTTAAAAAAAAATTTGTATGGACACGAATTTTTTTTTTGTTTGGTACCTATCTTTTTTTTACTGGCTCACCAAAGGGCCCAAGGTCTTGAACATTTTCAGTTTCAGAACCATGCCTCTATGATTGATAGTTTTTGAGAGCCGTTGGGGTACTCTGGTAAATTTTCCACGTTCATGACGTTTTATAATTTCTTTGAAGGAAAACTCAAAAGTTCTACGCATATAAATAGTGATAAGAAAAAAGTTCCGTACAAAAATGTTCAGGAGAGCCTTTTGAAAATTCAAAAAAAAAATTTTGTTGAGCGGCCATCTTTTTTTTGCCGGTTCACCAAATTGCCCAAGGTCTTTAACAACATTTGTTTGGGACCATTCCTGTATAGTTGGTAGTTTTAGAGGACCCATGAGGTACCCTGGTAATTTTTCCACATTCACTACGTTTTGTATTTTTTGTGAAAAAAACCTTTAAGTTTTATGTATACGTGTAGTGGGGGGAAAAAGTTTCATACAAAAATGTCCAGGAGAGCCTCTTGAAAAGAACCCAAAAAATTTGTATGGAGAAAAATTTTTTTTGTTCGGTGGCCATCTTTTTTTTACCAGTTCACCCAATGGCCCAAGGTCCTTAATAACATTTGTTTGGGACCATGCCTGTATGACTGGTAGTTTTAGAGGACCCATGAGGTACCCTGATAAATTTTCCACATTCTTGAAGTTTCATAATTTTCCTGAAGGAAGACCCATAAGTTCTACGTATATAAATAGTAAGAGGAAAAAGTTCTATACAAAAATGTTCAGGAGAGCCTTTTGAAAATTAAAAAAAAAATTTGTATGGACACGAAATTTTTTTTTGTTTGGTACCTATCTTTTTTTTACTGGCTCACCAAAGGGCCCAAGATCTTGAACATTTTCAGTTTCAGAACCATGCCTCTATGATTGATAGTTTTTGAGAGCCGTTGGGGTACTCTGGTAAATTTTCCACGTTCATGACGTTTCATAATTTTCCTGAAGGAAGACCCATAAGTTCTACGCACATAAATAGTGAGGGGAAAAAGTTCCATACAAAATTGTTCTGGAGAGCCTCTTGAAAATTAAGAAATTTTTGTATGGAGACGAAATTTTTTTTTGTTTGGTGGCCATATTTTTTTCACCGGTTCACCCAATTGCCCAAGGTGTTGAACATTTTTTGTTTGGGGATAGTACCTCTCCGACTGATAGTTTTCGAGATCCCTTAGGGTACTCTAGTCAGTTTTCCACGTCCAGCTCTCTCTATAATTTTGTAGACCTAAATTTTTTGAATTCTACATACACGGAAAGTATGGTGAAAAAGTCCCATACAAAATTGTTCAGGAGAGGTGATCAATACGTAACTTCAAGTAGCTTTATATATATAATTAAGTACTACAAATAAGCTTTTCATTGAAATAGGTTTCATTTGTGTTGAGTAGGTAGACCACTTTGCCCATCCTCCTTTGGGTTCAATACTCGTAATTCATGCTTGAGAAAGAAGTACTATAGTCCAAACGTGGGCAACTCTCTATAGGCTTCACGTTGGACGCCAATTTTTAGTAGGGCCACACGGTGGAAGCCATTTTATAGGGAGAACAATGAAAGGCGGCAAGTTTTCTGTATAAAAGTCACTTATATTGGCGTTAAAAACACATAAGGTTACGAACTTTATAAATTACAAACATCAGAGGCGTGATACAAAATTATGTCTACACAACGCGTGTTCAGCTACGAGCGCGCGCGGACTGTGATTTAATTACGGCGCGGAGTCGGCTATCGCGCTTAACAGTTACATATCGACTGACTAAGCGCCCGCGCTGGGCGCTCGGGGAAATCACGGCAGGGGGTGCCGCCACACGGAGCGTATCACGAATATACTTCATGAAGTTTTAGTAAAAAAACCCCGCTCTGATAGAACGTGACGAGCCCGTTACGACCGCTCTGCTAAAGAGCCTCACGACCTGCTATAATCTCCCCCTCCAAGTCACAAAAACGTCCCGGTTGTGACTTGGCAACAAAACAGAGGAAAGAAACGAAATGAACACAAAAACACAAACAACACAAAAAAAACAAAAACACGGAGTATACGCGGACAAATGGTGCTAAATACGAGGAACTGGATTGACCCTAACGTTTCTTCTTACGCGGTCTTCCCCTTTTCCTACGCTCTACCACTGGACCATGACCTTCGTACGGCGTAAGGAGGCTAGCGTGATATTTGCCCTTTAAATCGCCGTTTTTATCGGCCAGTTCATAGGTAGTGGCTGTCACAGCTCTATGAATGCGATAGGGACCCTCCCTTCGAGGTGCAAATTTACTGGTAATTCCCTTCGCTGCTTGGCTTGGGCGATTACTCTCCACGAGTACAAGGTCTCCCTCCTGATAAACTTGTCCTTTACGGCGACGTTTGTCCGCCGAATCCTTTCGGATATCCTGTTGATGTTTTAAGCTCTTCACAAGACTGAGCTTCTCTCTCCCCCCAGTCCCAAGGTCTATCCTTCTGGGTAAGATCATTTCTTTTTTAATCGGTGTTACCCGATAGGGCGGTGTAGAGGTGGGAGCCGCATCGCCGGTGTCGATTCGACGATCGGCGGAATTAGTAGGGCCTCCCCCTGGCTCAAAGATATCCTTATTGGCTTTGAGGTGTGTAGTCAACTGCTGTTTGTCGGGGCAAGAAAAGAGAGCAACCTCGCACTCGCGGAAACCAATCGTTGAGCTAACTATAGCCGGATCTTCACGTTCGTACCGAAGGTCATACTCACATTGTACCCCGGTAGCACGCAAAGTAAAACGATTCTCGCGGAAATCTAGGGTCAACCCAGCATCCTGGACAAAATTCATCCCTAGCAGCGATTCAGTAGCACCAGGTAAAACCATAAAAAGTGTTACAATCTCCACGCCCTGCACTTTAACATTAACTAACGCAGTTTCTACAGTCTCTACACGCCTAGTTCCATCCGCAAACTTTAATTCCGTTTCAACGGATTGAAAAACTTGTCCGTTATTACGCAAATGTTTGGTTAAACTAACACTTGCAACCGAGTGTTTCGCACCGGTATCTAACAACGCAGTACCTACAGCACCGTACACTTCCACGTCAAATATCGGTCTCACTCGTGGATTTAAGCGACACACGTCACGAACCGCCACTGATTGGAACGCAGCACTGGAGGTAGTAGCCGTCGATGCCGTACGTCCCTCCTTGCAGACCGCACAGTTTGACCGGATCACCCCTGGCGTCCCACAGCCAAAACACGTAATGGTGGGCTTACTGGTCTTCCAAGCAGCCTCCTCGACCGTCTTGGTTTCTTCCTTTTTCTTTAACCGGGTGCAAGTATTCGTACTATGGCCATAGAACTTGCAGTACCCACACTTTTCACGTAACCGCTTGGGAAGCGTTGGTGATGACGTAGTTGTCGTTGACGAATTTGTTGATGATGAAGAAATTCCCTTCGATGTCCTCTCCTCAGCGGGCTCTTTGACCGCTGGTGCTATACGACGCCCTTCATCGTAAAGGTCTTCAATACGTCGTGCTTCGCGAAGGAGGTCCATGAAGTTGGTAAAAGAGCTGCGTGATACTTTTTCACGAATACGCCGGTGTAGTAAGCCGTACACCATATCCAGCTGCACAACTTCACTTAAAGCATCCGAAGGCAATTGGGCGAGAAGAGCGCGCGCTTTACACACGAAAACATCCGTTGACTCCTCTCGTTGCTCTTGTTTGAATAGTTCACGATACACGCGGTGGGGTGGCAGACGAGGTCCAAATGTTTGTTTCAGGAGTTCCACTGCTTCATTCCATGAGCTTACCGACTGTTTTATCCCTTTCCACCATGTGGCGGCGATGCCGGTCAAAAGCATGGATAAACCCCGTATCGCATTTTCCTCATCTACACGAACACAATCTTTGTATGTTTCTACCGCATCTAAAAACGCTAGCACGTCGCTTTGTTTCGTTCCGTCGAAGCGTGCTGTGCATTTCGTGAAATTCCCTGAAGACGCCGTCGTTGGCGCAGGTGAAGGTGGAACGCTCACACTCTGAACGTGCATCACTTGCTGAAGGATGAATTGAAGTTGCTGATCGGTCATCATAATCGGAGTGGACGTCGCGTCAACACCGGCAGAAACTGGCCTGCTAGCGGCAGCGCCTGGCGCAACGCCAGCGTGCGGGGAATCGCCAACACCAGGAATGCCAGCGGCATGCACGGACTCGTTAGAGACAGCTCTTCCGAGACCCGTTCTCGCTACGTCATGATCCGTATGACTTCGTGTTCGCGGCATTGTGAACCACGACAAAAAACACGGAAACCTAACCACACAACCACTCAACAGTCAAGCGGAACCTTAACAAAGTTCGTAACAATAAATCACAAAATTGGTCCGCGGCCTCTTAACACCAGTTTGTAATAAAAGTTAATAAAAGTTTCGTAAGTTCGCAAAAGTTCTCAAAAGTTCTCACTAAATAACACAAATGTTCAATAACACAAAAGTCAATAACACAAAAGTTCGATCACTTTAGAATACAGCGTTCAACAAAAACTTTTAAAAGACTTACCGACCAGCAGAATACCTACTGTCGTATATACTTAGTTATGTTTGTTGTTAAACACACTCAAACATCGCGGCGCGTAAGCAGTATAAATAATTGTTCACTTTAACACTGTTAGTCACTTTAGTTCACCGTGAGTTACGGCCTCGAGTTGGGCAGCCATTTTATAGTCCACACGTGGGCAACTCTCTATAGGCCCCACGTTGGGCGCCATTTTATAGTCCAAACGTGGGCAACTCTCTATAGGCTTCACGTTGGACGCCAATTTTTAGTAGGGCCACACGGTGGAAGCCATTTTATAGGGAGAACAATGAAAGGCGGCAAGTTTTCTGTATAAAAGTCACTTATATTGGCGTTAAAAACACATAAGGTTACGAACTTTATAAATTACAAACATCAGAGGCGTGATACAAAATTATGTCTACACAACGCGTGTTCAGCTACGAGCGCGCGCGGACTGTGATTTAATTACGGCGCGGAGTCGGCTATCGCGCTTAACAGTTACATATCGACTGACTAAGCGCCCGCGCTGGGCGCTCGGGGAAATCACGGCAGGGGGTGCCGCCACACGGAGCGTATCACGAATATACTTCATGAAGTTTTAGTAAAAAAACCCCGCTCTGATAGAACGTGACGAGGCCGGCACGATCGCTCTGCTAAAGAGCCTCACGACCTGCTATAGTACTTACAATTCCAAAGTACTTACAATCTCCAGAAGTAAGTAACTTACAGTTCCAAAGCATTTTTGATCGAATTATTTTAAACATTTTACATTATTGTTTGGTGTTTCGTGATGGAAAATATTCTATCCAATCGAATAAAGTCATTTGAAGACTTATACAGCAACAGACTTTTGAGTTATTACATTTTTGTGCGCACATACCCACAAAAACGCACACCAAATTGAAATGGCTGTCCCTGGGAGGGGGAGAGGGGCAGGCCGTATTAAGTGGTATTTTCAGAGTGGCAATGAGTTGCAGAATATGCCTCTAAAATATTGCTAGTTCTATCCAGGACACACTGTATATGTATCTATATTTTATGATTGTATCTATAGATAAATCACAAATGTTATCAAAATATCGAGAAAGATCTAATTCCTTTTTTAAATTTCACTGGTAAATTTTTGATCGAAATAATTATTCTTTCAGAAAATCAAATTGGTAATTCCCGAGATTGCACTTTTAAAGATATGGTTCTTACAGGAACCAAAGGAAAAGGTTGCCAAATTGTTATAAGTTGCCTCACAGGAGAACTAAGAACCGTAAGTTGCATTATTGTTATTCTTACTCATCTATTTATATAAAATCAGCTATAAATATAGTATAAACGGTAAAATACAGAATACTAACATGATCGAATAACTACAATCTAACAGATGAAAAATGCTGAATTTCAAAAACAACCGAAAGATTTACAATGGAACTTAAATTATAATGCATATTTATTTTGATTATATTTACAGGCGTCACTATATTGTTGCTCGGCACTGGGATTTTTTGTCGATACATCATTATTATTAGATAACGAAGAAGATAATTTTGAGATGTATTGCTTAGACAAATGTATGTCTTATAGTACACAGCGGTTTTCTACATTATTCGAACCTCAAAACGCAAAAGATTTAAAAGTAAGTGAATATTTTAGTCTGTTTATGTTGTGTGATTTTGGATCGCGTACATCTAGAATCAGTAAATATTCATTCATAATGATCAATACAACCAGCCAAGTGCGAGTCGGACCTCTCTCTTTTAGGGTTCCGTACATAATTATGAACAACATACCTATTATTTTGGGTGTAAAAAATATTTATTCATTTCCGAGCTAGACATTGCAACTAATAGTGAAAGAAAAACCCAAAAAATGTTCGTTTGTTTTGGTCACAGCTTACTAACTACTTTATGAATTGTTGTTTTCAGTATTTGTTCTTTAAATACAGTATATGGTAGGTACATAATATACCAAAATTTCATATTCCTAACTACTTAGTTTAGTTTTTGAGATAGTCCCCGTCACAAAAATGGTCCAAAACTGACGGCTCCCCTGCATTTCCTTAATTTTTAAGAAAACAAATACATATTGGTACTTTACTCAGTGAGCTCTAAACGATGATACCCTATATACTAGAGTAAGAAAAAAATATTTTTTTTGGCTCCTCTTTCATGTTTGGGAGCCCCCCTGAAAAATAATTTAATTCAGTTTCTAATTCAATATTTGGTTTTGGGTCAACGTGCTACCAAATATCCAGGTTTATAACTCATTTCATCTACGAGCTAGAGACCTGTAACACACGGACAGACGGACAGCAGAGTGACATTAATAGGATGCCGTTTTTACCCTTTGGGTACGGAACCCTAAAAACGTGGACAAAGACCGCTATCAAAAACTTAATCTTAAACTTACCTACCTAGACATAATCCAATACCAATAACCATTTGTCTTACACTTGCAGTATTAGTGGTTTAGTATTTACTATTTAGTATTTTTCAAACCGGCAATGTAAAGCCTGCAAAATTCGGACCAGCTGGCGTTTACTTTAGGTATTTAGGCGTTGGGTGATTGCATCACATTGCGAACTTACGAAAAATACAGGAAATAGTTACTTTAATTTTTTTCTGCGTTTTCTAGTGGTAACTTGTCAGTAATCATCATACCTGTCTTCGTTTCCGAAAGTGGTCCCCTTACACCCGTTACACTCCACAATATGTCGACTTGCGTTATCGAAACATCGCGCAGCATGCTCTCACTCAAGACTTAGAGCTACTGTAGAGCGCACTCTTAACTCTCTAAGGGACCGTTCAGATAGACCGGCGCGGAGAGCAGAGCAAATTTTAATCGCATTTAAAATAGAATCTTAAGACATTGAAATAAGCTTTATTTTTACATTTTATCTCTTTTATGATAAGAGAATGCTCGAGGATGCTCCTAATACGCTCGGTGTGAAACATTAAAAGCAGCCGCTCGGCTGCTCGTCGAGCCGGTCGGCTGCTCCATGCTCGTGCTCTTTCGCGCTCGAGCATCCGACCGGCTCCGTTCGCGTGCTCTTTCATGCTCGGGCAGCCGACCGTAGGCCGGATTGCTCTGCCGTCCAGCTCAAGAGCGTACGCTCGGCTCCGAACGCGTCCGCGTGTCCGTCCACACAGACCGGCGCGGAGAGCAGAGCAAATTTGAACGGCCGGTTTGTGTGAAAAAAAAATGCTCTCCGACGCTCTCCGCGCCGGTCTATCTGAAAGGTCCCTTATAACAGAAGCTGCAGCTGATGGTGAGCGAAGGCATCGCGCGCGGCTTCGTGCGGCCACTCTCCCGCGTGGTGTTCGCGGCAGGGGAGGCGTCGCGCGCCCTGCGCCTGCAAGCCGCCACCAGGCATTACGGCAGGGTGCTGCTTCAACTACAAGACGACAAATTATCCTGTACCAAATCTAAGTATGCACTCACTTCATTTACTTCGCGTTTTTGTCTTGAAAATACACTATACCTACTTCCGATATTAATATATTCGATTTGATTCGCGTGAATTTAGATTTTTTTTAAATCCCGCATGAACCCTTTGATTATTCATGATAAAAAGTGGCGTGTTTCCATCTCTGGGATGGTATTTCTGCGAATGATGCGACGAATTTGCTTCAGTGATTATTTAAAAAATAGCCTAGATTACTTCGTTAAATCAACGTTAAATTAAATTTAACCGTCTTACCAGCAACTTATGATTAAATATTTTTTGTTTTTGCTATTAAAAGACGGGGGATTTCGAAGTTTTAAAGTTTTACGATTCTTCTTTAATCCGGATTAATTTTAAATATTTATTTTCCGTTCCAGAATAAACTGCTCGGCTAATCGATTGCAACTTCTGTTGATAGATAATGAGGTTTTGGGAATGCAGCTGGCCGATAGGTTAATAAACCGCGGCGCTAGAAAACTTTTACTGCATTGCTCCAATAAGACAAACAGCATGTTGTTTAAATTGAGGTAAAGCTTCTGTAATATTAAAAAAATCGAATTTAGTCGTAAGTATAAGTACACCTAACGACCGTTTAATTATTTAATAATCTTCCTAAATCGAGATAAACTTTTGGGCGATCTTTCAAAGCCAGTATCCCAGCTGTAGTGCGCAAAACGTGTGCTCCAGAGTGGGCGCCGGTCTTAACATGGTTGTTTCGAAACTCTTACTGCTCCGGCATATTTCCGACCTCGTGGAGAACTGCATTGGTTCATCCCATACCGAAAAAGGGCGATCAATCTGACCCTTCAAACTATAGGCCTATCGCAATTACTTCCTTGCTGTCTAAAGTCATGGAGCATATTATTAACACGCAAATGCTCAGATACCTAGAAGAACACCAGCTCATCGGCGATCGTCAGAATGGTTTTAGCCATCGTCGATCAGCTGGTGATCTTCTTTACCTCACTCAACGGTTTTTGCTCCGATCCCAAGCCCATTAATGCTAGCGTCCCACGGGGCTCTGTGCTATCGCCTACACTGTTTATACTACATATTAATTACATATTGACTAACAACACCTTCCACTGCTACGCAGATGACAGTACGGGTGATGCCCTATACAAAGGCCACGCACAATTTCCTCACGTAGGGATGCTGGAGAAATGTAGAGCCAAACTTGTGACTGAAATCGAGACTTCTCTTGAGCAGGTCTACTTCACGCCTGAGCACAGGCTCCTGCTTTATAAATCTCAAGTCCAGCCGCATATGGAGTACTGCTCACACTTGTGGGCCGGAGCACCCCAATACTAACTCCTTCCATTTGACCGAATTCAAAAGAGGGCAGTTCGACTTGTGGACAATCCCAAATTAACTCGTTGGAAAGCTTAGAGGCACGCAAGGATGTCAGCTCCCTCTGCGTATTCTATCGCAACTCTTCAGAACACTCCCCGTTATAGAATAACGGGGAGTGTTCTGAAGAGTTGCTTGACATTAATTCCGCCTTCTCTCTTTTATCACCGCACCGCACGCCACCGAAAATGTTATCATCCTCACCACCTGGATCATTGGCGGACCACAACCAAGCGGTGTGCGAGGTCTTTCCTTCCGCGCAATCTAAAACTGTGGAACCTACTTCCTTCGGTGGTGTTTCCACATAACTTCAACATGTTGTTATTCAAGGGGAGGATCAACAAATTCCTCAAAAGCCGGCAACACATAAGTGGTTTCTCGACTGGTACTGCAAATGTTCATGGGCGGCGGTAATCACTTAACATCAGGTGACCCGCCTGCTCGTTTGCCCGCAATTTTTATTAAAAAAAAAGCGGTTTAAAACCTAGTTTTTTACAGGTCTTGGAAGACACAAGGTGTTCTGTGCACAGTATCGTACGGAAATAATTGGAATGATAACACTATTGAGTTATTGAACAAGAGCATAGAAGAAATTGAAGGAATATACTGCATATTAAATTCGAATTCACGAAGTGAAAATATTTTGCAGTGCTTGGAAAATTTGAATTTGACGATTCAGAGATCGAATTGCTCTCTAAAGTAATATATAACTGCATTTTTAACTGCTTCTTTGACATGGTTGGCTTGTATGCTTGGTTTGCACGATTAGCTTTCGTTATTCCTAATATTACTTAAACAATTTACAGATATTTCGCAGTAATTGCTCCTACTAAAGACGTCAGTGAGAGAATAAACCTAACAAATCCCCATGAAATACTTACGACTGTCAAATTACCGCCATTGAAAGAAGTAAGTACAAGAGGAGTTGATTTTCTTCGCACAAGAATTAATTAAGTGATATTAATTATATATTTTTTTCTATTTAATATAGATTGAAAATAATGTTGATAAAGAATTTATTTCTATAAACAATGCTGTTGATGCTATAGAAAAAGCGTTATGCTACAAGCCATGCGTTGTAGAAGTGCATGGTATAAACAAATCTGGTGGCTGCTTATTGCAGGAAGTGGCTGATTTAACAGGTAATTAAAGTGTTTAAATTCATTGTCAACTTCTAGTAGTTTGAGATAAACTTATAAAGAGTAGATACACACGACACATTAATAGCTGATATTACAAAGATAAATTTCTCGCGGATTTTGAAACACTGGTAAAGTCGTAATAAAAATTCTGTTTCCCCCTCTTATCTCCAATGTTTACCAATCGAAAAATTTGAAATAATTATGGTCATTAGAAAATGTATTTTTTTATGTTAACAAAAAATCATGTACAAACAAAGTTAGTTTTACGGTTCATTGAGAAGGGATGTGTGTTAGCATAATTAAGTTAAATATTTCTGGAGTACGGAGCCCTCGGCGCGCGAGTCTGACTCGCACTTGGCCGGTTTTTGCGAATTACGACGATGCGAGTTCTAACCTGTGTTGTACCCTACTAAGTAATGATTATATTATTTATACTAGTGTTGCGCTCGGTGCGCGAGCTGCAAGCAGCTCGCGTGCCTTGTAGTCTCTTCAATATTCGTAAAATAAAGAAATGGGAGGCCATACCAAATACCAGAATATTCTGGAGAGTCTCTTGAAAGACAGAAAGAAATATTGGTATCACGTTTCGTATCTTTTCTGAAAGGACACTAATCAGTTCTATGCATGCGTTTAGTGGAAAAAAAGGATCTATACAAAAATGTTCTGGAGAGAGCCACTTGAAAAAAAAAGAAAATTTGTATGGACACGAATTTTTTTGTTCCGTAGCTATCTTTTTTTTACTGGCTCACCAAAGGGCCTAAGGTCTTGAACATTTTTAGTTTCAGGACAATGCCTCTATGATTGATAGTTTTTGAGGGCCGTTAGGGTACTCTGGTAATTTTTCCACATTCACTACGTTTTGTGATTTTTGTGAAAAAAATCTGTATGTTCTATTTATAAGTGTAGTAGGGGGAAAACATTTTCATACAAAAATGTCTAAGAGAGCCTCTTGAAAAGAACCCAAAAAATTTGTATGGAGAAAATTTTTTTTGTTCGGCGGCCATCTTTTTTTTACCGGTTCACCCAATGGCCCAAGGTCTCTACTAACATTTGTTTGGGATCATGTCTGTATGATTGGTAGTTTTGGAGGACCCATGGGGGTACTCTGGTAAATTTTCCACATTCATGACGTTTCATAATTTTCCTGAAGGAAGACCCATAAGTTCTACGCACATAAATAGTGAAAGGAAAAAAATTCCATACAAAATTGTTCTGGAGAGCCTCTTGAAAAGAACCCAAAAAATTTGTATGGAGAAATTTTTTTTCTGTTCGGCGGCCATCTTTTTTTTACCGGTTCACCCAATGGCCCAAGGTCTTTAATAACATTTGTTTGGGACCATGTCTGTATGAGTGGTAGTTTTGGAGGACCCATGAGGTACTCTAGTAAATATTCCACATTCATAACGTTTCGTATTTTTCCTGAAAGGACACTCATGAGCTCTATGCATGCGCTTAGTGAGGTAAAAAAAGTTCTATACAAAAATGTTCTGGAGAGCCTCTTGAAAATTAAAAAAAAAATTTGTATGGACACGAAATTTTTTTTTGTTTGGTACCTATCTTTTTTTTACTGGCTCACCAAAGGGCCCAAGGTCTTGAATATTTTCAGTTCCAGAACCATGCCTCTATGATTGATAGTTTTTGAGAGCCGTTGGGGTACTCTGGTAAATTTTCCACGTTCATGACGTTTTATAATTTCTTTGAAGGAAAACTCAAAAGTTCTACGCATATAAATAGTGATAAGAAAAAAGTTCCGTACAAAAATGTTCAGGAGAGCCTTTTGAAAATTCAAAAAAAATTTTTTGTTGGGCGGCCATCTTTTTTTTGCCGGTTTACCAAATTGCTCAAGGTCTTTAACAACATTTGTTCGGGACCATTCCTGTATAGTTGGTAGTTTTAGAGGACCCATGAGGTACCCTGGTAATTTTTCCACATTCACTACGTTTTGTATTTTTTGTGAAAAAAGCCTTTAAGTTTTATGTATACGTGTAGTGGGGGGAAAAAGTTTCATACAAAAATGTCCAGGAGAGCCTCTTGAAAAGAACCCAAAAAATTTGTATGGAGAAAAAATTTTTTTGTTCGGTGGCCATCTTTTTTTTACCAGTTCACCCAATGGCCCAAGGTCCTTAATAACATTTGTTTGGGACCATGCCTGTATGACTGGTAGTTTTAGAGGACCCATGAGGTACCCTGATAAATTTTCCACATTCATGAAGTTTCATAATTTTCCTGAAGGAAGACCCATAAGTTCGACGTATATAAATAGTAAGAGGAAAAAGTTCTATACAAAAATGTTCTGGAGAGCCTTTTGAAAATTAAAAAAAAAATTTGTATGGACACGAAATTTTTTTTTGTTTGGTACCTATCTTTTTTTTACTGGCTCACCAAAGGGCCCAAGGTCTTGAACATTTTCAGTTTCAGAACCATGCCTCTATGATTGATAGTTTTTGAGAGCCGTTGGGGTACTCTGGTAAATTTTCCACGTTCATGACGTTTCATAATTTTCCTGAAGAAAGACCCATAAGTTCTACGCACATAAATAGTGAGGGGAAAAAAGTTCCATACAAAATTGTTCTGGAGAGCCTCTTGAAAATGAAGAAATTTTTGTATGGAGACGAAAATTTTTTTTGTTTGGTGGCCATATTTTTTTCACCGGTTCACCCAATTGCCCAAGGTGTTGAACATTTTTTGTTTGGGGATAGTACTTCTCCGACTGATAGTTTTCGAGATCCCTTAGGGTACTCTAGTCAGTTTTCCACGTCCAGCTCTCTCTATAATTTTGTAGACCTAAATTTTTTGAATTCTACACACACGGAAAGTATGGTGAAAAAGTCCCATACAAAATTGTTCAGGAGAGGTGATCAATACGTAACTTCAAGTAGCTTTATATATATAACTAGCGGACCCGGCAGACGTCGTCTTGCCCGGTGACATACTGACATCAGTGCAACCTACCCGGTCATCAAAGTACTAATATCGCAATTAAAAAATTAGGGTTGATCGTAGAAGGGTGAAAATTTAGGATTGTATGTATTTTTGTAAAAAAGATTTTCCCGCTTTTCTGTTGAAATTTTTCCTGAATTTTCTTTGCTATAAACCTCACGGAGCCCGAGACCTTTCCAACGAATGCAAAACCGTGGAAATCGGTTCGTGCGTTCTGGAGTTATAGCGTCAGGAAGGAAAACCCGACTTATTTTTATATAGTAGATTACTAACCGTTAATATTGTTTACTAGGTATAGTAATACCGCATGACGTATCTCAAGAAGCGACACTGAAAGACTTGGGAATGGATCTCACGAAATTAAATATTGTTCAGACCAGTTTGTACAACGATTACAATATTTTACTGGAAGATAGAATGATACCATTATTAACAATTAAAAAGTAAGTATTAAAAATACGTGAATAATGGTAGATATTATTAGTCACATTCAGATTGGTGAATAATGGCATTTTTGTAATATAAAAATCTAAAAATATAATGAAGAACCGAAAGACTTTTGGGTACACTTTTTCTCGTCAAAGACAATAGAGACTCTATTGTCTTTGACAAGAAAAAGTGTACACATAATTTTCTCGTGGGTTGCATGTTAGCGCAACAGGTGCAACGGAAGACCCTCCACTAGATGGACGGACGATCTCAAGCGAGTGGGTGACAGCTGTTGGATACAAGTGCCACAAGATTGTGTTTTGTGGCGATCCTTGCAAGACATCTATATCAGTGGGCGTCTGTCGGTTGAGAGTCGAGACGGCGATGAATGTAAATTTTTAAATTTAGACTAAAATCATGAATAAAAACAAAATCCAGAATAATTTACTCCTCCTTTTCGATTAATTGAACTGATTTCCACGAACGAATTGTGAAATGTATCAGTTGTAAGAATTGGAAACTCTTACAGAATACGAGAATTAGAAGACGGATTGTTAAAAAAAGATTTCCCTGAAACTGAAGATTTAAAAACATTCTTCTCATATATTGAAGCAGATGCAATCCTAGCTACCACGGACATAGTAATATTGCCAACGTTAACTACAAGTGCTCATTTGGTAAGCGAGTTAGTCCAAAGTCAAAGTGTCTTCATAATGTTTATTATTCTGCCCTCCTCAAGCTATAACGTCGTTAACCAACATTTGGCCAAATTCGATATTTTAACGCTGTCTTACTTAGAATTTTTTTTTCTATCGATCAATCTAACCCTTATTTTCCTAGCTGCTATAGTTTTTGATATAGCAATAAGAAGAACGTCGTTACATAACTACCTACTTATAAGATAACAATACTTAAACGTATTTAACTAACATTGCCAGTCTAAAATGTCTCAAAGCGGTGTTAATTTTCATTTCTATGAGGTTTTTTTCTTCAATTCCTTAACTAAAATGTCGTTTGTGGATTTTTCTTACCTTTAATGTCTTTAAAGTCACTTTGTCCATTTTTAAATTTAGCTTTTCTCCAAAATTACGGTTCACTATTCCATAACTTAAATGTCTTTTAACGAAAATGCTATACTAAAATGTCGTTAATGACACTTAAACGCGTTACAGTCTAGTAATATTTTGCAAAAAAATATTGTTTTCTAAACTGAAATGACTCTATCCCGCAATACATAACTTAAATGTCTCTAACTATTCCCACATCTCGCGAGGCTGTGGGCGCTGTGGCTAATAAATGCTCAATGATTACTGCGAAAAATATCCCGAAAAGAAAGTGTCGTACAAACTAAGTACAAGGGCAATACTTAAAAACTATAAATTTCATAAGTTTTTTTATATTATTTTATATGTTTTACCCGTCTCGGTAATGGGGAATGCGAGATATGCGAGACATGAAACCTGCATAAAAAACTAAAATCACATGATGCCAAACAGCAGATTGTTGCTGTGTTGCGTACTGATTGTATAAGTAGAATGGGTCCAGCATCATGAAAAATTTAATCCCACCAGAAACATTTTCGTGTAAAATGTTGCCAAGACGAGACCATATGTCTCGCACTGTCCAAAAGTCATCAGATCTCATGTAGAGCCAAGCTTCTAACTCTAAACGCCCTAACTCCTAACTTCACAAACTCTACACCTTAGTCAAAATAATTTATGTGGCTTGGCATAGATACATTAATAGTGTTTTAGGTGTAGAGTTTGTGAAGTAGTTTAGTTTAGTTTTTGAGTTAGAGCGTGTAGAGATAGAAGCTTGTCTCTACATGAGGTCTAATAACTTTAAGACAGTGCGAGGCATATGGTTTCGTCTTGGCTACATTTTACATGAAAATGTTTTGGTGGGATTTCACTTCTTTTTGTAAGTTGTTTAAAATATAACAATATTTTTTTATTTAGTTAATTTTTTCTTTCTTTTTTGGGGTGTACTTCTTGCGTATCGGAGGTTCCTTTTTTCATAGCCCATTCTTTATTTTTGGCCGTTTTTCTTTGTTGGTTTACTGTTTATCATAAGCGATAGATCAGGACGATACTTAGCTTTTAGACGATTATATTCGACTATAGCTGCAGACTTTTGTGCTTTAATACTACTAAAGTTAATATTTATAAGGTTGCAAATTAGTCAATCTAGAGAATGCTACATAAACCTGCCCACAAGAGAATGCGCTTAATTCCATCCCCTAATTTTAATATGGGATGGGGAGTGATTTACTAAAAATCCTCAAATATATATTTTATTATTTATAAAAGGAGTCCCTATATCAGTTTTTAGACCTCTAGCATTAAAAGTGGAAGTCTCATACAAACTTCCATCCCCTAGTTTAAGGGGTCGGAGGGTAAAAGTTCTAAGTTTTAGAATTTTTTTGTTGTTACTATATACTAGCTTACATACGAAATTTTAGCTTTCTAGGACTTCAGGAAGTACCTTAAGAATTTGATGATCATCAGTGACAAAATCGGAGTTTTTTAGATATCAATAAAATCTTAAGAGCTATTTAATTGAAACTTTATAAATGTTTAATAAGTCCACTATTGATATCATATCCCGAGAATTTTGTTTATTTGGTATAATTAAAACCCAAGTTATGAGGATCCAAAAATCGATGACAGCTTTTTATCATTTCCTCCTGCGCCCTAGGGATGCTGTGCATATTCATCTATGGCTGGATAACTTCAGCTCTCACAATAAAAATTGGCTGCTCTATTCATTATTCATATGTAACATAATAAACAGCGATTTGATTTGTGCAGAAACATTGACGCTCTACTACTTTGAACCTGGTCATACATTCATGAGCTGTGATCAAGTTCTTGCTATGACGAAAAAAGGAAAATTGCATGATTTTATAGATTTTGTAGATGCTGTAGAATCCATCAATCAAACCAAAGGCAATGTAAAAAAAGACTACTTTCAGACTGCAGTTGCTCTTACAATTGTTTTAGTTACCGACAATTTCAGTGGAAAACCTCAAATGTATAATAAACTATGCTAACCTAAAACGTCGGTATGGTTGAATCATCTGCAATAAGCCACATTATAGTTTAGCAATACTCCCCCAAAAACGCTACTGTAAACAAATCTTTTCTATATTTCTAGACTAAAATGTGTTTAAATGACAAGAGCCGCATTTAAGTGTAACGTTATTGAGAATTTTAAATATCATAACCTAACCTATAATGTCGTTAAAGTCTTTAGAGTCATTTTAGTTTAGAAATTATATAATTTTTTATAGTTTCGTAAAAAGTTAAAAAAATTAAACGCAATCCAAGCCATAAACGTCTCAAAGGGTAACCTAACGACATTTAAGTTATGTAAATACAAGCCGTTATTAGAAAAAATGCTAGACTATAAAGCCAAAACTCTTCTGCTTTTATTATTATTTACTCTAGGAACTTAAAAATACAATTATTCGAAAGTGCTTTATTAGATCTACATTTTCATAGTTTCAAGTTTTGTATACGTTTATTAATTATCAAATGGCATCATTTCTTAATAAATTCCCGCTTTTTCGATCATATCTCGAAACTTGGTTTTGGTAGTTAACGACACTTTAGCTTTAGGACGGCAGTATTATAGACTTTTATTTTAAGACTCATACACAACGTTTTACTACAATACCGAGTCGAATGAACCACCACTAACTTAATTGTACACTAGTAATTTAAATGAACCACTACTAAAGAATTACGGGTGCCATAAATAGATAACGTAACCCTGTACCGTTACCTACTCATTATTAGTTACCTACTCATTATTAGTTACCTACTCATTATTCTGTGAATCAGCCGGTTCAGATATCGTTACCGAAGTAATTTTATAACACTAGTTCATGTATTCGGTCAAGGTTACCACCATAATACTTACATATTATAATTATAATTTCGTCGGAATAGCGTAGGTACCTAATACCGATTTCGAGTCAATTAGATACTTAAGACAGAGTAAAATAAATATCTGTGATTGTGTACTTAAGACAGAGTAAAATAAATATCTGTGATGAATGATTGTGATGTCTTCACCGACTGAGAAAAGAGCTGATAATAATATTCAAAGTTTGAAGCAGATTTTCATTAAATATGAGAGGCTATTAAATTCACATTCGAATAAAAAAATCAAAACCAGTCCCTCTGTGAAAACTACGACGTGACAGACAAGAAGCAGACAAGCCAGAGATGTAGGTACATATTATAAGTAATTCTCTTATTGCTTCATGATATTGTACCAAGTATAAATTAAAAATTTATAAACCCCCCGACATTTGCCATTTTGTAGTGGCGGCCATCTTGGATTTGCATAATGCTATTCTACTAGTCAAGCCCTTTCATTTGATACCCATATTAAGGGAGTTGTGAAAAAATATGTAATCCGTCATTTTGTAGTGGCGGCCATCTAGGAAGGATTTTCATCAAACATAGCTAACAACACTCTCGATTAATTCACCTTTCAAACAAAAAAACCGCATTCAAATCGGTTCAGCCGTTTGAGTGCTACAGGGGAACAGACAGACACACACACACACACACACACACACACAGACACATCAAACTTATAACACCCCGTCGTTTTTGCGTCGGGGGTTAAAAATAAAAATTAACAATGAAAGAAATGTTGCAGAGAGGTGATGAATACGATGTTGGTCAAACGTTCTTGTGCATAATACCGGGCGTAGATGGACTACACGTGCGATTCCGTGACCTTAGCGAGCGGCTCAAGATACCCGCTCTAGTGCTGCAGCCCGGCGTCGACCGACCGCACGAGACCGTACGAGAAATGGCACAAAGATACGTTGAGGTCAGTCGCAAACTCTTTCGTCCGGTAGGAGGCAACCATTGCATTTGATCAGGCGTCAAAAAAATGCCCCAAGGCCCCAATGATTACAAGAAACATTTTTAATTAAACATTTTCTATTTATTATAGAGTAATTTTAAATCGCAAGTGCGGCTTCATACTATTCCATATGTCACAGAATTCTGCGAAAAAATTCGCGCGAAAAAATTTCGCAGTGCGGCCTCGCTCTTAGCCCTCATACGCATTAGCGGTCAACCGCGTACGCGGCTGACCGCGCGGCTAGCCGCTTTTATATTTTTATATGCAACCGCTCATTTTGTACGCACTAAACCGCGACGAAATTCTATGAAGAGGCCAGCCGCGCGGTCAGCCGCGTACGCGGTTGACCGCTAATGCGTACGAGGGCTTAGAGTTGAGTTCTCTTTGTGTCTTATACACAATATTGACAGACAGAGTTAGTTAGAGGACAGGTTTAGTACCAATTTCCACTCAATGACACAAATCACCTACCCATTTGTTAACTTGTGCGTCTATCAGATGGTGCGACATTGCTGCCGTGGTACCTAATACACAACTTTCTGTATAATGCGATCGAGTTACGAATTAAAAATGTTACACCGCCATTCTCTATATCTTGCCTTCTCTACGTGTGACTTAGAGAAATAGAAAATGGCGGTTTATCATTCCTAATTTCATTTTAATCGCATTGTATAATGATAAATATCACTAGTCTCTAATAATACAAGTACGACGGCCTGGCTATTGTTATTTTGGCGCTGATTGCTAAGAAAAGTGAGATTGTATGTATATCCAGCACTAAATAATAATAATTGTGATAAATTCAATTCAATTCAATTCAATTCAATTCAATTCAATTTTATTTATTTGCTGATACAGTTTACATAAATTGTTTACGTAATGGGATATGTCAGTCCTAACTTCGGTGGCGCTTTGACTCGGCACAAGAATCAGCAGGGCTATTCTGTAAAGCCATTTTCGAATTATAGCGAGTGAATTCGAGATGAGTTTGCTAATTTGTATTTTGTAAAACTCGATAGTACAGGTCTTCTCACTCAAACTCACTTCACTTCGCAAGTGCGTAGCAGATGTTTACAGAATATCAAACCACGGTGAAGTGAGTTTGCTTTCGAAGCGAGTTATCTCACTTGAGTGAGCTTCGATATCGAGATGGTATTTTAGAGAATAGCCCTACAGCTCATTTGTATGCCCTCAGCTTTTTCAGCGTACTTGCTATTATTAGAGCTAATAAAATTATTAATAACTAGCGGTCCGTCCCGGCTTCGCCCGTGGTACATAATATATAGCCTATAGCACTTAGGGAGGGACACACGTACATATCCAACGGTGAAAGAATTTTTGAAATCGGTCCAGTAGTTCCTGAGATTAGCGCGTTCAAACAAACAAACTCTTCAGCTATATAGTAATACTAGCGGTCCGCCCCGGCTTCGCCCGTGGTACATAATATTATATAGCCTATAGCACTCAAGGATCACTTACATATACAACGGTGAAATAATTTTTGAAATCGGTCCCGTAGTTCCTGAGATTAGCGCGTTCAAACAAACAAACTCTTCCGCTTTATTATATTAGTATAGATAGTATAGAATAGTATTAGATATCATCTATTTCCGGCATTTTCAAAGGATGTTTTAGAAGTGTCAAGCCGTGGTCGAAGCCAATTGCCGTCAGCCAATAACAAAAAAATCATAAAAATTTGAGTATAATAATATTTATGTATTTTCTTTTAGATTCTTCAAAAAAAGACCCAACTGCAGGGACACTTTTATCTTCTTGGATATGAAAGTGGAGTTTTGGTAGCTCTAGAAATGGCAGCCATTCTTGAAGACCAGGGTAAATTAATTATTTCATAAACATTTGTATTTATGATGCACCTACTAGCAACCCGCCCCGGCATCGCACGGGCAGTAATTACCTACTATTGTCCACCATGCATTATTTTGTTGTAGGCAGCGTTTTTGATAAAAGTTCCCAGGCGGCTTAACTTTTTTCAGACATTTTCAACAATTATCGTCATATTACATTTTTCAACCAATTTACCCAAAACTTAACAAATTATACATTTAAACCTTGCTCGTGGATCACTGTCTATTGGTAGAAACAGAATAAAAATCCGTTCAGTAGTTTTCGAGTTTATCGTGAACAGACAGACAGACGCGGCGGAGGACTTTGTTTTATAATATGTACCTAGTGATGAAACAATATTAACAGGGAAAACGATTAGAATACTGTAAAAATTGTCTTTTTATTCGTTTGTTTGCCTTTTGCTCATAAACCATTGGACCGATCAGTATGAACAGTAGGTATACATTATACATTACGCCAAATTTTATATAACTGCGATCGAGTGACTGGTGAAACTGAAGGCAAAAGAATAGTAGAATATACCTACCTCAACAATTCAAATTTAATTTTCAGGAATGACGGGTACAATATTCTGCCTCGGAGGTGCACCGAATGAAATTCGAGCTATATTTGAAAAGAAATTATCAAATTTTGAAACAGAAGAATCGTTGCAAGTGGCGGTCGCACGTCACATGTTTACTTTGTTGATCAACGACGACAATTTAGAAGATCTGGAGGATGAGCTGAATAGCAACACTAATTGGACAGAAAAAATATATTTGTGTGTGCAGAAACTTCTGGGACGTTTCAACCACTCGATTCAGTATGCACAAGAGTTTATTGAAGCGGCTTACGCGAGAATTGTACAAGTGCGACGCTATGAGCCCGTCGTGCGTCCTCTTCGCTCGCTTTTAGTGTCTATTCGTACATCGACATCTGCGTCTAGTAAAGTTTCTTTACAAAGTCACTCGCAACAGCAAGTGGTGGAGTACGATGTAGGAACCCCTCTGGCATTCGCAACGCAAGATTTGCGTTGCACCGCCATTGTGAACCGCCATCTAGACAGCGAGTTCCTAGAAGAATTTGAAAAGAAAAACTTGTGCGAAACTTATATCACTAACCCTGATTCATTCATGTCCACCGCTAAAGAATAATTCAGTATATTTACTAAATATAATTTTATTTGTATTATATAATACTATATTGAATATTAGAAGTAGGTATGTGACCATGTGATGTAATGTTTTAATATAAATTATGGTTTTGGATTTTTCTTTTTTTTTATTTGCCTTTTCTCCATTGATGCCCGTTAAGCCCAAATTAGACGGTGCCCCGTTCATCGTTCATTTTTGCGACGAACGATGCACAATACGATATTTGCTATGGCACAGTGCCTGTGAACGATGAACGGTCGGTGTTCAGATGGTTCATTTTCGATGACTCATCGATTAAGCGTCGAAAATGAAAGCAAAAATCCCGAAAAATAAGCGTCTAATTTGGGCTTTAGTCACAAGGTTGAAGGAACGTTTTTAAAGACCGGCAGGAATTACATTTCGGCCTGTCGTTTTCTGATATTCGGGATATCTTGGCTCGCGTATTACCCATACAAATACATCATCATCATCATGATCAACCCATTACCGGCTCACTACAGAGCACGGGTCTCCTCACAGAGTGAGAAAGGTTTTGGCCATAGTCTACCACGCTGGCCAAGTGTGAATTGGCAGACTTCACACACCTTTGAACGTTATGGAGAACTCTCAGGCATGCAGGTTTCCTCACGATGTTTTCCTTCACCGTTAAAGCAAGTGATATTTAAATACTTAAAACGCACATAACTCCGAAAAGCTAGAGGTGCGTGCCCGGGATCGAACCCACGACCTCCGAATAGAAGTCGGTCGTCCTAACCACTAGGCTATCACAGCTTTTTAACAAATACATACATACCTACTATTAGAATTATCCTTAGATATGCCTAATAATAGTTCTGAAAATGACAATTATTGAAGCCCATTACAGGTGGTGGAAGATACCCATACCTACCTTAAAATATTGTGTAAGTATAGAAAAAATTACGAAGAAAATGTTGTACCTAGGTACCTATGTAGTAACGTATTTAAATTTAATTTAATTTGAAAACAAAAGGTACACAATATAACTATCGATAGGTAATTAAATCAGTAAAACATTTGAGGTTTTATCTATACTAATAAATAAAATTGAAGTGTCTGTCTGTAATATCGAAATAACTACCTCATATTAAGCTCATATGGTTATTTGAACGCTACCATAACCGAATCACACGTTATTAAAATTTTTGTCTGTCTGTCTGTCTGTCGGTCTGTCTGTCTGTCTGTCTGTCTGTCTGTCTGTCTGTCTGTCTGTCTGTCTGTTTGAACGGGCTAATCTTCGGAACGGCTGAACCGATTTTGACGGGACCTTCACATACAAGTAGAGAATTAACCAGGGAGTAACATAGGCTACTTTTTTAACCGACTTTCAGAAAAGGAGGAGTTGTGTTTTTCTACCTATGTACACCGATATCTCCGAGATTTCTGAACCGATTTGCGTAATTTTTTTTTTAATCGATAGAGAAACATTGCGACCCTGTTCTATAAAAAATTTGGATTCCAACTCCTCAATCCTGATGCCGTAGGGGACCTAATCCCCAAAACTAATGGGTTTTAGAAACTTTCGGTTATTTAAATTGATATTGGGGGTACCAATTAAAGACTTTATCGTTGAATGAACTCGAGTAGGTACATATCCAACTCCTCAACCCTGATGCTGTAAGGAATTGTATTCCGAAATCGTGAGGATCCCTCGGGATTTTTCCGTTTTGGGGACGGGTTTCTACAGATAAGCTACTTTTTGTTCTGGAAAATCAAAAGTTCCCACGAGATTTTTAAAAACCTAAATCCACACGGGCGAAGCCGTGGGCATCATCTAGTTTTAAATATAAGGTCAAGTTATTTTAATATTTATATTAACACTAGAGGGTCCGGTGAACTTCGTTTCACCTACCTATATATGTACAAAAAAGAATTTCTGTTCTTCCAGTATATTCTTGACACTTACGGTATGCCCATATTCCTGTCGTTTAGGTGTCAGGCATCAGGACTAAAGAGTTGGGACCCGGAGTTCAATGATAAAGTATATGCTTGGTACCTATAACATGAATTCATATTGGACAGTTCCCAAATCGCCATAGTTTCAATGGGAAGTACCCTGCAGCATCAGGATTGAAGAGCTGGGACCTGAAGTTCAACGACACAGTCTATGCTTTGTACTTACAATATGAGTTCATAATAGACAGTTCTCAAATCCCCATAGTGTAGATGGGCAGTACCCTGCAGCATCAGGACTAAAGAGTTGGGACCCGGAGTTCAATGATAAAGTATATGCTTGGTACCTATAACATGAATTCATAATGGACAGTTCCCTAATCCCCATAGTTTCAATGGGAAGTACCCTGCAGCATCAGGATTGAAGAGTTGGGACCCGGAGTTCAATGATAAAGTCTATGCTTGGTACTTATGAATTCATAATAGACGGTTCTCAAATTCCCATAGTGTAGATGGGCAGTACCCTGCAGCATTAGGACTAAAGAGTTGGGACCCGGAGTTCAATGATAAAGTCTATGCTTGGTACCTACAACACGAATTCATAATGGACAGTTCCCAAATCCCCATAGTTTCGATGAGAAGTACCCTGCAGCATCAGGATTGAAGAGCTGGGACCTGAAGTTCAATGACAGTATATTATGCTTTGTACGTACAATATGAAATCATAATAGACGGCTCTCAAATCCCCATGGTGTAGGTGGGCAGTATCCTGCAGCATCAGGACTAAAGAGTTGGGACCCGGAGTTCAATGATAAAGTCTATGCTTGGTACCTATAACATGAATTCATAATAGACAGTTCTCAAATCCCCATAGTTTCGATGAGAAGTACCCTGCAGCATCAGGATTGAAGAGCTGGGACCTGAAGTTCAATGACAGTATATGTTTTGTACATACAATATGAAATCATAATAGACGGTTCTCAAATCCCCATGGTATAGATGGGCAGTACCCTGCAGCATCAGGACTAAGGAGTAGGGACCTGGAGATCGATGATACATCTGTCTATGCTTGGTACCTACAACACGAATTCATAATGGACAGTTCCCAAATCCCCATAGTTTCGATGAGAAGTACCCTGCAGCATCAGGATTGAAGAGCTGGAACCTGAAGTTCAATAACAGTATATGCTTTGTACATACAATATGAAATCATAATAGACGGTTCTCAAATCCCCATGGTGTAGGTGGGCAGTATCCTGCAGCATCAGGACTAAAGAGTAGGGAACTGGAGATCGATGATACAGTCTATGGTTGGTACCTTCAACACGAATTCATAAAGGACAGTTCACAAATCCCCATAGCTTATGTGTTCAACAAATTAAATCGACAGTAACGCCACCTACTGGATCCAATTCTATTTTCGAACCGTTCAGGAATCCATTGAAATATACACAGAAAATATCATCCCAATCGGTTTAACCGTTAAGGAGGAATTACGTGACAAACACCTTTACAGAAGAATTAATAGACACCAGTGCCAGCTACCGGGTCCAACTGCTAACTAAACTACCTACGAACCCATTGGAATATACACACAAAAATTGATCCAAATCGGTCCAGCCGTTTAGGAGAAGTACGGAACAAACAAACGCTACACAAACTAACGCTAAAACAACAAAAACTAACGCTAGTATGGGTACAGAATAAATGTTCATAATAAGATTTATGATTTAATTTTATTTACAAGATAACCTATTTTATGAATTAAAAAAAATAAGTTTAGCAACGGATTTTAATATAATAATAGTGTTAAAATTAACTAATAGTTACCTATCTGCAAATGCAGCGGCGGCGGCGGCAGAGCTACCGGTTCTAGTGATGAAACTTTGTGAATGACCTACCTGACTGCTGAACTTGAGAAAAGGTGCAATGCTAAATAATTATTGTGATCAATAAAATAGTTTATCTGAAAGAAAATGGATCGTAGTGGATAAATTGACAAAGACTGCCGATTGATTACACAGTACCTACCTACACAGATAAATTTTCTTTTGAATGTTTGTATTTTATCAGTTTTTAACCCCCGACGCAAAAACGACGGGGTGTTATAAGTTTGACGTGTCTGTGTGTGTGTGTGTGTGTGTGTGTGTGTATGTGTGTGTGTTTTTGAATTGCCGATTTGAATGAACCGATTTGAATGCGGTTTTTTGTTTGAAAGGTGAATTAGTCGAGAGTGTTGTTAGCTATGTTTGATGAAAATCGGTCCAAGATGGTCGCCGCTACAAAATGGCGGATCACATATTTTTTCACAACTTCCTTAATATGGGTATCAAATGAAAGGGCTTGACTAGTAGAATAGCACTATTGCAAATCCAAGATGGCCAACGCCACAAAATGGTGTATGTCGGGGGTTTTTTAAATTTCTAATTTATACTTGTAGAATAGGTAATCGATTATGAAGAATATCGATATCTCTATTAAACTTAAGCCTCCGGCACACTTACATGTCGTGGCGTGTCGTGATGCGCCGGTTTCATACATTTAGTAAAAACGACACGCCCTACAAGTGTGTCTCTAACCATACTAAATGTATGAAACCGATATGTGCTGGCGCGCCACGACACGCCACGACACGTAAGTGTGGTTCCGGCCTTACTGTTTGTATAGAGCGACCACGACTGATCATTAAGAGTCTTTTCTTATTTCGCTATCAATGTGCGTGTCATAACACGTATCCCTAAGTAGTTATGCTAATAAAAAACTTTTGTCGTGAACTAAAAGAAAGAATTATTATAAGCGTAAGCTCCATTGGGAGCGAAGCGAAGTGGTGTCACTTCACTCATGTCGCTACACAATGAGAACTTTGCTTCGCTTTGTCGTTCGCATTTTGATTATCTATTCTATACATCTATCTATACATATAATAAAATCGTACACTAAAGATTTTTGCAAAATAATAACTGGCGGATGTTAGGGATAAGTAATAAAACGTAAAAAAGCTATTTTTGAAATTTTTGTCTGTTTGTCTGTTTATCTGTTTGTCTGTTTATCTGTTTATCTGTTTGTCTGTATGTTTATGCGCGCATCACGCAAAAACTACTGAATGGATTGAAATGAAACTTGGCACGGTTTAAGTTCATACTATGGAGTGACTTATAGGATACTTTTTATTCCGAAATTCAGCACGGTTCCCTTGGGAGAGGGGATGAAAGTTAAAATGTTTACTTAGCTGTAATTCATTAACGCGCAGTCCGATTTCATTCATTCTTTTTTTGTTAGAAAGGAGATACTTTTAAAGATTACTGGGTAATCTCTGAAAGGCTGGATCGATTTTGATTGGACTTTCACTAGCGGATGTTTACATTTTGATCTTATTTTTTTTAGTTTTTAGCATCTTAGTTTTTAGCATGATATGAGCTAAAAGGAGCTTAGGAAAAACAAAATAATTCCTACGGGATTTTTAAAAACCAATATACCTATATCCACGCGAACGAAGTCGCGGGTGTCCGCTTGTACATATAATAAAATCGTAGACTTGCCGTATCTGTACATTAAAGATTTTTGCAAAATAATAACTGGCGGATGTTAGGGATAAGTAATAAAACGTAAAAAAGCTATTTTTGAAATTTTTGTCTGTTTGTCTGTTTGTCTGTGTATCTGTTTATCTGTTTGTCTGTATGTTTGTGCACGCATCACGCAAAAACTACTGAATGGATTGAAATGAAACTTGGCACGGTTTAAGTTCATACTATGGAGTGACTCCGAAATCCAGCACGGTTCCCTCGGGAGAGGGGATGAAAGTTAAAATGTTTACTTAGCTGTAATTCATTAACGCGTAGTCCTATTTCATTCATTCTTTTTTTGTTAGAAAGGAGATACTTTAAAGATTACCGGGTAATCTCTGAAAGGCTGGATCGATTTTGATGGGACTTTCACTAGCGGATGTTTACATTTTGATCTACCTAAACATCCGCCAGTGAACTTTTAACAGTTTTTAGCAAGGTATGAGCTTAAAGGAGCTTAGTAAATTGGATTTTGAAAATAGAAAATGGATTCCCACGGGATTTTTAAAAACTAACGAAGTCGTGGGTATCCGCTTGTTGAATATTAAATTCGGAATTATTTAAATCGTGTTTAATAATTAATGCTAAACGTTTAATAAATAATTATTAACTTGAGAGAGAAAATTTATATAAAGTAAGTATGGAAGAAATGCAGTTCAGTATGCATTGGAAGCATATAATTTACAGTTGTTGTGGAATTAAATTTTGGGATTAAGGATAAACCAGGTAAGCCAAAAAATTATATGATTTCATGATAGAAGAATGCAATATGAAACCTCTAGCTGATATCGGTCAAACTATACGCTTATTTTGTTAACATTCTAAATTGTTTAAATCTATAATAGAAGAGAATAGAAAAGTTTTTCAAATAAACTTTTACAAGTGCTTTCGAATCGTCAATTGAATCTACCACTGGTCTGGAATACCGTACCCACAGAGAAGTTCAAGCAAGAAATTCGACGGTTTCTCTTTTTAACCCCCGACGAAAAAACGACGGGGTGTTATAAGTTTGACGTGTCTGTGTGTGTGTGTCTGTGTGTGTGTGTGTGTGTGTGTGTGTGTGTGTGTGTGTGTGTGTCTGTCTGTTCCCCTGTGGCGCTCAAACGGGTGGACCGATTTGAATGCGGTTTTTTTTGTTTGAAAGGTGAATTAGTCGAGAGTGTTGTTAGCTATGTTTAATGAAAATCGGACCAAGATGGCCGCCGCTACAAAATGGCGGATTACATATTTTATCACAACGCCCTCAATATGGGTATCAAATGAAAGGGCTTGACTAGTAGAATAGCACTATGCAAATCCAAGATGGCCGCCAACATAAAATGGCGAATGTCGGGGGTTTTTTAAATTTTTAATTTATACTTGTAATAATATGTACATAATTAAATTGCCGTCTCGCGCATTGCTGGATTGAGTTCCACGCTTTTTTATAATTTTTAAAAACAAGTTTAGTAAGAAATTGGTAAGAAAATAAAAACCCGCCTGCGTAAATAAATTATTATTCGTTAAAAGAATCAATCTATCTTCTATAATAATATTAAGAAGCTTGTCCTGACTGACTGACTGATCATCAACGCACAGCCTAAACCACTGAAGCTAGAAACTTGAAATTTTCACAGTTGCTTCTTTTTATGGCGTAGGCACACACTAAGAAAGGATTATTGCGAATTCTACCCCTAAGGGCCGGACCGCACTTACGCGGCGCTGCGCGTCGCTGCACTGCGCGGCACAAGGCGTCAAAATATTCTTTCTATAATTTTGTATGGGGCGCCGCTCTAGTGCGATATTCCTTGGCACGATTTAAGTTTATACTACAAACTTAAATCATGCCAAGTTTCATTTCAATCCATTCTGTAGTTTTTTAGCAATAGGTGTGCTGGTTTACATTTTAGCTCAACTCTATTGAAACGGACTATACATCATCTGTGAAAATTCAGCTGTCTAACTATCACGGTTCATGAGATACAGCCTGGTGACAGACGGACAGACGGACGGACAGCAAAGTCTTAGTAATAGGGTCCCGTTTTACCCTTTGGGCACGGAACACTAAAAAGGAACGCTTATAAGATCACTCTCTTGTCCGTCTGTCTTTGTGTCACCACTGATTTCCTTATAAACGGGTGGATCTAGCAAGTTGAACCAACTTTATATCAGACTAGCGGTCCGCCCCGGCTTCGCCCGTGGTACATATATAGCCTATAGCACTCAACGATCACGTACATATCCAACGGTGAAAGAATTTTTGAAATCAGTCCAGTAGTTCCTGAGATTAGCGCGTTCAAACAAACAAACTCTTCCGCTTTATTATATTAGTATAGATTTGTATTTATTTTTATGTATAATAGTTTTTGATTTATCGTCCATAATGTCAAAAAAATTCTGTTCAATCCCCTTATCTCCGACGTTACCAATGAAAATCTGAAATAATTATGGTCATTAGAAAACGTATGTTTTACAGGAAAAATAAAATCAACGCTCTATCATAGTTTTTTTATATCTTCTATCTATAATATAATAAAACTGTAACAGATCCAATTCTGTACATTGAAGATATTTTGAAAATTTCTTTTGGAGGGCACTCTATAATCGATACTGAAGCCAAAACTGCAATTTTTTTCATTTTTGTCTGTCTGTCTGTCTGTCTGTCTGTCTGTCTGTCTGTCTGTCTGTATCTTGGCCGCGCATCACGCCGAAACTACTGAATGGATTCAAATGAAACTTGATACGATTTGAGTTTATACTCCGAGGTAGGACATAGGATACTTTTTATCCCGAAATTCAGCACGGTTCCCTTGGGAGAGGGGAAGAAAGTTAAAACATGTATTTAGCTGTAATTCATTAACGCGTAGTCAGATTTAACTCATTCTTCTTTTGTTAGAAAGATAGTACTTTAAGTATTGTCCCGTAAATATTTCAAGGTCATGGGTTTATTAGTTCAGAAATGACAGACATTTATTGGGTTCAAATAACTTGGGACGCAGATGTTTGTACGTACGGCTTATTTTAAACTGGTGTGCATTTAAATTTATGTTTGTCGGCCTGTCTATTTGTTCCAGCTAATCTCTGAAACGGCTGGATCGATTTTGATGGAACTTTTAATGGCAGATAGGTGATGTTAAGGAGTAACTTAGGATACATTTAGTTTAGGTACAAAAAATAGTTATGGGGTCCGATCCGATTCTATATAAAAACTTATATCCATGCGAACGAAGTCGCGGGGGTCAGCTAGTCTATACATCTATACATATAATAAAATCGTAGAATTGCCGTATCTGTACATTGAAGATTTTTGCAAAATAATAACTGGGGGATGTTAGGGATAAGAAATAGAAAGTAAAAAAGCTATTTTTGAAATTTTTGTCTGTTTGTCTGTTTATCTGTTTGTCTGTATGTCTGTATGTCTGTATGTTTGTGCACGCATCACGTAAAAACTACTGAAAGGATTGAAACGAAACTCGGCATGATTTAAGTTCATACAACGGAGTAACATATAGGATACTTTTTATCCCGAAATTCAGCACGGTTCCCTTGGGAGAGGGGATGAAAGTCTTAGCTGTAATTCGTTAACGGGTGGTCCGATTTCATTCATTCTTTTTTGTTAGAAAGGAAATACTTTAAAGATTACCGGCTAATCTCTAAATGGCTGGACCGATTTTGATGGGACTTTCACTGGCGGATGTTTACATTTTGATCTACCCAAACATTCGCCAGTGAACTTTTAACAGTTTTTAGCAAGTTATGAGCTCAAAGGAGCTTGGGAAAAACAAAATGATCCTCACGGGATTTTTAAAAACCAATATCCACGCGAACGAAGTCGCGGGTATCCGCTTGTTAACAATAAACCTCTAAAAACAAAGTTAGTTTTGCGGTTTATCAAGAAGGGATGTGTGTTAACCCCATTACATTAAATACTTTTACTTCTGGAGTACGGAACCCTCGGTGCACGTGTCTGACTCGCACTTGGCTGGTTTTTATTGACATTAAAATTGACGGACTTAAAAACGAACTTTGTGTTGCTTTTACTGATACTATAATATTAGCTCCACGATGCATTTTCACATGAAAAATAAAACATTATGATTAGACCTGTTAATTTGGTTTAGTTCAGAGGTTGCACACAACATAAGTATATCTCTGCAAGAATGGCACCTACACCGGAAAAATTATCCTCGTGGGAGGAAAGAAGCCCGGTAGACAACACATCTCGCCACAGAGTTGTCATATCTGGAATGTCGGGTCTATATCCAGAGTCCCATAGCGTGAAGGACTTATCAGATATTCTTTACAACAAGGTATGTAATAGATAATAATCATATAACTATTATATAGCGGTATAGCGGTCGGTTCAGGATCCGGAGCTCCGAAGATACTATTTGAGAAAATGCCGAAAGCCAGTTGGCAGAACAAAATTTTTAATTAGCTCGAGAACCAGAAGTTATCATAACACTAATATTATAAAGGCGAATGTTTGTGTGTGTATGTGTATGTTTGTTACTCTTGAACCGTGAACGCCGCAACTACTGAAACGATTTGGCTGAAATTTTGAATAAGAAGTAGTCGTAGACGTAGAAGTCGAAAATGAGGCGTCTCGGGGTGTAAGGGAGTCGCGGGGAGGGCGTGGGGATCATTCGTAAGCACTGATTAGCTCTCGCGAAACGCATTGATAAAAATGAAAAATGTGATAAATGAAGAACCGCTCGACCGATTTTGTGCAAACTTCATATAAACCATCTACTAAATAGTCTGAACAAAGCCAAACATTTGGTTTGGATAGGTGAGCCCGTTCTTGAGTTATAAAATTACAACGAAAACTGGCATTGATTTTTATATTATATATATAAAAATCATAACAAATCATAACAGTAATAATACAATAATAATACCAAATCACAACGCTATCACTCCCAACGAAGAGTTAATCATATACCAAAATTGTTATCAATTCCTTAACTATAACCATTAACTTCCTATGTTCAAGATCAACCCAGTCAACAAGGAGAACTCTCGCTGGAAGTATGACCATCCCGAAGTAGCACAATACACGGGCAAAGTGCCTGGACTGAAGCGATTTGATGCGCAATTTTTCAAAGTCCACTACCGCCTCGGCAATAATATGGACCCTATGGGCCGCAAGATCTTAGAGCAATCTTATCAGGCTATTTATGATGCTGGTGAGATTTTTTTATTCTTTATATTCTATTGGGGTTTCGCAGTAAAGCAAGAAACCCGAAAAAAAAAGTACTTTTGATAACGTTAAGAAGCATATAGTTAATGGAATACAAACTTTCGCCAGTTATTTAACATAGCCCTAGGTTTATTCAGTGCAACGATAATTACCTAGTCCAACTTGCTTTATTGGTTTCCAACTCTGCTTTGAGACCTCAGAGCAGAGATTAACATGATCTGATGTCATCACATTAGAATAAGATAAAATAACGTTAACATACAACGTTAACGTTAAAATATTACGTTTTGCACAGGTGTATGTCCAGAAAAACTTTCTGGGAAGAAAGTCGGTGTCTACATTGGAAGTTGTTTCTCTGAAACTGAAAAGGCCTGCTTTTATGTCGCAAGTTCCAGAACAGGTTTCGGTGTTGCAGGGTACGTATGGGCCTATCGTTATCGTCGACTCAACCAGTAGACGTTGGACATAGAACTCTTGCAGGAATTGCCATATAGCACGTTCTCGTGGAACTTATATCCAGCAGCTGCCAGCAACTCGCTTTTTCTTTCACTTTGAGGTCATCCATCCACCAAGAATCATCTAGTCACAAAATTGGCAATCGGCGAGGCACTTACCTTGAAGTACCGGTAGATATTGGGACCTCTAAGTGCTCGAATGGTGACTCCGCTATAGTAAGCGTCGAAAGAACCCCCTCCCACTAGTTAAACCATGTATGGGCCAAAAACTCTAACTCAAAACAAATTGCCATGTTGGCATGTAGTGAGATGCTGGTCCATATATGCAAAGCCGACAACTGTCTAGGGCGCTCAAATTTGGGGGCGGCATATCAAGGGTAGGGCAATTGGGCTAGTTAGCCTGAGCAGTGACTGGCGCACCATTTCTTTGTACATGTAGAATACAATAGCAAATGTAGCAATAAAAAATTACTTTTCTTTAAGTACCCTGAGTACCGAGTACCCACTAAATATTATAGTTGTAAATGTCTAGATCAAACCTCCATTGGGTTTCCTTAAATATTTCTCTAAAGTTCTAATAGAAACAAATAATATTGATTTGATTTTGTTGCGAAATTCTTGTCTCGAGGGAAGCCGTTCTAGTTATTCACGGAAGACACCGAATGTGCTCAGGCCAGCGCTGGCGGTAAGATAAGTTACAATAATATCCATTGCATTACAGGTGCAATAAAGCAATGTATGCCAACCGCATCTCTTACTGGTTAAACGCCAAGGGTCCTTCTATGTCCATCGACGAGGTCTGCTGCAGTTCCACCAGAGCCTTGGAGCAGGCTTACCACGCCATCAACCGCGGCGAGTGCGAGGCTGCCATCGTCGGAGGGTCGAGTCTTTGTTTGCATCCGCAGTCCTCTATCCATTACGGGAGGTACGAAACTAAACTTAATTTATTCTACAACGTATTCTACTATATAAATATCAAAATAATCTTCTATCTATCTATACATATAATAAAATCGTAGACTTGCCGTATCTGTACATTGAAGATTTTTGCAAAATAATAACTGGTGGATGTTAGGGATAAGTAATAGAACGTATAAAAGCTATTTTTGAAATTTTTGTCTGTTTGTCGGTTTGTTTGTTTATCTGTTTGTTTGTATGTTTGTGCGCGCATTACGCTAAAACTCCTGAATGGATTGAATTGTAACTTGGCGTGATCTAAGTTCATACTACGGAGTAACATATAGGATACTTTTTATCCTGAAATTCAGCACGGTTTCCTTGGGAGAGGGGATGAAAGTCAAAATGTATAGTAAGCTGTAATTCATTAACGCGTATTACGATTTCATTATTTCTTTTTTTGTTAGAAAGGAGATACTTTAAAAATTATCCCGTAAATATTTCAAAATCATCGGTTTTGTAGTTCAGAAATTACAGCCATTACAACTTTTAGTATTCTAAGTAACTCGGTACCCGGATTGTACAGGAACGTGTCTGTGTGTGTGTGTATGTGTGTGTGTGTGTGTGTGTGTGTGTGTGTGTGTGTGTGTGTGTGTGTGTGTGTGTGTGTATGTGTGTGTGTGTCTGTGTCTGTCTGTTCCCCTGTAGCGCTCAAACGGGTAAACCGATTTGAACGCGATTTTTTTGTTTGAAAGGTGAATTAGTCGAGATTGTTGTTAGCTATGTTTGATGAAAATCGATCCAAGATGGCCGCCGCTACAAAATGGCAGATTATATTATATTCACAACTTTGTTAATATGGGTATCAAATTAAAGGGCTTGACTAGTAGAATAGCACTATGCAAATCCAAGATGGCCGCGACCACAAAATGGCGAATATCGGGGGTTTTTTTAATTTTTAATTTATACTTGTAGAATCATGAATTTAAGTATGGATGGTAAGACCAAATCGTTTGATACTGAAGCTGCTGGGTGTGCCAAGTCTGAGGCTATCAACGTGCTATTTCTTCAAAAAGCTAAAGATGCTCTTAGGTAAGTTTCAAGTAAACATTAAGTAAGTAGTACTTAGTCAGAAACTCTAAAATTCCACAATGCTCAAGAAAATGGAACATGCAAACGAACAACCTCTAAAATATTTTTTTCCGATGTAGGTAAAATATGTAATATTATTATTTTATGTTTATTTATACCACGTAATTGTAGAAATTTAAATAAATATATTATTCCAGAATTTACGCCGAAATCGTACATATAAAATGTACATTTACATCTCTTCTGCAAGATGAAACAAAAGGTCCAAGATATGGTTTCTATCGGGATCCTGAAGTCATGGCCAACTTTATAAGCAATTTCTACGAAGAAGCACAAATACCACCACAAGCAGTCGAATATGTGGAAGCTTTTGGTTCAGGTTGTAACTTTAACTATAATAAGTTTATTATCGCAGTGAATTGCTTCTTATTATCTTTATCTTTATACCTACCTACTTTCAAGGAAGTTTGCTATAGTAATCTATAGCTGTAGCTATAGATAGATTATGGTTTTTCCAAAAAACTGTGGATTTTAAAGGATAAAAAGTGTATGTGCCTATGTGTTATGTCAGGGCATAATCTATCTCCATTCAAAATTTTAGCCAAATCCAGTTCAGTAGTTTTTACGTGATGCGCGCACAAACATACAGACAAACAGACAAACAGACAAAAATTTTAAAAATAGCTTTTTTACGTTCTATTACTTATCCCTAACATTCCCCAGTTATTATTTTGCAAAAATCTTCAATGTACAGATACGGCAATTCTACGATTTTATTATATGTATTAATTAATAGATTAAAAGGACGGCTGGGAGGTCTCGAAAATCGCGTTTTTGGCGTATAGAATAGAATAGAATAGAAAAGTTTTTTATTCAAATAAACTTTTACAAGTACTTTTTACTTACTTACTTAATTACTTTAAACTTTTTTTTTACTTTCTTAACTTACTTTACTTTTACTTACTTAACTTACTTACTTACTTTTTACTTACATACTTTAAACTTTTACAAATATATCTCTGCGACCACTTGGCTGAGGCGTTGTCGTTGTAATCGTCCCGGGGACGTTACGTGCAGAAACGTGGTTACCGTACAGAAACGAAACAATTCAACTTTTCTCCGGCATTTTCACCCAGGAAAAATAGTTTTTCCTTGTATCAATCCGTCCAAAAAATAGAAAAAAAATATATAAAAGCACGTAAGAAACAAATAAGAACAACACCTCTAACAGTGAAAGTTTAACTTATTTGCCTATAGATAGCGTTGTTCAAGTCCCACAGGAGTACTTTTTCCGGTAGAAACAGTAGCCTATGTGTTATTCCAGGGTATATTCTATCTCCATTTCAAATTTTAACCAAATCCATCTAGTAGTTTTTGCGTGAAAGTAAAACAAACATATATATACACGTAGTTTATTAGTGTGATAAAATTAGGAGAAAGAAGAAAGAAAGAAAACTATTTATATTATAAATTTTATATAAGACGGATTATTTCAATTTTTATGATAATAAGTACCTAATACGAAGGTCCTCGACTTAATACACCAATTATTTTTACAGCTGTACCGGAAGCCGATAAAGCAGAACTTGAAGCAATCGAAAAAGTTTATTGTAATAATAGAAAAGATCCACTTTTAGTGGGTAGTGTAATGTCAAACATAGGGTACGGGGAAGCTGCAACGGGGATATCTGCTATCACAAAGGTATTTTTGTTATAAAATGAGAGACAATAATAATATACCAACAAAGACTAGCAAATCATTTTATAATTACCTACGTAACGTCGACAAAATAATTATTATGTTATTGTAGGTAATGGTTAATTTCTCAACAGGTTATACTAGGCTACCACTCTGGCCAGCTAGCAGGCAATTTAAATTGTGACTCGCCTAGAACAGACATAGCGGCTCTGCGTGATGGTCGCATGCGCATCCTCACTGACCACGAGACCTTTGGTCGATCCTACACCGCTGTGAATGGTCTCTCTGTGACTGGAGTGAACGCTCATGTCCTTCTGCATGGTCATCACAAACCTAAGGTAGGTCTAATATTATAATTAATTATTATGTTATCATCATACCTGTAATTTTCAACCGACATCCAAGTAAGGGAGAGGTTCTCAATAATTTTTCTCAATGATATCTTGCAAAATTACCCGCGGTAAATATTGATACCTAAATATGTTACCGCTAGCGTACCTAACTAACAAATTTATTAAATACTGGCACTTAAAGTGCGAAATGTAGCAGATTACTTGACTTTACTTAGTCAATGTGCACATCAGGTTAACGTAATATTCAAACCTTTTCCGCACTTTAATGAATGCTTTGCCGTTACAGATTATCTAGAGAATCTACAGATTAACTAGATAATTGAATAATGGAACAATTTTTTGCACTTTAATGGACTTAGCCAGTTTCGCACTTTTCGGTTTCAAATAAATTCAAAATGTGATTCAAAATTCTTTATGTGAAGTGTAATAAATCAATTTAGGTTACGTGTACGAGTACTTTTATGTTTTAGGATCTTTTACGGTACAAAGTGAATATTCCTCGTTTAGTTCTCCTATCAGGCAGACAGGAATCGTCCGTGAATAAAATTCTCCAAGACTTAAAATCTCATCCCGTTGATGCAGAGGAAATAGCGTTGCTCCATAATATACATAAAACCAGAATTTTCGGTCATTTAGGGAGAGGATTTATACTTCTTGGTGAGCAAAAAAGATGTTTAGCTTAATATACAGAATATCAGTTATGCGATTTAACATTTTATATATTTTTAAGACACAAATGAAAAGAACGAAACAGTAAGTCTATGCGAGAAGGCCAACTACTATGACGATGCTAAGCGGCCACTGTGGTTCGTATACAGTGGGATGGGCTCCCAGTGGGCCGGGATGGGCGCACAACTAATGAGAATTCCTGTGTTTGCTGCGGCTATTGAGAGGTACGTTTTCGTATGGCGCGCGTTGTTAGGATTTGCTTCGAGGAGAGAAGGAGGAAGGCGGACAGTGAAGCCAAGAAAATAAATAAAACACCATGAATGGATAAGGAATGGAATGAGTTGTGTTGACTGTTGTGAAACTGTGCGAGTGCGAGATTATTTTATGGAGCAGAAACAAATATATATTTTTTCGCATGCCACCAGTTATTTTGAATAAGGCGTGGTAATATTGAAAAGGGTGGGGCAAAACTTTTCATCTCTAAAATCCATAACACAAAATCCATCCGTTGCTCATCTTGTCGAACCATCTTTTCTATGTCTTTATTAATTTTACTTCTATCCATAATATCAGGTGTCGGCGTGTCTTGGACCCCAGAGGAGTCGACATTGTTCACATAATTACATCTCCAGACAAAACTATATTTGACAACATTCTCAACTCCTTCGTCGGTATCGCCGCTATTCAAATTGGACTCACAGATGTTTTACGTGCATTAGAAATCGTACCCGACAAAATTATCGGTAAGTTATTTGTGTACAATTAAGATGACACTTCTTAAATTTATAAAAGCATTAGGTTATTTTCAACAGTGGTTTTAAGTTGAAGAATTTATTTACAGGGCACAGTGTGGGCGAGCTAGGCTGTGCTTACGCGGACGGGTGTTTCACCGCCGAGGAAATGATACTGTCTGCGTACAGCCGCGGTCTGGTCTCTGTGCAGACACCTTTTATTCGAGGATCAATGGCTGCTGTCGGAGTTGGCTACCAACAGGTATAAACCTATTATTTTTTGTAAGAAATATCATATCCTAACAGATCCTTATTTGTGAGCTATCAACAGAAGTTAACACAAACTGTTTTATTCGTTACAGATATCAAAAATGTGTCCACCTGAGATTGAAGTAGCTTGCCACAATGGTCCCGATTCCAGCACGATTTCTGGCCCCGCTGATATCATGAAGGAATTCGTGGCTCAACTAACCGCGAAGGAAATATTTGCCAAGGAAGTGCCGTGCTCGAACATCGCATATCACTCGCGGTACATAGCTGACGCGGGTCCAGGACTGCTGCAGTATTTAGGTGAAGTGATCAAGTCACCCAAAGCACGCAGCGAACGCTGGCTCTCTACTTCAGTTCCACAAGAGAAGTGGAATGATCCGATTGCAAAATATTCCTCGGCAGAATATCACACGAACAACTTACTTGTAAGTTTAGTTTTCGATTAACCTAAAAATTAACACATACTCGTATGTGATGGGTATGATGACAATGGATGATGATGGTACCATTGAGCCTGTCTGATGATGGATGTTGAAGCTGAATACTGGAACTTCTTATGCCATGTGTTAGAGCAGTCGAGTTTGAGCTCGTTTGATTTTTTTCATGAGTAGGTACACAGTATGAAAAAGCATGATTATAGAGATAATTGGGCTTTGGAACTGAACTCTCTGTGGTAAAATAGTACTTATTCATTTATTTTGTTACATCAAACTCTTTTATATTTTAAGGTTAAATAAAAAATTCTGTTAAATAAATAAATAAAAAAAGAAAATCTGATTCAGGTTCTTGTTGCAGAGCTCAGTGCTTTTTGAAGAGACATCGAAGCTGATCCCAGCGAACGCAGTGCTGGTAGAGATAGCTCCTCATGGCCTCTTGCAAGCTATCCTCAAGCGCTCTCTGCCTGAGTCCTGCAAACACGTGCCTCTCACGAGGCGGGGACACCCCGACAATGCGCACTTCTTGTTACAAGCTATTGGAAAGTAAGATTTGTGTAACTTACAACATTTCATTCTTAAGCAATTTTTACATAAAATATTAAGTATTATTACTTATTAAAATTATTTATTATTACTTATATCAACATTAGTAATTTTGATATATTAGGTACGTTTTGTCAGTAGGTAGGTTTAAAGTTAATTGTAGGTAAATAGAGGCACAGATTCATATTATTCTTCTACAATGAAGTAGTGAACACAATCAGTGACCACACTTGTCCAGCAAAACCACCAAATACCTACTTGGTCAAGTTGGAAGTTGTTCTTTTCACAGCAGAACGCGTAAAAAGTCCACCTCAAATCAATTTTACGTAGGTAAGAAATGGATTTGTCCCATTTGTCCCCTGCATAAATGTTTTTTATACAGTGCTAATTGTTGTGACAACGATAAAAACCAGGTAGAGGAGATGAATGATAAAAAGATGAATGCAAAAAGGGAAAAAATTGTTAATTTTTCTTACGTCTTCTAAGATGTCTGAGTTCCTAATTATATAATACATCTACAAAGTTATATTTTGTTTGTCTTAGATTTTTAATAAAGTTTATTTTAATAAGATAGAAAGTACGTTTTTAGTTTATTTAAGAACTTTACCTATGTAGAGTGCGTGAGCACTGGCGTACCAAATAGTGGCGCGTATACTGGAGTGTTAACCTCCATATTTTTTCAATATATTTCCGCGCATATTCCGCATTTCTCATACGCATTCCGCGGATTTCTTAATAGTGAATCTCAGATATAAGGCACTTAAATTGTATACATTTGTGAAAGTAAATGAATAAAATAATTAACGTATAAATTTAAGATTTTCATTCTGTCATGTTTGTAGTCTATACATGGCTGGGTATAACCCGCAAGTACAAGCATTATACCCGAAAGTAGAATTTCCAGTTTCCACTGGAACACCGATGCTGTCACATTTATTGGAATGGGCCCATAACGAAGCATGGTGAGTTAACTCAAACTGAATATTATAAAAGGTATACTAATGTTTTGAAACATGAAATGATTATACGAAAATTCTTTTTTAAATTATCTAAAAAATAATTAAGACGTACAAAATTATTTCAGGAACGTACCACTATATGTATCAGCGAACAGAAAAACTGCAGCAGCATGCACTCAAGTCCTATCCATCCATGATGACGAGCATCGTTACCTCAAGGGACATGTGATAAGAGGTAATATAGACGTTTTCAAAATATCACAAGACTACAAGAGAAACATACAAAAAAATTCAACTCACCAACGATGATCTACAGCGTTCCTTGGTAAAATATAAAGCCTCAGAAAACTCAAAAAATCTCTGAAAACATAAGGGAAACTCGCCTAATTTGTCCCCCTAAGAACTTCAAGCCTTATAACTTCAAAAATATTAAAATTAAAGTTATTTTGTTTTTTGTTAAAGAAACTTTATTAATTTATGATTAATCTATCTATTCTATACGTATATAATAAAATCGAAGACTTGCCGTGTTTGTGCGCGCATCACGCAAAAACTAGGTACTGAATGGATTGAAATCAAACTTGTTCATACTATGGAGTAACATAATATTTTAGGATACTTTTTATTCCTAAATTCGATAAAAACTTGGCAGTGGCTAAATCATTATTGACCAATTTCAGCGCTCCTTCATTTTGCCAGGACATGATACTGCATATTGATTTTATACTGATTTTTATAATTTCTGGAGTACTCTATGTTTTAGAGAAGAACACATACCCTTTCGCCGCTGCTCTAGTAGCAGTTTGGGATACATTGGCCATGGTCCTGGGAGTGCCAAAGAAGCAACTGTCAGTCCAATTCCACGACGTGTACCTACACTCAGAGCCCGCGCTGCATGACCAACGACAGCTGCGCCTGAACATAACTATACTTAAGGGACAAGGCCAATTTGAGGTAACCTTTCTGGGCCTTCCGGGCTTTCTTGGCCGGTTTTTTGAACAGATTTAATTTTGTTCATAATTCATACTAATATTATAAATGTGAAAGTAACACTGTCTGTCTGTATGTTACGCTTTCACGCTTAAACTGCTGAACATATATTGACTAAATTTGGTACAGAGGCCTAAGTCCAGCAGTGGACGGCAATGGGCTAATGGCATGACATGACCATGATACAGAGATTAAGGCCTATGAAATATAAGCCTTGGAAAATAACATTGGCTACTTTTTATCGCAGAAAATTATAGAGTTCCCAAGGGATTTAAAAAATCTAGATCCACGCAGACGAAGTGGTGGGCATCAGCTAGTATTTACATAAACCACTATCAACCCTAATTCTTTCAGATTTTTCACTTGCAAACTTCGGATATAAGCGAGGGAATGGAATTTTTAACACATTGTCATGATAAGTTAAAAAGCAAACGGTTTAAAAGCATATTAAAACCTGTATACAGATATAACAGATATTGTATATTGAAATAACTAAAACCTAACTACCCCGATTTCGGCCCCTTTTGTAATGGGAAAATATATTTTTTTTATTTCCAATAAAGTTGGAAAAACATTTTGACAACTATTCAAAATGTAAAGTTACTTAAATAAAAACTTGTGACAGATAGATAGACAGACGAAGGTTCTCACAATGGACAGTGGTCAAAAAGAATTTCTTTTTTACCACTGAAATTGAAAGTTAAGTGAGAAAAGACGGACAGAAAAAAATTCTTCACGTTACTATTAAATTTTAGGTTTTAGACGACAACATTAAAATTGCAACAGGTTTCATTACGAGAGAAGAAGACCAAGAAATATCGTCAGAGGAAGAATTGAAATCTGATGAATTCTTAACACTGAAATCAGAAGATATTTACCAATTATTGAACGCTAGAGACTATAATTACTCGTAAGCCTTCACGTCATATTTATAGATTAAAAAATATAGGATAATATCCTGTATTTTTAAATTCATAATATACCATTATTTCCTTTCTATTTGAACAAATATTTATCACTGATGCCACTTTAATCTTAGAACATTTATATTTTTAGGAATGAGTTTCGTAGTATTTACAATGCTAACTTGTCACTAACTAAAGCTCATCTTTTGTGGCAAAACAATTGGGTGACACTTATTGATGGCATGATACAATTAAATGCATTGAAGCGCATACATGAAAGCATCTCGCAACCTAACTTTATTAGAAAAATTGTAATAGATGTTGAGAAGCATTACAAAAATCCAATTTTAATGCTAGATAATGCGAATGTCATGACGGCCAACGTCTCTGAGGTGTTAAACAGTACCAGGTATTTGAAAAGTTTTACTATACCTACACATTTCTTCCAAAAATTGTTTATTGAAAATTTTCTTTGAATTGAACATAATTTTTGAAACAATGTTATTTTATATTTAGCTGTGGAGGGATCGTGATTGAAAACATTAAATTCCACGACCTGCCTTTAATAAACAAAGAACATTTTGCTTTGAACATACTAAAATTTGTTCCTCACGTATCTACCAACAATTTAAATGTAAGTATCTTTAACTTCATTATTAAAATAAAATTTATTTAATTACAAACAGCGACATATTTTTATTATGATTTCTGCTTTACAGGAAAATTCTGCTTTGTATGTATTTATGCAAATAATAGCAGAAAATTTGAATAAACAAGAGATCAATGTTGGTAATATTGTGGAATATAAAGACCAAGTAAATTTCTCAAAAATTCATGAAATTATATATGATATGCCTGAAATAAAGATAAATTTATTCCAAATTTGTCGAGATAATTTATTAGAAAAACCTGATGATTTCTTTGAAGATATTGATGCCCTAATGATAACGAATTTAGCTGCTGATGATAATGTAAGTCAACTCAAATATTTAAAGGCTTCAAACATTAGAGCTTAACTAGATATAAATAACATTGTATTGATTTCTAACAGATGTGCCAAGCGCTACACCGACTACTCAATCGAGGTACTTTCCTGATCAATAAAGAGGAGTGTGCAAACTTGTCAACCATTCGTCCTTCTTTACTTTACCGCAGTGTGTGTGCCCACACCATTGGTTCTTCACGTCTGGAATTAGATATATGGCGCCCTTCTGATGATACGGTTGGGACTAGTGCTGTCACTGTGTTTTCACAAGCTGACTTCACCAAACTATATGCTCAACTATCCACACTTCCACCAAAGCATAGACTCATAATATTAACTTCATATCCAGCTTTTAGTGGATTGAGAGATATCATTAGAGACTGGAAAAATACACATAATCGTAAAATTAATTTTGTGATTATCAATCACAAACTATACGAGGAACAAAGCATAAATGAAATGCCATTTACAGATTTGGCTGTTAGTATTTTAGACCACGTAAGTATTTTGTACGCAGTTGAATTAGTTGATATAATTTACCAAACATAAGTGTAATTTTGTAATCAATAAACTTTGAAGCAACAAATTACCTTATTTGTTTAGGGTATTTGGGGTGGAGAATATTATTTACCAATCGAAGGAAAAATAGCAAAAGGCAAAGACATGGCGCTGGAAATGACACGATTATGTGATATAGGCTCTATGCATTGGATAGAAGCGACAGAATCTAGTCATCTAGGCATTCCAGTTAAGGTATGAACATTAAAACTTATTCGATTGATGCTAGAGGTCATCAATCGTACATGACCACGAAACACTTGAAATGTTGAACAAAAAAGACTAACAAGAGTCGCAAGGGCTGTCAGAGTTGCAAGAGGTTCATTTTCATTGTAAAAGTAAGAGTCGGGTCCATCGAACGCATCGAAGAAATGTTAAGAAGTCAACAGAAATGAAGTCACCGATAACGTAACCTTTAAAATATAAGTTTCTACGAACATTGCTGCTCTGGCGTCTCCTACGATTCTTGCAGTTACTGTAAATCTCTTGTTATATGATCACATTTAAGTAACGCTTGCCTATATAAGTACATTACAACTTTTAGATTCACTACGCAAGTTTAAGCGATGCTTATGTGAAAAAAGTGTTAGGTGTGGCCACATCAGAAAATATGAATAGTAAAAAAATAGTTGAATATAGCTTCAGTGGCACTACAGATCGGTAAGATTTTTTTTTTAGTGAATTATGAAAGAGTATCAGATAAAATAAATTATCTACTCATAGTAGGCTTTATATCATCTACACTGACAAATTTATTTTTAGAAAAGAGCGTGTAATGGGTATCGTGCAAGAAGACTCAATCCACACGCGAGTCGGAGCAAAGCCTGAACTGTTGTGGCCTGTGCCCGAGCATTGGACTCTAGAGGACGCTGCTACTGTTCCTTTAGCTTATTGCCTGGCATTCTACTGTCTTGTAATGTTGTCATATTTGTATACGTATTTTTGAAGTTTAGGATTTTATCCAATTCTTATTCTTCATTAACCTATAGACATCCACCGTTGCACACGGTTCGATCTTGCGCCGCTTGAATACAATGGCTCCTTTTGATTCCTTTGGTGTCGTATGTTCACCTAAGTAGTAGAGGGTTAACTAATTCGTAATCAAATAAAAAAAAATACTATCGATATTTCAAGTTTTCGTAAATTTTCCACTAACATTTAACTTTTTAGGGTTCCCTACCCAAAGGATAAAAACGGAGCCCTATTAATGTCACTCTGCTGTCTGTCTGTCTGTTTGTCTGTCTGTCTGTCTGTTTGTCTGTCTGTTTGTCTGTCTGTTTGTCTGTTTGTCTGTCAGTCTGTCTGTCTGCCCGTCCGTCGGTCACAGGTCTCTAGCTCGCAGACGAAATGAGTTACAAACCTGAAATTTTGATAATTGTTGTAGAACATTGACCCAAAATCAAATTTTAATTAAAAATTGAATTAAATTATTTTTCAAGGGGGCTCCCAGGGGAGTGAAAGTCTGTCATTTTTCAAGTTACATCCATGAAAATTGGTATTTGGGTTTTCGATAAAAAATAAAAAATATTCAGGATTTTTGAAAATTCTATCCGCTAGTGGGTTAAGTAGAGGATGAAAGTTTAAATGAGACCCCGTCACGTTTTCGTCATTTATCAAGTTATATCCATAAAAATTGGTATTTAGATTTTCGGTTAAAAATTAAGAATTACGTATTGAAGGAATTTTGGAAAACTACTCCCAAATTGGTACAATGGGAGATGGAAGTTTGTATGAGATTAAGAATTCACGCGAGTGAAGTCGCGAGCATCTCAGTATTAGTAATGTACCTACTGTTCGGGTCACTGCGTGTAACCGAACATCGCGTACTCAGCAGTTTACGCCGTGACTGCCTCCTGCTCGCGAGTGCGGTCGGTAAAGTACAGTACAATTTGGACCATCCGCGCGGACAGTAGGTACTGCAGCTATCAATATCAATATCATCATAAATCATTAATATCAATACAAGTTCACTATCATCTACTTATAATCAAATCTATCATTCATCAACACACCACAAAGACCTGCACCCCACACCTACAGAGCTGGTTCTGATCTTAAATTGTAGCAATTTTATTCTTCTTTAAAAACACCCTAAAAAGGTAGTGTCAAGAACTAACTAGTCCTTTTGGGTTATGATTGCCAAAATCTGAAAACAATCTGAAATTTTTGCGGTTTTTTCGATTTTTGACAAAGTTGTGTTCGTCGCTCGTGGTCACAAACTTGGATTATTCATTAGGCAAACATCATAAACAAGTCTGCGAAAAATCAGAACTACCCGATTTAACGCAAGGTTAACTATATAATACATGTATACTAGCAAATCCTAAAGTTACTGGACTATAAGTATAGATAAATAGAGTATAACATATTATATAATTATATAGATGGAAATACATAAACGACAACAATTTACATAAAAAATATGCTTTTAGCTTGCCTTTTAAATTATTTTTAGTAATTTCCGTTCTATTATCTAAATTATTTATTAAACGTGGGATTATGTACGCAGTGGTGCGTTTACCATATTTGATTTTTAATACACTGTTATTAATTTTTCTTGATTTTCTCTACGTGTAAGATTGCTTTTTGTAACGATCCTTTGTTAAAAAAGTGTTCTTTTAACAGCTGATATAAAAACCTTATCATGTATTAGGATTACTCATGTACCTATTGGGAGAAATCCAAATGATAACGCATGTTGAAATAATTGAAGTTTACTTACCTAGTTATCATTTTTAATTTTATTACATGTTTACAGTGTTTCAAAAGTCGTTTTCGCCATGGGAACAGTATTCTCGTGCATGGAGGCACGGGAGCTTTAGGCCAAGCGATCATTTCTATTGCTCTAGCACATGACTGTAATATTTATACTACGGTGGGCAATATAAGGAAAAAAAAGTTTTTGCTCAGATTGTTTCCAGAACTTAAAGGTGGGTATTTTTTAACTATTAAGTAATTATTTATTATTGATGACAAGGGTTTCCTTGTCTGAAAGTCTTAAACTTGGGTTCAAATTGGTTTAATGTATTTACTTACATAATTTTAGAGGATCATATCGGTTGCTCTCGTGACAGCAGTTTCAGGGATATGGTTCTAACAGCTACCAATGGAAAAGGTTGCGATATTGTTATAACTTCAGCCAAAGGAGACCTAAGAAACGTAAGTCGTAATATTAAGTATAGTTACATAATAATATAATCTACCTTTTTAGTGTTCCGTACTAAAGTGGTAAAAATGGAACCCTTATGGTGCGACATTCTCCGTCCGTCTGTCACAGTCGATTATTTCAGTAGCTATTAAAGCTATCGACATGAAATTTGGAATAATTGTATATAATAGTTTTAATAAAATTATTGTGTTAATAATAATTAGTGTAAATAATTTGGGATAATGGCCCAACATAATTGTAATTTTTATTATTACAATAAAATTATGAAAGTTATAAAAATTAAAATAAAAAGGAGGGAAAATCGGAGGTTTGAAATTTCAAAGTAAAATATCTATACCAAATGGGACTAATCTATCTAATCTAAATGAAAAATCTATACCAAAATAAAATACCATATTATTATGATATGAAAGGACTTTACATGTAAATTATGAAACAGATTCTTATTATTTTTATAAATGATAGTTTTTCATTAATTGTGCAAAATGACGAAAAAATACAGCCTCTCCGACATCTCCAAAGTTTACCAATCGAAAAATCAAAAATAATTATATGTGATGAATAGATGATAGCTGATATTTTAAAGATCTCGTAAATATTTCATTCAGGCTTTGTAGTTCAGAAACTAAAGACATCACTATGAACTATCAAATAACTTGAGACCCTGATTGTATAGGAACCTTTAAACATAATATGGTTCAACTTAAGCTGGCGTGAGTTAAAATTATTGTTTGTGTGTCTGCATTATTTGTTGTTTGTCCCGGCTAAGGTCTGAAATGGCTGGATGATTTTGACGAGATTTCCACTCGCAGATAGCTGATGTTATAAAGAGTAACTTAGGCTACTTTTATTTTAGAAAAAATAATTACGGGTTCCGTGCAAAAAAATGAAAGATAATACCTATTGGGGAAAGTTTATTAAAAAAAAAATACTCATTATAATAGTTTCACTTTGATGCGCCACTTTTAACAGTTTTTACCAATGTATAAGCTCAAAGGAGCTTAGGAGAAACAAAGAGTTCCAGCGGAATTTTCAAAAACCTAAATCCACGCGGACAAAGTCCCGGGCATCCTCTAGTTATTATATATGTATATTTAGTTAGTGTTTTACAATTTTCAGGCGTCACTTCATTGCTGCAAAGCATTTGGATCCGTTGTTGACCTGTCCCTTATATTAGACAATGAAAATTATAACTTTGGATTGGTCAACTTGTTAGCAGGTCGCTGTTATAATACATTGCAGTTTTCTTCATTATTTGAAGATAAAAACGTAGAAGACTTAAAAGTAAGTAATACCCGCGGCCACGTAGATCAAACACTGAACGAAACGTGGAGGGGATAGCTGCGTATGGGAACTGTCACGCACGTAGTACAATAGCTTACCCCCTCCAATTTCCCTCAGCGTTCAATGTTCGTGTCGATGTTTATATACTTGACAATATAGAAGATTGCATATAGTAGTTTATGAAACGGTTGCATAATAGAGGTTATTAAAACATGAGTGTGGGTTTAAAAAACGAGCCGCAGGTGAGTTTTTTATTGGTATCACACGAGTGTTTTAATACCTAATTATGTAGAGTTTCATACACTACTTTATCTAAACTCATATCTTAAAATCCAAACCATAAAATCTTGGTAATATTCGTCGTGAGTTTTCCTTGATTTTGCTGGCAAAAGATTGTTGGTCGGTGGTCAGGTGGAGTTAAATTCTCTTCAGTATTACTGCTACACATTTTTCCGCACAATAAAAACCACGTCTTGTAAAGTTTTGAGTAACAAAAACAACAAATAAAAAATTTAAATAATATAACTAGCGTTTATCGCCAAAATTCAGTTGTTACCATAGAGAAATTAATAGTAGTAGAGGAGCCCTAATGTCCTATAGAAATTAGTGGATCGGAAAATAGCTCAAGCTTATCAAAATTTTCATAAGTGTGTAAGAGACAACATTACATTTTTGACATAATAATAAAACAGTTTGCGGCAGACTTAAGACAAAAGATGGCCTCCCTAAAATGTATACATGAACACTCAACACGCACAACTTGAGACATCACAATAAACACGCGCCATTTTATGTCTTCGGATTGTGCGTGTATGATACCTAATCTAAGCGTGTGTGAGTGTATTTTTGACACGTTTTTAAAGTAAGTATGGCTTCTCCACTACTATTAATTTCTCAATGGTTGTTACGACGTAAACGACCAAGGAGGTCGTGCGAATTTCCCGCCATGGCTCAAAAACCTAGAACCCAGTGCCTGTACTATAGTGTAGAAAAAATTATTTTATAACATTACTTTGCAATAATTTCCTAACAAAGTAGTGTTATAATGAACTTTTTAAATTTTTTTTTAAATATTATAGATGTATGTGAATAAAGTAGTCCAATATATGACACATTTTGATTTCTTAATCGGGATTTTAAGATATGATAGTAGATAATAGTAGATTGTTACACAAGGGACGTAAGTAAGCTATTACAGAACAAGATCCAATTTGGCGCCAGTGCGAGCGCAGCTCGCATAGGGTGCTAATGGATCGCGTGCACCCGAGATATTTAGTCACACGAGCGAGCGCAGCGAGCGAGGGTGAATATAGTTCGAGGGTGTAATAGCTACTTGCAACCGAGGTAAGCATTCTACTTTATATCATTCTTGCGAGGTAAATAAAACATTGGTAATGCAAAATGAATTTTTAATTAGAATAATTAGCAAATTTAGAGAAAAAATAGAAATTAGCATAGAGTAAAAACACCACAATGACGGTGGTTTGTAGCTTTTTGACAGCATATTGAAATAAGAAAGCAAAACACATTCTTCCAAAGATGTAATTCCTTTCTTTGCACGCCATTTGTTGAATTCTTCGTAAGTTTTCACGTAGCGCTCTTTGGACTTATCCGGCAAAAGGTTTTGCATCATTTGTTCTGCTTCAAGCAATCAAAAATCAGGCTCTCCTCCTTTTTCATCATCTGATGAAGTGCTTGACATTGTTGTAAATAACTTAAATCCCTTTACGAACAAACTTCACAAACTTTCAGATCAAATGAAATGCCGCCATTTCCATTTTTTGTTCGTAAATAGTTTTCCATTTTTTTTTTTTACGGCTTTGAGTTCCAAGGAGTTTTGCATAGTTTGAAATGTATGAAAATTAAATGCCGCCATGTTCAGTGTTTTTTTTTTTTCAGTAAAAAGTTTTCTTACCATTTTATAAGAAAAGAGATTGTTTACCAAGGAGTTTTGCATAGCTTGAACTGTAATGTGAACATTACAATTCAAGCATAGTGCGACGTAATGTTGCCTTGAATTGCAAACACCAACTTACAAGGAGACTTTCCACCATAGTAATCCCTAATTACTGAGCAAGTATGATATAAAAGTCTTTATGCGACGTTACCACTTACTAGTAACTCGCTTTGATTTGAGATTATTGAACAGGTTCCATTATTATTATTATTGCCTTATTTACCAACATTTTTTTGTTTTTAATTTATTGTTTTGTTTAGCCTTTTTCTTTGATATATGGCCCTGCGGGTAAAGGCCTCTTCTATCCTTTTCCATCAGGTTCATATTTATTTTTATTTATCTTCAGTATCAATAATTAATATGTAGTGATAGTACGAGATGATGAATTTTCCTAAGCTTATTTATCCTATTAAGGGTTCAAGCATGAACCCTTGCCTTTCTCCTTTCTCTAAAGAATAAACGAAAAACGAATGAATAATGCATTTTTTAAGAGACCCAAGTTTTAATTTAAATAAAGTTTGTAATCTGAATTTTACACTAAAATGTTTTTATTGTATTCCAAAATGGCCAGTGCTTATTATAGTACTATATTTTACTATCTACTATCAGCCAGCCGATTGCTGCAGTGTGACGACCGCATTCACCTCTCATTAGACAACACTCTCTCGCTTTTGGCTAAAGTGCATTGTTGCAGCAAGAATATCATTTAAATTCATCCAATCCATCCAAATCTATAGCTACAGCTATAGGTGGATAAACAAACTTCTTTGAAAGTCGATATAAAGGAAGGAAAAGGGAGCGGGAACGAGAACCGGAAATCCACGATTCCCTCGGGATTTGCGAAAAACCGAAATTCACGGGGGCGAAGCCGCTGGCAGAAGCTAGTAATTAATAATAATTAGAGCAAAATATAAAAGAGCGTTTACAAAAATGTATTAAGAATATTGACTCTCCTTTCAATATCGATACTAGAGACTGCAAATAATGGTGAGTGAAGGAATCGCGCGCGGCTACGTGCGACCACTGTCTCGCGTGGTGTACGCGGCAGGGGACGCGTCACGCGCGCTGCGCCTGCAAGCCGGCAGCAAGCAACTTGGCCGAGTGCTGCTGCGTTTAGAAGACGATATATCTTACACACACCATAAGTAAGACTTTAATACGCACATTCTCTTTTTACTTAGACAGATTTGTTATGTTGTTGTTTGTTGGCGATAAGGTATAGGTACTTTATAATTCGTCATGCTAGGCTACCCCTTTAATTACCTGACCTAAAACTTCAAATGCGCAAACTACTAGATACTAAAAAAAATCCCATTCGGTTCAGTTATTTGGTAGCTACCCCTACTCTTCCTCTGAATGAAGCTCATTTAAATACACTAGTTAAGTATAATAGTGTAAAAATGTCCAAACTTCCGATTTCCTTTTTTTTTCAGAATAAATTGCTCGGCCGATAGACTGCAGCTAGTGTTGTCAGAGAACGATATTTTGGCAATGCAATTAGCGGAAAGGTTAATAAATCGAGGTTCTAGAAAATTAGCACTGCATTGCTCTAATAAGACAAATAACCTGTTATTTAAACTGAGGTTAGTAATGTTATAGTTCCTAGTTGTAAGCTCTTGCTTGCGATGCCAGTATGGATTTCAGAGGTCTAGTTGTTCTTGTCATCTTGATATCTATGATTGAAAGCACTAATTGATTTATAATACGAATGGAATTTACAGATCCTGGGAGAAACGAGGAGTCCATTGTACAGTAACTTACGGAAATACATGGAATGAAAACATTTTCAATTTATTGAACAGCAAGATGCCACAAAACGTAGAAGGAATATATTGCATTTTAAATTCTAATACGCATAATGAAAATATTTCGAAATTCTTAGAAAATTTGACTTTTGCCCTACGAAGGTCGGATTGGTCTATAAGGTAAGTAAATATGCTTACTCGTTATTATGAATATTATTAAATGTATAATAATGCGATACATACACGTATCTATCATGGAAATCAATATGAGCTTTTATAATTATTTACTTACTTAATCCAACTTTTCAGATATTTAGCAGTAATCGATGCCAGCAAAGAAAATAGCTATCCAACAAATTTAATCCAACCCTACGACCAATTTATTACCATCAAATTACCACCTTTAAAAATTGTAAGTGTGATCTTTTTATAGTTAAGTTATCAAACGTCTGTTTTTAACAATATCGAAGAAAAAGTATCCAACACGCAATTAATTCCTTTAGACACCGCAAATTAATCATTTATTACTTTTTTACAGGATGAAACTGATGAAAATAAAGAATACTTTTCAGTAAACGTAGCTATTGATGCAATAGAAAAAGCATTATGCTACAAACACCGCGTTATTGCAGCACATGGTATAAACAAACCTAATGGCACTTTGTTAAAAGAAGTTGCTCATATAGCAGGTGAAACACTTTTTTTACTTTGTACAAGTAGTTTATTTATCACCACATTAAAGTATTTGTTTAAATTATTTTTAGATATATCAATTAATAATGTAACGCCGCAAGAAGTAACACTGAAAGATTTGGGAATGGATCAATCCAAAACTCCAATTGTACGTGCTTATTTACGCGATGTTCACAATATGTTATTGGACGAGAATATCATACCATTATTATCTATTAAAAAGTAAGTATTTGCATTGTAAGGCGATTACCACAAGACGCCGTGCAACGACGCGTTTTGAAGCGGACTTGTATGTAATCAACGGATTACAGATAATACGACACGACGCGAAAATATCAAACAGTAGAGCCTTCACGTGGCCTACGTTGTCGCCTATAGTCTGATTTTTAATTCGGTGGAATTCTGACAGTTGTCATTTAAAAATAGAATAAGTTATTTGTATGAAAAACAGGGTTACCACCTGAAGTTCGATTTTACCTCAAACTATAGTACCTGAAAAATCTGTCAGGCATTTGTCATATTTACATAAGGTAATTGATTTTTATTTATATAATATAAGTTTTGAATTTATCTTTTTTGCGGGAACTGTTATAACTCGTGTAACATTAAGAAACGTCAGAATTCCACGGAATTAAAAATCAGAGTATAGAAAGTTTGACATTTTCTATGGAGTAGTATCGCGTTGCGTTTGTCGTTCACCTAGGACAACGAGTGACACACGTATACCATTTGACCCTCAGATTATCCAGATGGAACCATTGTATGACCGATCGTGAGACAGCGATATTCAAGTACTTATTGAATCGTCCTTGGAAGTTGTGGATATACATATATTGATATTATACTAAAAACCCACCATTGCACAATAAGTTTGCATACAATACAAGTCAATGCGACCTAAAACCTGCGCACCGCCTGCCGCGTCAGTGCGCGGCGTCGCGTCGTCTGATAATCGCCTTATAGATATTAGATATTAGATATTAATCATTTGTTGTATATGTTGTAAAGTATGATATTTATAAAAGACATAAATATCATACTTTACAAAAAATAATTTATAAAAAAAAATACTAAAATACTATTGTAACTCCTAATCTCCTCTCCTCACCACATCTCCTCTTCGCTCCTCGCGGCACCCCACTATTCATTGCTAGCTCTCTCTCTCCCACTCCTCGCTCATTACACTATATTCAAATAGGAAATAAAACGTCCTGCTAAAATAACTGGTACCCAATAAATGCGCCGGACATTGAGTAGCGATACGTAATAATAACAGAAACATTCTTAAACCATTGCAGACTACGGGAATTAGAAGTAAATACGTTGAAAGAAGAGTTCACTGATACTAATGATTTGGACACATTTTTCTCTCAGCTCGACCCAGACGAACTTCGAGCAACTACGGAAATGGTATTTTTACCAACGCTAACAACAATTTCTACGATGGTAAGCAGTTAATGTATTGATAAATAAAAGTATCAATAGCAATAATACGTAATGTAGAAACCATAACGTATGAGAACTTGAAAATGGCGTTCCCTGCTTGTGACTGCGCATAACTGTGCTTGTTGCACATTTATTGTTATGCGTTGACCGCAACCAGTAGGTATCTGGATAATGACCTGGTTTGGAAATTCAAATCTGGCCTTGACAAGTACCTCTTTGCCTCGTAAAATGTTCAGCCGTGAGTCCCGGTTATTGACGTAAACATTTTCGAAAACAGTACGGTGACTGACTGACGGATAATACTCAGCCTAAACTGGTGGACCTAGGGATTTTAAAGGAGAATAATATTATTCATGAGTACCCTAGAGAGGTATTTTTAACAAAGAGGGATTTTTGAAATACCATTCCTAAAGAGATACCAAAACATTTTCAACAATTCCTTCAAGAGAAAAATTAAAACATAATATAATTATGTGCGTATTAAGTAATCTATTTATTAAAAGACATTATTGTATAGTGTGAAATATTGTCATTTAAGTGTAATACATATGGGATATGGGAATATCTTGATTTGTAATATCTTTGAAGTACAAATAGTTAATTAAATTTCACAGAGAGATGACGAATTTGACGTAAACCAAACATACCTGTGCATAGTACCCGGTGTAGAAGGACTACACGTGCGATTCCGCGAGCTTTGTGAGCGGCTCAAGTTACCCGCTCTCGTGCTGCAGCCCGGCGTCGACCGCCCGCACGAGACTGTACAGCAGACTGCGCACAGATACGCTAAGGTCAGTTGTAGTACCCGGTGTAGAAGGACTACACGTGCGATTCCGCGAGCTTTGTGAGCGGCTCAAGTTACCCGCTCTCGTGCTGCAGCCCGGCGTCGACCGCCCGCACGAGACTGTACAGCAGACCGCGCACAGATACGCTAAGGTCAGTTGTAGTACCCGGTGTAGAAGGACTACACGTGCGATTCCGCGAGCTTTGTGAGCGGCTCAAGTTACCCGCTCTCGTGCTGCAGCCCGGCGTCGACCGCCCGCACGAGACTGTACAGCAGACCGCGCACAGATACGCTAAGGTCAGTTGTAGTACCCGGTGTAGAAGGACTACACGTGCGATTCCGCGAGCTTTGTGAGCGGCTCAAGTTAGCCGCTCTCGTGCTGCAGCCCGGCGTCGACCGCCCGCACGAGACTGTACAGCAGACCGCGCACAGATACGCTAAGGTCAGTTGTAGTACCCGGTGTAGAAGGACTACACGTGCGATTCCGCGAGCTTTGTGAGCGGCTCAAGTTACCCGCTCTCGTGCTGCAGCCCGGCGTCGACCGCCCGCACGAGACTGTACAGCAGACCGCGCACAGATACAGGTCAAATGGTTCTGTAACCTAACCTAACTTAACCTAACCCACTGATGGAAAGGGCTACAGCGATCCTGATATTTAGCAAACTTTGTGAGCTGATGATGAGATACATTTAGACATCAAGCAAGAAATATGAACCACCACCACTACGCAATACCACACAAACTCTCTAAATACACTCGAAACGTTTCATTTCGACACCTGAGCATCCTTTAGAGTTAACACTACAATACTACTGTGCATTACTCCGGTGCCGGAGTGAAATGTACGTAAAGTATGTAGGTAGGGTAAAACCCGGATAGATGCCGCAGTTGGATAGATGCCTCAGTGTCAAAAAACCTGACTTCCCAAACTCGCGACTAAAAATTGATAGTTTAAATAAGAAGCGCAGGCCCCCCAAACCTCAGGCCCCTAAATACATTTGTATTAAAACAATTTGTTTCGCTTGTGCGTGTGATTATCTCCGCAGCGAACGCGGCAAATCCTTCAAAGTTTTAGAGGCGAGTATTTGCCGTTGTATAACTTTTGAAGTAGTAGTAGATTCTGTTATATTTTTTATTATGTCAATACAGTGGTTCAATAAGTGTACACCTAAGTGTAAATAATCGCTCTTTAGTTTTTAGTTTATTTAATAAATAAAAGGGCATCTATCCATATCAAAAAGGATAGTTGCCTCGATTTTTCGAGGTATAGGTGCCCTTAGAGGCATCTATCCCCTAATATACCTATAGATATATCAAGTATTTTTTTTAAATATTTTTAATGTTCTTTTATATTTTTATTTTTTTTTTCAATAAATTCCTAATAGTTTTAATATTCTTCGGGGCATCTATCTCTTTCAGCCCGATCTGTCCAGTGGTTTGAGCTGTGCGTTAATAGATCAGTCAGTCAGTCAGTCAGTCAGTCACCTTTTCCTTTTATATATTTAGATAATAAAACCTTATAAAACTATGTATTTTGCTTATTTTTTTCATAGGGCATCTATCCTTTCTAGTATTTTCATAGTGGGGCATCTATCCACACAGGTAGGCATCTATCCTCAAAAAAAAGGGTCTGCAAAAAGTTAAATTCTGCAAAATCTGTAATCGTTAGGACAACAAAAACAAGTCATAATGGAACCCAAAAGATTAAACTAGCTATATTCATAAACTAGTATGGCGCGTGGGTGCGCGGCCCGCTAAAGCGGACCGCGAGGTTTTGTTTTCGGGTGTTTTATTGTTTGAGCAGCCTCCACCTATCTTCATCCCTCTTCCAAACCCTCGATTAGGACTTATTTTTCAGCTCACTGCCAATTGGATGAGGTTTCGAGTAACTTTTGTTTGAGCACCTCCTACCTATCGTCAACACCCTAGCCGTGCTCTTTACCCGTCTCCAAAATCCTCAATCATCAGCTTTCTCCATAAGTATTTTTCCTCCGCATGAATTTTTACTAAAAAAAGAAATTTCACTAAAAAAATTTTTGTGTGAAAACATAAATTTCGCCATCTTGTTTTTTTTTCTGTTCATCTAGTAGATTTTTAGTTCTTGATCATATTTTTCTTAGAAACCACTCTTCCATCTTTTATACTTGGTGAGATAGACACCGACGAAATTTGTATAGCCGCCATCTTGAATTCCCCATTTTGTTTTTTTTTCCGCTCAGTGCCAATTGGATGAGGTTTTGAGTAATTTTTGTTTGAGCACCTCCCATCTATCTACAATACCCTTCCCGGGCTCCTCATCCATCTTCCAAACCCTCAATCATCATGTCTTCCCATATTTTTCTTTGAGAGTTCTTCAAAGAACTGCGGTAAAGCCTTGCATAGTTTACAACTTGTAGTCTGTACAATATTCGCCATACATTTTCTATGGAAAAATAAATTCCGCCATTTTGAATTTTTTTTCAATTCGTCAAGTAGACCTTTGGATCCTCATCATCTTTTGCGAAGAAACCACTCTTCCATCTTTTATACCCTCCGAGATGGAGACCGACGAAATTTGTATGGCGGCCATCTTTTTTTCGCCATTTTGAATTTTTTTTTTCAGCTCACTGCCAATTGGATGACGTTTCGAGTGACATTTGCTCGAGCACCCCCCACCTATCTTCAATACCTTAAGCGTGCCATTCGCTCGTCTCTGAAATCCTCAATCATCAGCTTTCTCCATATTTTTGTTCCGAATGAATTTTTGTCCTCTATACGAAACCATTTGTGAAAAAAAAAGTTTTCATACAAAATTTTACAGGAGGGGTGATCAATCAGTGAGTCAGTCAATGAATCAGCACGAGCAGCTATATATATATTAACTAGTACGGCGCGTGGGTGCGCGGCCCGCAAGCGGACCGCGAGGATTCGAGTAGTTTTTGTTTGAGCACGTCCCACCTATCTTCAATACCCTCGCCGTGCTCTTCATCCGTCTCCAAAGTCTTCGATCATCAGCTCTTTCCGTATTTTTCCTCCGCATGAATTTTTGTTTTCTACACGAAACCATCAAAAATTTTTTTTGTGTAGAAAAATAAATTCCGCCATCTTGTTTTTTAGTTCTTGATCATATTTTTCAAAGAAACCACTCTTCCATCTTTTATACTTGGTGAGATAGACACCGACGAAATTTGTATAGCCGCCATCTTGAATCCGCCATTTTGGTTTTTTTTTTCACCTCAGTGCCAATTGGATGAGGTTCTGAGTATTTTTTGTTTGAGCAGCCCCCATCTATCTACAAAACTCTGCCCGGGCTCATCAATCATCTTCCAAACCCTCAATCATCATGTCTTCCCATATTTTTCTTTGAGATTTCTCCAAAGAACCGCATCAATCGCCTTGCATACCTAGTTCACAACTTTATACTCTCTCTCAATATTCGCCATACATTTTCTATGGAAAAATAAAGTCCGCCATTTTGAATTTTTTTTGTATTCATCGAGTAGACCTTTGGATCCTGATCATGTTTTGCTAAGAAACAACTCTTTCATCTTTTATACCCTTCGAGATGGACACCGACGAAATTTGTATGGCGGCCATCTTTTTTTCGCCATTTTGAATTTTTTTTCGGCTCACTGCCAATTGGATGACGTTTCGAGTGACATTTGTTCGAGCACCCCCCACCTATCTTCAATACCTTAAGCGTGCTCTTCAACCGTCTCCGAAATCCTCAATCATCAGCTCTCTCCATATTTTTCCTCTTAATGAATTTTTGTCCTCTATACGAAACCATTTGTGAAAAAAAAATTTTTCATACAAAATTTTACAGGAGAGGCGATGAATGAGTCAGTGAATCAGAACGAACAGCTATATATATATTAACTAGTATGGCGCGTGGGTGCGCGGCCCGCAAGCGGACCGCGAGGATTCGAGTAGTTTTTGTTTGAGCACGTCCCACCTATCTTCAATACCCTCGCCGTGTTCTTCATCCGTCTCCGAAATCTTCGATCATCAGCTCTTTCCGTATTTTTCCTCCGCATGAATTTTTGTTTTCTACACGAAACCATCAATAAAAATTTTTTTTGTGTAGAAAAATAATTTCCGCCATCTTGATTTTTTTCTGTTCATCAAATTGTAGATCTTCAGTTCTTGATCATCTTTTGCCAAGAAACCACTCTTCCATCTTTTATACTTGGTGAGATAGACACCGACGAAATTTGTATAGCCGCCATCTTGAATCCGCCATTTTGTTTTTTTTTCAGCTCAGTGCCAATTGGATGAGGTTCTGAGTATTTTTTGTTTGAGCAGCCCCCATCTATCTACAAAACTCTGCCCGGGCTCATCAATCATCTTCCAAACCCTCAATCATCATGTCTTCCCATATTTTTCTTTGAGATTTCTCCAAAGAACCGCATCAACCGCCTTGCATACCTAGTTCACAACTTTATACTCTCTCTCAATATTCGCCATACATTTTCTATGGAAAAATAAAGTCCGCCATTTTGAATTTTTTTTGTATTCATCTAGTAGACCTTTGGATCTTGATCATGTTTTGCTAAGAAACAACTCTTCCATCTTTTATACCCTTCGAGATGGACACCGACAAAATTTGTATGGCGGCCATCTTTTTTTCGCCATTTTGAATTTTTTTTCGGCTCACTGCCAATTGGATGACGTTTCGAGTGACATTTGTTCGAGCATCCCCCACGTATCTTCAATACCTTAAGCGTGCTCTTCAACCGTCTCCGAAATCCTCAATCATCAGCTCTCTCCATATTTTTCCTCTTAATGAATTTTTGTCCTCTATACGAAACCATTTGTGAAAAAAAAATTTTTCATACAAAATTTTACAGGAGAGGCGATGAATGAGTCAGTGAATCAGAACGAACAGCTATATATATATTAATATTATTTGTGATAAATTAATATTTTAAAAGTTAGGAGGCCATTTCAAAAAGTGGGGCGTCTATCCGGGTTTTACCCTATACTTATTTAAGACTCTAAAAAGAGGGTTTCTGTGGTGTTTCGTGGTGACTGAGCGTCTTGATTGTTTACTTACTTGCTATTCCAAGTCCTAACTCCTACATTTATCTTGTAGCGGGATAGCGAGCGGAGCACATGCTGTAAATATTGTGGGTTTGGTGGATTGAGTAAGTATAGCGAAATTTTGTTGTTCTTTGTGCATTATGGACGTGCGCAAAGTACCTAACCTGCTTCTATCCGACATACGAGTAAGATCTGTCGACTCTATGCAGATTTCAATCGAGTATACGTATACTTAATATTTTGTTGATTTCTTTTAGATTCTTCTATCAAAGACTCAATTGAAGAAACAATTTTACCTTCTTGGATATGAAAGTGGAGTTTTAGTTGCACTGGAAATGGCAGCAATCCTCGAAGATCACGGTAAGACCAAAGTATACCATTGCAAGAGAAATTATTAGAAACAAAAAGGTATTTTGTAATTTTAGGAAATTAGGATTCATCATCATCACTATCGACCCCATTATCGGCTCACTACGGGGCACGGGTCTCCTCTCAGAATGAGAAGGGCCGTAGTCCACCACGCTGGCCATGGTGTGGATTAGTAGACTTCACACGCCTTTAAGAACACTATAGAGAACTCTCAGGAAGCAGGTTTCCTCACAATGTTTTCCTTCACCGTTAGCAAGTGATATTTAGTTGCTTAAAACGCATATAACTCCGGATTAGAGGTAGGTATGCACCACACGCCGGGAATCAAACTCGGTCCCCCAGCAAATGACGCCGTTGTCTTAACTACTTGGCTATCACCGTTCTTTATTATTAAATTAGGATTAAGTACTTTCAGATAAAAAATAAAAGCATCAGATCTATTTTACGACCCAACATCAAATAAGTAGAATTATAAAATGTACAAAATTAAATTCGCAGGTTTAACTGGTACAGTTTTCTGCATCGGTGGTTCGCCGGATGAAATTCTAGCCAAATTTGAAGAAAAGCTTGCAAGTTTTGAAACAGAAGAGAAGTTGCAAGTTGCGGTGGCGCGTCACATGTTTAATTTAATGATCAATGATGATAACCCTGAAGATATAGAGGATGAGCTGAAGAAAAGCTCTACATGGAACGAAAAAGTATTTTTGTGTGTACAGAAGCTGCGTGGACGTATTGACCACTCGATTCAGTATGCACGAGAACTCATTGAAGCGGCATACGCTAGGATAGTACAAATACGACGTTATCATTCCGAGCCTCGTCCTCTTCGCTCTCTTCTAATATCCATGCGACCAAGGTCACCTGCGTCTACTCAAGTTAAATCCCTTTCTCTACAAAGTCACTCGCAACAACAAGTCGTGGAGTACGAGTTGCAAGCTCCTCTGGCTTATGCAGCACGAGACTTGCGATGCGCTGCCATTGTGAACCGTCATTTAGGCAACGACATCCTAGAGGACTTCGACAACAGAAACTTGTGTGAAACCTATCTCACAAACGCTGACTCGTTCATGACTGCTGCCGACAACGCGGATGACTTAATATTATAAATAAATGATTGTTATATTTAAATATGATTTATAATAGTTAACAAAATAAAAGGTCATTTGGGTGTTTAAATTGTTGTTACGTACATACCTATACACACGTATGTAAACTACTTATCAAAAGATTTAATTTTGAACATGTTCAACAAACAACAAATCAAAGTTTTTAGAAGACGCAAAGTTATTCTAAAAGATTATTTTACAGATACCTAAATCACCGTTGCTCTGCCAATAGTTCTTATACGTCAATTAATGAAAAATAATAATATGGTGAGATGGTGATAATAAAAAACTACCCGGCTGCATTTGCTGTGGGTTCTCAGATCGGTGGGTCTATTCGCTATCTCAATTTCTATTAAAAAATGAAAGCCACTGAGCTAATTAGCATATATTTTTTATTCATTGAAGATTTTCTATGAAATATTATTTTTATTTCACTCAGCAATGTATATCGAACAGATTAGGTGGCTATCAATTAGTGATGAGAGAGAATAGTCCTGCTGGGCGCGGTATTGCTACTTTTTCATGTATGGGAGCCCCCCTGAAAAATAATTTAATTCAATTTTTAATTCAATATTTGATTTTGGGTCAACGTTTTGCACCACATACCAAAATTTTAGGTTTGTAAATCATTTCGTCTGCGAGCTAGAGACCTGTGACCGGCAAACAGACAGACAGACAGATAGCAGAGTGAAATTGTTAGGGCTCCGTTTTTACCCTTTGGGTACGGAACCCTAAAAAGGGCCAACTGAAGGTTATCTGCCTTGTAGTTGTAGTAACTGATGCAGCGCAGCTAATTAATAAGGGCAAGTATATGCAAAGTTCAACTGTATACCTATTACAATAAAATCACCATAATGCATTAATGCAAGTATTATTTGTTCACTTTAATTAACATTTAGGACGTTTTATGTCATTAGCGGTCGCGGATTTGGATGCAAATAAAAAAGCGGATCCCACGCGCTGTTCTGCAGTTCCAGATAAAACATTTTTAACGTGCCACTAATCTGGGCACAGGCTAGGTCTCTTATAGCAAAGAGGGATTTAGAGCTTAGACCCGCCACGCTGCATTAATGTGGGTAGGCGAGCTTTAACGACTATTGTCACAGGATAGTGAAATTAACCAGGATTGACGGCTTAACGTGCTCACCGTGGCAGGGCGGTGAAACACCACTAAATACCTACTCCAGGCTGGCATCGCAAATTTCTTGACAGAAAAATCCATTATCTGTTGGGTCAGTTTGGTCCGACCTGGGAATCGAACCTAGGACCTCGTGCTCCCCAGTCGTTCATGCTAATTGCTAGACCATCGAGGCAGTTCCAGATCCATCCAACTAATCTACGTAATACCACAGAATATATAATAGTACCTACTAGTAACTGCCCGCGGCTTCGCCCGCGTGAATTTTGGTTTTAAACAAATCCCGAGGGAATCGTGGATTTCCGGTTCCCTTTCCCGCTCCCTTTTCCAAACTTTATACCTACTATCAAGGAAGTTCGCTATAGTAATGTATACCTATAGCTATAGCTATAGATTTCGGGTTTTCAAAATCCCGTGAGAACTGTGCATTTTTCCGGGATAAAAAGTAGCCTACGTTTTAAGTCAGGGCATAATCTATCTCCATTCAAAATTTCAGCCAAATCGGTTCAGTAGTTGCGGCGTGATTGAGTAACAAACATCCAAACATCCACACTTTCACATTTATAATATTAGTAAGACTACGTAGTAATACTTCAACTATAGGTATTTCATTTAAATTATCGTAGTCTCAATCAATAGATGTCCACGGCTGGACATAGGTACCTTGCAAGGATCGCCACAGAACAGGATCTTGCGCCGCTTATTTCCTGCGACTCGCTATGAACTTTTGATCACTTTTTATGGAAACCTAAATCAAAACATATGCAGACAAAAGCTGTTGTATTTAGCTACATTTTTGTGCCTTTTACTACGATTGAATTAACACACTAAAAAAACCGGTCAAGTGCGAGACAGACTCGTGCACCGAGGGTTCCGTAGGTACTCCAGAAGTATAAGTACAATCTGTTTTTCATTAGTTTGTCTTAAAAGGTAAGGTGCTAATTAAGCTAGGCCTCTAAATTGTATGAGCGCTCATACAACTCAGAGGTCTATCTTAATTGGCTAAACTATGCATGTATGGGGACAACCCTTTACTTTCCAACTTTTTTTAGTTTTTGGAATTTTTCCTTTATTTGTGCTGTAAGACCAGGCTTTTTGCCAAATTTCGTAATTCTAGGTCAAATGGAACATTTAGGTTTTCGACCCAAAACCTATAGGGTACTTCCGAGTTCCGGTTGACCTAGATTTGTCAATTTTGGTCAAAAGCAAGGTCTTACAGATCAAGTAAAGGGAAAATTCCGAAAAATAAAAAAAGTTGAAAATAAAATAAAAAAGTAGAATGCGTCTCTTGACATAGGCAACTTTTTATCCCGGAAAAGCAAATAGTTCCCACAGGATTTTAGAAAACCTAAATTCACGCGGACGAAGTCGCAACATCATCTAGTTACCAGCTATATCGGCAAAGACGCGCCGCCGCCGCCAAGGAAATAAACATTCCGGTCATTGACATAATATTCACTAGTGGCCCGCCCCGGCTTTGCACGGGTAGCACCCGACTTAGGAGGAGTGCAGTGATCACATCTTGATTAGCCACGGGCGAAGCCTCCCATTAGACCATAGGTTATATTAATATGCCCACATTACCCTCGTTGCTTGTTGTGCAAGTGCAAAAAAGTTAATTAAAAGAGAATAATTAGATATATAAATAATTCAATAAAAATTTAAATTGATTTGAATCTATTATGAGTTTATTTATATTGTCACGCTAGCTACAAGTTCTAGTGTAAGCCTGTTTGTCTAGCACTTCAGTAAAGGTCCAGTTAACAGTAAGTATAAATATTATTAGGTCGGGGGAAGAGTTTCTTCGTATTTAAGTACATTTTTACACGCTTTATATTAGCTTCACCTGTATGTATGTTTGTAACCGACTTCTTTCAACGCGATTTTGACGCACTTTAAACGGTCAGATTTCATTCAAACTTTGTAGATTTATCGAGGACCGATGACAATACACTAATTTGATAAAATTATTATCTGAAGTTTCATAACATTTAATCGTAAATCTATACATATAATAAAATCGTAGAATTGCCGTATCTGTACATTGAAGATTTTTGCAAAATAATAACTGGGGGATGTTAGGGATAAGTAATAGAACGTAAAAAAGCTATTTTTGAAATTTTTGTCTGTTTGTCTGTTTATCTGTTTGTCTGTTTGTCTGTATGTTTGTGCGCGCATCACGTAAAAACTACTGAATGGGTTGAAATGAAACTCGGCATGATTTAAGTTCATACTATGGAGTAACATATAGGATACTTTTTATCCCGAAATTCAGCACGGTTCCCTTGGAGAGGGGATGAAAGTCAAAATGTGTACTTAGCTGTAATTCGTTAACGGGTGGTCCGATTTCATTCATTCTTTTTTTGTTAGAAAGGGAATACTTTGAAGATTACTGGCATATCTCTGAAAGGCTGGACCGATTTTGATGGGACTTTTACTGGCGGATGTTTACATTTTGATCTACCTAAATATCCGCCAGTGAACTTTTAACAGTTTTTACCAAGGTATGAGCTCAAAGGAGCTTAGGAAAAACAAAATTATTCTCACGGGATTTAAAAAAATCAATATCCACGCGAACGAAGTCGCGGGTGTCCGCTTGTAATATATATTTATGTGCTGTTTTGTTAACTAACTTGGATAACTGTTGTCATCTTGTAGATAGTGACATGATCCCGTTGCCATATACGTAAATCTTAAGATTTTTATCAGAGAATTGCAACAAGTACCTAGTTTTCACACTTGGAAAGATCTCACAAAGATACCTCACCTCGCACCTCGTACTCGGCATGTTCTTGCTAGCAGCTCTTTTTATACATCTGTTTTAAATGGATGTGATATCAAGGTAGCGAGGTAAAGTGCGAGATGCGAGATCAGCAGGAGGCATCTTTGACATATTCGCACCCTTAAACTACCTAAATAAATTCTAAAGAGTATCAAGTTTAAATTAATAATTTAAAAAACCCATTCATTTAAAATGCCATTCACCATTTTGTGGTGGCGACCATCTTGAATTTGCGTAGTGCTATTCTACTAGTCAAGCCCTTTCATTTGATACCCATATTGAGGGAGTTGTGAAAAAATATTTTCACAACTCCGCCATTTTGTAGCGGCGGCCATCTTGGACCGATTCTCGTCAAACATTGCTAACAACACTCTCGACAAATTCACCTTTCAAACAAAAAAAAACCGCATTCAAATCGGTTCACTCGTTTGAGCGCTACGGAGGAACAGACAGACACACACACACACACACACACACAGAGAGAGACACGTCAAACTTATAACACCCCGTCGTTTTTGCGTCGTGAGTTAAAAATCAGAATATGTAATCTCTATGTATGCTGGATGCATCATTACTTCCCAGCCAAGCTCTTTAAATTTTTGCTCAGTGGCTAAAAATATATAGAATAGAATAGAATAGAAAAGTTTTTTATTCAAATAAACTTTTACAAGTACTTTTGAATAGTCAAATGAATCTACCACTGGTTCGGAATGCCATTCCAACCGAGAAGAACCAGCAAGAAACTCGGCGGTTGCTCTTTTCCAAATTTGCAATATCAATATAACAATGTTATGTTAAGTACATGATTGAATTGCCGTCTCGCGCATTGCTGGAACGAGTTAAATCCACGCCTTTTTATCATTTATATAAGTAATCTTCAATTTTATTCAGATAAACTTTCACAAGCGTTTACGAATCGACAAATGAATCTACCACAGGTTCGGAATGGTGCTTACAATTCTACACATGTGAAGAAGGGCAGACAAAAGTAGCCCCATTTCCGACGGTGGCACCCGTTCACGAGCATGACGCATGATCCAGCCATTGCTTCGCTCAACCATATTCGAGGGAACGTCTAGATAATATGTGGTCGGTTGTTATCGTGATGACAGACAAGACCCTTTCTGTTGATGAGTTCCAGTCGCTTTTTCTCAATTTCTTGCTTTGGTCATCAACTGTAGGCATTAGAGATCATATATAGATATAAAATTTATCGATGGTTTGCCCGGCGGCGGTAAAAGTTCACAACGAACGATTGCTCTACCAATTCCATCATACCCACATCATCACCTTATTACGCGTTAAATCCAGGTTTCGCCACAGTCTGAGGAACTCAGGCGCACTTTGACCATGACTTTTTTCGCACATTCTTATCGTAAATGATCCACTTCTCATCACCAGTTTCCATCAATTGTTTCAAAAATGGTGCAGTTTCATTATGTTTTATGAGAGAATTGCAAATGACTAGGTACACGGTTTTATTGGGTTGTTGTCAGTGAGCATCAACTTTATCCGTAACAGTGCGACCAGAGTGAACTATATCCACCACCAACACCACCACTACAGCCTTTTAACGTCCCACTGCTGGGCACAGGACTCCTCTCTCGTAGGAGAGAGGGATTTAGAGCTTAGACCCGCCACGCTGTTCCAAAGCGGGTTGGCAGGCTTTTAACAGCTATTGTCACATGATGAGTGATAATAACCTGGACCAACTGCTTAACGTGCTCTTCGAGGTACGGAGTGAAACACTGCCAACTACCAAGTCCGGGTACTAACGATTCCTTGACAGAAAAACCCCATACCTAACTATTATTTGCCCGACCCGGGAATCGAACCCGGGTCCTCGTGATCTGCAGGTGAATATGCTAACCACTAGACCAACGAGGCAGTTGTGTATCATTAACATTAAAATTTATACTTTTACTGACACTGTATTAGCTCCATAATGCATTTTCACGTGAAAAATATAACATTATGTTTAGATCTGTTAATTTAGTTTAGAGATTGCAATAGAACTTGTACTAAAGTTTAATACCCCAACATATGTATGTACATATTTGCAGAAATGGCACCTATACCAGAGAAATTGTCATCGTGGGAGGAAAGCAGCCCGGTAGACAACACATCTCGCCACAGAGTTGTCATATCTGGAATGTCGGGTCTATATCCAGAGTCGCATAGCGTGAATGACTTATCAGATATTCTTTACAACAAGGTATGTAATAGATAAGTATATGTACAACAGTATATTGGTCGGTTCAGAATCCGGAGTCCCAATGAAGCATTCTACCTACAAACAGTAATAATAGCCAGAAAAGTGTGAAAAACAACAAAGTATGAAACTCCCAACAACAAGCTAATCATAATTACCAAAATTGCCACCAATTCCCTAATTATAACCATTACCTCGGATGTTCAAGATCAACCCAGTCAACAAGGAGAACTCTCGCTGGAAGTATGATCATCCCGAAGTAGCACAATACACGGGCAAAGTGCCTGGACTGAAGCGATTTGATGCGCAATTTTTCAAAGTCCACTACCGCCTCGGCAATAACATGGACCCAATGGCCCGCAAGATGTTAGAGCAATCATATCAGGCTATTTATGATGCTGGTGAGATTATTTTTTTACCCGACTGGGTATATGTGTTTCACCTGTGTGTATGTATGTCCATTCCTATGTCCGCTTGTAACTAATCAACGGCTCAACGGATTTTGATAAATGATACGTCATTAGATTTGTCTCAATGACGCGAGTGTTATAGGGTACCTAAATTAAAAAAAAAATCAAAATGGCGGACTTTATGCGCTTTAATGTGCGAGCTGAAAAAAAATTTTTTGTTCAAGACCCTCGAGTGGGGTATCAGAATAAAGGGATTTAAAAGGAGAGTACGAAAATGTATACAATCTATATTATGTTTTAAATCAATTTGGAGTGACAAATCATGAAAAACAAAATAAATAACAACTACACTGTAAGTGGTACGGTGGTAGTTTATTAATTTTTTAGTTCGTTTTTTAGCATGGCAGTCGGGTTTTTTTAATTTTTAAATTATAGCTTTTTAATCTTTATTTTATTAGGATTCGGTAGTAACCTTTATAGCTTCGTGTACACTGTCTGTTATTAAAAAACTATTAAAGCTGCAAAGTTGATACTTGGCAAGTTATACAAACTTGTTAGCACTACACTGCAGACTGCTGTTACAACTACTCAAATTTGAAAAAAAATATACTTTTAATAACTTTAAGAAGAATACCTATAGTGGATTACAAACCTTTGCCAGTGGTTTAACATGAGCTTCAGGTTTATTCAGAGCAGCGATGAATTGTAATCTTGTAAACTTCTGCTGGGAGATCGCATCAGAAGAGATATAACGTTAAAATATAAACAATTTTTTTTTTTGCACAGGTGTATGTCCAGAAGAACTTTCTGGGAAAAAAGTCGGTGTCTACATTGGAAGTTGTTTCTCTGAATCTGAAAAGGCTTGCTTTTATGTCGCAGATTCCAGAACAGGCTTCGGTATTGCAGGGTACGTATAGCCTTATCGTTATCGTCGTCTCAACTGATACACGTGAATTGCCATATAATATAGATATACAGCGGCTGCTAACAATTCACTTGAGATCATCTGTCCACCAAGAGTAATCGAGTGGCGAAACTGGCAATCGGGGGGGCACATACCTTAAAGTACTGATACATATTAAGATCTCTAAGTGCTCTATGGCGACTCCGCAACAGTAAACGCAGCATTGCTTGAAGACCTTAGTAACATAGAAGACATAGTAAAACTATGTATGGGCTTAAAACTCTAAAAAAACTGCCATGTTGGAATTGCCAATGTTAATTCCACAGTAGTGCGGTTAACAGGGTCAGTCCATATAGGTAAAGCCGGCAATTGTTCTGGGCATTAGGGACGACATGGCGAGGGTAAAACATGGGTTTGTTAGCTTGAGCAGTGGCTGGCGCACCGCTTCTGTGTACACGTAGAATGTAGCAAGAGATTATAACAAATGTTATTCTTTATATCTATCCTATTCTTTCTATCTATTCTGCTGCACATCTCCATTTTCTAAAACCCGGTACTTTGGGTACACTGAGTATCATTATGGATAGATACATGTGCATTGTGCAGTTTTAGAGCCAATGCTACTGAGATCCTTGAGCAAAGAGAAGCCATGGTGAATCACATTAACTTGACTTTCAAGGAGGTGTCTGATTGGGATGACGCCAATTGAGTTAAGTTTAATGCCACTAAAACGAGAGCGTGTTTACTTACTGCAAAAAAGAGCTTTTTCATCTTGGCTCTTGCTTTCCAAAGTGACTGAACATATTGAGCTTCTGGGTATCGACATCTCACCCAACCTCAATTTCGGGAAATGCATCGAGTTGAAGGCCAAAACAGCTGCCAAAAAGCTTGGTATCCTAACAAGGTGAAGTGATACTTCACACCTACACAGGGACTCACACTCCACTCTCAGGCTCAAATCCGGTCAATTACGTCACGTTATCACGTCAAAAAATCCCGAGTTTCGAGTACTAATCTAGATAAAACGTCTATCGGGTTTGCTTCAATATGTTAATTCCTAAAATGTCCCATAGATATTTATCACATTTATTTTATTTCGTTGCGATTTTTTTATCTCATAGGGCGTCATTGTAGTTATATGCCGAAGGCGTCGAATTGCTCGGGTCAGCGCTGATGGTAAGTTAAGTTACAATAACATTCTTTGCATTACAGGTGCAATAAAGCAATGTATGCCAACCGCATCTCTTACTGGTTAAACGCCAAGGGTCCTTCTATGTCCATCGACGAGGTCTGCTGCAGTTCCACCAGAGCCTTGGAGCAGGCTTACCACGCCATCAACCGCGGCGAGTGCGAGGCTGCCATCGTCGGAGGGTCGAGTCTTTGTTTGCATCCGCAGTCCTCTATCCATTACGGGAGGTGCGAAACTAAACTTCATTTGTAGTCCAGTAACTTTAAAGATCAGATTTTGCGTCAAAACGGGTAGTTCTGATTCTTTGCAGACTTGTTTATGATGTTGGCCCAATGAATAATCCAAGTTTGTGACCTCGAGCGCCGAACTCAACTTTGTCAAAAATCTAAAAAACCGCGAAAGTTTCTGATTTTTAGATTTTGGTGATTATAACCCTCCCTTTTCAGGAAGTTTTTAAAGTAGAATAAAATTGCTACAATTTAAGACCAGAACCAGCAGCTCTGTAGGTACGTAACTTACTGAGATGCTCGCGACTTCGCCCGCGTGGATTCTTAATCTCATACAAACCTCCATGTCCTATTTAACCAACTTAGAGGTAGTTTTTCCAAAATTCCTTAAACACTTAATTCTTGATTTTGAACCGAAAATCTAAATACCAATTTTCATGGATATAACGTCTTGGTAAATGACGTGAAAACGTAACGGGGTCTCATTTAAACTTTCATCCCCTATTTAACCCACTTGGGGATAGAACTTTCAAAAATTCTGAAATACATATGAACCTTTGAACGTGCGGCTCATCTTAAGCTGGCGTGCGTTAAAACTTTTGTTTGTCTATCTGTTTGTTATTTCCCTCTAATCTCTAAAACGATTGGATCGATTTTGACGGGAATTTTACTGGTTGATAACTGATGTTATAAGAAGTAACGTAGAAAGTAACGGGTTCCGCACAAACAAATTTCAATCATAATGATGTAAAAAGGGTTATTAAAAATTAATACTAATTATTGTAGTCTATTTTAAATAATACGCCACTTTTAACAGTTTTAACAAAGAGTTTTCGCGGGCTTTTTAAAAGCATAAGTAGCTAGCATCCGCTAGTGTTAAAATAATAATTCTTTTCTTCTAGAATCATGAATTTAAGCATGGATGGTAAGACCAAATCGTTTGATACTGAAGCTGCTGGGTGTGCCAAGTCTGAGGCTATCAACGTGCTATTTCTTCAGAAAGCTAAAGATGCTTTTAGGTAAGTTATGAGTAAACATGATTAAAATTAAAAACTCTAAAATCCCACAACTGCAGCGCCTTGTAACTTATATAACTTAAAATATAATATCTAAAGCCTGCTTTGAGATGGGTATGGATCAATATGGATGAGATATTTATGTAGGATAAAACCCGCATTAAAATAGGTTCAGCAGTTGTTCAAGAAAATGGCAAGAGACATGCAAGCCAATAACCTAAAATATATTTTCCGACGTAGGTAAAATAATCATGTAATATTATTATTTTAAGTTAATATATACCACGTCATTATATAAATTCGAATAAATATATTACATATTTCAGAATTTACGCCGAAGTCGTACATATAAAATGTACATTTACATCTCTTCTGCAAGATGAAACAAAAGGTCCAAGATATGGTTTCTATCGGGATCCTGAAGTCATGGCCAACTTTATAAGTAATTTCTACGAAGAAGCACAAATACCGCCACAAGCAGTCGAATATGTGGAAGCTTTTGGTTCAGGTTGTAATTTAAAGTAATAATAGTAGTATTCAACATGGGGTGGGGGGGTTAATGTCACGGGCGCCGGGATAAATTCCTAGCGGCACGAGGAATTTTAGAGTAACTCCCGAGCTTAGCGAGGGTGTTGCATCTAGAATTCTGAGTGAGCGTGGGATTCTGAGCGTGGAATTTATGGGTGCCCAAGATTAAGACAGCAGTACCCCTGCGTTAAAAATTTTACTTTTCACACCTCATGAGACAGCAAAATCAAAAGCAATAGTGAGTCAAAATAAAGCGAGTGGTGTGAAAATAAAATTAAAACAAATTATATTATATTTTTTAAAGATAATAAATAACAGGCCGTCGACTTAATAAACCAATTATTTTTACAGCTGTACCGGAAGCCGATAAAGCAGAACTTGAAGCAATCGAAAAAGTTTATTGTAATAATAGAAAAGATCCACTTTTGGTGGGCAGTGTGATGTCAAACATAGGGTGCGGGGAAGCTGCATCGGGAATATCTGCTATCACAAAAGTAAACAAATATCCATGTATTTCTGTTATAAAATGGGCTTCTAGGGAGGCATTAATTTATCAACAAAGACTAGCAAATGATTTTATGATCACATACATAACTCATCGACAAATAAATTATAATTATTATTTTAGGTAATGTTTACTTTCTCAACAGGTTATACTAGGCTATCACTCTGGCCAGCTAGCGGGCAATTTAAATTGTGACTCGCCTAGAACAGACATAGCGGCTCTGCGCGATGGCCGCATGCGCATCCTCACTGACCACGAGACGTTTGGTCGATCCTACACCGCTGTCAATGGTCTCTCTGTGAGTGGAGTAAACGCTCATGTCCTTCTGTATGGTCATTACAAACCTAAGGTACACTATTATTATAATTTATCATTATGTTATCATCATGCCAGTAATTTTCAATCGACTTCCAAATAAGAGAGAGATGCTCAATATTTTTTTCTCATTGATATTTTGAAATACCCGGGGTAAATATTGGTTAATATGTTACCGCTAGAGTAACGAATTTATTAAATACTAGATAATCTTACCCTAAAGTGCGAAATGTTACGTAATGTAGCAAATTTCTGATCATTACCTAGTTAATGTGCACTTCAAGGTGCCTCAAGTTACCGTCAACAAACCGTGAAATTGCGGTTTGGCCTATTTCATTCCTTCATCTTTTTCATCCTTCTGCCCGAGGCTTCGCCAGCATGAATTTCGGTTTTTCACAAATCCCGAGGGAATCGTGGTTTCCGGTTCCCGTTTCTGTTCCCTTTTCCAACCTTTATATCTACTTTCAATTTTTGTTTGAAGTTTGCTATAGTAATCTACCTTTAGCTGTATAGCTATAGATTTCGGTTTTTACAAAATCCAGTGGTAACTGTGGATTTTCCCAGGATAAAAAGTAACCTATGTCTTAAACCAGGGCATAATCAGCTATCTCCATTAAAAATTTCAGCCAAATCGGTTCAGTAGTTACGGCTTTAAAGAGTAACAAACATACACACACACACACACACACACAAACACACGCACGCGCGCACACACACACACGCACAAACAGGCACACACACACACAAACTTTCGCCTTTATAATATTATATTGTGATAGTGTGATAATATTATATTAGTGTGATGTGATAATATCTTTACGTGAAATCAATTTTGGGTTACATGTACGAGTACCTACTTTTATGTTTTAGGATCTTTTGCGGTATAAGGTGAATATTCCTCGTTTAGTTTTCGTATCAGGCAGACAGGAATCGTCCGTGAATAAAATTCTCCAAGATTTAAAATCTCGACCTGTTGATGCTGAGGAAATAGCGCTGCTCCATAATATACATAAAACAAGAAGTTCCGGTCATTTAGGGAGAGGATTTATACTTCTTGGTGAGCAAAAACGATGTTTAGTTTAATTTTAATATCCAGATCGTACCGCCTATAATTTAATATCAGTTGTGCGATTTAACATTTTATGTATTTTTAAGACACAAATGAAAAGAACGAAACAGTAAGTCTATGCGAGAAGGCCAACTACTATGACGATGCTAAGCGGCCACTGTGGTTCGTATACAGTGGGATGGGCTCCCAGTGGGCCGGGATGGGAGCACAACTAATGAAAATTCCTGTATTTGCCGCGGCTATTGAAAGGTACGTATATGGTTTTACCTGTGCTACTCGGGCTTATATGCAATAGGATAAACTCATATACCAAAATCCATCCGTTGCTCATCTACTTGAACCATCTATCTATTTGTCTATTAATTTATTTTTAATATCTATAATATCAGGTGTCGGCGTGTCTTGGAACCCAGAGGAGTGGACATTGTACATATAATTACATCTCCAGACAAAACTATATTTGACAACGTTCTCAACTCCTTCGTCGGTATCGCCGCTATTCAAATTGGACTCACAGATGTTTTACGTGCTTTAGAAATCGTACCTGACAAAATTATCGGTATTTACATTTTTGTACAACTATTATGACACTTCTTAAACTTATAAAAGCCTCAGGTTATTTTCAACAGTGGTGTTAAGTTGACGAAATTATTTACAGGACACAGTGTGGGTGAGCTAGGCTGCGCTTACGCGGACGGGTGTTTCACCGCCGAGGAAATGATACTGTCTGCGTACAGCCGCGGTCTGGTCTCTGTGCAGACACCTTTTATTCGAGGATCAATGGCTGCTGTCGGAGTTGGCTACCAACAGGTATAAGCCTATTATTTTTTTGTAAGAAATATCATATCCTAACAGATCCTTATTTGTGAGCTATCAACAGAAGTTAACACAAACTGTTTTATTTGTTACAGATATCAAAAATGTGTCCACCTGAGATTGAAGTAGCTTGCCACAATGGTCCTGATTCCAGCACGATTTCTGGCCCCGCTGATATCATGAAAGAGTTCGTGGCTCAACTAACCGCGAAGGAAATATTTGCCAAGGAAGTGCCGTGCTCGAACATCGCATATCACTCGCGGTACATAGCTGACGCGGGTCCAGGACTGCTGCAGTATTTAGGTGAAGTGATCAAGTCACCCAAAGCACGCAGCGAACGCTGGCTCTCTACTTCAGTTCCACAAGAGAAGTGGAATGATCCGATTGCAAAATATTCCTCGGCAGAATATCACACGAACAACTTACTTGTAAGTTTTAATATATATATAGCTGCTCGTGCTGATTCATTGACTGACTCACTGATTGATCACCCCTCCTGTAAAATTTTGTATGAAAAATTTTTTTTTCACTAATGGTTTCGTATAGAGGACAAAAATTCATTCGGAACAAAAATATGGAGAGAGCTGATGATTGAGGATTTCGGAGACAGGTGAGCAGCACGCTTAAGGTATTGAAGATAGGTGGGGGGTGCTCGAATAAATGTCACTCGAAACGTCATCCAATTGGCAGTCAGCTGAAAAAAAATTCAAAATGGCGAAAAAAAGATGGCCGCCATACAAATTTTGTCGGTCTCCATCTCCGAGGGTATAAAAGATGGAAGAGTGGTTTCTTCGCAAAAGATGATGAGGATCCAAAGGTTTACTTGATGAATTGAAAAAAAATTCAAAATGGCGGAATTTATTTTTCCATAGAAAATGTATAGCAAATATTGAAGAGACTACAAGTTGTGAACTATGCAAGGCTTTAATGCGGTTTTTTGGAGAACTCTCAAAGAAAAATATGGGAAGACATGATGATTGAGGGTTTGGAAGTTGGTTGAGGAGCCCGGGCAGGGTATTGAAGATAGGTAGGAGGTGCTCAAATAAAAATTACTCGAAACATCATCCAATTGGCAGTGAGCTGAAAAAAAGTCCAAAATGGCGGATTCAAGATGGCGGCCATACAAACATCGGTGTCTATCTCACCAAGTATAAAAGATGGAAGAGTGGGTTTTGCCAAAAGATGATTAAGACCTTAAGTTCTACTTGATGAGCAGAATGATTCGAAGAAAAAATATGGAGAGTGATAATGATCGAGGATTAGGAATATGGGAGAGATGGTGGAGGCTGCTCAAACCAAAATACCCGAAAGCGAAACCTCGCGGTCCGCTTGCGGACCGCGCACCCACGCGCCCTACTAGTTTAATTATATTTCTACAAGCTTTTACGTTAGTACTATATTGTTTTCTTCGAAATTGGTAACCGATATTTCGACACCTTCCTACTTTTGAATCAACGTAAAAATTAACAGATATGTGTGATGGTGGTTATGATGACAGTATATATTGAGCCAGTTTGATGATGCACGCTGGAGCTGGAAACTGAAACTCGTTTAAGCCATGTGCCAGAGCAGTCGAGGTGGAAATCATTTGATTTATTTTCATGAACATAGGTACTGAAAAGTACCTACTCATAGGCATCTACTACTACTTATACACAGGATAAACAGCATGATAATAGAGATAGTTGGTCGTTGGAACTCCCTATTCTAAAACTCATTGTAGTAGTATTCATTTATTTCGTTACCTCGAGCATTTTTACATTCCAGGTAAATATATTAAATAAAAAACTTGTGTCTTAAGAAGGTTTTTTCGCGGGCAAACGAGCAAGTGGGTCACCTAATATTAAGTAATTACTGCCGCCCATGAAAATTTGCAGCACCAGAGGAGCCACTAATGCATTGCCGGCCTTTAAGAAATATGTTGAACCGCCCCTTGAATAATCTCATATCAAAGTTATGTGGAAACACCACCGTAGGGGGTTGGTTCCACAATTTTCCTTGTCCTTTCCTTCCAAAGTCCTTCGAAGAAAATATGATCTTGCACAACGCTTGGTCGAAGTATGCCAATGATCCAGATGGTGGGGATGATAACACTTTCGGTTTCGGTTTTTGTTGCAGAGCTCAGTGCTTTTTGAAGAGACGTCGAAGCTGATCCCAGCGAACGCAGTGCTAGTAGAGATAGCTCCTCATGGCCTCTTGCAAGCTATCCTCAAGCGCTCTCTGCCTGAGTCCTGCAAACACGTGCCTCTCACGAGGCGGGGGCACCCCGACAATGCGCACTTCTTGTTACAAGCTATTGGAAAGTAAGATTTTTGTAACTTACAATAAGTCTATTAAATTATTTTTACATAACTATATATTATATATTTGTACCTACTTAATTTTAACATAATTATGACATTTTGCTTAATATTTTTGTTCAAAATTAAGCATATCTTTTACGAACTCAATAAGTAAGTATAACTGAATAATTGAAAAATACTAAAAAAACCTATGAGAGATATGAGACTGCAGTCTTCAACAGATGCGTCTGCTTACCGGCGGATTAACAGGCAGATCTCCAAAGCGCAAACACGTGACTTGCGTAACTTTAATACAGAATGTATTAAAGATACGATCGAGCGAAACAAAGGCTCAAAAGTCTTCGCGAGAGATCTGTCTATCGGTCATAGCCAGCTGACGCGACTGAAGACCGACAGCGGTAGTCTCATTTCGTCTAAGCCTGAGATTTTGAGAGAGGTCGAGAAGTTCTACGGACAGCTGTACACGTCAACACAGAAGCCTGTTGAAGATTTGGCTAAAGATCCCAGAGCCAAATTGACCCGACACTATACCGAAGATATCCCGGACGTCAGCCTATACGAGATTAGTATGGCTCTCAAACAACTTAAGGACAACAAGGCGCCAGGTGATGACGGAATCACAGCGGAACTCCTGAAAGCAGGTGGAAAACCGGTACTTAAAGTCTTTCAGCGACTGTTCAATTCCGTCATCGACGAGGGCAGAACGCCAGAAGCATGGCACAGAGGCGTGGTGGTTCTTTTCTTCAAAAAGGGTGATAATACCCTGCTGAAGAATTATAGACCCATCTCGCTGCTGAGCCATGTCTATAAGTTGTTCTCGAGAGTCATTACGAATCGTCTCGCTCGTAGGTTCGACGACTTCCAGCCTCCCGAACAGGCCGGGTTCCGAAAAGGCTTCAGTACCATAGACCACATCCATACGCTGCGGCAGGTTATACAGAAGACCGAAGAGTATAACCGGCCACTCTGCTTAGCGTTTGTGGACTATGAGAAAGCCTTTGATTCGGTGGAAACTTGGGCTGTATTGAGATCACTGCAGAGATGCCGGATCGATTATCGGTACATCCAAGCGCTGAAGTGCTTGTACGAAAAAGCCACTATGTCAGTCCGTACACAGGACCAGACTACGAGGCCAATCCAACTGCAGCGAGGAGTGCGTCAGGGAGATGTTATCTCCCCGAAGCTATTTACCGCTGCATTGGAAGACGTCTTTAAGCTTCTGGACTGGAACGGACTTGGCATCAACATAAACGGCGAGTACATCACTCACCTACGGTTTGCCGATGATATAGTCCTTATGGCAGAGTCTCTGGGAGACCTCAATACAATGCTCAATGATCTCAGCAGAGTTTCTCAACAGGTGGGCCTAAAAATGAACATGAGTAAGACGAAAATCATGTCTAATGCTCATGTTCCGCTCCATCCAGTAATAGTTGAGAACTCGGCACTCGAAATTGTAGACGAGTATATATACCTGGGACATACGGTCCAGCTAGGTAGGTCCAATTTTGAGAAAGAGATCAACCGCCGAATCCAACTCGGTTGGGCAGCGTTCGGGAAACTTAGAGATGTCTTTTCGTCCAATATCCCTCAGTGTCTGAAGACGAAAGTCTTCGAACAGTGCGTGTTGCCAGTGATGACTTACGGATCTGAGACATGGTCGCTAACAATGGGCCTCATAAGAAGGCTCAGGGTCACTCAGCGGGCGATGGAGAGAGCTATGCTCGGAGTATCCCTGCGGGATCAAATCAGAAATGAGGAGATCCGCAGGAGAACCAGAGTTACCGACATAGCTCATCGAGTCGCGAAACTGAAGTGGCAATGGGCGGGGCACATTGCTAGAAGAACCGATGGACGTTGGGGTCCCAAGGTGCTTGAATGGCGACCTCGCACCAGTAAACGAAGCGTTGGTAGACCCCCGACTCGATGGACAGACGATCTCAAGCGAGTCGCTGGTAGCCGCTGGAATCAGGCGGCACAAGATCGTGTTCTGTGGCGATCCTTGCAAGAGACCTATGTCCAGCAGTGGACGTCTATTGGTTGAGACGACGACGAAAAAAACCTAAATAGTTGACGTTTTTTCCGGGGTGCACGCTATCTTTCTGCTAAATTTCGTCAAAATTGAAAGTGAAAGTGAATTAATCTATATCTATACTAATAAATAAAATTGAAGTGTCTGTCTGTAATATCGAAATAACTACCTCATATTAAGCTCATATGGTTATTTGAACGATACTATAACCGAATCACACGTTTTTAAAATTTTTGTCTGTCTGTCTGTCTGTCTGTCTGTCTGTCTGTTTGAACGGGCTAATCTTTGGAACGGCTGAACCGATTTTTACGGGACTTTCACATACAAGTAGAGAATTAATCAGGGAGTGACATAGGCTACTTTTTTAACCGACTTTCAAAAAAGGAGGAGTTGTGTTTTTCTACCTATGTACACCGATATCTCCGAGATTTCTGAACCGATTTGCGTAATTTTTTTTTAATCGATAGAAAAACATTGCAACACTGTCCTACAAAAAATTTGGATTCCAACTCCTCAATCCTGATGCTGTAGGGAATCTGATCCCCAAAACTAATGGGATTTAGGCACTGTCGGTTATTTAAATTGATATTGGGGATACCAATTAAAGACTTTATTGTTGAATGACCTCGAGTAGGTACATGTCCAACTCCTCAACCCTGATGCTGTAAGGAATTACATTCCGAAATCGTAAGGATCCCACGGAATTTTTCCGTTTTGTGGACGGGTTACTACAGATAGGCTACTTTTTGTTCTGGAAAATCAAAGTTCCCACGAAATTTTTACAAACCTAAATACACACGGGCGAAGCCGTGGGCATCATCTAGTCTATAAAATATAAAAAGTCTGTGAAAGTGAATTAATCTATAAAATATTAGTCTTGTTAACTACTTTTAGTTTTTCCCGGACATATAACAAGCACTTATTTGTGTAGTTAATAATGAATAATCAACATTATGGACATTGATTTTTCATTCGGTCATGTTTGCAGTCTGTACATGGAGGGGTACAACCCGCAAGTACAAGCACTATACCCGAAAGTGGAATTTCCAGTTTCCACTGGAACACCGATGCTGTCACATTTATTGGAATGGGCCCATAACGAATCATGGTGAGTTATGTAACACAAACTAATAATATAATAATAATAATATGACACATGAATATTTATCAGAAATTAATCTTTCTCAGCGTCGTATTTCTCATTGCTGAGGATCATGACACCTTTCCATTACCGTACAATGGTAGGGGGTTTCTTTAGATAGTAATGCGGTGAGTACCCAGATCCTTTCGACTAAATTAAGAGTGCGGGATTTTAACTTGATGAATTTTAATGAACGCGTTTTACCTACCAATAAAACGCTTATTAATTTACTTACCTTATTCGAAGCTTAAATAATTGAGATAGGCACTATGTTTTCCCGCGCTTTGACATCATCATATAGGCGTCTCTTTCTAACCCCACCACCGGGTAGTGGGGGAGCGTGCTCAGCGTGGGGCAGCGCTCGCCATTTTACTCATTGCGTTGAAATTCACCAGGCAGTGTTTGAAGTTAAGCTTCGAATAAGGTAAGTAAATTAATAAGCGTTTTATTGGTAGGTAAAACGCGTTCATTAATTTGACTGTACCGTTATTCGAAGCTTAAATAATTGAGACGTGTTTGTTATCGCCTGGTGGTGGTGGTGATCTACGCCAATGTGACATAATAAAATAGTTCCTGTTAAGATGAAACGAAAGTCATTTCATCTACAAGTTTGTCCTTGATTGCGCTCTCACTCTATGGTGAGTGATGATATAGTCCAAGGTGGATACAGGCTTACTTGGGAAAGGTATGACAGTTATTATTAAACCATACTCCTGATTGCTTTCTACACGACATTGTACCGGAAGCGCTTGGTGGCACGGCTTTGCCAGTAAGCTGGTAACTAGCCTCGGCTGAAGCCTCCCATCAGATATGTCTATTGAATAATAAATTGATATACATGGTTATGAATATAATGTTCGCAGTTGTATGTTTTACAGATTGTAACTTATCGTATAAGCAATTACATTCATTCATGTCATTATAATGTGCCAAGTCAAACGAAAATAATTAAATACATGAATGAACTATAAAAATGGATGAACACATTGATGTGTATACATTTTTGTGTATGTGACACTGAATGACTCAGTAATAAATGACTATACACACATTTTGTATACACAACTGAGTGTATTAATAAAAACAACATTTCCAAAAGAGTCAGCACATTATTCGCGAGATAATGAGCCACACAAATAACTTAAGCCATTAAGTTACACATGACAAAAAAGTTTTTGGAATAATTTCGGCATAAAAAATAAATCAACTGGATTAAATATATGCATAGGTATGCACACATGGGAGTATATTATATAGACATAGCAGTCTCTTTTATAAAATTAGTATTTTGCGAATGGCAACTACCCAAAGCAAGTATATATCCCAAAGGGAAAATTATCGCTAATTTTGAAGAAACTGCAGACCAAAAACCTTGCCTTGCAGATGTACCAGCATCTTTGAGCATAGGTTTAATCCATCCAGAAAAAATTGATTGAAAAACTTCGGCTCATTTCATATGGTTACAAATAAACAAGAACGTTTATAAATTCCTGCGGTCCTTTGACAGGTCAAGCATTCTGAAAACTCATTATTTGAAAGAAACTTCAACCAAATTAATCTTTAAATTAATATACAACGTTAGTTTTACTTGAAGCAAAACCTGAAATAAGTTTGCTTAGAATCAGTAACAGAAGCAAGTCCAACTATTTTTATATTGTGTTATAATTTTGTCCAAAAATATGTTAAAATCCTGCAAGCTTAGGCACAGTGGTTGAAACGCGCATCAGCTGACGATCGGCATACAGCGCGCAGTCATTCAACTCGCGAGTCGAGGTGACGATGGCGAGTTGGGGTGACCATTTTGAGGACAATGACGCAACACAAGAAGCTTATAACTTCGTAAGTTTACAAGTGTTTTTGAAATGTTGTATAACTATTCCAAATGTAAAAATATTTGACACATGTTTCAGTTTTTGCGCAAAGTAAAACTAACGTTGTAGATTGTCAATCACCGAATCAGTTTTTTAAACCAAATTACTCAATTTTCGGCAAGTAGAAGGTGTTCAGCTTCTAAAATTCAAAAGATTCTGAATAATAATACCAAATTGTGAATACTTCGAGCATTGCAGTAAAAATGGAAATAAAAATTGGCCAAATTTTTGCAGAGGGTTGCAAGAGCCATTACTACCGGTTTATGCCAATTGATCGCATTTTTGTGTGCTGAGAGCGTGTCAGAGAAAATGAGCGAGATCTCCACCATGTGCATCATTCTTGTGTTGCTTTGAGCAAGCACAACCTGTTTACATCATGAAACGTCATATGTAACGTAACTACGTTTTTCTTGCCGAAAGTAGTCAAGCATTTTCCAAGAAATACAACTGACTTTCGTAACAGTTGTATAATATGTTTGAATATCCAAACATTGCCAGACCCCGGTCTTTATGTCCCGGAGTAAGAGGTTAAGTCCAGAGGAGGAAGACCAGTTTGATATTGATTAGATCTTATACAAGATATCTTGTACGGAGCCGTTACTGCTCGGGCTTTCAGATCTGCCAGCCAAAGTAGGTGTATGTTACCAACGTGGCACCACTATTAAATATATGCCCTGAGCTTGATTGAGGTGGCAGGCGCAGCACTCAAGGAATACAATAAGGTGGAGAAAATACCAAAGCTAGTGGACAATTCCATACCCATAAAACGCGTTGTGTAAATAGCATCATTCACTACTACTTCCGCATGACTGGAAGTAAATAGATCTATTACAGGAGTCAAAGAAGCTCCCCGTTTGAAAAAAGATTTTCATCGTACATGTAACTGCAAGTACATGTTATTCCGGAGCAAGACAAACTCTGAATAAATGGTCTATATGACCGTTGTATATTCCGAGTAGACGGAAAATTAACAAAAGATTTGATTTTCATCCAGGATTTGATATATAAATTCCATGAGAGGAACATATTTCTTCCCACCTTCGCCAGCGGTACGCAACTACAAAATGTTTTGTCATCCTGTGACAAACTGTGCTCTGACTGAATGAACTGACAGTGATCTATTTTTAGACTAAGTTTAGATAGCATTTTATTCTAGTTGCACGTAAATCAGCACTTCACGCGATATTCGATCGTCGTGAGAAATAATGAGCTGGAGGAGGAATGTGGATGGCAGACGCGTGATCGCAATCCTGAAGTGTCCATCTCAATTGCCTTTCGCCTTGTGCGGAATACTGTGGTATTCTCGGGTAGATTAGCATTTTGTCGAGCAGATACAATAACTAATGATAGTTGAGTCTGCCTAGAGGGACAGCAAAGCTTGCAAGGTTCAAGAGACCTGGGCTTTAGAGATCTCCGAGATTGGTGCGATCTCCGCATAATATTAGCGTTAAGTTTGCATATTATGTTTGGCTATAATATTGGCTGTACAACCTTTTCCAATATTAGTAGGGACATTTGATTGGTCAAAGGATCCCATCGAATACTATTGAGATTAACGTCTTTATCGGTCTCACAATACTCGTAGTTGACAATCCATCTCAGCGCTTTCAGCTTTTATACGAAACTGTTAACGTGATATTGTAAAGTCGGCATGCTCTGATCAGAAAGATCAGAAAGTCATCGAGATTGTTTCCTGTGCATTTGTGCAATCCTTAGGTGAGTTGCAAAAATCTTAGGAACAGAGCTCAGTCCGAATATTAAGCAGGTGATTTCGAGGAATTCCTGCTTACAAATGACTCGCAAAAATCTTCTGTAGTTCCCAGCTTACAGAAAGATAAAAATAAGTCTGGGATGGACCATGGCACAGCCAATCTTTTACACATCAAAACATTCAAAAATTTGAATTTACTAGTAGTTGAATGTACTTGATCAGGGCCACGCAGAGCCGTTACTTTCAGGAAGATTCGCGACAGAAAAATGATGGTTTTGCCAGTTCTCATACGCCTTGTTCCTTCATTTTGTTTATGGCTGTCTTCATTTCTTTTAGTTTAAAACACTTGCATGACTCCTTAGGAGGTAATTGACAAAAAGGTATGCGATACCTCCTATATTGCAGTGCTTCTAGACGTTTCCATTTGACATAAAATGAAGAAGGCGGCTGGCTCTAAAAGGCGTTATGTCAATATTTGCATCGCTTTGAGTCATTTTGCTGGTGAGGAATTACGCTTTCAGCCAGATTGATCGCTCTAACGGCTTTCGATAAGGTCATAAAAATCGACCGCGAAATAATCCGTAATTGTTTGGCTTGACGGACTGAGAGCTATACCTTGGTAACCACCCTGCGAGGGTAGGCTATGATGAAATGAACCATCGCATATTGGAGCGAGAACTGTGCTAACCATCTTGCGCAGGTTTTTTTGTGGACATCCGTCGTGAAGATCGACCGTAAATGTCCCATAATATACGAGCATATTGCTCGTTCGGCGCGACCGAACAAGCTATTCTTTTGGCAACCACCCTACGAGGGTAGGTTAATGATGACACGAACCATCGTAAATATTGGTGCGTACCCCTGCGAGGAGTCGCTTGGATCTTTAAGACTGCACCTGCGAGGCGTAGTCAGATTTTTCATCGGCCATAAATATTTCCAGACTATCAGTCTTACAGCAGCCGTAAATATTTCAGTGTTGCATAGGTCTGCGCTATTTGTGGTACACTCACTCTGCGCATAAAAAAATCTCACACTACACATAAATTTGTAGTTAATTAGTTATTAATTAATTTGTAATTGGGCGTATCCTTAACCCACGACGAAGAGTCACGTCACGTAGCTATATCATGTTAAGAGCTTCCTTCGTTTTTTAGAATACTAGAAAGAAAACACCTGGAATATGATTACTTTAAAGCTATTCGAGTCTCTGGATATGTAACTCAAGCAGTAACTTTATTCCAGTTAGAATGATTATTTAAAAACTTAAGCTTCGTCAAAAGACAAAAGCAGCATCATTATCAAAAACAGCAGGGTACTCACGTTTTATTCCTTGATAAACCTTAAATTTTGCACTTATTAGTCACCAAAAAACTCCGACTATTGTTTCTTTTGCCCCCCTTTTTCTTCTCGTGCTGAAGAAGTCAATTTGGTGACCTTGTGTTTGATTTCTTTCTTGTCCTCATTTAAAATTAGACGGCACTGGAATGGCTCGTGAGCTACCTGTTTACCATTATTCTAGTTCATCCATATTAAAGGAAGAAACAGAATAATATTCTCACGAAAGAAAAACACTTTAAACAATATTATTTTTCAAATTTAGAATTTCCCTGTGAATCAATTTCTGTGAAAATCTGTGAATATTGCACAGCAATTTATTTTAAAAGTACCTTCACTAAGAGGAAGGAGTAAAATTATTAATAAATAGATTATTATGAAAAAAAAAAAACAACTTTGTTCAGCAACAAAGTAAAATTTTTATAGATAATTAAGAATAATAATAAAATAAAAACTCACGTGATGTGTTCCGCTATATTCAAAAAGGTTAGTAGTATACCTTATTATTGGTTTTACCAATTAAAGTTGCAGAGTGCTAGCGTTGAAGCAAGCACGACTGTTCTCGGCGGGAAACAAAACGCCAATGTGTGAGTAAAATGGCGAGCGCTGCCCCACGCTGAGCACGCTCCCCCACTACCCGGTGGTGGGGTTAGAAAGAGACGCCTATATGATGATGTCAAAGCGCGGGAAAACATAGTGCCTATCTCAATTATTTAAGCTTCGAATAACGGTACAGTCAAATTAATAACTATTATTGTATGTACTGATAAAAATCGGGACCTACAACTTTAAAACGTGCTTTCCGAGGCACGGAGGACACGAAAGGCCCAATTCGTACATCGAAAATCGGTCACCGATCCAGTTACTGATTTGGGTCAACTTTGCACCAGCGCAATCTACTGATACGCAGTGTCCCACACATACCACACATCAGAAATTAATATAATTCTCGTGATACAAAACTATTTCAGGAACGTGCCACTATATGTATCAGCGAACAGGAAAACTGCAGCAGCATGCACTCATGTCCTTACCGTCCATGATGACGAGCATCGTTACCTCAAGGGCCATGTGATAAGAGGTAATATAGACGTTATCAATATATGAGAAGACAACAGAATAACATTAAAAAATTAAATCACCACCCAATCTGCAGCACCTTTAGCCTTAAAATATACTTAGAATAGTCATAAAACACATCCTCACAAAAATACTACTCCAGCGCAGTTTTTGACCAGTATTATTATAACATAATTTATCTAAAACAAATAACTACATACTTATCTGTGTAACGCAAAAAACCGCATTAAAATCGGCCCACTATAGTATTTTAGGAAAATGGTAATGATTGCAGCGACTTCATCTGTGACATTATATTATCTAAGAATCTACTTAGTAGCGATACGTAGATACTCAATGTTAAAAATCGCATAAAAATCGGCCTTGTAGATTATTAGAAAAATGGGAACATAAAAACGCACAAAAACACAATAACTTATATTAAACGCATACGTTCTCTCCGTTTCATCGTGGGTAAAACGAAATGAGTCCAAAACTAGATTAAGTAAATCTACCATTTTTAAATAGGATTTTCAATTTTCATCCTCATGCTTTTGTCGTCGTGTGTATTGGGTAGCTCGCTCTAGCGTATGCCATCAAGGAGTTTCAGTGACCAGCTCCAATGTCCATCTTCAAACAGGCGCAATAGTACCATAACAATCTATTGTCATCCACCACGCGTGTTTTTTTTTTTTAAATGTGCTATTTTCAGGTCGATAAAAAAGCCAAATATCAGTTACTAAGTTCGGTCTGCAGATGTACTGGATATTTAATTAGATTTTTATAACTTCTGGAGTACTCTATGTTTTAGAGAAGAACACATACCCTTTCGCTGCTGCTCTAGTAGCAGTTTGGGATACATTGGCCATGGTCCTCGGAGTGCCAAAGAAGCAACTGTCAGTCCAATTCCGCGACGTGTACCTACACTCAGAGCCCGCGCTGCATGACCAACGACAGCTGCACCTGAACATAACTATACATAGGGGACAAGGCCAGTTCGAGGTAACCTTTCCACCAAACCCAAATTAAACCCGCCAAGTGTGAGTCAGACTCGCGCACCGAGGGTTTCGTACCTTGGAAGGACTGGCTGACTGACTGATCATCAACGCACAGCCTAAACCACTGAACTTGAAATTTTCACAGTAGCTTCCTTTTATGACGTATTTTACGACTTTTATATAAAAAAATTAATTATTATTTTTGGTATTTGGTTAAATTATTCCACCGCCTCAAACAAAAATTACTTTTTTGTACTGTTTTAATTTTGCCCATAATATTTACTAAACCACCCTAATTCCTTCAGATTTTTGATACAGATAGATAGAAGATACAGATCAATAGAAAAAAATTCACGTTACTATTGCATTTTAGGTTTTAGACGACAATATTAAAGTTGCAACAGGTTTCATTACGACAGAAGTAGACAAAGAGATATCGTCAGAGGAAGAATTGAAATCTGATGAAGTCTTAACACTCAAATCAGAGGATATTTACCAATTATTGAACGCTAGAGACTATAATTACTCGTAAGTATTATATGAGCCTTCACATAATATGTATGTATATTGTATGTAGATTCAAAAATATAGGATATGATATGCTGTATTTTTAAATCTATATATTATATATTTCCTTTATATTTGAACAAATACAATTTATCAATGATGCCACTTTAATCATATTATGTCATATATTTTTTAGGAATGAGTTTCGTAGTATTTACAATGCTAACTTGTCACTAACTAAAGCTCATCTTTTATGGCAAAACGATTGGGTGACACTTCTTGATGGCATGATACAATTAAATGCACTGAAGCGCATACATGAAAGCATCTCGCAACCTAACTTTATTAGAAAAATTGTAATAGATGTTGAGAAACATTACAAAAATCCAATTTTAATGGTAGACGATGCGAATGTCATGACGGCCAACGTGTCTGAGGTGTTGGATAGTACCAGGTATTTGAAAAGTTTTATGATAACTATACATTTCTTCCAAAAATTGTTTATTGAAAATATTATTTGTACATAATGTTCTAAACTGTATTATTTCATGTTTAGCTGTGGAGGAATCTTGATTCAAAACATTAAATTCCACGACCTGCCGTCAATAAACAAAGAACATATTGCTTTAAAAACACTAAAATTTGTTCCTCACGTGTCTACCAATAATTTAGATGTAAGTACAAGAATTATTAAAACAAGATTTAATTTTATTACAAAAAGTATCCTATATCCTACCTACCTCGTATTCTATTAATATTGTATTGAATTAATATTTTAGTATTGAACTCAAATCATGCCAAGTTTTATTTGCACGGCCACGATGCGCGGCCACGATACAGTCAGACAGACAGACAAAAAACAATCAGTTTTGGCTCTAGTATCGTACTTCAAACTCTTCAATATACAGAATTGGACCTGTTACAGTTTCATTATTTAAGTATAGTAGTTATAGTATAATTTTCATTAAGATTTCTGCTTTACAGGAAAATTCTGCTTTGTATGTATTTTTGCAAATAATAGCAGAAAATTTGAATAAACAAGAGATCAATGTTGGTTGTATTGTGGAATATAAGGACCAAGCATATTTCACAAAAATTCAAGAAATTATTCATGATATACCTGAAATAAAGATAAATTTATTACAAATTTGTCGGGATAATTTACTAAATAAACTTGATGATTTCTTTGAAGATATTGATGCCCTAGTGATAACAAATTTAGCTGCTGATGAAAATGTAAGTAAACTGAAATATTTAATAGCTTCATCAAACATTAGAGCTTAACTGTAAATAATGTTGTAATGTTTTCTAATAGATGTGCCAAGTGCTACACCGAGTACTCAATCAAGATACTTTCCTGATCAATAAAGAGGAGTGTGCAAACTTGTCGACTATTCGTCCTTCTCTACTCTACCGCAGTGTGTGTGCCCACACCATTGGTTCTTCACGTCTGGAATTAGATATATGGCGCCCTTCTGATGATACGGTTGGGACTAGTGCTGTCACTGTGTTTTCACAAGCTGACTTCACCAAACTTTATGCTCAAGTATCCACACTTCCACCAAAGCATAGACTCATAATATTAACTTCGTATCCAGTTTTTGGTGGATTAAGAAATATCATTAGAGAATGGAAAAATAAAGATCATCGTAAAATAAATCTTGTGATTATCAATCACAAACTATCCGAGGAACAAAGCATAAATGAAATGCCATTTACAGATTTGGCTGTTAGTATTTTAGACCACGTAAGTATTTTGATTTTAATTTAGTGAGTTTTTTATATACTAAATAGGCTAGGTAAATCTAGATTATGTGTAATTTAGTAATAAATGAAATTTAAAGCAATAAATTACCTTATTTGCTCAGGGTATTTGGGGTGGAGAATATTATTTACCAATCCAAGGAAAAATAAAAAAAGGCAAAGACATGGCGCTGGAAATGACACGATTAGGTGATATAGACTCTATGCATTGGATAGAAGCAACCGAATCCAGTCATCTAGGCATTCCAGTTAAGGTATGAACATTAAAACTAATTCGACTGATGCAAGAGGAGATCGATCGAATGGCCAGGAGGCGCAAAGGCTGCCAGAGCCGCAGGAGGTTAATTTTTCGTTGTCAATGTAAGTAATAAAGTCGGGTCCTTTGAACGCATCGAAAAAAATGTTGATTAAGTCCACAGCGATGATGAAGTCACCCATGGCGTGACCTTTGAAATATGCGTTTCTGCGAACATTGCTATGCTCTGGTAGCTCGTGCGTCCCCTACAAATCTTGCAGTTATTACAAACCTCTTGTTATAGGTTCATATTTTAAGTTACGCTTGCCTCTATTATTACAACATTTTAGGTTCACTACGCAAGTTTAAGCGATGTTTATGTGAAAAAAGTGTTAGGTGTGGCCGTAACAGAAAACGTGAATAATAAAACATTAGTTGAATACAGCTTCAGCGGTACTACAGATCGGTAAGACAACATTTTACTAAATTATCAAAGGGTATCAGATGAAATAAATATCGAATAATAGGCTTTATAACATCTACAGCAAAAAAATATTTTTAGAAAAGAGCGTGTAATGGGTATCGTGCAGGAAGAATCAATCCACACGCGAGTCGGAGCAAAGCCTGAACTGTTGTGGCCTGTGCCCGAGCATTGGACTCTGGAGGACGCTGCTACTGTTCCTTTAGCTTATTGCCTGGCATTCTACTGTCTTGTAATTATAATGTTGTTATATTTGTATTTTTGAAGTTTAGGATTTGATGCAATACTTTTTCTTCATTAACCGATAGACGTCCACCGTTGGACACGTCTCGATCGTGCGCCGCTTGAATTCAACGGCTCTTTTTTATAACTCCCGACACAAAAACGACGGGGTGTTATAAGTTTGACATGTCTGTGTGTGTGTGGTTATGTGTGTGTGTGTGTTTGTCTGTTCCACCGTATTGCTCAAACGGGTGAATCGATTTGAATGCGGTTTTTTCGTTTGAAAAATGAATTAGTCGGGAGTGTTCTTAGCTATGTTTCATGAAAATCGGTCCAAGATGGCCGCCGCCAGAAAATGGCGGATTAGATATTTTTTCAAAAAATCCCTCAATATGGATATCAAATGAAAGGGCTTGACTAGTAAAATAGTACTATGTAAATCCAAGATAGCCGCCACCAAAAAATGTAGAATTTTGGGAGTTTTTTAATTAATCTATACTTGTAACTCTTTTGATGTCATAATAATATGTTTAGTGTTTACCTAGTAGAGGGTTATTATATTATATCTACTAAGTAAACATATGACAATAAACAAATTATTATCGACATTTGAAGTTTTCGTAAATTTTTAGCATTTTACTCCAAACTATAATGCATTTTGAAATTATTTAAGTAAGTTTACTTAAGTAGTTATAATTTTTAATTTTATTACATTTTTACAGTGTTTCAAAAGTCGTTTTTACCGTGGGAACAGTATTCTCGTGCATGGAGGCACGGGAGCTGTAGGCCAAGCGATCATTTCTATTGCTCTAGCACATGACTGTGATATTTATACTACGGTGGGCAACATAAGGAAAAAAAAGTTTTTGCTCAGATTGTTCCCAGAACTTAAAGGTGGGTATTGTCGAGGTATGCAACCTCTGTTAATTCGTGTGCGCTGGCCAATTACACCAGAAGAAAAGAGTTTGTCAATGAGAACATTTTAAGAATTCGAATTACGAAGCCGCAACCGAGAATTAGCTACGAGAGGACACTTCAATTCTGTTACTTGTACTGTGCATATACCTGAGTAATCTCCTGTCCGGACCGGAGCCCTAAAATCCTTTTGGTCCATTTATTGTTGTATTGTTTATCACAAAATATACGGAGTTATTGTATTCAAGATGTAGCCACTTGTTTCATTTCCGCTACATATTGGTGACGAACCCGACGTGATCATGGTACACGGCTACGAATCCGACGTGATACGATTGTTTGGACCCACGGGCGATTTAATCCATGGAGACATAAATATTTGGAGATGTAACTAATTGGAGGAATTTTATTGGAATTATTTGGAGAACTTCATTACCTACGTACTTCGGAAGACGTAACTGAGGTTTTTCTTTACCTTAACCAAGTGCCTCCGGAACATAACCAGTGCTAAAAAACATAAAAATCAAGAATTACGATAATTATTGCATTGGAAAATAATTATTTTTTCGTTCGCTGAAAAGAACGTTGTGATTGACATCTGACACCGTCACGGAATTTATTTTTGAATTTTTGGAATTCGAATGAAAAAATAGAAGAACGTAAAGACATTAAGTGTCAAAGTGTAAACAAGAAATTTTTTATTATTTTGTAATTCTTATATTGTAAATATTTTTCCTTTTTTACCAGTTTATTTTCAGCATTTATTTTAAATTTTGCGGAACACTTAAATATTTTATTTAAACGCTTAGAACAATACGGCGTTGTAATAAATGAAAATAAATGCAATTTTAATGTTTCAGAAGTTCGATTTCTGGGTTACAAAATCAACGCCGCCGGCATAAGTCCGCCGGTTGAACGCATTAAGGATCTTCAGGAGTTTCCCTTGCCGAAGACGGTACAAGGTGTTCGAAGATTCCTTGGTATGGTGAACTTTTATCGTAAGTTTTTACCTGGTATAGCCCGGTACCAGGCCCCACTCATAGATGCTCTGTCGGTCATTCAAGGTAAAGGCGCTAAGCCGTTTACTTGGACGCCTGACTTAGAGCGTTCTTTTAACTCGTGTAAAGAGAGTTTAGCTAATGCTACTTTATTAGCTCACCCAGTCGCCGACGCTCGACTCGGGTTGTTTACCGACGCGTCTAATACGCATGTCGGCGCGTGTTTACAACAATTAGTTGATAAGGGGTGGCAACCAATCGCATTTTTTAGCAAAAAGCTAACTGCAAAGCAATCCGAATGGCCTGCTTATTACAGAGAGCTTCTGGCAGTCTATGAGAGCGTGCAACATTTCAAGCACATTCTGGAAGGTCAACATGCCACTATATTCAGTGATCATAAGCCACTCTTATTCGTTTTTACTCAACGGCGTGAAAAACTTCCGCCTGTACAGTTAAATCAAATAATATTTATTTCACAGTTCACTACGGACATTCAGCACGTCAAGGGTGCTGACAACCTGGTCGCTGATGCTTTCTCACGCGTAGAGAGCATCTCGCTAGAAGACCATCTCGCTGCACTGGCGCACTCACAAGCTTCAGATGAAGAGTTAAAGCGCCTGCGCAATGAAACATCCATGAAGTTGGACTTCATTACGGTACCTGGTACAACAATTAAGTTGGTATGTGATGTTTCCACGGGTAAACCCCGTCCGTACGTAACTCCACAGTTCAGGAGGAGCATTTTCGAAAAACTTCATAACCTCAGCCATCCAGGTATTCGTGCAACCGCTCGTTTAATTATGGATCGCTACGTATGGCCATCGATTCAACAAGATTGTCATATGTGGGCGCGAGCGTGTGAAGCGTGTCAACGTTCGAAAATTTCTCGTCATACAATTGCTCCGTTTACATCTTTCTCTTTGCCATCTGAGCGTTTTTCTGTAGTGCACGTAGACATTATAGGTCCTTTACCCTATTCCTCTGGCTATAAATATTGCCTCACAGCCATTGATCGTTTTACACGTTGGCCTGAAGCATTTCCAATGCCAGATATAACTGCGGAAACGTGTGCCAGAGTCTTCTTAGATGGCTGGGTGGCGAGATTTGGGTGCCCTTCTTCTATCATTTCAGACCGAGGTTCCCAGTTCAGTTCGCATCTCTTCGCGAAAATCGTTGAGTTGACTGGTGCGCAGCATCGCATGACGACAGCTTATCACCCGCAATGCAACGGTATGGTGGAGCGTTTTCACCGACAGCTCAAGGCAGCCATTGCGTGCCACGCAAATCCGCAATGGACCGAGGTATTACCATTGGTACTCCTAGGTATCAGGAGCGCATGGAAAGAAGACCTCGGTGCGTCAAGTGCTGAACTTGTTTTCGGAGAACCTTTGCGATTACCAGGTGCGTTTTTTAACCCGCTTGCTAACGATCGCGTTTCGGACCCGGCGTATTTTGCCGATAGACTTCGCGCGCATATGGCCGAGTTAGTTCCGACTCCTTCTTCGAAACATGGTAAAACAATTTTTTACATTCCGAAGGACTTAGCCTCTGCAGATCATGTTTTCTTGCGTCGAGGGGCAGCTAAAAAACCTTTTGAACAGCCATACACTGGCCCGTTCAAGGTATTAGAGCGTAATAAAAAATTTTTTAAACTTAGTATAAAAGGCAAACAAGTAAATGTAGCAATAGATCGCCTTAAGCCGGCTTATATTTTACAGCCTCATCAAGACGATTCGCCCTTGCAATCGTCCCGTCCTGCTGTCACTACTCGCTCCGGTCGTAGAGTTCGTTTTTGTATTCCCTATCAAGCAGCTTAATGATTAACAAATTATTAATTTTTCTTTTTTCTCTTTTTTACTCCGTAGGGGGGTGATGTCGAGGTATGCAACCTCTGTTAATTCGTGTGCGCTGGCCAATTACACCAGAAGAAAAGAGTTTGTCAATGAGAACATTTTAAGAATTCGAATTACGAAGCCGCAACCGAGAATTAGCTACGAGAGGACACTTCAATTCTGTTACTTGTACTGTGCATATACCTGAGTAATCTCCTGTCCGGACCGGAGCCCTAAAATCCTTTTGGTCCATTTATTGTTGTATTGTTTATCACAAAATATACGGAGTTATTGTATTCAAGATGTAGCCACTTGTTTCATTTCCGCTACAGTATTTCTAATTTAAGTTAAGCGGATTCTCTTGTCTGAAAGTCTAGATTCAAATTTTTTGATGCATTTACTTAAATTTTATTTCAGAGGATCATATTGGTTGCTCTCGTGACAGCAGTTTCCGGGATATGGTTCTAACAGCTACTAATGGAAAAGGTTGCGATATTGTTATAATTTCAGTCAAAGGAGACCTAAGAAACGTACGTCGTAATCTTAAGTGTTTTTACCTATAACCTACAGCTTTTTCTAGCTGATCCCCGGTTGTGATGTCTGTCATTTCTGAACTAAAAACCTATGACCTTGAAATATTTACGGGACAATATATAAAGTACTACCTTTCTATCAAAAAAAGAATAAGTGAAATCGAACAACGCCTTAATGAATTACAGATAAATACACGTTTTAACTTTCATCCCCTCTTCCAAGAGAACCGTGCTGAATTTCGGGATAAAAAGTATTATATGCCCTACCTCAGAGTATAAACTCAAATCGTACCAAGTTTCATTCGAATCCATTCAGTAGTATCGGCGTGATGCGCGCCCAAGATACAGACAGACAGACAAACAGACAGACAGACAAAAATGAAAAAAAAAATTGCAGTTTTGGCTTCAATATTTTCTTCAGTAATTTTCAAAATAATTATATTCAATGTACAGAATTAGATCTGTTACAGTTTTATTATATTACCTATAGATTTATGTAAAATTTGTTAAGTCAATCATAAACTAAAAGACTTACGGCCTGTTTCACCTTGTTCTCATAAGTGCTATTCACTATTCTATTCTATTCAAAAGCGCTTCTTGCACCATGTGAGTTTTGGAGATAAGTTATGAAACATACCTACATTCTAGTTATTTTTCTAGACTGAGGTATTATAAACTTCTTACCCTATCAGATCGTAGAAAAATACTAGACTTATGCTTTCTGCACAAATTAATCAACAAAGCCCTAGACGCGTCGGATTTACTTTACAAAATATCTGTAAAAATACCTAGGTCGTTTAGTCGTGTTAAAAACTACATGCCATTTAAAGCTAGTATTTCAAAAACAAATCTTGGGCACTCAGCACCTATTAATAGGATGTTAACATTGTATAATAGCATTAGCAAGGTCCTTGATATTGACATAATAGGTGACAGTTTTCCTAAATTTAAAAAAATTAAAGGACCATTTTCTGGCTCAATACAAGGAAACATCTGCGTTTCCGTAGGTTTCAGCTTATTATCTATTAATTTTCTTTGTATTTTTTTAACTTATGTATTTAGAGATAGTGTTTAGTTTTTGCTTTTATTTGCTCTATTGTCCTCTTTTTTTCTCTATCTCTCTTACTAACATTTTTCTTATATCGCAAGCTGTGGCAATCCATAAGTGGATCTACATTATAGCAACATTTTTTTTGTATATTTATATTGTGAGTTTACTCATGTTTTGTTATGTAACCTGTTGATTGTCTTTTTCAAATAAATAAAAAAAAAAGTGTCGGATAGCCTAAACGTAAAGGCGCATTTTCACTAGGCGACAGTTGTCTCTGCAAAAGTTGTGGGACAATGTCCCGCGACATATGACTCGTTCACATTGGCTAGTCGTGATCAGTATGTCGCCCGAGGAAGAAGTGTTGTTCAGTGCAGCTTACATAATTATTCGGAAGATATTAGCAAAACTTAAATGCGCGATGGTTCTTTCAAAATTTTTACTAGAATGTCTGGAACCGATTTCGGGATACTTTGAAATATGGTTAGGCCGGGCGTAGTCAAGCAAGATACAAAGTTTCGGAAATCTATCGACCCTCACATCAGCAGGGCTATTCTGTAAAGCCATTTTCGAATTATAGAGAGTGAATTCGAAATGAGTTTGCTAATTTGTACTCTGTAAAACTCGAAAGTACAGGTCTTCTCACTCAAACTCACTTCACTTCGCAAGTGCGTAGCAGATGTTTACAGAATATCAAACCAAGGTGAAGTGAGTTTGCTTTCGAAGCGAGTTATCTCACTTGAGTGAGCTTCGATATCGAGATGGTATTTTAGAGAATAGCCCTACAGACTCGCTATAACATTGAGATACTTGGCAACTGGAGATAGTAATTATGGTTCATTGTCCTATACTTTTAGAGTGTCAAAACCAGTAATTTTTCATACTAACGATCGATCAGGGTCAATGCATTCTCGTTGGACCACACTACTACCATTTTTGGAACACAAAGCGACACACGTTCTCACCACTCAAATCATCATCATCGCGCGGGATACGTGAATTTTGTGTCGAGCAACAAAGTCGCGCAACAAATGTCCCCTAATGAAAATGCGGCTTGTCACTTTCTTACTTTATGTCAAGTGACAAAGACAAAAATTGTAGATATCTATCCGATACATATCAGAAGGTGGTGAAACAGGCCCTAATAAAATTAAAAGCAGTTACTTACTAAAGCCATATCAATCTAATAGATCTGAACTACTGCACAATACAAAGATAAAAACTAATTTCACTTGATATTACTTATTTCATTAATAAATGCGTATATTTAGTTGGTTTTACGATTTACAGGCTTCACTTAATTGCTGCAAATCATTTGGATCCGTTATTGACCTATCCTTTATATCGGACAATGAAAATTATAACTTTGGAATGGACCATTTGTCAAGATGTATCTCATATAATACGTTACAGTTTTCTTCATTATTTGAAGCGAAGAATGTAAAAGATTTGAAAGTAAGTATTGACAGTTATAGAGTACTGGACTGCCTAACATCCATATGTGATTTTGTCATGATTTTGTGATTTAACACTCAACTCGAGCTGTTCTGAGATTATTGAACTGACTGCATATCGTATTAAATACAAAGTACGGGATGATGAATTTTCCTATGCTCAATATAAGGGATTTAACTATGAATTAATAGCTGTTTTCTACAGATTACATGAAAACTATTTTTCAAGGAAAATAATTAATATTTAATGAAAGTATTTGCCAGTTCCTATATTGTCTATGCATTTCTGATACTATTGTATTTCAAAATAGCCAGTACTTTAGTAGGATATTTTCATATTAACCTTTCAATTAAACCTTCGTCGACTATCAGCCGGCCGATTGTCTAAAAATGATTGCTGCAGTCTCTCGCTATTGGCTGACATTGATTTTTGCAGTAAGAATATTGTAAATGAATCTGTTATATTACATTGTCTGTACATTGTATTTTTTAGTGCCTGTACGCATTAGCGGTCAACCGCGTGCGCGGCTAACCGCGCAGCTAGCCACAAAATAGAATTTCGTCGCGGTTTAGTGCGTACAAAATGAGCGGTTGTATAAATAAAAATATAAAAGCGGCTAGCCGCGCGGTTAGACGCGTACGCGGTTGACCATAACTTTAGTTCACCACTTTGTCGGCGTGATTAATATTTATACCCATACCAATATACAGATTTCTAGTACTTATAGTCTCTGAGATTAACCGAGGACGGACAGACAGAGAGACAGACAGACGGACGGACATGGCGAAACTATAAGTGTTCCTTGTTTACTACGGAACCCTATAAAGACTTACTATTGTGAATGAGTTTGGTTTGTTGAGAAAATACTGCAGTAGTGTAGTAGAGCTTCGAGGCATTAAAGTTAAACACAAAAGTTTGAATCATAAAATATAATTAGAGCCGAATAATAGCCCAGTCAATTTAGACTTTCAAGGCTACAATAATTCCCACCTGGCTGAAAATTGGTAGGATTGTTCAAAACACTATTATAAATGAAATGTGAAAAGTCCTCATCGATCCGATACCTGGAAAAACACAAAAATCACAAAAACGGGTTTTTCATGATTTTCAGCAAAACGGTAAGTTTTATCATAAAATTAGTTTAGACAAAATTATAATATTGATTGATTATAATAGTGTTTTGAACAATCCTACCAATTTTCAGGCAAGTGTGAGTCAACTGTGCGTGTCCAGGAGTAAATTTTTTTCCAGGTGTCGGATCGATGAGGACTTTTCACATTTTATTTATAATAGTTGTTTGAACAATCCTACCAATTTTCAGCCAGGTGGGAATTATTGTAACCTCACCCCTATTTTTTAGTCTAATTAGACCGGGCTATAAAATGCGTTTACAAAAATTATGTCAATGATGTCGATGATTCTCTTTTCAATATGTATACTAGAGTCTGCAAATAATGGTGAGTGAAGGAATCGCGCGCGGCTACGTGCGACCACTGTCTCGCGTGGTGTACGCGGCAGGGGACGCGTCACGCGCGCTGCGCCTGCAAGCCGGCAGCAAGCAACTTGGCCGAGTGCTGCTGCGTTTAGAAGACGATATATCTTACACACACCATAAGTATGGCTTTAATTCGCACAATCATTGATTACTCATTGATACTCATTGATTACTCTTCTTCTTCTTCAATTCGCTACTACTTTGATAAATTGGATTAGGATCATCATTAGGGTGGCATAGTACATTTTGTCATGCTAGATAGCTCTTTAATTACCTGATCCTTATAACTTCAAATACGCATAGCATCGTTACCAGACACTTAAAAAAAATCCATTCGGGTCAGTTATTTGGTAACTACCTCACCCTTCTTCTGATTGAAGCTCATTTAATAAACACTCTACTTAGTTATAATAGCGTAAAAAGTGGTAACCCAAATTTCCGATTTCCTTTTATTTTTCAGAATAAATTGCTCGGCTGATAGATTGCAGCTAGTGTTGACAGATAACGATGTTTTGGGAATGCAATTAGCAGAAAGGTTAATAAATCGAGGTTCTAGAAAATTAGCACTGCATTGCTCTAATAAGACAAATAACCTGTTGTTTAAACTGAGGTAGGTAACATTATAATTCTAACATCCTTAAGCTCTTGCTTGCGATGCCAGTATGAATTTCAGGGGTCTAGTTGTACTTACTTGTCTTCTTGATCTCTATGATTGAAATTACTAATGGATTATACGAATGGAATTTACAGTTCCTGGGAGAAACGAGGAGTCCAATGTACAGTAACTTATGGAAATACATGGAATGAAAACATTTTCAATTTATTTAATAGCAAGACGCCACAAAACGTTGAAGGAATATATTGCATTTTAAATTCTAATGCGCATAATGAAAATATTTCGAAATGCTTAGAAAATTTGACTTTAGCCACACGAAGACTGGACTGGTCTATAAGGTAAATATAATCGTTGTTATAAATATTATTAAATACATAATAAGGCTATACCTACATATATTATCTACTATCAAGGAAATTAATACGTGCTTTAAAAATACTTACTAAATCCGACTCTTCAGACATTTCGCAGTGATTGATGCCAGTAAAGAAGATAGTGATCTAATAAAGTTATCAAAACCCCACGACCAATTTATATCCATCAAATTACCACCTTTAAAAACCGTAAGTATTATCTTCTATTCTATCTATATCTATACATATAATAAAATCGTAGACTTGCCGTATCTGTACATTAAAGATTTTTGCAAAATAATAACTGGGGGATGTAAGGATAAGTAATAGAATGTAAATAAGCTATTTTTGAAATTTTTGTCTGTTTGTCTGTATGTTTGTGCGCGCATCATGCAAAAACTACTGAATGGATTGAAATGAAACTTCGCATGATTTAAGTTCATATACTACGGAGTAATATATAGGATACTTTTTATCACGAAATTCAGCACGGTTCCCTTGGGAGAGGAGATGAAAGTTAAAATGTGTACTTAGCTGTAATTCATTAACGCGTGGTCCGATTTCATACATTCTTTTTTTGTTAGAAAGGAGATCAGTGGCGTAGCGTACCTTGGCGGGGCCCCGTATAAAAATTTGCTTGGGGGCCCTTATGAAGGGTAAGGATTTCTCACAAAAGAAAAAATAATGTTTGCATATAATTAAAGAAATATTTATTCATCATAATTATTTATCAGCTTGCCATTTTTTCGGCAAACTGATTTATTAAATCATTTATAGCTGATGATGACTTTAGTATTTTTCTAAAGATTCTGCCTCAATGGACAACTTTTTGGACAACATTTTTTGACTTTTGTCATTTTTGAAATAAACAAAAATTTGAGATTTTTTTTTAAATTTTTGCTTACGCACGTCGGGGGCCCCCGTGGCTTGGGGGCCCCGTATAATTGATACGGCATATACGGCGGTAGCTACGCCCCTGAAGGAGATACTTTAAATATTACCGGCTAATCTCTGATAGGCTTGATTGATTTTAATGGGACTTTCATTGGTGGATGTTTACATTTTGATTTACCTAAACATCCGCCAGTGAACTTTTAACAGTTTTTAGCAAGGTATGAGCTCAAAGGAGCATAGAAAAAATAAAATGATTCCCACGAGATTTTTAAAAACCAATATCCACGCGAACAAAGCTGTGGGTATCCGCTTGTCTCTTCATAAGTTTGCAGATGTCCGTGTTTAACAGTATCGAAGTTAAAACACCGCAAATAATTTTTTTCCCAGGATAAAACTGATGAAAATAAAGAATACTTTTCAATAAACGTAGCTGTTGATGCTGTAGAAAAGGCATTATGCTACAAACACCGCGTTATAACAGCACATGGTATAACAAAACCTATTGGCACTTTATTAAAAGAAGTTGCTTATGTAGCAGGTGAAACACACTTTTTTGTAACCTTCGCTCTTTTTATAAATCTACTTTCGGATAGTCCATTATATTCTGTACGAGTAGTTTATTTATCAACACATGTGATATAAATAAATAATGATATAATAATGATATATTTAAATTATTATTAGATATATCAATTGCTGATGGAACCCCGCAAGAATTGACACTAAAAGATCTGGGAATGGATCAATCCAAATCTCAAATGGTTCGAGCTTATTTGCGCGATGTTCACAATATATTATTGGATGAAAATATCATACCATTACTATCTATCAATAAGTAAGTATTGGAATTTCAATAGACTCTTATAATCATTATCTACACTTCCATAAACATTATATTTACAAAAAGAGATGTTGAATTTGTAAATAAATACTATTTAAATAGGAATTAAAACGTCCTGATAAAATAATAGATACCTACTTAATAAATGCGCCGAATATTGGCTAACGACGTAACGATATGTAATCAATGATGCAACTAAATATAAATAATTAAACCCTTGCAGAATTCGGAAAATTGAAAAAAATACTTTGAAAGTAGAGTTCACTGAAACTCATGATTTGGACACATTTTTCTCTTACATCGACCCAGATGAACTCTTAGCAACTACGGAAATGGTATTTTTACCGACGCTTACAACAAGTTCTACAATGGTAAGCAAACTTATTGATAAAAATATCAAAAACAATAGTACTGCAGAAACCATAACTTATCAACACTTGAATCTTGAAGATGGCTTGTCTTAGCTACGATTGCGCATAACTGCAGTCGATGTGCTTGTGAAGGGCTACAACGTTAACCCAAGCCAGTAACTTGATAGTGACCTATAACGCAGTCAAAATAGACGTAAAAATGTTATCAAATAGCAGTAATTCCGACAGAGCTGAATTTTGGTAGAGACCTTGAGTACACTAGTAGGAATAAAGTGTCAAAAGTCCCCATTAATCCCATGTCTACTAAAAAAGTTATTCAAGGTCAAAGTCACAATTTTCTGTTCTTTTGGATTTTTCTTAAAAACGGTAAGTTTTTTAGAAACATAGTCCAGGCAGAAATTGTAGATCATAAAATTATCTACAAAAATATTCTTTATACTTTTTTTCCAAAGAATCACCATTCCTAAGATATCGCCATTCTAAAAAAGTTCACGCCTACTTCGGGACACCTTATCAATAAAATTTGTTTAAAGATATCTATACTTAATATAATAAAGCGGAAGAGTTTATTTGTTTGAATGCGCTAATCTCAGGAACTACTGGACCGATTTCAAAAATTCTTTCACTGTTGGATATGTACGTGATCCCTGAGTGCTATAGGCTATATATTATGTACCACGGGCTAAGCCCGTAAGTTTAAAAATTAAAAAAGTCATTTTTCAATTTTTTATTAACAATTTTCTTAGGTGCAAAATTAGAAACTTAGTTAAACATCTAATTTTGCGACTACGAAAATTGTTAATAAAAAATTGTAAAATGACTTTTTTTTAATTTTTCCAACGGAAATCTATTCTACAGTCTTTCAAAAATAGCTTCAAGAAAGGAAAAAAATCTGAAATTTATAGTTTAACAATTATCACACTTGCAATCTTCATCTTCAAGTAGCAAATTAATTATTGCCTAACTAATTGAAAAATTGTGATAATTTTATTTTTCTGGCGGATTATTGTTCATTTATCTATCCAGTAAGCCCCTGTTTTTTTACATTTCTTAAATTTTATATTTAACCTGTTTAAATTGATAAAGTATCTCGAAGCAGGAGTAAACTATTAACGTAACTTTTAGAATGGCGATATCTTAGGAATGGTGATTCCTAGGAAAAAAGTATCTATATACTAATAAATAAAATTGAAGTGTCTGTCTGTAATATCGAAATAACTACCTCATATTAAGCTCATATGGTTATTTGAACGCAACCATAACCGAATCACACGTTTTTAAAATTTTTGTCTGTCTGTCTGTCTGTCTGTCTGTCTGTCTGTTTGAACGGGCTAATCTTCGGAACGGCTGAACCGATTTTGACGGGACCTTCACATACAAGTAGAGAATTAACCAGGGAGTAACATAGGCTACTTTTTTAACCGACTTTCAAAAAAGGAGGAGTTGTGTTTTTCTACCTATGTACACCGATATCTCCGAGATTTCTGAACCGATTTGCGTAATTTTTTTTTTAATCGATAGAGAAACATTGCGACCCTGTTCTATAAAAAATTTGGATTCCAACTCCTCAATCCTGATGCTGTAGGGGACCTGATCCCCAAAACTAATGGGTTTTAGAAACTTTCGGTTATTTAAATTGATATTGGGGGTACCAATTAAAGACTTTATCGTTGAATGAACTCGAGTAGGTACATATCCAACTCCTCAACCCTGATGCTGTAAGGAATTGTATTCCGAAATCGTGGGGATCCCACGGGATTTTTCCGTTTTGGGGACGTGTTTCTACAGATAAGCTACTTTTTGTTCTGGAAAATCAAAAGTTCCCACGGGATTTTTAAAAACCTAAATCCACACGGGCGAAGCCGTGGGCATCATCTAGTAAAAAATATTTTTGTAGATAATTTTATGATCTACAATTTTTGCCTAGATTGTATTTTTATAAAACTTACCGTTTTCGAGAAAAATCCAAAAAAAAACGAAAATTTTGACCTTGAATAACTTTTTTAGCAGACATGGGATCAATGGGGACTTTTGACACATTATTTCTACTGGTGTAGCCAAGGTCACTACCAAAATTCAGCTCTGTCAGAATTACTGTGAATTTAAATGTCTATTTTACCTCGGCTATACTTTGAAAGTTCGAAGTACCTTTTTCATGTTAAAATATGTAAATCCAACAGCTTAAATTGATGGACCTAGGGATTTGTAGAATAATATATTTCATGAGGATATAGCAGTACACCATGGAGGGATATTTGAAAGTCCATCCTTAGAGGAATACCAGTACATATTATTTTTACCTGTTTTTAATTTTTCTAGAGAAAAACAAAATAAGTATCTTATAGCAGGTATACTTACTTACATTTATGTAAGTAAGTATACCTGCTATAAGATACATGATAAATGATAAATGATAAATGATGAAGATGATGAAGATGCATGATAAATGACATAATTATAGTGTGAAATATCGACATTTACTTATGGCAATATCATAGTTTGTAATATCTTTAAAATACAAATGATTAAATTTCACAGCGAGATGACGAATTTGACGTAAACCGAACATACCTGTGCGTAGTACCCGGTGTAGAAGGACTACACGTGCGATTCCGCGAGCTTTGTGAGCGGCTCAAGTTACCCGCTCTCGTGCTGCAGCCCGGCGTCGACCGCCCGCACGAGACTGTACAGCAGACCGCGCACAGATACGCTAAGGTCAGTTGTAGTACCCGGAGTAGAAGGACTACACGTGCGATTCCGCGAGCTTTGTGAGCGGCTCAAGTTACCCGCTCTCGTGCTGCAGCCCGGCGTCGACCGCCCGCACGAGACTGTACAGCAGACCGCGCACAGATACGCTAAGGTCAGTTGTAGTACCCGGTGTAGAAGGACTACACGTGCGATTCCGCGAGCTTTGTGAGCGGCTCAAGTTACCCGCTCTCGTGCTGCAGCCCGGCGTCGACCGCCCGCACGAGACTGTACAGCAGACCGCGCACAGATACGCTAAGGTCAGTTGTAGTACCCGGTGTAGAAGGACTACACGTGCGATTCCGCGAGCTTTGTGAGCGGCTCAAGTTACCCGCTCTCGTGCTGCAGCCCGGCGTCGACCGCCCGCACGAGACTGTACAGCAGACCGCGCACAGATACGCTAAGGTCAGTTGTAGTACCCGGTGTAGAAGGACTACACGTGCGATTCCGCGAGCTTTGTGAGCGGCTCAAGTTACCCGCTCTCGTGCTGCAGCCCGGCGTCGACCGCCCGCACGAGACTGTACAGCAGACCGCGCACAGATACGCTAAGGTCAGTTGTAGTACCCGGTGTAGAAGGACTACACGTGCGATTCCGCGAGCTTTGTGAGCGGCTCAAGTTACCCGCTCTCGTGCTGCAGCCCGGCGTCGACCGCCCGCACGAGACTGTACAGCAGACCGCGCACAGATACGCTAAGGTCACTTAATTCGGTAACCTAACCCACTGAGATGAAAGCGATCCTGATTTTTAGCATAAATTATGTGATATGTAAGCTGTACATTTAGAAAGCAAACAAGCAACCGAACAAGCAATAAGCAGTACCACCACGCTTATACCACTCTACTCTACACGTTTCATTCCGACACCGAAGCATCCTCAAGAATTGACTCTACAATATTATTGTGCATTGCTCCGGTGTCGCAGTGAAACGTAGGTAAGTGAAATATGTTTTAGACTCTAAAAAGCAGGTTTGTGTGGTATTTCGTGGTGACTGAGCGTATTGCTTGCTTAATTACTTGCTGTCCCAAGTCCTACATTTATGTAGTAGCGGGACAGTTGGCGGTGTATAGCACAAATGTTGCACGTTGTAACATGCAAACATTTCGGGTGTGGCAGATTATAGCAAAATAAATTTATTTTTCCTCGTACATTATGCACTTCCGTAAAGTAACCTGCTTCTATCCACCATACAAGTATAGGATCTGCCGATTTTAAACTCTATGCATCATCATCATTTCAATCAAGTACCTATAATAAAATTTTGTTCATTTATTTTAGATTCTTCTATCAAAGACTCAATTGAAGAAACGATTTTACCTTCTTGGCTATGAAAGTGGAGTTTTAGTTGCGCTGGAAATGGCTGCTGTCCTCGAAGATCACGGTAAGACCAAATATAGAATATACTAGCTGACCCTCGCGACTTCGTTCGCGTGTTTTTCTTTGCTATAAACCTCACGGAGCCCGAGACCTTTCCAACGAATGCAAAACCGTGGAAATCGGTTCGTGCGTTCTGGAGTTATAGCGTCAGGAAGGAAAACCCGACTTATTTTTATAATATAGTAGATATACTTTAAGCTTCTTGGACCAAAAAATACTATGGTAATGACATAGTTAAATATAGTACCTAGTTGCAAAAGAAATTAATAGAAACAAAAAGGTATTTTATAATTTTAGGAAATATAGTACAGGTTTACATTCAGAAAAAAATTACAGCATTAGATCTATTTCACGACCCAACATCAAATAGAATTAAAATGTACAAAATTAAATTCGCAGGTTTAACTGGTACAGTTTTCTGCATCGGTGGTTCGCCGGATGAAATTCTAACCAAATTTGAAGAAAAGCTTGCAAGTTTTGAAACAGAAGAGAAGTTGCAAGTTGCGGTGGCGCGTCACATGTTTAATTTAATGATCAATGATGATAACCCTGCAGATATAGAGGATGAGCTGAAGAAAAGCTCTACATGGAAAGAAAAAGTAGTTTTGTGTGTACAGAAGCTGCGTGGACGTATTGACCACTCGATTCAGTATGCACGAGAACTCATTGAAGCGGCATACGCTAGGATAGTACAAATACGACGTTATCATTCCGAGCCTCGTCCTCTTCGCTCTCTTCTAATATCCATGCGACCAAGGTCACCTGCGTCTACGCAAGTTAAATCCCTTTCTCTACAAAGTCACTCGCAACAACAAGTCGTGGAGTACGAGTTGCAAGCTCCTCTGGCTTATGCAGCACGAGACTTGCGATGCGCTGCCATTGTGAACCGTCATTTAGACAAAGACATCCTAGAGGACTTCGACAAGAGAAACTTGTGTGAAACCTATATCATAAACGCTGACTCATTCATGACTACTGCCGACAACGCAGACGGATTATTATTTTGAATAAATGATTCTTATATATATAAATATTATGATTTATAATTGTTAACAAAATAAAATTTTTAAACGGGGATTTGGGTTTTTAAATTATTATTTAGTACATACCTATATACATTTAAACTATAATAAACTAACTAGGTACCTACCACAGTTTTTAGAAGACGAATACTTATTTACAATTAATCTAATTAATCATCATAGTGTAATAGTTATTTGTTCGACAAGATAGCAAAATTATTGTTTGTTGCGAGTGCCTAGTTTGAATCCCGAGCGAGCGAAGGATTCTAAAATGCGATAAGTTTAGATAGGTTTCAATGTGAAAGTCGCATTTCGATTTGATTGTAGCTTTTAACATGGAGTAAATAGTACATAATATAAAGGTTGCCTTGTTTTAGACAATTCCATGAAATATGTTAAATCACAGTCTCTGAACAGGTCTTCGCACCTTTTGTCTCCAATTATTAAATAATTCATAGGCTTTCAGGTATTTTTCACGCGACTTTTCCGGCAGAAAGTTTAATTCAGAGTTAGTCACTAATTTTTTTAGTTCTGAAGGTGTTAAATTATCACTGGAGTCCATTGATATGTCAATGCTGGAGTCACTCATTTTATTAATTTTAATTTTTTTACAACAAATAACTACAAATAAATTAGTTAGGTACCTAAATAAGATATAGAGTATAGACAATTTTTTTCCCGCCATTTTTTGTTCCTCTTTTCTCTGCGTTCGGAATTGCGTAATTCAAGAAAAAAATTAAATAATTATTTTAATTTTCCAATCGTTTACGTTTCATGTTGTTTTACAGAATTATAAATTCTAAAACACATTTTAAGAAAAACTCAATATGTAGTTTAAATAATATATAATAGAAAATTTTTGATGAAATAAAATGTTGGGGCTATTATACAAACTATTTGACACAAAATTTCCGAACTTTTCTTGACACAGTGAATTGAAGAAATGACAATCCAAAGCGTTCTAAATTCAAAATACTTTTTTTCACTGAGTGAGCAAAAACGACTTTTGCTCACTGGTTTTGGGCAGCAAACGCGCAAAAACAGAGTTAAAACGGGAAATAAATTTGTTCCTGACTAAGTTCCTGACATAAATCTCTCTGAAGTCTAAGTACCTAGAGTCAAAGTTCGCTCTATAGATCTTAGGGTGAATCTTGTGAGAGTTATAATAACTAAGTTTGCTAGGGGTTCTTCTCAGACCAGACCCCCTATTCTTTATCTCAGTGGCTATTATAAAATGAAAGCCAACTTATTTGACATATATTTTTATCCATTGAAGGTTTATTATAAAACTAGAAGAAAACCCGGCTTCGCTCGGGGGACTCATAATACACATCTAGGTAAAAAATGTAGGTAGATATTTCTGTAGTCATCGGTTCTCAAGGAATATTAAAGGAAAGCAAGACATAGACTCGTATAGCTTGTGTTGTTGTGTCGTTGTTCATTGTGTTTAATAAATATAGTAGGTAAATAAAAACTGCAAAAGTTTTTACACAAATAATTTTTATTTTAAATTAACATTCAAAATAAACTAACTCTGTAAAGCAAATCGGCTAAATCAAAAATAATCTTACAAAATAATATTAGGAAATATGTAAATTGTAATTTTACACAGTAAAGCAAATATTATATTGTTGTGTAAAATAAATAACAGCCATTTGAAATAATTGTATGATTAATTAATGATTAATTAATAATTAATTAATAATTAATTATTAATTAAATATTAAATTAATAATTAATAATTTTTGAAATATTTTTAGTCGTTACAAACTTTACTTTTTGTTACTGTTATTTTAACGTTAAATAATCAAAACAACAGAGAATCAACTGGTATAAAGGAGGTTTAATCTTTGAGCTCTGTTCATAACGATTCCCACTTGACTTATAGTCTGCAAGTCTGATAAGTAAACATAAAAAGAGTGCGCGGCGCGCTCGCGCTGCGCCGCCATGACAGGAAAGCGAATCTGTCTATATCCGTACGACACCGGGCAGTTCCGGCAGTGGAGAGGATAATAAAGATAAATTTTGGACAATAAATTTTGAACTGTCTCATTGGTCTAGTTGTTAGCCATATTCGTATGCAGGTCACGAGGTCCCGGGTTCGAATCCCGTGTCGAGCAAATAATTGTTAGGTTTTTGTCAAGAAGTTTAGTTTGTTTTTCTGTTAAGAAATTCTAGTGCCAGCCTGGAGTTGGCAGTTGGCGGTGTTTCACCCGCGTGCCTCAGAGAGCACGTTAAGCAGTCGGTCCCGGTTATTATCACTAATATGTGACAATAGTCGTTAAAGCCCGCCAGCCCGCATTGTGTCGCAGCAGCGTGTCGGGTCTAAGCTCTAAATCCCTCTCTCCTATATGAGAGAGCAGGCCTGTGCCCAGTAGTGGGACGTTAAAAAGGCTATAGTGGTGGTTTGGAGAAAAGGAGAACTGCATTAAAACAGACACAGTAGACATTTGTAAATGTCAAATTTATTCTGTTCATCAAGTAAATATTTAGGTCTTGATCTTCTTTTGCCAAGAAACCACTCTTCCATCTTTTATACTAAGTGAGATAGACATCGACGAAATTTGTATGACCGCCATCTTGAATCCGCCATTTTAAATTTCTTTTCAGCTCACTGCCAATCGGATAAGGTTTAGAGTGATATTTTGTTTGAGCACCCTCCCACCTACCTTCAATACGTACTCTGGCCGTGCCACTTTACTTACTTAAACACGTTAAAAAGTCAACTTATACCCGAGGAAGCACTGAACACATAATAAAATGTATTTTGAAGTCATGATGTGGACTCAGGATATCGACTCCTGCGTAAAACGCGTGCTCCGGTATCGACTATGGTCGTGGCACTAACATTGACTGAATCACTCCCACGCCGCCTGCGCCCTGTACCGCACGAGGACTAAATCAGCGTCGTCCCGCACTGAATTAAATAATTTTCTACTCAGTGCGTACGACGCTTATTTTGATCTCGTACTATTTTTTTATACCAACGAGTCGAAGCTTTGAAGACATAAAGAAAACCATATTTGTCTTTGTCATACGTCTTACGGTTGATCGTAGACAGCTCCCGCACAGGCGAGAAAACACGAGTTTTGCGCGCCGCACCAGACGAAAGTCTACTGCGAGGCTGTTATCGACCTCGCCCTCAGTGAACGTGATAACACGTTATCAATCATAATATTCTGGACTGAAATTTTTTAGTAAACCCATTTGCAATATATTTATTGACATACTAGATCTTGCCCGCGGCTTCGTCCGCGTGAATTTCGGTTTTTCTTAAATCCTGAGGTAATCGTGGATTTCTGGTTCCCGTTACCACTATCTTTTTCAACCTTTACACCTACTTTCAAGGAAGTTTGCTATAGTTACTCTACCTATAGCTGTAGATTTCGGTTTTTTCAAAATCCCGCGGGAACTGTGGATTTACAGCATAAAAATTAACCTATGTATTAAGTCAGGGCATAATCTATCTCCATTCAAAGTTTCAGCCAAATCGGTTCAGTAGTTGCGACGTTATAGAGTGACAAACATACACACATACACAGACACATACAAACTGTCGCCTTTATGATATTAGTGTGATTTAATTTGATATAAAATACTTTTCATCCATTAACCAGCTCGTGCCTCGTTGTAGGTCGTCTTATACCTAGGGATCTTAGACTATAAAGTTTGTAATAATTCACGTATCAAAGTCAAAGAACTTCTACATCTCGACCTGTGACCGCGATTATTCGATTATCCTTAGAATTATTATTCAACTCGTTTAGACTTAGAATTATTCAACTCATTTAGACTTAGAATTATTCAACTCATTTAGACTTAGAATTATTCAACTCGTTTCTAGACTTAGAATAATTCGCATTCGTTTACCAATGGTTACCTTTTAAACAGTTACTTAACAAACACTTTGTATGCAAAATGCACTAACAAAATATTTCAAATCAACATTAATTTTCGTGAGCAATATAAGAACGATAGAAATATATGGCAAAGTGGGAGGAAAACGCCTATCAAATTGATGCACAATTATACACAAACTAGCTGTAGCTCGCGACTTCGCCCGCGTGGATTCATACAAATCTCATATAAATATTCATCCCTCATAATATCAATAATCAGACCACTTGGGCGTAGTTTTACAAAATTCGAGGAGAAGGAGAAAAATTCAAACAAAGTATCTCTGAAAGTAAGAACGAAAGAAAATTGATTCTTAGACCATAAGAGATACATTTTTATGTTATTTAATATCACATCAAAAATGTTTATTATTTTTTTATTAAAAAACCCCCGACATTCGCCATTTTGTGGCGGCGGCCATCTTGGATTTGCATAGCATCGCTAACAACACTCTCGACTAATTTACCTTTCAAACAAAAAAAAACCGCATTCAAATCGGTCCACCCGTTTTAGCGCTACAGGGGAACAGACAGACACATACACACACACACACACACACACACACATCATTTTTGCGTCAGGGGTTAATAAAGAATTAAGGTATAAAGGTTAAAGCCCGCCAAGCCTCCGCGGCGACATATATAATAGGGGTTAAAGTATGAAATTGCCGTTTTATTGTAATAGGTACTTCGAATTGACATAGAACCTTCATGGTTTGAGATTTTTGAGTGAATTTTTTTTCATACGGTACCTATGTAGTTCTTCTTTTAAAAAATGTGCAACATTCGATTATCAACTTTCAGTTTTTTTTTTATTCAGCTTAGACAATAAAGACGGATACTTCGAAAATCCGTGTGATTTTCAAATACGAGTTCCGACGCGGAACTAACGCGGCAGAAACAGCTCGCAATATTAATGTTGCGTTTGGAGAGGGGACTGCTAATGAACGCACTGTGCGATTTTGGTTTAAACGCTTTCGTGATGGAAACTTCGATTTGAAGAACGAACCACGTGGAAGACCGCCCACACAGGTGAATAACAATGATTTGAAAGAGATGGTGGTGATGGTTTTTCAGCACAAATCGGCAATTTCATACTTTAACCCCTAATATATGCGTTATCTTTGTTTCTCGTTTCGTGGGCATCTGAAAACTGTCCCAGTAGCATGAAAGAATCATATTATATAATGTGTTGTCCATGAATTAGAACTATAAGCACAGAAGAAGGCATGTAGTACCAATCATATTCTTGTACATAAAATTCTGCTATAGTCCTTGCATTATCGCCAAAGTTTGAATCTATTGGTTTTCCCCTATCAAGCGTCTGCAAAATAATAAAAATCTCGCACATACATAATTAGCAAAAAATCTCCTTGCTGTGTTGCAATCGTTGAGATTTACTCGTATACGCTTCTTTGACGGAGACACCGAGCTCCTCTGATTTGTTTTTTGAATTTCTTATTATCTTGATGATAATTGTTAGAAAAATAAATGTTATAGTTTGTACGTTCACCACAATATCTGGTCGCACAATACATTTTTGCTATAATGTAACTAGCGCACATTAACATATTTACCTATTTGCATTCAAATTTTTTACCGGCAAAGTCGTGGATGCTGACTAGAGTAAGAATAATAATTAAGGGTCATTATAATCAATCGAATCAGGTGGGTTATTCTGTAACTTAGTTAGCAACTGAAAATAGTTGCCAACTAATTAGTTAGATATACATTGCTGCTTTACTATGGGAGATATAAAGTGTTTTCATAATTTTACACAGTAAAGCAGCAATGTATATCTAACTAATTAGTTGGCAACTATTTTCAGTTGCTAACTAAGTTACAGAATAACCCCCCCCAGGTCATTAAAATTAAAGTTAAAATTATGACAGTTTATAACCAATATATTCTTGAAAATTTAATATATGTACACAAAAATATCGATAAATTTAAGAAAAAAAGTGACTGTCATAACATTAATCTTAGAAATAAAGATAAACTTGTGTTGCCCACTACTAGGCTGCGAAAAGTTGGAAAATCATTTGTTGGTAACTCTGTACTTTTTTATAATATGTTGCCAGAGAACATTTTGGATATGTCTCTCAATAAGTTCAAAGGTTTTATTAAACGCAAATTAATTGAAAAGTCTTACTATAGCTTAAAAGATTTTTTTAATGACAAAAATCCATGGACATAGATTGCTCTAAAAGCCAACAGTTCAAATCATTTTTATGGCTATTATACCATATTGTAAGATGGTGATAATAAAAAAAAAATAAACCCGGCTGAGTTTGTTGTGGGCTCTTCTCAGACCAGGGCGCGTTTGGAACCCTCGTAGTTTTAGTTTTAAGTTTCCGTAAATAATTATCACCATTGCCTGTACCTAAATTGACGTTCAAAATGTGTACAGTGTACCAATTTTGAATAAAGTTTATTTGATTTGATTTGATTTGATTTATAATAAATTGTAAGTATGAAATAATGTTACGTTGAAAAATAAATGACAATATTTTAATAATGTCATTTAATAGTTTATACGCTGATTACAAAAAGAGGAGCAAATTGGAGCAGCCAATTATTATAGATTCTTAAAGTAATCTATCTATCTATCTATAATATAATAAAACTGTAACAGATCCAATTCTGTACATTGAAGATATTTTGAAAATTTTTATTGGAGGGCACTCTATAATCGATACTGAAGCCAAAACTGCAATTTGTTTCATTTTTGTCTGTCTGTCTGTCTGTCTGTCTGTCTGTCTGTCTGTCTGTATCTTGGCCGCACATCACGCCGAAACTACTGAATGGATTCGAATGAAACTTGGTACGATATGAGTTTATACTCCGAGGTAGGACATAGGATACTTTTTATCCCGAAATTCAGCAAGGTTCCCTTGGGAGAGGGGAAGAAAGTTAAAACGTGTATTTAGCTCTAATTCAATAACGCGTAGTTCGATTTAACTCATTCTTTTTTTGTTAGAAAGGTAGTACTTTAAGTATTGTCCCGTAAATATTTCAAGGTCATAGGTTTTTTAGTTCAGAAATGACATACATTTATTGGGTTCAAATAACTTGGGACCCGGATCTTTGAACGTACGGCTTATTTTAAACTGGTGTACGTTTAGAGTTATGTTTGGCGATCTGTTTATTTGTTCCAGCTAATTTCCGAAACGGCTGGATCGATTTTGATGGAACTTTCAATGGCAGATAGGTGATATTATATGGAATAACTTAGGCTACATTTAGTTTAGGTACACAAAAGGATTATGGGATCCAATCCGATCCTATTTAAAAACCTATATAACCACGTGGACGAAGTCGCGGGGGTCAGCTAGTCTATAATATAGTAAGACTGTAACAGATCCAATTCTGTACATTGAAGATATTTTGAAAATTTTTACTGGAGGGCACTATATAATCGATACTGAAGCCAAAACTGCAATTTTTTTCATTTTTGTCTGTCTGTCTGTCTGTCTGTCTGTCTGTCTGTCTGTCTGTATGTCTGTCTGTATCTTGGCCGCGCATCACGCCGAAACTACTGAACGGATTCGAATGAAACTTGGTACGATGTGAGTTTATACTCCGAGGTAGGATATAGGATACTTTGTATCCCGAAATTCAGCATGGTTCCCTTGGGAGAGGGGATGAAAGTTAAAACGTGTATTTAGCTGTAATTCATTAACGCGTCGTTCGATTTCACTCATTCTTTTTTTGTTAGAAAGGTAGTACTTTATATATTGTCCTGTAAATATTTCAAGGTCATAGGTTTTTTAGTTCAGAAATGACAGACATTACATATCTGAGTATTGGGTTCAAATAACTTGGGACCCGGATCTTTGAACGTACGGCTTATTTTAAACTGGTGTGCGTTTAAATTTATGTTTGTTGGTCTGTCTATTTGTTCCAGCTAATCTCCGAAACGGCTGGATCGATTTTAATGGAACTTTCAATGTTATAAGGAGTAACTTAGGCTACATTAGTTTAGGTACATAAAAGAATTATGGGATCCGATCCGATCCTATATAAAAACCTATATCCACGCGAACGAAGTTGCGGGGGTCAGCTAGTTTACTAATAAGAATACCACTATATCTAATCTTCGGCAAACTTCGCTAATGGACAAGTTTTCAATTTTTTTTAATTTATTATAAAAATTTAAGTAAAACAAAACAAAAATCTGAAAGAATTATTAAATTATCTAAAAAACTGAAAAAGTTATTGAACTTTAAAGTTGATAGTTATTTTATTTGTTTAATACTACTTATTGCAAAAAATTGAATAGGTATCGATATCGACCTGTATACACGATAGTGCGACTTAACTCTCTGAAATACCGCTAACACTGACACAGCTGGCACTGACAATTTTTTGACAGAAAAATCCATTACCTGACCATTTTTGACCCGACCCGGGAATCGAACGCAGGACCTCGTGACCCACGCAGTCGCAAAACCATGTTAAATGCTAGACCATCGAAGCAATTCAAAATCCATACAAGTATCTAATCCATGTTGCTTGAACTAAGTAACTAACTATTCCATTTGAAACATACCCGTGTAGCGATACCTTCTATATCTTTATCGAACCTACCTTTTATTTTTTACAAGCAGATACCCGCGACTTCGTTCGCGTGGATATTGGTTTTTAAATATCCTGTGGGAATCATTTTGTTTTCCTAAGCTCCTTTGAGCTCATATCTTGCTAAAAACTGTTAAAGTTCACTGGCGGATGTTTAGGTACATCAAAATGTAAACATCCGCCAGTAAAAGTCCCATCAAAATCGATTCAGCCTTTCAGAGATTAGCCGGTAATCTTTAAAGTATCTTCTTTCTAACAAAAAAAGAATGAATGAAATCGGACTACGCTTTAATGAATTACAGCTCAGTACACATTTTGACTCTCATCCCCTCTCCCAAGGGAACCATGCTGAATTTTAGGATAAAAAGTATTCAATATATTACTCCGTAGTATGAACTTAAATCATGCCAAGTTTCATTTTAATCCGTTCAGTAGTTTTTGCGTGATGCGCGCACAAACATACAGACAAACAGGTAAACAGACAAAAATTTCAAAAATAGCTTTTTACGTTCTAACATCTATACGTTCTTATCTCTAACATCCCACATTATTATTTTGCAAAAATCTTTAATGTACAGATACGGCAAGTCTACGATTTTATTATATGTATAGAAGACAAGCGGAAACCCGCGACTTCGTTCGCGTGGATATTGGTTTTTAAAAATCCCGTGAGAATCATTTTGTTAAGATATCAGTTTCGATAATTTTCGTATTTACAATAATATCTAAATTACCCAACAACAAAGATTTGCCAAGGATAGGTACATTTACATTTCGCCGTTGCCAAGGAATTAAGTATTCCGGTCATTCACATAATATACATAGTTATGTATATTATGCTACTACAAGTGCATCAATTAGTCAATAGTTCCAGTACGATGCCGTCTGGAAACCGATCGGGGTAGGTATGTCATGTGATGTGCCATAATTATATCAAAACTAGTGGACCCGGCAGACTTCGTCCTGCCCGGTGACATACCGACATCGCCGCCACCTACTGAGACCCGGCAGGTTACCTGTACCTACCCGGTAATTGTGTTTTCAAACCATCCAGAAACCCGTTGAAATATACACACAAAATTTCATACAAATCGATCCAGCCGATTTGTATGAAATTTTGTGACAAATCGAAACACCCGTACAGAAGAATTTATGGGAAAATGTTTTTTCTTTTATTTTATTTTTTCGTAAATTTTCCAATGTTTTTAATAGTTATTACGCTATTCTGTGTGCTTAGTCTAAAGCGGAGCACTCGAAAACGAACTCGAAAACTATTGATCGATTTCAGAGTAGGTAAAATAGACCTAAAATGTCTTGTACTAAGGTTTGAGTTCGCCAATACATTCAGCATTCGAACAATGCTGAATGTATTGGCGAACTCAAACCTTAATACAAGCCATTTTAGGTCTATTTTACTCTGAAATCGATCAATAGTTTTCGAGTTCGTTTTCGAGTGCTCCGCTTTAGACTAAGCACACTGGACGGAGACAAATACAACAAATCAATAACAATGAAAATCGCTCCAGCAGTTCTCGAGTTATAAGTGTTCGAACTAACACGACTTTGTTTTATATAAGTAAGTTGTAAACTATGCAAGGTTTTGATGCGGTTCTTTGGAGAACTCTCAATGAAAAATATGGGAAGACATGATGATTGAGGGTTTGGAAGATGGTTGAGGAGCCCGGGCAGGGTATCGCAGATAGATAGGAGGTGCTCAAACAAAAATTACTCAAAACCTCATCCAATTGGCACTGAGCTGAAAAAAAAACAAAATGGCGGATTCAAGATGGCGGCTATACAAATTTCGTCGGTGTCTATCTCACCAAGTATAAAAGATAAAAGATGGAAGAGTGGTTTCTTGGCAAAAGATGATCAAGAACTAAAGATCTACAATTTGATGAACAGAAAAAAAATCAAGATGTCAAAATTTATTTTTTTCACACAAAATATAATGGCGAATACTGAAGAGACTATAAGTTGGGAAACTATACAAGACATTGATACGGTTCCGGAGAAAAAAATTTGGAGAGTGATGATGATCGAGGGTTTGGAAGATGGATGAGGAGCACGGCCAGGGTTAAAGATGCTGAAACTGATAGAAGAAGGTGGAGGCTATTAAAACAAAAATAATACTGAAATCCCCGCGGTCCGCTTTAGCGGGCCACGCAGCCAAGCGCCCTACTAGTATAAGTATATAGATATAGATTTAGTATTGTTTCCGGAATTCTCGGTGTTCCATAATTTCAAGGATGTGGCATTTGAAAAACGAATTTTAACATTATCCTTTCTCTTGATTATAGAACTACTTAAAATATATAAAAACTAAATTCGAGTGTCAAAAACGTGTAGGTACGAGCAAATATTTTAGTTTTTTATAAACTTGATTTTTTTTTTTTTCAAAAATTCAGTGATAGGTACTTGACCTTGCCTTGTTTATATATAGATATATATATATATATATATATATATATATATAGATTAATGAAACTGCCATACTCGTCTTCAGGTCAGTCGGCTATCGACTCAGAGCTCATCACCACTTACGGTCGCAGATCGCAGTCAAGGGCTAGTATGTCATCAGATAAAAACGTAGATACATGCTCAGCTGTACTCGAGTCCACGTAACGGCGATATCTTCATCTTAAACCTAAAGTAGAAAAATAATAATTTTTAATGTAAAATAGATCATAATGTACTATATATTATATATATATATATATATATATATATATATATATATATATATATATATATATATATATATATATATATATATATATATATATATAATTACTATATATTATTAATTATTATTAAATATCCTGTGACATACATTTTTATGTGTTATACTATAGGTGAGTGGTTTTATAATGTTCTAACCTAACCTAACCTAACTTCTGATTTATACAAGATTAGTTTGTATGCGTACTAGTTACTCTTGTATAATTTGGAAGACCTTGATTAAAAAGTAATTTACAATCTATACACAACTAGTTCCACACCCTTGCGGTTTGGCCTTGTATAGAATGGAAATACACGTAACCGTGCATGAACCACTCTATATGCAGCTGTACTGACTTCGGCCCAAAACTTTTTGCAAAAGGTCAATGTTACGTAGGCATAGCAGAGTGAAGTCTTTGGACAGAATAGCTATATCAGACTTCAGCGATAGGTCTGGCAATCTCAGAGAACATATTAGTGACATATGTGTACATTTATGCTTATAACTTCGTACGTAAGAATGATAACTCGATGTGTTAAATACTAAAACCTTCTTGAAAGTATGTAGATTACGATAGTGACACAATCATCAAAATCGGTTCATTAGTTGCGGAGATAATCGCGAACATACTTACATACATACATACTTACATACATACATACGGGTCGAATACAGAACCTCCTTTTTTTGAAGTCGGTTAATAACTTGTTGACCAGGTAGGTACTTCTTTCTCTCTGCTAGTAGCTAGTACTTACCGGGAAACTTAATCGTTTGGCAGTACATAATTATGTACCGGTAAGATGGTAACTAGCCACGGCCGTAGCCTCCCACTGGACTGGTATTAATATGCCCGCATTACCCTCGTCTGCGTTATTAAGAAAATATTTAACTATAAAGTGAAAGGTTAGATACATAAATAATAATTAATTTAATAAAAATGTTGAATATTTTTGAATCCATTAAGAGTATATTTATATTGTTACGCTAGCTACAAGTTTTAGTGTTAGTCTAGCCGTCTAGCACTTCAGTGAAGGGTCAGTTAACAGGTATAAATATTAATTTATTTATTAGGTTTCGGATAGCCTATACATAATTTTTGTCACTCTCTTTATGTCAAGTGACAAAGACAAAAGTTGTAGATACATAAATATCTATTCGATTCTTAACAGAAGGTGGTGAAACAGGCCCTTACAATTTTTGATCATAAAATTGTGACAAGTAGTTTTGAAACTCCTCTCTTGATCCTCCTAAAGGGTAGAAATCTGAGGATATAACTTATAAGCTATATTGTTGCAATATCACTTCCCAGACAAACTCTTTCAACTTTTGCTCAGCTGTTCAAGATTTATGTGGTCGGATGTTATCGTGCTGACAGACTAGACTCTTTCTGTTGATGAGTTCTGATCGTTTCTACACAATTTCTTGCTTTGTTCATTAACTGTAGGCAGTAGAGTTCATAATCGATGGTTTGCCCGGCGGTAAAAGCTCATAACGAACGAACGTCCGATTCCACCATACACACACCATGACCTTATTACGCGTGAATCCTGGTTTCTCCACAGTTGAGAAGCTTGGCCACACTTTGACTATGATCAATAAAAAATGGTAACGTTTCAAAAATGTTACATTTTTTATTTTTTCGTATAAAAAATGACACCATTTTTGAAACGATTGACGGAAACTGGTTCATTACGTATTAAGAGAGTAGCAAATAAATAGGGACACAATGAATAGGTGACACAATGAACAGGTTTTATCAGGTTGTTGTCAGTGAGCTTGTGGAGCATCCAAATACCGAGGTATCTTATGTATCCAGACTTGTTTTATGATCAATATCTTCTTTCTTAGTTCATCACGCTTCACTGATAGATTCAATTGACGATTCAAAAGTACTTGTAAAAGTTTATTTTAATAAAAAAACTTTTCTATTCTATTCTATTCAGCTATTAAGTACCATGCAAGTCCGATCTTGTTCCACTTTTTCACAAATGACATCAACTTTATCCATAAAAGGGCAACCAGAGAGAACTGCATCAAATTTTGAATTTGTACTACTCCTACTGACACTGCATTATGCATTTTTATGTGAAAAGGATATCATCGTGTTTAGACCGTTAATTTAGTTTAGTTTAGAGATTGCGATAGTAGGTATACCTACTAAAGTTTAATGCCACAGAATACATATGTATCTTTGCAGGAATGGCACCTACACCAGAGAAATTGTCCTCGTGGGAGGAAAGCAGCCCGGTAGACAACACATCTCGCCACAGAGTTGTCATATCTGGAATGTCGGGTCTATATCCAGAATCCAATAGCGTGAAAGACTTATCAGATATTCTTTACAACAAGGTATATAAAAGATAAGTATATCTTATAGTGGTAGCATTTGGTTCAGGGTCCGGAGTCCCAGAGATAATATTTGAGAAAATCTTTTTTTTTTATCATTACTGCCAATATCGTTCACATTCTTAATATCTTGCAATTCAGGCAAAAATAACTCGATTAGGTATCTAAAATAAAAGTATGTGCTTAGGACCAAACATAAGTGAAAACTTCATCAATAGACCAGAGTAATTCCCTTCAAAAATAATAAAAAGTAAAGAAAAATCACAGTAGGATGAAACCCATTAGAAAGGGAGGAGAATATAATAAGAATTAAAGGAAAAATAATTTACGGGCGATCTGAGCTAGGGAAAAAAAATTGGGGGAGTTTTAAGGGTAAAAAACGGTTTATCTCGATTTCCGACAAAACTACAAGTCCTATGGAAAAAAGTCCAATGGCAAAGCTGTAGATAATAAAAAGATCAACAACTTTTGTGTACACACTTTTTTCATTTAACCTCAAAATGTATGTGAAAAACTCAAAAAACCATGTTTTTGGTTTTTTATTATTATCTTTTACAAAAACATTTTTTTTTTCTCGAAATTTGGTGAAAACTTACCTTTTTATATCCCAAATACACTATAATTTATTTGATTTGAAATGTTTATTATTTCTCCTTATTTTGACTTAATATAGAAAAAGCACTCTAATTTTCAATCGAAAAATCATCCGTCAAAATGTCAGCTTTTTTCAAAAAGTAGATGTGCTTTCTGTTCGCTGAAATCTCTACTTTCCGATGGTGTAAAAAAATATATGTATTACAATAGTAAATGTTTTCAGAAAATGCAAAAAATCGAAAAACCAGAATTCGAAATATATTTTAATCATTATATTATATACAATTTCATCAAAAATGGGACTGCTGCAATTTTTTTCAATTAAAAATTTGATTTATTAAATGCTAATTACATTTGTGTCATAGAAAACTCATAATATATAAAAATAAATGTAAATCGTACTATATTGAATTTAGATACTTTAATTTGATTACGCTATAATATAGTCATTATAATGTTTTTAAATGCATTAATCTTGTTATTCATAAATACTTTATCTTTAATAGAATAGAATAGAAATGTTTTTTATTCAAATAAACTTTTACAAGTTTTACAAGTTTACTTTCGAATAGTCAATTGAATCTACCATTGGTTCGGAATGCCATTCCAACCGAGAAGAACCAGTAAGAAACTCGGCGATTGCTCTTTTTGAAATTAATAATATCAATATAACAATTTTATGTTGAGTACATGATTGAATTGCCGTCTCGCGCATTGATGGAACGAGTCAAAACCACACTTTTTATCATTTATAGAATCTTCAATTGAGAAAATACTTAAACTTGTGTAAAGGCAAGTCTAAGATTGCTTGTGGATTTTTTTTATAGAACATTACGCCCATTCCCACAAACGACTTTCGGACCTTTTTGAGGCGTAACTGAGGAATCACGAGCCTATTTCTATTTCTTAATTGCCTGTCGTGTAATTCGCACTTTTTATTGTAACTGTGAATGTTTTTGTTAAATTGATATTGTTAATTTAAAAAAGAGCAATCGCCAAGTTTCTTACTGGTTCTTCTCGGTTGGAATGGCATTCCGAACCAGTGGTAGATTCAATTGACTATTCGAAAGTAAACTTGTAAAACTTGTAAAAGTTTATTTGAATAAAAAACATTTCTATTCTATTCTATTAAAGATAAAGTATTTATGAATAACAAGATTAATGCATTTAAAAACATTGTAATGACTATATAGCGTAATCAAAATAAAGTATCTAAATTCAATATAGTACGATTTACATTTATTTTTATATATTATGAGTTTTCTATGACACAAATGTAATTAGCATTTAATAAATCAAATTTTTAATTGAAAAAAATTGCAGCAGTCACATTTTTGATGAAATTGTATATAATGATTAAAATAAATTTCGAATTCTGGTTTTTCGATTTTTTGCATTTTCTGAAAATATTTACTATAGTAATATATATATTTTTTAACACCATCGGAAAGTAGAGATTTCAACGAACAGAAAGCACACCTACTTTTTGAAAAAAGCTGACATTTTGACGGATGATTTTTCGATTGAAAATTAGGGTGCTTTTTCGATATTAAGTCAAAATAAGGAGAAATAAGGTAAAGTCTCCTTATTCCGTGGTATTTTCATAAAAACTCGAAAGAACGTCAAAAATTAAGCATTTCCAAAGCCTTTCTGAAGAACTGGCTATTTTTATCAGAAGCGTTATTTATTTAACTCTTGAAATATCCTAAAAAGACAACAATTACAACTTGATTTAAAGGTAAAATTAAATTAAATATGAACAAAGTCCGAATGCTCCAATTCCGAGGTAAAAATCCTAATTCCGAGGCAAATGGCTCCTAATTCCGAGGGTACAAAATACAAAGGGAAACGAGTAGAATGAATTCTACATGGTGTTCAAAAATGAACTGTATTTATTAATAGATTTCAAAATCAATTCGATACGTATGTAATTGTTTAATTATGTTTGTGTGTAAAATATTAATATATGTATATTATTAATATATATATAGCTGCTCGTGCTGATTCATTCACTCACTGACTGACTGACTGATTGATCACCTCTCCTGTAAAATTTTGTATGAAAATTATTTTTTTCACAAATGGTTTCGTATAGAGGATAAAAATTCATTCAGAACAAAAATATGGAGAGAGCTGATGATTGAGGATTTCAGAGACGAGCGATGGGCACGCTTAAGGTATTGAAGATAGGTGGCGGGTGCTCGAGCAAATGTCACTCGAAACGTCATCCAATTGGCAGTGAGCTGAAAAAAAATTCAAAATGGTGGATACAAGATGGCGGCCATACAAGGCCTTCGCATGATTTTTTGTCTTCTATACGAAACCATCAATGAAAAAAACAATTTGAACGGAAAAATAAATTCTGACATCTTGATTTATTTTCTATCCATTTAGTAGATCTTTAGGTCTTGATCATATTTTGCCCAAAAAATACTCTTCCATCTTTTATACTTAGTGAGACATCGACGAAATTAGTATAGCCGCCATTTTGAATCTGCCATTTTGGGGTTTTTTTCAGTTCAGTGCCAACTGGATGAGGTTTCGAGTAATTTTTGCTTGAGCACCTCCCAGGCTCCCACCTATCTACAATACCCTGCCCGGGCTCCTCAACCATCTTCCGAACCCTCAATCATCATATCTTCCCATTTTTTTTTTGAGATTTCTCCAAAAAACCACATCAAAGCCTTGCATAGTTTACAACTTGTAGTCTTTTCAATATTCGCCATACATTTTGTATGGAAAAATAAATTCCACCATTTTGGTTTTTTTTCTATTCATCGAATAGACCTTTGGATCCTGATCATCTGTTGCTAGGAAACCACTCTTCCATTTTTTTTACCCTCCGAGGTGGACACCGACGAAATTTGTATGGCGGCCATCTTTTTTTCGCCATTTTGATTTTTTTTCAGCTCACTGCCAATTGGATGACGTTTTGAATGACATTTGCTCAAGCACCCCCCTCCTATCTTCAATACCTTAAGCGTGCTCTTCACCCGTCTCCGAAATCTTCAATCATCAGCTCTCTCCATATTTTTGTTCCGAATGAATTTTTGTCTTCTATACGGAATCATTAGTGAAAAAAAAATTTTTATACAAAATTTTACAGGAGAGGTGATCAATGAGTGAGTCAGTGAATGAATCAGCACGAGCAATAATAAGATAAACGTTTTAGAATATGAATGTTTGCGTGACTGAACGCGAATGATACTTGGTGTAACTGAAACCATACTGAAATATTGTGAGCATCCTGTATTTTATTTCTATACATACCACATAATTAGAGGCTCATAGAACCTTATTCCGAGGTAGTATTTCTATCCATACCACATAATTAGGGGCTCATAGAACCTTATTCCGAGGTAATACCACGGAATTGAGTTTTGTAACAAAAAACACGTTTCCTAATTCCGAGTGTTAAAAAAGAAAAGATTTTTCCATAATAAACAAATAATTTAAAGCTTAATTAGATTATCTTCGTAAATATGTACAATACTCTCTCAAAATTGCATCGAAATATGTATAAACTTAATTTTCTTTTAAATTAATTTTCTTTAGCTTTCCCATACAATCTATCAATAAATTACCTAAATAGGTAAACTTTGACACGGTATAGTTAGTGATTGAGACGCCAAAGTGTACCTCGTAATTAGGACTCTGTAACCTTATTGCCTATTTAAATATTCAAAACCGAAACAAGAAGTATTTAACATAAAACGACTCTAAAAATTGAAAAAGTTATGAAGTCTATGAAATCGCAATTCCGCGGTATACCACGGCGTTAGGAACCGGCTAAAATATTTGGCACCTAACGCCGAGGTATTTTCAAAACCTATTTTCACCTTAATTTCTTTACAAATATTCACAAAAGTTGATTGTTTTCGATTGAAAATATAGTCCTTCAAATATTCAAATCTAAATAAAAACAAATAAAGCTCAAAATTAACGGATAAACACTATTTAAAAAAATGTAGGTATTTCGTGCGCGAGGCCCAAAATGTATGAAACATGCGTTCGGGCCGGCTGCTTGTGTAAAACTTGCCGGTTATTTTAAAACATATACATATAAAACCAACAATTTCGTCATTTATCTATGGAATGATAAACTATCAATTGATTAAGATATGTTGCAGTAAAAAATAGCTTGGTGATCGGTTGAAAACGCTGTTTTTCTATATACCTCGGAATTGGGTGCCAATTTTAGAATACCACGGAATAAGGAGACTTTACCTTAATAAACATTTCAAATCAAATAAATTACAGTGTATTTGGGATATGAAAAGGTAAGTTTTCACCAAATTTCGTGAAAAAAAAATGTTTTTATAAAAGATAATAATAAAAAACCAAAAACATGGTTTTTTGAGTTTTTCACATACATTTTGAGGTTAAGTGAAAAAAGTGTGTACACAAAAGTTGTTGAACTTTTTATTACCTACAACTTTGCGATTGGACTTTTTTCCATAGGACTTGTAGTTTTGTCGGAAATCGAGATAAACCGTTTTTTACCCTTAAAACTCCCCCCATTTTTTTTCCCTAGCTCAGATCGCCCGTAAATTATTTTTCCTTTAATTCTTATTATATTCTCCTCCATTTCCAATGGGTTTCATCCTACTGTGATTTTTCTTTGTTTCAAAAATTATCGACACTGGGCTAATATGTATAGAAGGATATAGATATAGAATAGATAATATATAGAATAGATAGATTTTGTTACAAAGGAAATACCTACTTTCAAAATTGTTTCGTAAATATTACCAGTTTTTGTGGTTCAGAAATTACAGCCATCAGCCCTCAACCCTCAGTATTCCATATAACTTGGAACATGTATTGCACAGGAACCTTTGAACGTCCGTGGTGGAAATTAGCGTTAAAAATATAATTTCGAAGTGGACTGTATGGAGCGGGGCGCAGATCAGAAGGAACAGGGAATGGAACTCACGTGGTCGATGAATAACTCAGCTTCCATCAAGGCACCTTTTTCCACTTTCAAATGTCCATTCTTCTGAACTGCAGATTACGGTTTTCCACACACAATTTGGTAGCGTTTTTAGGCGAAATTAGCGAATTAGCGATTATTAGCGAGGACGGCCTTTAGCGACGTGTTAATTAATTTTTATGTACATGCGCGCGCGACGACGATTGATTTTCGAGTCATGGCGTCACTTGACTGGTGCATTTACACCGTTGTAACGTTCTTAGCGAATGAGTGAGAGGGATAGAGATATGGGTACAAGGCAAGGAGGGAAGGAGAAAGATTGAAATAGAATAACTAAGCGTTTAATTCTAACCATCCCCCCGCCCGTGAGATATCAATCTCGCAATTTTAAAAGAAGATAGAGTAAATAAATATAATTTATAAAAAATAGAATACATAAAATATAGCTTATTCACATATTAATTTAAAAGTAGCGGTTATATATTACGAGCGTTAAAAATATACATAAAGATAAACAACTATATTTAAGTAATTCTATTGAATAGGCAAAGGACAAAGCTTTACCACAGGTCGAGTAAAGAAACCATTTTTCGTCTTTACTTCAGCAACTCTGGTAGTGCCATCCTTACCAGGAAATACGCGAGTTATGAGGCCTAATGGCCATTGCAATGGAGGAGCGTTTTCAACATTTATCAGAACTATAGTTCCTTCTTTTAATGCGGGGGAAGTAGTATTCCATTTTTCCCGCGTTTGCAGCGTGTGTAAATACTCTATCTTAAAGCGTTTCCAAAAGGATTGTACTAATGAGTCCAGCAACATGAATCTATTTAGTAATTGCTCTCGTTCTCCACTGAGATTAGGAGCTGGTAAGAATTCCAAAGGAACTTTATTTAAAAAATGAGCAGGAGTTAGAGCAGAAGGCTCAGACGGATCCGTGCTCAAAGCGTAAAGCGGTCTGCTATTAAGTATAGCTTCTATTTGCGTGATCACAGTGATCATTTCCTCATACGTTAGAATCTGATTCCCTATCACTCTAAAAAGAAGAGATTTAGCGCTTTTTATATTGGATTCCCAAATTCCACCAAAGTGGCTTCCAGTGGGAGGGCTTGTTTTCCAAATAACGCGATGCTTAGCGAGTTCTTGACTAAAAGATTTGTAATATTCATCACTTTGTAAAAATGTGATTAAGTCGTTTAAATAACCTCTAGAAGAGATAAAATTAGTAGCGTTGTCACTATAAAGGTACTTACAAGAAGATCCAGCCCTAGATCTAAATCTTTTATACAAATTTAAAAAGGAAGCGGAGCTCAAATCAGGTGCAAGTTCTAAATGAACTGTCTTAGTTACTAGGCATATGAAAATACATAAATATGCCTTTTGTTTGCGAATCCCTCGTCCTCTAGTAAAGGTTACGTACAGAGGTCCGGCGTAATCTACTCCGGTATGCGTAAAGGCGTTAGCTTGTTCTAAACGACAAGGCGGCAAATCAGCCATAATAGGATTAGCTGGTTTCGGATTTAATCTATAGCATTTAATGCATTTATGAATCCGATGTTTTATAGAGCGTTTGGCGGATAAAATCCAAAACTTCTGTCTAGTGTTAAGTTAAGTTAAGACATTAAGTTAAGACATTAAGACCTGAGGTCCAGCGTGCAAGTTTTCGCGGTGGTAATAATCAATTATTAAATCGATAATATGTCCTTTTTTAGGCATCAAAATAGGATGTTTGTGAAAGTAATCTAAAGAAGAGTAACTTAAGCGACCACCGACGTGAATTATATTATCACGAATAAACGGATTTAATTTTTGAATAGCGCGAGAACAAGGAATTCCCTTTTTTAATTTTTCAATATCATCAGCGAAATTTGTTTTTTGCACGACTTCAATGACTTTTGTCTCCGCAACGTTCAAATCTTCAGCGGTTATAATATCGCGTTTAGGTAGTTTTTTAATAAATCTCAAAATGTAAACGACGGCTCTGAGATATTTAGTCCAAGAAGAGAACTTAGTGCTCAAAGTCAACAAATAATAATAATAATAATAATAAAAAGCATTTATTCAGCCAGATATATATACATGTTACTTAAATTAAGGTATAAATAAGTATGTGACAATGTAGGTACCCGAAGATTTCCAAAGAACCGAAAAGAAATGATACTAACCGGTTCCTTGGAAAACCAGGTACCTACATACCTAATAATTAGTATCTAATACCGGCTGAATAGGGCGCTGCCTCAGCATGATGCTGCAGTTAAAATGGACCACAGCGCTGGTTTTCAGGCATGACCCCACGGTGATGTCACGGACTGAGCAGGTCGCATTTATTTCATTTAAATTAATATGCTTACATTTAAATGAACATATTATAACATACTAACCTTCATATTATTCATATTACTACATATTTTCATATTTTGTACTTGTATACACTCACATATTTATATTATTATAGATACTAGAACTAAATCTTTACAAAATAACAGAAATCTGTACGGTCGATTTACCTGCCCGGATTATCACGTTATATACTTTATATATTTTTGAGCCTGTGTAAAATAATAACAATAACAAAAAATAAAACAATTAGCGAGTTTAACTATAATTTCACATCTTTTGCTTCTCTAAAAGGTATTTTTTCACAGCATTCTTAAATGAAAAAATCGATTTCAGCATACGAGTCGGGGGAGGCAAATCGTTCCAGATTTTACAGGCAGCAAACTTAAAAGTCCCTCTGAAAGCGGCAGACCTATGGCGTGTCATCGAGATCCGGAGAGCCACCCTAGGTCGAAGGTTGCTATTATAACTCATCCATTTTATTTTTGAGTATAAATAGGCCGGCTTCTCTGTGGAAATAACTCCAAATAGCAGGGTAGCCAGATGAAGTTTCCGCCGGGCTTCCATATTCAGCATACCAGCATTATTTAGGTGGGGGCTCACATGAGTGCGAGGCGGAATAGGGAAACAAAATCGGGCACAGGCATTTTGGACCCTTTGAATAAGCTTCACTGACCTACGCAACAGACATGGCCCATACGCGGTATCGGCATAATTTAACTTCGATAGAATTAAGGACTCGCAAAGGCGAATTCTGACGTCAACGCTTAGATATGGACGCATTTTATAGAGCACTTTTAATCGATAGAAGCAACTTTTTACTAAATTCTTAATATGAGTCTCAAAACGTAAAGTGGCATCGAATATTATACCTAAATTTCGTGCCTCAAAAACTCTTTCCACAGTGTCACTCCTAACGTGAATGTTGGGCTGAAAAGTTTCAACTTTATTTATTGTATTTTTAGTTCCTAAAATCATAAGCTTAGTTTTTTTGGGATTAAGGTTTAACGAATTAAGTTCTGACCACGCTGCTATATTCTCTAAATCTTGGCATATTTTCATTTCAGCTTCTGCTGTGCCTTGTGGTTGGAAAGAGTAGTATAATTGAACGTCGTCCGCGTAACAGTGATATTTGCAGTGGCTGATATGTCGTGTCATGTCTGCTGTGTATAGTGCGAAAAGTATGGGGCTAAGGATTGAGCCTTGCGGTACTCCCCTAAAAACTGGTAGCGTCGAGGAGTCTAACTGATTACCATTAGTTTGACTAATTTGGACGAACTGGTTTCGATTATTAAAAAAGCTGTTGAACCAATTTATTGTGCTATTTGTAAACCCGTAGTAAGATAATTTCGACAAAAGTAATGATGTATTGATGGAGTCAAATGCTCTAGAGAAATCGAGGAGCACCAAAATTGTAGCCAAACCTTGATCTTGAGCAGTGAGGATGTTGTCAACTACATCCATGATAGCTGTAGTTGTACTATGATTTTTACGAAAACCGGACTGCAATTTGGGTAGGACATTGTTATTTTCGATGTATTTAGTGATTTGTTTACAAACTACTTTTTCTAAGATTTTGGATATGCAGGGAAGTATGCTGATGGGCCTTAGATCTTTTAGTGTAGTAGGATTATCAAGTTTAGGAAGCGGCTTGACTATTGCTGTTTTCCATGAATTGGGAAAGGTAGAGGTTAAAATTGATTTATTTATAATATTTGTAATGGTGCTGAGGCTCTGTGGTAGTGTCAATTGTAACATGTCTAGTGAGATCTGGTCAGTTCCAATTGCGTTCGATTTTAGTTCTCTAATGATTTTTATAATTTCGTCTTCACTAGTTGTTTTTAGTTCGAACGTGTTAGGTCCGAACCTGTGAAATTCAAAATAAGTATAAGTGGACATTTTTGCAGTGCTGATAAACGGAACATCTAGGAAGTGCTTATTTATGAGTTCAGGATTACATAAAGGAGTTGGTATTTCGTTTTCTTTCCTTTTATTTATAACTAAAAATTTTTTCAGATTTTTCCACATTAGCTTTGGATTTTTACTATACCTATTTATATAATATTTGTAGTAAGCATATTTCTCTGCTTCCATGGCTTCGGACACAATTTTCTTAAATTCTTTATAATATTTTTTGTGTGCATCTTTTTTAGTTGCTTTGTATCTCCTGTAACTTTGATTTCTCAAATTCATCATAGTTTTTATGGTAAAAGTTAACCAGGGATAAGCTTGTTCCTTGACAAGGATTTTTTTAGAGGGGGCGTGATATTCAAATATGTTACTAATATAAGAGTTAAAAACATTTACCATGTTATCTACGTCACTTATATGATTAATGTATGTCCAAGGTATGTTATTTAAATCTTGATCAAAATTTTGGATGTTTATATTATTGAGCGGCCTAGATTCTATCCAGCGCGGGTGACTTTTATCCTTGTTCAGATTTAGAGTGATAGCAACCACGGCATGGCTCCCCAGATCTTGGATGTGATTAACTGATGTTTCCCGTACTTTAGCATCTGTACATATCAGGTCGATTAAGGTTTCACTATGGTCCGTGAAGTGAGTTGGCTCTGTAACATATTGAACTAAGTTAACACAACGAATAAAATCATTAAAAAGCTTCGATTTATTTTCCATTTCATTAATTAAATTTATATTAAAATCACCCAATAGTACCATAATGTCGCAGTACGAGAAGCATGTAATAGACTGAGTCAGCGCGTCTAAAAATAAATTTACGTCCTGCCATGGAGGTCTATAGGCAGTGCCTATAATAATACATTTCCCATTTGATTTTGTCTCCAACCACATTTGCTCTACCGAGTGAAGATCGGGGTTGGCACATATTTTAATGCGAAGATCTTTCTTTACGTAGAAACCCACCCCGCCGCCCCGACCGCCGCGAACGTCGGTAGGTCGCGGTTTATGACGTAGCCGATATCCCGGCACTGCCGGAGCGAGTCCCTCCTCACCTTCACGTAACCAAGTTTCGTTAATCGCCATTATGTCAACGACTAATTCCGACATTGCCTCGAGGAATTCCTCATGTCTAGTTGCTAGAGAGCCGGCGTTGAAGAGTCCAATTTTAAAGTATTTCGATTTACCTTTTTTTAACATTTAGTAAACAAAATATGAAGTTTTTTTTTTTAAACTTAAAAGTGTTTTACGCCGGATGAAAAATATTACAGAGACATAATAAATACATAAATGAGCAAACCCTTTTGAGATTAATAAATTATGAAAAGAAATGGAATATAAATATACATAGGATATTTTACAGATAGTGTTAATAAAGCACTTTTTAGTATTTTCAAACCATGGGAACCTATCTGAAGCACCAACCTGACTGGCTACTATTCCAGTCACCGCTAAAATCAATAAGCACGTGTGGCCAAGTAATAACCTTAAGAATTTTAAAAAATAAAAAAATTTTATACACCACTCATATCTATTTACAACATTTGCGTACCCAGCATTCGCTATAAATCTCCATATGTATACAAGTACATGAGGTAACTTTTGTGCAATTTTACTAACTGCTATAAAATAATTTAACAAATAAGTGAGTGACAAGCTAAAATTAAATGACCTTTTGTATACAAGTACAATCTTAATAACTGTTATAAAATAACTTAAAATACTTATAAATAAAATCAAAGAAGTACGAGCCAAAGTAAAATTATATAAAAGAATCAAATTAAAAATCATCAAAAAGAAACGTCTGCAATGAGTCTCTCAATATCTAGTTCTGATCGCACTCGGTGCACGGGGCCCGTGCCTGTTCTACGTACATAGATACGGCCCCCCTTGGTCCAGACGAACCTCCAGTTTTTATTTCGACCTTCCTCGCGCGCTTTATAAAACAGTTGTCGGTTAGTGCGCGTGAGGTGTTCGTTCACGTAAAAACGCCGAGGTTCTCCGTCCGTTATGCCCGATGAGTCAGCACCGCCGCGGCGGACGCGGGCCGCGCGCAGCAGGTTGTCACGCATGGCGCGCCGCGCTAGACGCACGACGATAGGCCGCGGCCGCGACTGCTCCGCGCGCGCTCCGCCGCTACTGCTCGCCGAGAATATACGCCGCGGTCCAGAACGCTCCGCGGAGACTACGTCGCGATCGTCCAAGTCTACTCCTAGTTTCTTTGCTATCACGCAGGTTACACTGATAAGGTTTTCGCCGGGAGCCTCCTGCAAACCTGACACGTTCATAAGCAGGTCCTGATCCCTGTCATTTAATTGAGATTGCAATTGCAAAATAGTGGCTCGAACACTGCCTCCCTCGCTCGATCCCGGGGACACAGACTGCTCCTCCAAGCGGGATATCCTGGCCTCGATACTGTCCACTCGACTGTTAAATTCGGATAGTGTGATATTTAATTGTGCCATCTCTCCCCTGAAGGAGACAATCTCATTTCGCAGAAGCCTAAGCTCAGTGACGATGCAATTTGCAGAATCCTCTTGAATATCCGCATTTGCCGCTGCCGGCGCCACTGCTGCCACGGCTACCGTTGGATTAAGAGTGTTAAGAGCTATTGGGGCGGGTGTACTCGATACTTTAGTGATTGCAGCTTTACTTTTGCCCCTAAGACATGGATCACACATCCATTTGCTGGAAATATTTTCAGTGGGACTCAAATTTGCACAGTCTCGATGAAATATTGTTGCGCATTTTTTACATTTCGCGCCCTCTGTGGCGCTGACAAATCGACCGCACTTACACTTATTGGTCATATTTACACAGTCAATGCTTTAGTACTGAGAGCTACAACTAGATGGGGTTAAATATAGTTTTCGGATTAAATATCGAATAATGTTTTAAATCTACCTATATACCCAAATAATTGCTCGTTTTATTTACAGAGTTAAGATGTTAAGACGAAAATGCCAATAACTCAGTGTTTTACTCAATCAATCGGTGCCACTATGAAACTGACGGTACTTTCAAAACAACACATCTGATTATTGTTCTCAGCTGATTTTTACGAATAAACACTAAAAATCTTGTCTCAATCTCGACGCAAACACTTGTGCACTTCAATCACGCATTACTTGAAACTTTGAATTACTTTAAAAGTCTATTTTAGGTTTAATTTATTTTTAATATTGAAATAAACAAGACAGTCGAACAGCTGACTGTTCCGTCCGTGACGTCACACCCTATCTCAAACAAAGGATTTTCCTCAACATTTTGAGTTACCAGAGTCACAGTTTTCTGCTCTGGTAGAGCGGAACTAGTGGCGGGTGAGAATTCTTGGATGGGCCACTGATCGATAGGCAAAGACACCCAAGAAGGTCCATGAAACCAGAGATCATGGTTTAGTAACTGCGAAGGCAAAAGGCCGCGAGAAATACAATCCGCAGGATTTTCAATACCTGGGACGTGATAAATACAATCAGGAGACAAAAGCGTTTGAAATTGCGATATACGATTCGCAACGTAAGTTTGGAATCTGTGTGGCGACGATTTCAACCAACACAGTGCGACAGTAGAGTCCGAAAACACAAAAATTTTGTCAATCGGATGGCGTGATATTAAAGTATCATGAACGTTACGAACTAATTTAGCGAGTAAAACAAGTGCGTTTAATTCTAATCTAGCCAGCGTGACCAAATTAGAAGGCGAAGATACTCGAGACTTTGAACAAACCAAGGAGACAACGGGTTTTTCTTTTCCGTTTGTCACATGCGTATAAATAACACAGCCATACGCCTTTTCACTGGCATCAGCAAAAGCGAGTAAAGAGACTTTAGAGTCTTGCTCTACGCCGAGGTGTCTTGGAATCTTCAAGTCCGATAAAAGCGGTAACTCAGAAATATATTTTTTCCAAGTTTCTACAATATGCGAGGGGAGAGGTTCGTCCCATGTCAATTTTAAAATCCATAATTCTTTTATGATTAATTTAGCGTACAGAATTACGGGCCCTACGAGTCCTAAAACATCGTAGAGTTGAGCGGTAGCGGAAAGAATAGAGCGTTTCGTCCAAGTTGACGAGGGCGGAGATACAAAAAACGTTAAATTATCATGAGCGGGAAACCAATGCAAACCTAAAATTTTGAAAGTGTGTTCATCATTAAACGATATGCCTTCGGATTGCCTGTGCGTTTGAGGTATGTGACGTAATAATTCAGGAGAATTACTAGTCCATTTAATTAAGTCAAATCCTCCAGATTTAAAGAGCTGGATTAGCTGCTCAGCTATCTTTACTGCCTCCGCCGTAGAAGAGGTAGAAGAAGCGAGATCGTCCATATACACGTCTCTCTCGACGATAGCAGCGGCAGCCGGCCACTTCTCTTTCTCTTGCTTAGCTACTTCGCGTAAAGTTCGGAGGGCTAAGAAGGGAGATGAGCGCAATCCAAAGGTGACACGATTAAATTCAAAAGTGTCTAGCGGGTCATTCATAGAGAATCTATACAAAATGCGTTGATATTTACGATGCGGAGGATGAACTTCAATACACAAATACATCTGTTTAACATCGGCGAAAAATGCGATTTTATAGAGGCGAACGTTTATTAAAATATTAAAGATTTCGGCTTGTAAATTGCAGCCCGTATGAAGGATGTCATTTAGAGAGACATCAGAGTCAGATTTCATAGAGGCATCTAAAACAATTCTAACCTTTGTACTCTTATCGTCTCGAACAACAGGTCTGTGTGGCAGATAGAACCCAGCCGAAATGCATTCTTCAAAAGGAACCCTAGAAATAATTCCTTTATCCAAATAATCTTGAATAATTTCATTATATTTTAATTTTAAATCAGGAGATTTTTCTAATCTTTTTTCAAGTAGGAGAAATCTCCTTTTAGCGGAAATGTAAGAATTACCCAATTTTTCGGGACTTTCCTTGAAGGGGAGATCTACAGCAAAGCTGCCATCACGGTTGCGCGTAGTTGTTTTGACATAAATGTTCTCACATTCCTGTTCTTCGGGACTCAAGAATTTCTGTTGCGGTACTTCTTCCACCTTCCAGAATTTTTCTAAAATATTATCAAGCGAAAGCGGTTCGAGACTGGTAGAACAAAAGGAAGAAGTGTGCGAAAGTTGCGAAAGAATAGGCGCATTACCTAAAATAATATACCCAAGAGAGGTCTCTATGGCTGACGGTAAGTTATCGTTACCTGCGATTTTATTAAAAAGCAAAATATCACAATAAAGTTTTACTCCAATTAATATATCTATATTTCCAGGTTCAGAAAAATTATCATCTGCTAACGGAATATCTTTAATTAAATTGTGTAACGCCGATACATCGACTTGCGTGTTCGGTAGCTGAGAAGTAATTTTTTCTACCACCAGAGGGCGCATGTGATATTCTTTAGTATCATCAAAGCGTGATTTGAATTTAAAGTCGGAAATCCCAATTATTTTTTGAGAAGTTCCACCGATCCCCTGAACTTCAGAGAAACGATTTTGCGTTTGAATAGGTAACGACAATCTCTTACAGCAAGCAACAGAGATATAATCACTTTGTGAGCCGGGGTCTATTAGACAGCGCACGAAATGATAGCGATTATATTTATCTAATATTTTTATTTTTGCGGTGCCTAACAAGGCGGTAGTTGCGAGATGACCGCGACAATCGCGCGACACTGAACATAAAGAAGCGTGTACATTAGCGGACGAGCTAGGAGTTAGCTCATTTTTAGCGTTTTGATTTATCGATGCGTCGATAAGCGAGTTAGCGTGCGGGTAGGAATCATTAACGATTCTATTTGTGTGCCCAGCGGCCGGTGTGAAAGTTTTGCGTTGCGGAGCGTCAATTGTATTTGCCTGACCAGCGGGCGGCGTGAAAGTTTTGCGTTGCGGTGCGTTTCGCATTGTGGAATTATTGGCCACAACACTACAATTAGATTTATTAGCGTTAGAGAAACATAATAAAGATGAGTGCCTTAGGTTACAATGGGCACAAGAGCGTGAAGACTGGCATAAGGAATTTCGATGGAGAATGCTCAAGCAATTAGTACACCAGGAATTCTTTTTTACTATTTCGAATCTTTCCTTAGGAGACAGTTTCATAAAGTGCGGACATCTATAAAGATGGTTATGTTTTTCATTATTACATAATATGCATTTAATATTATTTGATTTTTCGTTATTTTCGGTATTAACGAAAGTTTTAGTAAATTTAGAAACAGGAGAGCTCTTAGCGTGTGTTTTATTAGTAGCGTAAGAATTATGAGAAGATTTAGAATAATTATTTCCTCTTGATAAAACCTTAGTCTGTTCTTTAACAAATTCGATTAAGTTTTCATATGTGGGAATTTTTTCTTTGCGATAAGTTATTTCGAAAAGCTTTACTGTATCTGCATCTAATTTTTGCAGTGCGAGGTGTAATAAAATAAAATCAGTTAAGTCCTTTAATTTTAATTGCTTAATTGCGTCTACAGCGGAGTTAAAATTGTTTAAAAACGATTCAAGACCAGCGGAAGTATTATTACTTAAAGATTTAAAATTCATTAGCTGATTGAAGTACGTAGGTACTTGCTAGACTTCGAATATCGTCATATTTCTGAATTAAGGCGTTCCAAATAATAGGGTAGTTTTCCGCAGAAGCGGGCAACCCAGAACAAACAAGCGAAGCGTTATCTTTTAATTTACCAACTAGATAAAATACCTTCTCATTGTCGGAGAGGTTAGGATTATCATGTATTAAATTTTTAAATTGTTGGTAAAATAAAGGCCATTGTTTCTGGTCTCCCGAAAAATCCATTAATTCAATAGGAGGGAGACGAGATTTTTGCGAAGGGTACCTCGAAATAGAATGTACCATGGTATTCTCGGAGTTAACATTTTTACTGTCCGAGTACATTTCCAATGTTTGTTTTATGAAACAGTACATTTCCTCAAAGGAATCCCATGACTGATAGCTAATGATAGATTTAGGGTTAAGTTTCCTTAATTCGATATTATAGCGGTCCAGATTCGATTCGAACTCTTTTCGTAAGGTTTCGATATTACAGGCCTGAACCGATAATGATGCGAGTTTTGTGCGGTCAGAGTCGACTTGCGTCGCGAGATCATAAATTTTTTGCAAGCGGGCAAACATAGCGTCTCGTTTTGTTTCAAATAATAGCAGACGTGACTCAAGGTCACTACTTGACCCAAAAGTCGGCTCTGTTTTACTCATTTTGAACTTTAAAATTAATAATTAATTACAAAAAAGTTACTATTTAAAAGCGTTATTATTAATTCAATTAATGCGGCGTAATATTTAAATCACACTAAACAATTACGTGCTGTTTTTATAATATAATAATACAGAACTCCCTATTTCGTTAAGTAGGTTAAGCGAAAATAATTTCTAGTGAATCGTAAGCGCAGCGTAACCTTGCGAGGTCAATGCGTTTCAAATGCACAAACTATAAATCGTAAGAGATAAGAAATTCTAATTTTAACTTGACGAAACAAATGTTTGTCGCCTACCTACAAGTTGAAAGCGTATGAAACGATCTTATTAACACTGCGTAAGGTTCAATATTGTAAGCGGAATCAGTTAGTTGCCGAGTGCATAAAGGTCTACGAACGTTGAAAAATTATTCGACCTACCCACTTGTTGTAAATGAATGATACCTTATTGCCACTACGCAAGATTCAATATATAGATAGCGGGTGCGATTAACAAGAAAATAACTTATTCTTTGTTCTATATACAGATGTCTTGCATACGTGGTTTTTAATGGTTTTTGCTTAAGCGAAATGGCGAAACATGGTTATAATACTCAATTACTTATTTATAAGTAGGTGCGATCTTAAATATAGTTGTGATGGTATGATAAGATATAGATGCGTAATAAATAGTAAATGCGTCAGAAACTTTATATAAAAGTTATAAATATAAGTACATAAAGTAGAATATATATATTGTTTTAGCGGGATAATTACGTAGAAATACACATAAAATAACTTATTATGAGTATCCTACCTATATGAGCGGTTTAATTACGTAAGAATTTACAAAAAATAACTTATTCTGTATACCTTACCTATAATAAGCGGTTAGTTTGCGTTAAATAATAATATATATTATAATATAATTTGCGAGGAATGACATGTCACTAGGCCGGGCGTTATTGCGAACAATTTAACAACCAAATAACTCATGGTTTTTAACGGTTAAAGTAACCAAAGTATTAAGATTAAAATCCGGAATAAGAGACTAAAATTATGAATTCTTAAATCCGGCTCGATGGAACCAAAAAATTATGGTGGAAATTAGCGTTAAAAATATAATTTCGAAGTGGACTGTATGGAGCGGGGCGCAGATCAGAAGGAACAGGGAATGGAACTCACGTGGTCGATGAATAACTCAGCTTCCATCAAGGCACCTTTTTCCACTTTCAAATGTCCATTCTTCTGAACTGCAGATTACGGTTTTCCACACACAATTTGGTAGCGTTTTTAGGCGAAATTAGCGAATTAGCGATTATTAGCGAGGACGGCCTTTAGCGACGTGTTAATTAATTTTTATGTACATGCGCGCGCGACGACGATTGATTTTCGAGTCATGGCGTCACTTGACTGGTGCATTTACACCGTTGTAACGTTCTTAGCGAATGAGTGAGAGGGATAGAGATATGGGTACAAGGCAAGGAGGGAAGGAGAAAGATTGAAATAGAATAACTAAGCGTTTAATTCTAACCAGTCCGGATTTATCATCTGGGGTGCATTTTAATTTGTGCTTGTCTGGTTCCGAAATGTTGGATGGATTTTGATGGCACTTTCATTGGGAAAATTTGATGGGAAAGAGCTATTAAAAAATTAATACTCATTACTTTAGTTCCATTTTCGCGGGCATCCTTTAGTAAACAATAAACTCCTGAAAAGTGTGCAAAACATCAAAATGTGAAACTCCCTACGACAAGCTAATCGTATACCAAAATTGCTACCAATTCCCTAACTATAACCATTAACTTCCTATGTTCAAGATCAACCCAGTCAACAAGGAGAACTCTCGCTGGAAGTATGACCATCCCGAAGTAGCACAATACACGGGCAAAGTGCCTGGACTTAAACGATTCGACGCGCAATTTTTCAAAGTCCACTACCGCCTCGGCAATAACATGGACCCAATGGCCCGCAAGATGTTAGAGCAATCTTATCAGGCTATTTATGATGCTGGTGAGATATTTTTTTTTATAGGGCTCCATACTAAAGCAAGTAACCTTTGTAGTTCCGTGCGTCTGTGTCTGTCTGTGAGCAACTAACTATTATTAATGGTTGCAACCTCCGCTGAGAGATTGCTTCAGAAGAAGATAACGTTAATCTTCTTCTTCTTCTATATATATAAAACAAAGTCGTGTTAGTTCGAACACTTATAACTCGAGAACGGCTGGAGCGATTTTCATGGTTATTGATTTGTTGTATTTGTCTCCGTCCCTAGCAGAATAACTATTAAAAACATTGGAAAATTGACGAAAAAATAAAATAAAAGAAAAAACATTTTCCCATACAAAATGTTCACGGGTTTTGTAGCTGTCCAACATCGCGTCGATACGGTAAACTCTCTTACCCGTAACTCTATAATTCTTCCATACGTGTATTTGTCACCTAACTCCTCTTAAACGGCTGGACCGATTTGGATGAAATTTTGTGTGTATATTACGGAACCACTAGTATATTATAAATAACTAGCGGACCTGGCCGACGTCATCCTGCCCGCTATTAGTGCCACCTACCGGGTCCAATTTTTCCACTTACAAACCTTCCTCTTGAATCACTCTATTTAAAAAAACCGCATCAAAATCCGTTGCGTATTTTTAAAGATTTAAGCATACATAGGGACATAGGGACAGAGAGAGCGACTTTGTTTTATACTATGTAGTGATATAGATTCATTTATTTCGCACAGGTGTATGTCCATTAGAACTTTCTGGGAAGAAAGTCGGTGTCTACATTGGAAGTTGTTTCTCTGAATCTGAAAAGGCCTGCTTTTATGTCGCAGGTTCCAGGACAGGTTTCGGTATTGCAGGGTACGTATAGGTCTATCGATATCGTTGTCTAAACTAATGCACGTTCACTGTTGGACATAGAGATTCTTTCAGGAATCTTGTGCCACTTACATCCTGCGGCTGCCAGCGACACGCTTGAGATTATCCGTCCACTAAGAGTGACTGAGTCATGAAATTGGCAATTGACGGAGCACATACCTCGAAGAACCGATAGATATTGTGATCCTCAAGTGACTAGATTTTACTAGTAAAGCCATGTATGGGCCTAAAACTCTAACAAAGTGCCATATTGGCATTGTCAATGTTATTCTACGGTGCGATGAACAGGGCCGGTACATGGAGGGAAAGTCGGTAACTGTCTAGGGCAGGGGCGGCATGTCTATAGTAGGGCTATTGGGCTTGTTAGCCTGAGCAGTGAGTGGCGCACCGTTTCTTTGTATATGTAGAACTAGCGGTCCGCCCCGGCTTCGCCCGTGGTAGATACATAATATATAGCCTATATCACTCAGGAATCACGTACATATCCAACGGTGAAAGAATTTTTGAAATCGGTCCAGTAGTTCCTGAGATTAGCGCGTTCAAACAAACAAACTCTTCAGCTTTATAATATTAGTATAGATGTAGCAATACAAAATTATCTTTATCTACCCTGAGTGTCGAGCACCGACTTTATTATTATAGTTAGTTAAATGTCTAGATCAAATCACGATCTAGTTTGCATAAATATTTCCTAAAATGTCTCAATGACATAAATGTTTTATTTGAATGCAAATTTCTTGTCTCAATGGGCATCACTCCAGTTATTCGCTGAAGGCGCCGACTTAGCTCGGGCCAGCGCTGGCGATAACATAAGTTACAATAATATCCATTGCATTACAGTTGCAGTAAATCAATGTTTGCCAACCGCATCTCTTACTGGTTAAACGCCAAGGGTCCTTCTATGTCCATCGACGAGGTCTGCTGCAGTTCCACCAGAGCCTTGGAGCAGGCTTACCACGCCATCAACCGCGGCGAGTGCGAGGCTGCCATCGTCGGAGGGTCGAGTCTTTGTTTGCATCCGCAGTCCTCTATCCATTACGGCAGGTGCTGAATTAAACTTCATTTGTTGATTCCTCGCTGTTCTAATATAAATATCTTTTAAATAATATCAACTTTTATGTAATTAAAATGATTAATATCTTTTACAATATATCAGAATAAATTCTTTCTTTTAGAATCATGAATTTAAGTATGAATGGTAAGACAAAATCGTTTGATACTGAAGCTGCTGGGTGTGCCAAGTCTGAGGCTATCAACGTGCTATTTCTTCAAAAAGCAAAAGATGCTCTCAGGTAAGTTACAAGTAGGTAAGCAAGAGTATAATAAGAAATTCTAAAATCCTAAAACTTCAGCATCTTGTAGCCTAAAATTTAAATTTAAATTAGGTAATATCTAAAAACCTGCTCTGCGATAGGTATGATCTGAGATCAATATGGATGAGATATACTTATGTAAAGAAAAATCCGCTTTAAAATACGTCCAGTAGTTGTTCTAGAAAACGGTAACAGTTATGCAAACGAACAGCCTCTAAAATATATTTTCCGACGTAGGTAAAATATTATGTAGTATTATTATTTTGAGTTAATATTTATACTTACCACGTCATTGAAGAAATTCAAATAAATATTCCAGAATTTACGCCGAAATCGTACATATAAAATGTACTTTTACATCTCTTCTGCAAGATGAAACAAAAGGTCCAAGATATGGTTTCTATCGGGATCCTGAAGTCATGGCCAACTTTATAAGCAATTTCTACGAAGAAGCACAAATACCACCACAAGCAGTCGAATATGTGGAAGCTTTTGGTTCAGGTTGTAATCATATGATAAATAAACTAAAAAGAGATTACAATAATATATTCTCTAATAGTACAGTGTTCCTCGACGGGAGAAAGTGACCGATTACTACGAGGGTGTAGTTTGAGGCCCGAGGCCGTAGGCCGTAGGGCCGCAATACGCCCGAGCTAGGAATCGCACTTTCTCCCGAAGGGATACATAGTGCTTTATACTACACCTACGAGGAAAATAATAAAATAATCAAAAATATTACCGCAAATCAATCAGAAAAAGACATAGGGTTTCCATTGTAAAAAACCTTCATATGCTTTGTTGTATCTATTTCTATCTATTTCTAGATATCTTGGTTAAGAGATTTTCAATACAACAATAACTGCTTGGCCACATATTTTGAATTCCGGCGTCGTTGGGCGGCTCACTACTAGACACTGAGTTCCCTAAAGCTACTTGTAATTTTATAAATTGAAAATTTAGATATGAAAAACAAAAGAAAGCCACTCACAAAATACAAAGAAAATAGCACGTTAGAAATTTAATTTCATACAACTTTTCAACCCGCTCTAGCGCGTTAACAATGAAATCCCATTACCTACATCTTTTCAGCCCGCATATTTGTTTGACAGTAATGACGTACTTTGACTTTCGTTATGAGACAAACCAGAAGCACAGCCAGAAGGTACTTTCCGAGCAGGTGTAGTATAAAGATAATAAGTAGGTATTGGCCTTATACATGGCCTTCGACATAATACACTAATTATTTTTACAGCTGTACCGGAAGCCGATAAAGCAGAACTTGAAGCAATCGAAAAAGTTTATTGTAATAATAGAAAAGATCCACTTTTAGTGGGCAGTGTGATGTCAAACATAGGGTACGGGGAAGCTGCAACGGGGATATCTGCTATCACAAAGGTAAACGTATTTCTGTTATAAAATGGGGTTCATTAATTTACCAAAGACTAGCAAATAAATTTATGATTACATGGGTAGGTACAGTAGCATTCGACAAATATTATTATTTTAACGTTTACTTTCTCAACAGGTAATATTAGGCTATCACTCTGGAAAACTAGCAGGCAATTTAAATTATGACTCGCCTAGAACAGACATAGCGGCTCTGCGTGATGGCCGCATGCGCATCCTCACTGACCACGAGACGTTTGGTCGATCCTACACCGCTGTCAATGGTCTCTCTGTGAGTGGAGTAAATGCTCATGTCCTTCTGAATGGTCATTACAAACCTAAGGTAGGTCTATTATTATAATTATCATACCTGTAATTTTCAACTAACTGCCAAATGAGGAGGAGGTTTTCAATTATTTTTTCTCATCGTAATTTTTAAAGACTACCAGCAGTGAATACTAGTATGAAACCGCAATAGACTTTCAAGTAATTACGTTTTTTGTACACTTACAAAAACGCATACCAAATTGAAATGGCTGCCCCCCCCTCCTCCTCCCAGAGAGGGAGGGGGTGCGCTCTGATAAGTAATCTAAACTCTAAAGTATCGCTAGTTCGATCCCGGACACTCATTACGTGAAGTGTAATAAAGTATTATAATAGTGCAATTCAAGTTACATGTACGAGTACCTACTTTTATGTTTTAGGATCTTTTACGGTATAAGGTGAATATTCCTCGTTTAGTTTTCGTATCAGGCAGACAGGAATCGTCAGTGAATAAAATTCTCCAAGACTTAAAATCTCGACCTGTTGATGCTGAGGAAATAGCGCTGCTCCATAATATACATAAAACAAGAATTTCTGGTCATTTAGGCAGAGGATTTATACTTCTTGGTGAGCCAAAAAGATGTTTATTAATATAATACCTATGTCGCTCCTATCATTTAATATCAGTTATGCAATTTAACATTTTATGTATTTTTAAGATACAAATGAAAAGAACGAAACAGTAAGTCTATGCGAGAAGGCCAACTACTATGACGATGCTAAGCGGCCACTGTGGTTCGTATACAGTGGAATGGGCTCCCAGTGGGCCGGGATGGGAGCACAACTAATGAAAGTTCCTGTGTTTGCCGCGGCTATTGAAAGGTTACACAATATATTACATCTATACATATAATGAAATCGTAGATTTGCCGTGTCTGTACATTAAAGATATTTGCAAAAAATTACTGGGAGATGTTAGAAATAAGTAACAGAACGCAAAAAAGCAATTTTTGAATTTTTTATCTGTTTTTCTGCTTGTCTTTTTGTATGTTTGTGCGCATATCACGTAAAAACTACTGAATGGATTGAAATGAAACTTGGAATGCTATAAGTTCATACTACGGAGTACTATATAGGATACTTTTTATCCCAAAATTCAGCACGATTTCCTTGGGAGAGGAGATCAAAGTCAAAATGTGTACTTAGCTGTAATTCATTAAGGCGTAGTTCGATTTCATTCATTCTTTTTTTTGTTACAAAGGAGATATTTTAAAGATTATCTCGTAAATATTTCAAAGTTATCAGTTTTGTAGTTCAGAAATTACAGCCATCAAACCCCTCACTAATTCCATATAACTTGGAACCCGGACTGTACAGGAACCTTTGAACATATGGATTATCATCTTAAGCCGGCTTGCGTTGTGTTTGTACGTTTGTCTATTTGTTCCGGCTAATCTCCGAAAGGCTGGATCGATTGTGATGAGACTTTCTGATTTTGATGCGCCACTTTTAACAGTTTTAGCATGAGCTCAAAGGAGTTTAGGAAAAACAAAGAGTTCCCACGGTATATTTTTAAAAACCAATATCCACGCGATCGAAGTCGCTGGCGTCCGCTTGTATTACATATATTCGTATATCATGTTCCATGTACTCTCAGACTTATGCAATATACAGCAAAGGGCATCGTCAGAATTTGTATGAAGTGCAAGGAACCAAGAAAATAGAATAGAATAGAAAAGTTTTTTATTCAAATAAACTTTTACAAGTACTTTTGAATCGTCAATTGAATCTACCACTGGTTCGGAAAATAAATAAAACACCATGAATAGACGAGGAATTGAATGAGTTGTTTTGACTCTTGTGAAACTGTGCGAGTGAGATTTTTTATGTATTGCTGGGTCAAAATAGACATTTCAATTAGCAGTAATTCCCACAGAGCTGAATTTTGGTAGAGACCTTGGGTACACCAGTAGGAAAAAGTATCAAAAGTCCCCATTGATCCCGTATCAGCTCATTTTTCAATTTTTTATTAAACATCTAATTTTGCGACTTCGAAAATTGATACTAAAAAATTAAAAAATGACTTTTTTTTAATTTTTCCAACGGAAATCTATTTTAAAACCTTTCAAGAATAGCTTCAAGAAAGGAAAAAAATCTGAAATTTATAGTTTAACAATTATCACACTTGCAATTTTCATCTTCAAGTAGCAAATTAACTATTGCATAACTAATTGAAAAATTGTGATAATTTTATTTTTCCAGCGGATTATTGTTCATTTATCCATCCAGTAAGCCTTTGAATTTTTGTATTTCTTAAATTTTATATTTAATATCTTTAAACGAATTTTATTGATAAAGTGTCTCGAAGTAGCGTGAACTTTTTTAGAATGGCAATATCTTAGGAATGGTGATTCTTAGGAAAAAAAGTATAAAAAATATTTTTGTAGATAATTTCATGATCTACAATTTTTGCCTGGACTGTATTTTTATAAAACTTACCATTTTCGAGAAAAATCCAAAAAAAAAACGAAAATTGTGACTTTGACCTTGAATAACTTTTTTAGCTGACATGGGATCAATGGGGACTTTTGACACTTTATTTCTACTGGTGTATCCAAGGTCTCTATCAAAATACAGCTCTGTCGGAATTACTGCTATTTAATAACATTTTTACGTCTATTTTGACTGGGTAAGTAGCAGAAACAAATTAATTATAATTTCGTACACAGGGTGGGGCAAAAATATTCATTTCCAAAATCCATAGCCTAAAATCCATCCGTTGCTCATCTACTTGAACCATCTTCGAGTATCTATTTGTCTATTAATTTATTTTTAATATCCATAATATCAGGTGTCGGCGTGTCTTGGAACCCAGAGGAGTGGACATTGTACATATAATTACATCTCCAGACAAAACTATATTTGACAACATTCTCAACTCCTTCGTCGGTATCGCTGCTATTCAAATTGGACTCACAGATGTTTTACGGGCTTTAGAAATCGTACCCGACAAAATCATCGGTAATTTATTTGTGTTTACCATTAAGATGACTTCTTAAATTTATATAAAACCGGTCAAGTGCGAGTCAGACTCGCGCACCGAGGGTTCTGTACTCCAGAAGGATAAGAACAATCTGTTTTTCATTAGTTTGTCTTAAAAGGTAAGGTGCTAATCTAGGCCTCTAAATTGTATGAGCACTCATACAACTTAGAGGTCTATCTTAATTGGCTCAACTATGTATTTATGGGGACACCCTTTAATTTCCAACTTTTTTTAATTTTTGGAATTTTTCCTTCATTTGTGCTGTAAGACCTGGCTTTTTGCCAAATTTCGTAATTGTAGGTCAACTGGAACTACCATTTAGGTTTTCGACCCAAAACCTATAGGGTACTTCCAGTTGACCTAGATTTGTCAATTTTGGTCAAAAGCAAGATCTTACAGATCAAGTAAAACAAAAATTCCGAAAAATAAAAAAAGTTGAAAATTAAGGTAAATTTTGGTACTTACAAGTTTTCGTAAAAATCCAAATTTGCCCATATCTTTTTATTGTGTGGACTCAGGACCTTAATTTTTATACACCTAATAGGGACCATAGACCTTAGTATCTGGTATAAATTTTAACTTGCTAGATCCACCCGTTCCTGAGAAAATCGGTGGTGACACACGGACAGACATCACGGACAGACGGACAAGAAAGTGATCTTATAAGGGTTCCTTTTTTACCTTTTGAGGTACGGAACCCTAAAAAAGCCTCAGGTTATTTTAACAGTGGCGGCAAGTCAACGAAATTATTTACAGGGCACAGTGTGGGTGAGCTAGGCTGCGCTTACGCGGACGGGTGTTTCACCGCCGAGGAAATGATACTGTCTGCGTACAGCCGCGGTCTGGTCTCTGTGCAGACACCTTTTATTCGAGGATCAATGGCTGCTGTCGGAGTTGGCTACCAACAGGTATAAGCCTATTAATTTTTGTCTGATTTATCCTGTCCTTAACAGATAGATCCTTATTTGTGAGCTATCATCAACAGAAGTTAACACAAATTGATTAATTTCTTACAGATAGCAAAAATGTGTCCACCTGAGATTGAAGTAGCTTGCCACAATGGTCCCGATTCCAGCACGATTTCTGGCCCCGCTGATATCATGAAAGAATTCGTGGCTCAACTAACCGCGAAGGAAATATTTGCCAAGGAAGTGCCGTGCTCGAACATCGCATATCACTCGCGGTACATAGCTGACGCGGGTCCAGGACTGCTGCAGTATTTAGGTGAAGTGATCAAGTCACCCAAAGCACGCAGCGAACGCTGGCTCTCCACTTCAGTTCCACAAGAGAAGTGGAATGATCCGATTGCAAAATATTCCTCGGCAGAATATCACACGAACAACTTACTTGTAAGTTTTTTTTTCTACAAGCTTTCTCGTTCATACTACGGTGATCAAAAAGTAATGATAATGAATATTAAACAAGGTGATTATAGTTAAAAAATAATTTATTTTTCTACATAGTCTCCTAACAATGCATTTAGTCCATCTTTTTTCTAAACCCAGAATGGACAAGTTTCCAAATATTTTTTTAAAATTAATTTACTATAAAAATTTAAGTAAATAAAACAAAAATCTGAAAGAATCATTAAATTATCTCAAAAATTGAAAAAGTTATCGAACTTTAAAGTTTCGCTTTCACGAAAACGCGGCGCTCCAGCGTGTGACGAGTATATAATGATGATGGTACCGTTGAGCCCTTTTGATGATGCATAGTGCATACTGGTAACTGGAACTCTTTATGCCATGTGCTAGAACAATTGAGTTTGAACTCATAATATGATTAATTGTTTTCATGAGTTGGTTGGAACTTGGAGCTCCCTATTGTAGTATTAAATAAAAAACTTGTTTTTTGAGAAGATCTGACACAGGTTTTTGTTGCAGAACTCAGTGCTTTTCGAAGAGACGTCGAAGCTGATCCCAGCGAACGCAGTGCTAGTAGAGATAGCTCCTCATGGCCTCTTGCAAGCTATCCTCAAGCGCTCTCTGCCTGAGTCCTGCAAACACGTGCCTCTCACGAGGCGGGGGCACCCCGACAATGCGCAGTTCTTGTTACAAGCTATTGGAAAGTAAGACTTTTGTAACTTAAAATAATTTCATTCTTTAGTTATTTTTGACGTGATAACGTCTTATAAATCGATTAACGCGGGCTACATGCACCAAAAATCATGACTCATTGTCACATATCGCCTGCAAGCGAGAGCGCGGAACAAGCGATAGAGAAGGCACGATCGGCTTGTGACACATCTATTCCTCTTTGTTTTCATAAGACGTTATCACGTAAACCAACTTCACAGACAACCAATTTTTTACGTAACATATTATTTTTGTACATAATTTTTTTATGACATTTTGCTTAATATTTTTGATCAAAGATGAGTGTTATGTGTGTTTAACCCCCGACGCAAAAACGACGGGGTGTTATAAGTTTGACGTGTCTGTGTGTGTGTGTGTGTGTGTGTCTGTCTGTTCCCCTGTAGCGCTCAAACGGGTGAACCGATTTTAATGCGGTTTTTTTTGTTTGAAAGGTAAATTAGTCGAGTGTTGTTAGCTATGTTTGATGAAAATCGGTCCAAGATGGCCGCCGCTACAAAATTTCGGATTACATATTTTATCACAACATCCTCAGTATGGGTATCAAATGAAAGGGCTTAACTAGTAAAATAGCACTATGCAAATCCAAGATGGCCGCCACCACAAAATGGCGAATGTCGGGGGTTTTTTTAATTTTTAATTTATACTTGTATTGTTCACAAAAGGTAAGCGTCCACATGTCCACATCATAAGCATCGCATCAAACGGATTAGTTTTCCACAATGCGTCCACTGTATCGGAAGCGATCGGATTTGCCGACTCAACTACCAGCTCAGATTGCCGATGCCACTTTAGGATTTTCGTAGTCTGTACACACACGTCTTCGTGCGGAATATGTTTGTGAGACAATCGAGGAAAGCGAAGACAAACAATTTTTCGTAATGGTCTAAGATCCCGCTATTCAACGACCTTCACCGAGATGTTTATTTGATGAAACGTATTTTATATTTAACTAGCTTCTGCCCGCGGCTTCGCCCGCGTGAATTTCGGTTTTGAACAAATCCCGAGGGAATCGTGGAGTTCCGGTTCCCGTTTCCGCCCTCTGTGGCGTTTTGGAGGTCTATATCTATTTTAGTCCTACAGGAATACTTTTCTGGGATAAAAAGTTACTTTATGTGTTAAGTCAGGGCATAAGCTATCTCCATTTAAAATTTCAGCCAAATCGGTTCAGTAGTTGCGGCGGAGAAGAGGAACAAACATACACACAAACTTAATAACTTAATAACGCCTTTATAATATTAGTGTGATTGTTATTTTCCTCGCTAGAAAGCTCCGATACTCGATAGCATACGCGTCCGATCGCTGCTAAATTCAAAATGCTATAGGAGAACTTTACGCATCGCCGCCCCGGCCGGCTGGAACCGCGCGCCGCGCGCAAAGTCTATGTCCCGCAATTTTTAAATCTGTAATATCTTCGAAAATATTCATTTAAATCATATGCTGTAAAGGGCCATATAGATCTATAATAAATCAACAATGTACTTAAGGTATTTAATTAGATAAGGATTTATGCTGTATTGGTTAAAATCGCTTCTAAAATTAGCCATTATTTGTCGTAAAAAAGTAAATGACAAAAAATGTTATTGTGGGATATCCATAAGAGATAGACATATACCATCGCGGAGTTTTCTATAGACCTTTTCAATGTGTACAATACTTAGTACATTATATTGATAAATCTCGTAGGGTTCAGCCTGCGTTTGCAATGTAAGCGGAAAAAATGTAATTATTTACGACATCACATTAGAAACCTCAAAAATAACAGTATTTCTCCACTATTTAATGGATGTTATCATACATATAAACCTTCCTCTTGAATCACTCTATCTATTAAAAAAAACCGCATCAAAATCCGTTGCGTAGTTTTAAAGATTTAAGCGTACAAAGGGATATAGGGACATAGGGACAGAGAAAACGACTTTGTTTTATACTATGTAGTGATTTAATATGTCAATAAATATATTGCATATGGGTTGCCTAACAAATTTCAGTCCAGGATATGATTAATTCATAATTTAAAAAAAAAATTTTAAACATTTCACCGGTTTGATTATTTATTAGACAAATTCTATACCAATTGAAAGTATGAAGCCCATAGAATATGCAAACGTTAGGTTGCTTATTCTTTTCCGGTCACAACTCTCGGGTAGCCAGGTGTAAACAGGTAAATCGATACTAGCATTTTGCACCGGTCTGATTATTGAATTAAAATTAAATAAAAATAAAGATTATTTAATTATGAATTTGTCTAATACTTAGGTATTCAAACCAGTGAAATGTTTAATTTTTTTTTTTTCAATTATTAGTTAATCATATCCTGGACTGAAATTTGTTAGGTAACCCATATGCAATATATTTATTGACATATTAAATCTATACTAATATAATAAAGCGGAAGAGTTTGTTTGTTTGAACGCGCTAATCTCTGGAAGTACCAGTCGGATTTGAAAAATTCTTTTTGCATTTGGTAGTACAATTTTCTGGGAAGGTTATAGGCTATTTAGTATCCCTAAAATCCTCCCCTAAGGGGGTAAAATGGGGGTAGAAAGTTTGTATGAAAGTCCTATGTTTTTAAAGTTACAGACCTGAAAATCGGCATTTAGATTAAGGATTAAGGTTTTAAATAATATAAACCTGTGTATTTTATTCTGAAAAACCTTCACTTAAGGGTGGTAAAATAGGGGTTGAAAGTTTTTATGTTAAGTTTTAATTATTGTTATTATCAACTTGAAATTTAGAAGATAGGTTCATTCTAGGGCTTAGATATCAGCCTAGAAAAGATTTCACGAAAATCCTCCCCTAAGGGGGTAAAATGGGGGTAGGAAGGTTATATGAAAGTTCTATGTTTTTGAAGTTACAGATATGAAAATAGGCATTTAGATTATAAATTTTAAATAATAAAAACCTGTGTAAGTTGTTCAGGAAAATCTCCCCTTAAGGGTGGTAAAAAAGGGGATGAAACTTTTTACGTGAAATTTAAGTTATTGTTATTATTAACTTGAAATTTGGAAGTTAGGTTCTTTCTAGGGGGTAGGTAGGCATAAGCTAAGAAAAATTTGACGAAAATCCACCTCAAGGGGGGTTTCCTTTCAACATATTATTATCATCGGACATTTAACTACAGATTGACGTGATTTTTTGCAGTCGCATTTTTTTAGTTGAGGACCTGGAAAGTGACAGACTACTATTTTATCCCGGGGAAACAAAGGGTTCCCGTTTAAAATTGTTTAACGCGGACGAAGTCGCGGGCAACAGCTAGTTAAATATAAAATAAGTTTCATCAAATAAAAATCTCGGTGAAGGTCGTTGTATAGCGGGATCCTATACTATAATTGCTTGTTTGTTAGTAGAAGAGAATGAAAATGCTAAAATATGTAAAAAAACCGGTCAAGTGCGAGTCAGACTCGCGAGCCGAGGGTTCCGTACTCCGGAAGTATAAGTACAATCTGTTTTTCATTAGTTTGTCTTAAAAGGTAAGGTGCTAATTAAGCTAGGCCTCTGAATTGTATGAGCACTCGTACAACTCAGAGGTCTATCTTAATTGGCTCAACTATGTATGTATGGGGATACCCTTTAATTTCCAACTTTTTTTAGTTTTTGGAATTTTTCCTTTATTTTTTGCTGTAAGACCTGGCTTTTTGCCAAATTTCGTAAATCTAGGTCAACTGGAACTTCCATTTAGGTTTTCAACCCAAAACCTATAGGGTACTTCCGGTTGATCTAGATTTGTCAATTTTTGTCAAAAGCAAGGTCTTACAGATCAAGTAAAGGAAAAATTCCGAAATATAAAAAAAGTTGAAAATTAAGGTAAATTTTGGTACTTACAAGTTTTCGTGAAAATCTAGCCCATATCTTTTTATTGTGTGGACTCAGGACCTTAATTTTTATACACCTAATAGGGACTATAGACCTTTGTATCTGGTATTTAAAATTTCAACTAGCTACGTCTACCCGTTCCTGAGAAAATTTCAATTTGCTACGTCTACCCGTTCCTGAGAAAATCTGTGGTGACACACGGACAGACAGACGGACAAGAAAGTGATCTTATAAGGGTTCCTTTTTTACCTTTTGAGGTACGGAACCCTAAAAAAGGAAAAATAATATCTGGACACAACCTATTCAAGAAGAGATCGCAATATGGAGAACATCACACACTATTTCCTGATTTGTGATGAAACTTTTTCCAATATTTTTGTATGACATGATCGGCATCGCAGCAACAGCGTCGGCATTGCCGATGAGCAGATTATGAGCAGATTCGAGCGATCCCATCCGTACAGTGCGGATCAGTGGGCGCACTTGTGTGACGTACTATACAAAGAACACTACAATCCGTATGATGCGATGCGTTCGATGCTTACGACGACGCAGACATGTGGACGCTTACCTAAACTCAATACCTAACCGAATAATTTAAGAATCTATACTAATAAATAAAACTGAAGTGTCTGTCTGTAATATCGAAATAACTACCTCATATCAAGCTCATATGGTTATTTGAACGCTACCATAACCGAATCACATGTTTTTAAATTTTTTGTCTGTCTGTCTGTTTGAACGGGCTAATCTTCGGAACGGCTGAACCGATTTTGACGGGACTTTCACATGCAAGTAGAGAATTAACCAGGGAGTAACATAGGCTACTTTTTTAACCGACTTTCGAAAAAGGAGGAGTTGTGTTTTTCTACCTATGTACACCGATATCTCCGAGATTTCTGAACCGATTTGCGTAATTTTTTTTTAATCGATAGAGAAACATTACGACCCTGTTCTATAAAAAATTTGGATTCCAACTCCTCAATCCTGATGCTGTAGGGGACCTAATCCCCAAAACTAATGGGTTTTAGAAACTTTCGGTTATTTAAATTGATATTGGGGGTACCAATTAAAGACTTTATCGTTGAATGAACTCGAGTAGGTGCATATCCAACTCTTCGACCCTGATGCTGTAAGGAATTGTATTCCGAAATCGTGGGGATCCCACGGGATTTTTCCGTTTTGGGGACGGGTTTCTAGAGATAAGCTACTTTTTGTTCTGGAAAATGAAAAGTTCCCACGGGATTTTTAAAAACCTAAATCCACACGGGCGAAGCCGTGGGCATCATCTAGTAGTAATAAAAACCTTAGTTGATGTCTCTAATCCTAATCTCAGTGGTGAAGCTAGTCTGTGAAACTGTAATAACCTACTTATATATACCTACCTATTAGCCTTAATATCAACTGTTTTAATTTTCTCCAGGGAATATTTGGGAACCCCAAATCACTCCCTTTAAAAAATTTAAGTAGGTACTTGACTTTTAAAAACTCCGTCAAAATCCGTACAGTTGTTCAGAAGATTAGCCCATGCATATACCAACTGAAACAAAATTTTTAAAAACGTCTGTTTAAATTACCTATAGATTCGTTCAAAAAGTCATACTAGGCACTTCAATTTTATTTATTTGTATAGGTAGATAATAATCAACTAACTTTAAGATATTTAATTCATCATTCTGTCTTCCATGTTTGCAGTCTGTACATGGAGGGGTACAACCCGCAAGTACAAGCACTATACCCGAAAGTGGAATTTCCAGTTTCCACTGGAACACCGATGCTGTCACATTTATTGGAATGGGCCCATAACGAATCATGGTGAGTTAACACAAACTATTCATATATAACAAGCGGAAACCCGCGACTTCGTTCGCGTGGATATTGGTTTTTAAACATCCCGCGGGAATCATTTTGTCTTTCCTAAGCTCCTTTGAGCTCATACCTTGCTAAAAACTGTTAAAAGTTCACTGGCGGATGTTTAGGTAGATCAAAATGTAAACATCCGCCAGTGAAAGTCCCATCAAAATCGATCCAGTCTTTTGAGAGATTGAAGATTTTTCTTTTCTAACAAAAAAAGAATGAATGAAATCGAACCACGCGTTAATGAATTACAGCTAAGTACACATTTTGACTTTCATCCCCTCTCCCAAGGGAACCGTGCTAAATTTCGAGATAAAAAGTATCCTATATGTTATTCCGTAGTATGAACTTAAATCATGCCAAGTTTCATTTCAATCCATTCAGTAGTTTTTGCGTGATGCGCGCACAAACATACAAACAAACAAACAAACAAACAGACAAAAATTTCAAAAATAGCTTTTTTACGTTCCATTACTTATCCCTAATAGTCCAGTAACTTTAGGATTTGCTAGTATGGTATGGGGTACCTTGCGTTAAATCGGGTAGTTCTGATTTTTAGCAAACTTGTTAATGATGTTTGCCTAATGTTAGTAAAAATAATCCAAGTTTGTGACCTCGAGCGACAAAAATCGAATTTGTCAAAAATCAAAAAAACTGCGAAAATTTCAGATTGTTTGACTTGTCAGACTTTGGCAATTATAACCCAAAACAACTAGTTCTTGACATTACCTTCACAGGGTGTTTTTAAAGTAGAATAAAATTGCTACAATTTAAGACTAGAACCAGCTCTGTAGGTACATTACTTACTGAGATGCTCGCGACTTCACTTGCGTGAATTCTTAATCTCATACAAATTTCCATCTCCCATTGTACCAACTTAGGGGTAGTTTTTCCAAAATTCCTTCAACATGTAATTTTTAATTTTTAACCGAAATCTAAATACCAATTTTCATGGATATAACTCGATAAATGACGAAAACGTGACGGGGTCTCATTTAAACTTTCATCCCCTACTTAACTCACTTTCGGATAGAATTATCAAAAATTCTGATATTCATATTTTTTTATATTTTTATTGTCAGCCCAAATACGAATTTTCATGGATGTAACTTAAAAAATGATAGACTTTCATACAAACTTTCCTCCCCTATTTAACCCCCTTAGTGGTGGAATTTCCAATAATCCTTTCCTAGTGTACGCCATCATAAAAGGAAGCTACTGTGCAAATTTCAGGTTTCTAGCTTCAAGAAGCTTGTCCTGACTGACTGATCATCAACGCACAACCTAAAAAACTGAAAGCTAGGAACTTGAAATTTTCACAGTAGGAGCTTCCTTTTATGATTAAGGTGCACATTAAGAAAGGATATTCGGAAATTCTACCCCTAAAGTTAAGGGTTAAAAAGGGGACGAAAGTTTGTATGAAAGTCTGTCATTTATCAAGTTACATCCATGAAAGTTGGTATTTGGGCTTTCGATAAAAAATTAAAAATATGAATTTCAGGATTTTTAAAAATTCTATCCGCAAGTGGGTTAAGTAGGGGATGAAAGTTTAAATGAGACCCCGTCACGTTTTCGTCATTTATCGAGTTATATCCATGAAAATTGGTATTTAGATTTCGGTTAAAAGTTAAAAATTAAATGTTGAAGGAATTTTGGAAAAACTACCCCTAAGTTGGTACAATGGGAGATGGAAGTTTGTATGAGATTAAGAATTCACGCAAGTGAAGTCGCGAGCATCTCAGTAAGTAATGTACCTACAGAGCTGGTTCTGGTCTTAAATTGTAGCAATTTTATTTTACTTTAAAAAACGCTCTGAAAAGGTAATGTCAATAACTAAGTAGTCCTTTTGGGTTATAATCGCCAAAATCTGAAAAAAATCCGAAAATTTCGCGGTTTTTTCGATTTTTGACAAAGTTGCGTTCGTCGCTCGAGGTCACAAACTTGGATTATCATTGGGCCAACATCATAAACAAGTCTGCAAAAAATCAGAACTACCCGATTTAACGCAAGGTCGTATTACTAAAGTTACTGGACTATAATATCCCCAGTTATTATTTTTCAAAAATCTTGCCCGGTCAAATTAGACTAAAAAATAGGGGTGAGATTACAATAATTCCCACCTGGCTGAAAATTGGTAGGATTGTTCAAAACACTATCTTTAATATAATAAAACTGTAACAGATCCAATTCTGTACATTGAAGATATTTTGGAAATTTTTATTGGAGGGCACTCTATAATCGATACTGAAGCCAAAACTGCAATTTTTTTCATTTTTGTCTGTCTGTCTATCTGTCTGTCTGTATCTTGGCCGCGCATCACGCTGAAACTACTGAACGGATTCGAATGAAACTTGGTACGATTTTAGTTTATACTCCGAGGTAGGACATAGGATACTTTTTATCCCGAAATTCAGCACGGTTTCCTTGGGAGAGGGGATGAAAATTAAAACGCGTATTTAGCTGTAATTCATTAACGCGTTGTTCGATTTTACTCATTCTTTTTTTGTTAAAAAGGTAGTACTTTATATATTGTCCCGGAAATATTTCAAGGTCATAGGTTTTTTAGTTTCAAAATGACAGACATTACAACCCTCAGTATTGGGTTCAAATAACTTGGGACCAGGATCTTTGAACGTACGGCTTATTTTAAACTGGTGTGCGTTTAAATTTATGTTTGTCGGTCTGTCTATTTGTTCCAGCTAATCTCCAAAACGGCTGGATCGATTTTAACGGAACTTTCAATGGCAGATAGGTGATGTTATAAGGAGTAACTTAGGCTACATTTAGTTTAGGTACATAAAAGAATTATGGTAACCGATCCGACCCTATATAAAACCTATAAACACGCGAACGAAGTCGCGGGGGTCAGCTAGTTCTAAATAAAATGTGAAAAGTCCTCACCGATCCGACACCTGGAAAAAAATTTACTCCTGGACACGCACAGTTGACTCACACTTGCCTGAAAATTGGTAAGATTGTTCAAAACACTATTATAAATGAAATGTGAAAAGTCCTCATCGATCCGACACCTGGAAAAAAATTACTCGGGGTCAAAGGTCACAAAAACGGGTTTTTCATGATTTTCAGCAAAACGGTAAGTTTTATCATAAAATTAGCTTAAACAAAATTGTAGATCAGATAATTATCTATAAAAAATGTTTTAATACTTTTTTTCTTAAGAGCCACCGTTTTTGAGATATAACGATTCAAAAAGTTAAGTGTCGAAATAAAAATGAGGGACTGGATTTCTTTTTACCTGAAATTCTGATATTTCCAATATTTTATGTGTGTAAGTATGTAACTTATATGTGTAAGTTATGTGTAAGTTACACAATTACACATATAAAATATTATAAATATCAGAATTTCGGGAAAAAAGAAACCCAGTCCCTCATTTTTATTTCGAAACTTATCTTTTTGAATCATTATATCTCAAAAACGGTGGCTCTTAGGAAAAAAATTATTTAAACATTTTTTATAGATAATTACCTGATCTACAATTTTGTTTCAAATGATTTTATGATAAGACTTACTGTTTTGCTGAAAACTTCCCGTGAAAACTTTGACCCCGAGTAATTTTTTTTACAGGTGTCGGATTGATGAGGACTTTGTACATTTCGTTTATAATAGTGTCCCGAACAATCCTACAAATTTTCAGCCAAGTGTGAATAAACTGTGCGTGTCCAGGAGTAAATTTTTTTCCAGGTGTCGGATCGATGAGGACTTTTCACATTTCATTTATAATAGTGTTTTGAACAATCCTACCAATTTTCAGCCAGGTGGGAATTATTGTAGCCTTGAAAGTCTAAATTGACTGGGCTATAATGTACAGATACGGCAAGTCTACGATTTTATTATATTATGTATAGATAGATATAGATGTTAGTGATGTAAACCGCAACCGACGGCTTAATGTGCTTTCCGAGGCACGGAGGACACGAAAGGACATTCGGACCTCCAAAATCGGTCACCCATCTAGTTACTGAGTTGGGAAAACGTTGCTTAACCAGCTTAATCTACTGATACGCAGTATCACACTAGGCCCCACGTACTCATACGTCAGAAATTGTATAATTGTCGTAATACAAAACTATTTCAGGACTGTACCTCTATATGTATCAGCGAACAGAAAAACCGCAGCAGCATGGAGTCATGTCCTATCCATCCATGATGACGAGCATCGTTACCTCAAGGGACATGTGATAAGAGGTAATATAGACGTTATCAATATATCACAAGAAAACAAGATTAACCTAAAAAAAATTAAATTACCACCCAATTTGCAGCGCCCCCTTGTGGCCTTAAAACATATCCTCACAAAAAAGAGCACTATTCTAGCGCAGTCTTTTGTCCAATATTCTTAAAATATATTAGTTATGTAAATCAAAAACATATCTGTGCAATGCAATAAACTGCATTAAAATCGGGCCACTTATTTCCGTCAGATTTTTAATTCCGTGGAATTCTGACGTTTCTGAATTTTACCCTTTGGTAACATTCAGAATTCCACGGAAGATATAGATCGACCAGAATCTCATGACAAATAGGGAAATTAAATTTTGTAGTAGGCAATACTAGGTTAACTCGGCTGCCCTAGTGATAAACAAAGTAATTACATTCAGATCACCTTACCTGGGATCGTTTCACGAAACGAAAAATCAAACAACTGCATTTTAAATACAAAAACAAAGTAATTAACATCCAATTACTTTGTTTTTGTGTTGTGCTTGTTGTTTACTTGGTTTTGCATTTATATTCCGGGTTAGTGTGTGCAGTTACTTTGTTTGGGTAATTCAAATTTCAGTAAACGGTTCAAGTTATTTGAAATATTAAACTGTGGTAAAAAACTACTCGACATAAAACTTTTGTTAATGCAAAAAAGTCAATTTCACAAAAAAATTCAGTTACTTTGTTTATCGCTAGGGCAGCCGTAGTGTTGCTAACTTTGGAATTTAATTTCCGTATTTTTCATGAGATTCTGGTCGACCTTTAAAACAGTTCCCACAATAAAGATAATAAATTGAAAACTTACATGAAGAGCGACAAGTATAACTTGGCGCGGCTGTGCTCAACTCCAGTTTTGCCACTGTATATTCAAGTAAAATTGAGGCCGTCAGCGCATAAGCGGCCTAACCCACATTTTTTGAAGTTCTTAGCGTCAATTTACACCGCGGCGGAATGGAATGGAAGCGACTTTTTGCAACGAAATTGTACATAGCTAAATGAACTTTATGTCAATTGCATAACATACAAATTAAAAAGAAGCCAAAAAAGGTCGCGCGTCTTCTGCGGAATTCTCGCGCATTCTCCAGAATTTCCCTATAGCTACTATTTTGTGTGTTATACAATTGACATAAAGTTCACAATGTTTTGTACAAAAAATTCGCTTCCATTCCATTCCGCGGCGGTATAAACTGGGCCTTACTTATAGACCTAAACTGATTACAAAGATGATAATTCTTTGCCTAAAAATGGCCTAACTATAGTTATCCTGTTATGTAATAGATGGCGCAACAAAATCCATTTTTGTATTTAATTATTTTCGTCTTTTATTTGAGCAATGATGTCCTAACCCGCCACTAACTAATACTAACTGTCTCAGGTTTAGGCCATTTTTGCGCTGACCTGCCTCAATTCTGCTGCACATTTTAAACGAGCGCCTCAAATCCTACCTGTCCAATGAGATAGCTCCAGAGCAAGCTGGTTTTGTTAAGGGGAAAGGTACCAGGGAGGGTACTTATCGTGCGACAAATTTGAGAAATCCCGTGAGTACAACAAGGCAACATACATCTGTTTTGTGGATTTTTCAAAGGCATTTGATTCCGTCAAGTGGCCTAAACTTTGGGATACCCTGCTGAAAATGGGCACACCAAAACATCTAATACATCTGCTCAGATGTCTATACGAAGGTGGTACGGCATCCGTAAGAACAGATGACAAGTTGTCAGATCACTTTCATTCTAGTGCCGGCGCTCGTCAGCGATGTATAATCTCCCCGCTTCTATTTAACATTTATTTAATAATGAGACGCACTTTTGAGAACTAGACTAATGTAATCTTATTAATTGGAGGGCTGAAATTCCCAAACTTACGATAGGCGGAAGACACCACCCTATTCGCGACCAGTATCGGCCATATGGAAGATCTACTACAAAAGATGGAAAACGTCAGTCTTGTATTTGGCCGCAGCCGCAACAAAACTAAACTTATGATTGTCGACCGTATCAACAACAACTCGCTGGATGTGACAAAAATCTCAAATTGTTAAGTGGTCTTATCATACACCTATTTAGGAGCATTGATTTCGAACAAAGGCATAGACGAAAAAAAATCAGCCAAGTGCGAGTCGGGCCTCGCTCTTTCAGGGTTCCGTACATAATTATGAACAATATAATATTTTGGGTCTAAGAAATATTTAATTTCCGAGCTAGACATCGCAACAAACCGTGAAAGAAAAACCCAAAAAAATGTTCGTTTATTTTGGTCACAGCTTATAAACTATTTAATAAATCATTGTTTTCAGTATTTGTTGTTTAAATAGAGCATATAGTACATAATATACTGAAATATCATATTCCCAACTAGTTTAGTTTTTGAGATAGCCCTCGTCACAAAAATGGTCTAAAACTGACAACTTTGATGGCCTCCCATTCCCTTATTTTTTGAGATAAAAATTAAAAAAATATATAATTGTACTCTACTTAATAAGCTCTAAACAATGATACCCCACAAGCTAGGGTAAAGAAAAAATATTTTTTTCCGGCTCCTTTTTCATGTATGGGAGCCCCCCTGAAAAATAATTTAATTCAATTTCTAATTCAATATTTGATTTTGGGTTAACGTTTTACACTAAATACCAAAATTTCAGGTTTGTAACTCATTTCGTCTGCGAGCTAGAGACCTGTGACCGGCGGATAGACGGACAGACAGACAGCCGAGTGACATTAATAGGGCTCCGTTTTTTACCCTTCGGGTACGGAACCCTAAAAAACGACGTATGGCAGAATATATGGAGGAACTGTAAGATAACGAAGGCCATTAAGACCCGGCTAGTTAGAGCGCTTGTGTTCCCCATATTCCTCTACGCTTCGGAAACGTGGACCCTGCACGTTTCCGAAGCGTAGAGGAATATGTGGATTCGTAGTACTTAATTTGAATCGGTTCGTTTCTCTCAAATTCTTGAGCACAAACCGAATGTACTTTTATCACTATTTTTCTAGCACTATTTTTTATCACTTTAAAGATGATTACTGTTAAGTATTTCACAAAATATTCGCAACAGTTCGCAACGATGTAAACAATGAACTTTGAAGTTTCAAAGTGAATTTTCAATGGCCGATTTAATTCCTCAAAACGCCACCGCCAACTTATACGTGTTACTACGTAAGTAATAGTAGTAACTTAAGAGGCCGGTACCCGGATTCGTAATTTTTTACGAACTTTTGAACACCATAGTGCTTTAGATATAATGATTACTTTAAAAAAAATTATCAAATATTAAAGATCAATCCTTTTTTAATAGAATGTTGGGAATAAAATATTAATTTTATTAAAAAATATTATTCAAATCTTAATTCTTGCGGAAGACGTTTACTGATTTTACGCTTTTGAGTGAAACTTTCGTCACACATATAAGTACTAAAAATTGTAGAAAGCGACTGAAAAAAAATACTAATATTATGAACACACCCTCAAAATTGGAATGTTGGAATTAGTTTTTCTATGTTTTATACAAAATTAGTAAATAAAAAATAAAAACCGCGCGTACGATTTATGAAAATTTAAGCATTAGATTAACCCCAATTTCTTTGATTTATCGCAATTTCACTAATAAAAAAAATATATAGCACGAAAGTTTAGGATTCATTTAGCTATAATTGTAAAAAAATAATAATCCAGAAACTATTTATATGACCACAAAAAATTGTTAAAGTATCCTAAAATTTACAAATAAAATGGCACAGCAGACAGTACGAATGCCATACCGAGCTTAGCGCTCTTCGAGGGAGGACGTGTTGTTGCCCGACGCAGCTCACGCACACATGCAAAGCTGTGTAATGACTTGTCGTAAAAGTTACGTAAAAGTTATAGCGCAACCGACTCAGTTTGATGATTTGTGCATAGGTTTTATTTCATTAGTGGTCCGATCTGATCAATGCTGAGCTAATACATAGCTAATGCTATGTTTTGGTATAAGTATGTGTTGATATATGTATATATTGAAATGAAATATTTTTTGTATGACATAATGTTAAAATCTCATACTCGAAGTTCTTTTGGGACGAAAGAGGGGTTAATAGGGATGAGAATGAGGTGAATAGGAACGACTTATGGGTGAATAGGAACAGTTTTTTTAGAACAAACTGTTACCAAAACTTAAAAAAGTCGACGCCATTTTGAAATTCTTTGTTAATTGACCGATTTCATTCAAAATCGATATTTAGAGCTCCCTGGGATCACAAAACAGGAAACTGTTACCAAAACTTAAAAAAGTCAACGCCATTTTGAAATTCTTTGTTAATTGACCGATTTCATTCAAAATCGATATTTAGAGCTCCCTGGGATCACAAAACAGGAAACTGTTACCAAAACTTAAAAAAGTCGACGCCATTTTGAAATTCTTTGTTAATTGACCGATTTCATTCAAAATCGATATTTTGAGCTCCCTGGGATCACAAAACAGGAAACTGTTACCAAAATTTAAAAAAGTCGGCGCCATTTTGAAATTCTTTGTTAATAGACCGATTTCGTTCAAAATCAATATCTGAGGATCCCTAGGATCACAAAACAGGAAACTGTTACCAAAACTTAAAAAGTCGACGCCATTTTGAAATTCTTTGTTTATTGACCAATTTCATTCAAAATCGATATTTAGAGCTCCCTGGGATCACAAAACAGGAAACTGTTACCAAAACTTAAAAAAGTCGGTGCCATTTTGAAATTCTTTGTTAATAGACCGATTTCGTTCAAAATCAATATCTGAGGATCCCTAGGATCACAAAACAGGAAACTGTTACCAAAACTTAAAAAGTCGACGCCATTTTGAAATTCTTTGTTAATTGACCGATTTCATTCAAAATCGATATTAGAATAGAATAGAAAAGTTTTTTATTCAAATAAACTTTTACAAGTGCTTTTGAATCGTCGATTGAGTCTACCACAGGTTCGGAATGCAGTTCCAGCCGAGAAGAACCTGCAAGAAACTCGGCGGTTGCTCTTTTTTAAAAATAACATTATAACAATTATTATTATTAATGTACATGATTGAAATGCCGTCTCGCGCATTGCTGGAACGAGTTAAATCCAAGCTTTTTTATCGTTTATATAATCTTCAATTGTATAATAAGCTTTTTTTATGAGCACACTTTTAATAAAGTTCTTAAACTTGTGTAAAGGCAAGTCTAAGACATATTTTTTATTCAGATAAACTTTTACAAGTGCCTTTAAATCGACAAATGAATCTACCACTGGTTCGGAATGGTGCTTACAATTCTACACGCTAAGAAGGGCAGACAAAAGTAGCCCCATTTCCGACGGCGGCACCCGTTCACGAGCATGACGCTATTTCGATCGATCGATTCGATCACAAAACAGGACACTGTTACCAAAATTTAAAAAAGTCGGCGCCATTTTGAAATTCTTTGTTAATTGACCGATTTCGTTCAAAATCAATATCTGAGCATCCCTAGGATTACAAAACAGGAAACTGTTACCAAAACTTAAAAAAGTCAACGCCATTTTGAAATTCTTTGTTAATTTACCGATTTCATTCAAAATCGATATTTAGAGCTCCCTGGGATCACAAAACAGGAAACTGTTACCAAAACTTAAAAAAGTCGACGCCATTTTGAAATTCTTTGTTAATTGACCGATTTAATTCAAAATCGATATTTAGAGCTCCCTGGGATCACAAAACAGGAAAGTGTTACCAAAACTTAAAAAAGTCGACGCCATTTTGAAATTCTTTGTTAATTGACCAATTTCATTCAAAATCGATATTTAGAGCTCCCTGGGATCACAAAACAGGAAACTGTTACCAAAACTTAAAAAAGTTGGCGCCATTTTGAAATTCTTTGTGATTGTACCGATTTCGTTCAAAATCAATATCTGAGGATCTATAGCTATAGGTAGATTACTATAGCAAAGTTTCTTGAAAGTAGGTATAAAGGTTGGAAAAGGGAGCGGGGAACGGGAACCGGGAATCCACGATTCCCTCAGGATTTGTGAAAAATCGAAATTCACGCGGGCGAAGCCGCGGGCAAAAGCTAGTATATTATATAATATGTATTGAATATTTTTTTTAATCTTGAATGTCTATTTTAATCGGACTAAATAGAGGGAGATAAGTTATCTCACAACTAAATTTAATTAGGTGAAAACAGTTAGGGCCTGTTTCACCACTTTCGGATAAGTGTCAGATAGCTTATTCACAAGTTTTGTCTTAGTCACTTGACATAAAGTAAGAAAGTGACAAAACTTACGTTTAGTCTATTCGACACTTATCAGAAGGTGATGAAACAGGCCCTTACATACCTAAATTTTAGATAGTAATGTCTTTAATAATAAACACATAAAATAGTGTTCTATGAAAAATAAATTATTTTCCAGGATAAAAAATAGCCTTTGTCCACCTTCGGGATGTAAGCCATATGTGTACTAAATTGCATCAAAATTGGCTAAACGAAAAAGTGTAAATCCTGGGCGAGTCAACTAGTACAAGAAAAAAGAATATAATAAAAACATCACGGTTTGAACACGAACAAATATTAGTTTAGCACCTACTCATCAAGTCTTTGGTAATAAAATATTATGGGTACTCGGGCCTAGGGTTGCCAGATGTCCGGTTTTCGACCGGACAGTCCGTTTTTCTTTATGCTTGTCCAGTCAAGAAAATCTTGGTAAACCGGACAAAAGATTGTCCGGTTTTAGTAAAAATTACGAGTAGTTCATTCACCTGGCGCTTAAACCACTCTCGAACGCTTCGTTCGACGCGCCGCCCGCCACCCCCGACCCGCTCCCACGCACTTGTTTCACTTCAGTCGCTTAATAGTTACAAGTGAGAGTAGTCGCGCCCTAAAGTATTTTTAGCGACGCTTGCAGCGTGTTATTATTGTTATTATATTTTGTTTCCTGTGCTGTATTTCATCGTTATCTTGTTTGTGTGTGGCTTTGTCAATCAAAATGGAAGACGAGGAAGCATCAACAAGTAAAGAAACTCCACCTAAAAAAGTAAGAAGGGTTTGCCACTATAATGTTGACTGGGAATCTCGATTTTCGTGGTTAAATAAATGTGACGAAGACAACACAAAAGGCTACTGCAAATTGTGTAAAAATAAGTTCACGGTGGCTTATGATGGCTTGAAAGCATTAACGCATCACGCTGCGTCAAAGAAGCACAAAGATTCAGAAAGTGCTGCAGCCATGTCTCAGCGAATGAGTTCTTTCTTTACACGAAAAGGCAGCGCACAAAGTGAAAAAGTTAGTATTGCCGAATTGACTGAAGTTTATCATGGTATCAAGCACCATATTTCGTATCTTGCTCAAGATTGCTCATTTAAAGTTTAAAAAAAAATAATTATAGATTCAGATATCGTAAAGCAAATGACAGGAGGACGCACTAAATGTACTGCTATCGCAAACCAAGTTTTATATCCATATTCGATGGAACTTGTGCAGGAGGATTTAAAGAATGAAGTTCCGTTTTCCATTGCTACCGATGCTTCTAATAAAGGAAACAGAAAGTTCTTTCCAGTTGCGATTCAATATTTCTCACCAAGAAACGGAATTTGTCATAAAATTTTGGACTTTTATGAAGACTCATTCGAAGATTCAAGATCTATTAAGGAACAATTATGTCAAGTCATGAATAATTCACAACTGTCGTGGAGTAGAGTAACAGCATATGGAGCAGATAATGCCTCTGTAAATTTTGGAGTTAATAATTCCGTTTTTCAAAAGCTAAAATCTGAAGAAAATAATGAAATTATAGCTGCTCACTGTAATGACCACATATTTCACAACTGCGCAAAAAACGCTTTGAAAGTAATGCCTGTTGATGTCGAAAATATAGTGATGAAAGTATTTGCAGAGTTTTCTTGTTCCGCGAAGAAACGAGAAGAGTTGAAGGCGTGCTTTGATTTCTTTGAGAGCGAATACAGAGAAGTTATACGACATGTTCCTACAAGATGGCTTAGTTTGTTTAAAGCTCTTGATAGGATGCTTTTGTCGTGGGGACCATTGAAAAGGTACTTCTTAGAACAAGGTTCTGATAATTGTCCTAGGGCTCTTTGGGCTATCTTGTCTGATCAAGTAGACGAAATTGCAAGTGAAACCACTCCTACTTACAATGAATTATATTTATATTTCACTCATAATTTTATGGCTTCTTTTCAAGAAATTTTACTTTTGTTAGAAAAACGTACCACAGCAGCATTTCATTTGCACAATATAATGGTGAAATTCCGGGACAGTATTGCAAAGAAAATAAGTGACAAACATTTCGGAATGAAAGTTCATATGGCATTAAGACAAGGCTATCTTTCAGAAAATCAATCAAGAGAATTTACTAAAAACGCTCTAATAGTTTACCAAAGAGCACTAGCATATATAGAACAGTGGTATTCTTTTGAAAATAACAATTATAAGGCATTTAGTTGTTTAGATCTCGAATGCGGAAGATTTCCTACGCTGGATCAATTGATTGAGTTATGGTCATTGTCTCCATGGAAGCAGCAAAATCCCCCTGAAAACATTTATGAAGAACTGGCTGCACTTCAAAGTGTTTTCTCTTCACTTGAAGGAAACTCTATTAATATGTGGTGCAAGTTTTTTACCAACGAAGCAGCGCCTAATTTATTGAAAATAGTGCAGTATGTGTGTAGTATTCCCATATCTAATGCTTTTGTGGAACGAATCTTTAGCGTCATGGGAAATGTATGGACAGACGAAAGAAATCGTCTCGCCGTTAATACTGTGAAGAGTGAATTGTGCGTTTTCTTTAATATATCTGCTAGTTGCACTGAATTCAAAGATGCCATCTCAGACAATACATCTTTATTGAAAGCAGTGGCATCTAATACAAAATATATTAAAAAAGTTTAAGTAGATTTACCTACTGTTATTGGAAATAATGATTTTCTCTTCTCTTTTGATCGTTTTTTTTTCTTATTCAATGTAAATTTAGTTAAGATAGAAAGTTACCTTTTTAGGTAAGTTAATTTTATGTTAATAATATTAAAATTAAAAACTGGTCCGGTTTTTTTTTTCAACACATCTGGCAACCCTACTCGGGCCATTCTTGACAATAAATAAAAATTCGGTTACAAGAAGCAAATACGAATACAACAAGTGTTCTTGCAAGAATTGAGCACTTGCAAATTTTATTTATGACCTAAGATTAGCAACTGCATAGTAGATAATTGCACACCTGAGAGAACTTCTTTATCAAAACAACCTGTATACCTGAAATAACCAGATTAATCTATTGACCAATATAATAAGCATTGATCGTATAGTCTTTTGTTTCGTTGCAGCGTGATTGAAGGAGAAACCAGCAAACCAATAAACTAATAAACAAACACACTTTCGCATTATAATATGGGTAGTGATATAGCTGTATTTAATTCTTACAGATGTTATGTGTAAGTATAAACGATTACACAACATCTTGATAATAATTATATACTTACCTAAATCGAACATTAAAGAAAAGCAAATATAAAATATACTAAGATCTAAAATCTTATTTTATTAGCGCGTTGAATTTGGAACGCAAAGTATCAATATAGGTTAGTCCGACCTCTTTTAAGTATACCATGTCTTTGTGTGAGTGCAGCTTACGGTGCCATTGTGAGGTACACGCACACATTTAAAACTTGGGCCGAAACTCGTTAGCTCGGCTCGGAATACGGCCTCTTAAGTTACGTATACTTACGTTATATGTAACTTATACGTATAACGTAATTGTGGCACTGTAAATAAAAATCAGTTGCCTCGTGTAGATATGACAGTTGCCTGACAGATACGTCAGGTAGTTTAGTTTGGGGTAAAATCGAACTTCAGGTGGTAACCCTGTTTTTCATACAAATGACTCATTCTATTTATAAAATGACAACTGTCAGAAATCCACCGAATTAAAAATCAGACTATAGTGGGTTTTTTGCCTGAAATACTTTTCAAGAAAATGATAACGATTGCAGCGCCGTCTTGTGGTCTATAGCTGTGAGACATACAGCAATATCTAAAAATCTACATAAAAGCGAGAGGTATAACGTACCTACCTACTCAATGCGAAAAATCGCATTAAAATTGGCCCTGCAAGTTTTCATTAAAATGAGACAATAAAACCCACAAACAAACATATCATAAATTAAATGCATTATTAAGTTGTCTCCGTTCCGTTGTGGGTAACAACAAATGAGTCTTAAGTCGACTCTACCATTTTAAGTCGACTCTACCATTTTTAAATAGGGTTTCCAACGCTTTTGTCATCATGACGTGTTGCGTTGAAAAATTCTCATTAAAACAAAAAAAATTGTCCGAACTTTACCGCTCTAGCGTATGCCATCAAGGAGATGCAGTGACCAGCTCCAACGTCAATTATATCAGGTAGACGCAGTGCGTCATTATCACCTACCAACGCGTATAATATTAAAAAAAAAAAAAAAATTCAGGTCGATAAAAAACTTGGCAGTGGCCAACACATTAGTTACCAATTTAAGCCAAAACACAACATACTAACAAAGCAATAGCTGTAATTTAAAAAAAACCGGCCAAGTGCGAGTCAGACTCGCGCACGAAGGGTTATGTACCATTATCTATAAAAACGGCAAAAAAATCATGTTTGTTGTATGGGGTTTATTCTGTTTGTTGTATTTGTTGTTATAGCGGCAACAGAAATACATCAACTGTGAAAATTTCAACTGTCTAACTATCACGGTTCATGAGATACAGCCTGGTGACAGATGGACAGACAGGCATATGGACAGCGGAGTCTTAGTAATAGGGTACCGTTTTACCCTTTGGGTACGGAACCCTAAAAATTGCGCTTCTAAAATTGCCCGGGCAATTTTGGAAGCGCAAATGTATTGGATATTTAATTAGATTTTTATAACTTCTGGAGTACCTACTGTATAATGTTTTAGAGAAGAACACATACCCTTTCGCCGCTGCTCTAGTAGCAGTTTGGGATACATTGGCCATGGTCCTGGGAGTGCCAAAGAAGCAACTGTCAGTCCAATTCCGCGACGTGTACCTACACTCAGAGCCCGCGCTGCATGACCAACGACAGCTGCGCCTGAACGTAACTATGCATAGAGGACAAGGCCAATTCGAGGTAACCTTTCCACCAAACCTAAATAAAATCCTCCAAGTGTGAGTCAGATTTGCGCACCAAGGGTTTCGTACCTTCGGCAGGTTAGAAATAGTAGTTAAGAATTTGGTTAAATTAATTTTTGTTTTGTTTTGGAATGTGCTAATAAATCTCTTTCATAATATTATTATGATAACTACTCCACTTGAACTACTAACATCACTAATTCAAATTTTCAACTCCTCCATTTCGGCCCCTTTTGCAATGGAAAAATATAGTTTTCATTTGCAATAAAATTGTACAAATATTATTTGACAACTATTCCAAGTTCAAAGGTTACTGATATAAGAAGATGTGACCGACAGACGAAGTTGCTCAATAAAGATTCATTTTTTACCGCTTAAATTGAAAGTTAAGTGACAAAAAATATATTTTACGAAAAAATATAAATCAACAGAAACAAAATTCTTCCAGGTTTTAGATGACGATATTAAAGTTACAACAGGTTTCATCACGAGAAAAGTAGACAAAGAGATATCGCCAGAGGAAGAATTGAAATCTGATGAAGTCTTAACACTCAAATCAGAGGATATTTACCAAATATTGAATGCTAGAGACTATAATTACTCGTAAGTGTTAAAGTGCCTTTTATTTTAAACCTTTAGTTTTAAATCTATTTTTTACTTTTATTTCCTTTCTATTTGAGCAAATTAAAATCACTGGTGTCACTTTAATCATAAAATATATATATTTTTAGGAATGAATTTCGTAGTATTTGTAATGCTAACTTGTCACTAACTAAAGCTCATCTTTTGTGGCAAAACAATTGGGTGACACTTATTGATGGCATGATACAATTAAATGCACTGAAGCGCATACATGAAAGCATCTCGCAACCTAACTTTATTAGAAAAATTGTAATAGATGTTGAGAAACATTACAAAAATCCAATTTTAATGGTAGACGATGCGAATGTCATGACGGCCAACGTGTCTGAGGTGTTGGACAGTACCAGGTATTTAAAAAATTTGACGATACCTATTCATTTCTTCCAAAAATTGTTTAAGTATTTAAAATTTTCTTTAAGCATGATGTTTGAAATTGTATTATATTTTCATGTTTAGCTGTGGCGGAGTCTTGATGGAAAACATTAAATTCCACGACCTGCCGTTGATGAATAAAGAACATATTGCTTTAAAAACACTAAAATTTGTTCCTCACGTATCTACCAACAATTTAGACGTAAGTACAAAAATTATTAAAATAAAATTTTATTTTATTACAAATAGCGACATAATTTTTATTACGATTTCTGCTTTACAGGAAACTTCTGCTTTGTATGTATTTTTGCAAATAATAGCAGAAAATTTAAATAAACAAGAACTCAATATTGGTAATATTGTGGAATATAAAGACCAAGTAAACTCAAAAATTCAAGAAATTATTCATTATATACCTGAAATAAAGATAAATTTATTCCAAATTTGTCGAGATAATTTATTAGAAAAAACTTATGATTTCTTTGAATATATTGATGCCCTAATGGTGACGAATTTAGCTGCTGATAATAATGTAAGTCAACTCAAATATTTAATGGCTTCAAACATTAGAGCTTAACTATTGCAGTGTGTCCGGGATCGAACTATCGATATTTTAGGGACGTAGTCTACAACTGCCTCGTTGGTCTTGTGGTTAGCATATTCGACCGCAGATCACGAGGTCCCGGTTTTGATTGCCGGGTCGGGCAAATAATTGTTAGGTACTGGGTTTTTCTGTCAAGTTTTCAGTGCCAGCCCGGAGTTGGTAGTTGACGGTGTTTCACCCCCGTGCCTCGGAGAGCACGTTAAGCAGTAGGTCCTGGTTATTGTCACTATGTAATGTGACAATAGTCGTTAAAGCCCGTCAACCTGCATTGGAGCAGCGTGGCGGGTCTAAGCTCTAAATCCCTCTCTCCTAAGAGAGAGGAGGCATGTGCCCAGCAGTGGGACGTTAAAAGGCTGTAATGGTGGTGGTGAATTCTACAACTCATTATCACTGAAAAAATACCACTTAATAGGGCCTACCCCCCTCTCTCTTTCAGGGAGAGCCATTTCAATTTGGTGTGCGACTTTGTGGGTATGTAAGCACAAAAAATGTTATAACTCGATTTTCTGTTGCTGCACAGGTCTTAAAATGACCTTATTCGATTGCACACAATATTTTCCATCGCTAAAAAACTACCGATAATGTAAAATATTAAAAAAAACTCAATCTAAAATGCTTCGGAATAAAAAATTGCTCAAAAATATTGAAAACTACAAGATTTTGTTGCATTTTGCAAAAACTAGGTCTAGTCACCTTGTTTTGTTTGGTATTAAATCGACAGTTTTTGAGATAAGCAACAAAATGAGATAAACATTTTGACTGTAAGTTACTTCTTTGTTCTCTTTTGGAGAAATTGGTAATTGTAAGTACTTCTTTCCCAAGCATGAATTACGTGTATTGAACCGAAATTTAAGATTATTTTTATTTTTACTACAAGTAAGGTAAAAAATCTTAACTTTGTAATTTAAGTACTTTTTGTTAGTTAAAAATTCAATCACATACATCAGATATCCTAGAAACTAGATTATTTCTACCACAATCCGAAATTACCACCTCTAATCTGGTAGCTAGTTGCTGTATACTTGGAGGATCGTCGGATCATGACCAAATACAATCTTATTTCATCTGCGATAGACAAAATCCTCTCAAATAATATTTCTCTGGTAATTGGTACCCTATAATAGACTTTTTTCTTTATATGTCCCCATAAAAAGGAGTCCAAAGGTTTAGGTCTGGAGAACGAATCAGCCATTTTAATGATTTACTGCCACGTCCGATCCAAGGCGAATGGTTGGCATCGAAATGCTTTCTACCGGCCATAAGCTGAGTATATAATATACTACGTACGGGTACGCATGTTTTTAAACTTAGCAAACTTCACAAACCTGGATCACAATCAAAAATGAGTACCTAATAACTTAACTAGCGATCACAATCCGTGGAGAGGAACAACAAAATAAAATTTCAGATATTAAGTAAGTTACATATCATACAGTAAGTTATATATAATAAGTTATATGTTATATATATAAATGAATAAGAGAGATATGGCAAGGGGGTGTGGTTCCTGAGAACTCTTCTGGCGTTAAATACACCTGAGAACCGTTTCTGTCTTTAGTCGAATGTCGTCCAACGGTCGCTTCACCGCTCTCGATTTTTAACAAAATGCCGTGTTGTTCAGTGGTTGTTTGCAAAAAATCAAGCAAAAAAGCTGTTTTTTCTGTTTCGTGTATATAACTTACTGTATGATTTTTAATCAGTTAAAGTAGGGGTCTGATCCTTAGCTTCGATATCACTCACTGACTAATCAAAACCATTATTATTATTTCCTGCTCGCACGTGGTATGCGATGGAAACCCATATTCGAATAACATAAGAATTTACACGCTCGTGGTTAAATTATGTTTAAACACTAATATCTCCTAAAGTAAGTAGCTTACAGTTAAAATTTTTATGTCGTTTTGTTGCTTATCTCAAAAGCTGTCGATTTAATATCAAACAATGCAGTTTCAATGAATTAGTTTTTGCAAAATACAGTAAAAACTTGTAGTTTTCAATATTTTTGAGTAATTTTTTTTATTCCGAAGCATTTTGATCGAGTTTTTTTAACATTTTACACTATTGTTAGATGTTTCGGGATGGAAAATATCCAATCAAATAAGGCCATTTGTAGACCTGTGAAGCAACAGACTTTTGAGGTATAATATTTTTTATGCGCACATACCCACAAAAACGCTGACTAAATTGACATAGTTGTCCCTGGGTATCTATTTTTGTAAGTGGTATTTCTAAAGTGGTAATGAGTTGTAGTATACGCCCCTAAAATATTGCTAGTTCGATCCCAGACACAGTATAAATAACATTGTATGGTTTTCTAATAGATGTGCCAAGCGCTACACCGAGTACTCAATCGAGATACTTTCCTGATCAATAAAGAGGAGTGTGCAAACTTGTCGACCATTCGTCCTTCTCTACTCTACCGCAGTGTGTGTGCCCACACCATTGGTTCTTCACGTATGGAATTAGATATATGGCGCCCTTCTGATGATACGGTTGGAACTAGTGCTGTCACTGTGTTTTCACAAGCTGACTTCACCAAACTATATGCTCAACTATCCACACTTCCACCAAAGCATAGACTTATAATAATAACTTCGTATCCGGCTTTTGGTAGATTGAGAGATATTATTAGAGAATGGAAAAATAAAGATCATCGTAAAATTAATCTCGTGATTATCAATCACAAACTATCCGAGGAACAAAGCTTAAATGAAGTACCATTTACAGATTTGGCTGTTAGTATTTTAGACCAAGTAAGTATTTTGTGTGTAATTTAATTGATATAAAAAAATTATAAGATAGATAAACCTAGCTTACGTGTAATTTTATAATAAATGAAATCTGGAGCAATAAATTACCTTATTTGCTTAGGGTATTTGGGGTGGCGAATATTATTTACCAATCCAAGAAAAAATAGAAAAAGGCAAAAACATGGCGCTGGAAATAACACGATTAGGTGATATAGACTCCATGCATTGGATAGAAGCGATAGAATCCAGTCATCTAGGCATTGCAATTAAGGTATGAGCATTAAAATTAATTAAACTTATGTAAGAGGAGATCGATCGCACGTGACTTCACGACTAGGAGTTGCAAGGGCCACCAGAGCCACAGGAGGTTCATTGTTTATTGTAAGTGTTAGTAATAGAGTCGGGTTCTTCGAACCCATCGAAGAAATGTTGACGAAGTCAACAGCGATGATGTGACCTTTGAAATAATATGCTTTTCTGCGAACATTGCTATTGGCAGCTCGTGCATCTTCTACGAATCATCTTGCAGTTACTGCAAACCTCTGGTTATGGAATCATAATAACGCTTGCCTCAATATATTACAACTTTTTAGGTTCACTACGCGAGTTTAAGTGATGTTTATGTGAAAAAAGTATTAGGTGTGGCCGAAACCGAATACAAAAATAATAAAAAACTAGTCGAATATAGCTTCAGCGGCACCACAGATCGGTAAGACAAAATTTTAGCGAATAATAATTGTAAAACGATGGTAGATAAAACCACTTAAACACCTAATAATAAGCTTTATAATAATATTTACAGTAGCTTTATTTTTAGAAAAGAACGGGTAATGGGTATCGTGCAAGAAGAATCAATCCACACGCGAGTCGCAGCAAAGCCTGAACTGTTGTGGCCTGTGCCCGAGCATTGGACTCTGGAGGATGCTGCTACTGTTCCTTTAGCTTATTGCCTGGCATTCTACTGTCTTGTAATTATAACACTGTCATACTTATTTGTATTTTTGAAGTTTAGGATTTTATCCAATTATTCTTCTTCTTCATTACGATAGACAGCCACCGTTGGACACGTCTCGATCTTGCGCCGCTTGAATCCAACGGCTTCTTTTAACTCCTTCGGTATCGTAACTATGTTCACCTAGAGGAGGGTTATCTAATTTGTAAACAAATTACAATATCGACATTTTAAATTTTCGTAAACTTTCCACTAACATTTTACTCCAAATAATAATGAATGTTGAAATTACATATATGTAGTTATAATTTTTAATTTTACTACATTTTTACAGTGTTTCAAAAGTCGTTTTTACCGTGGGAACAGTATTCTTGTGCATGGAGGCACGGGAGCTTTAGGCCAAGCGATCATTTCTATTGCTCTAGCACATGACTGTGATATTTATACTACGGTGGGCAACATAAGGAAAAAAAAGTTTTTGCTCAGATTGTTCCCAGAACTTAAAGGTGGGTATTTCTTTAGAAGATAAGAGGTTTCTCTTGTCAGACTTTTGATACAAATTGTTTTATGCATTCATTTTTAAATTATTTTAGAGGATCATATCGGTTGCTCTCGTGACAGCAGTTTCCGGGATATGGTTCTAACAGCTACCAATGGAAAAGGTTGCGATATTGTAATAACTTCAGTCAAGGGAGACCTAAGAAACGTAAGTTGTAATCTTAACTATAGTTACCTATAACTTAACTTTAGTTTTTAGGGTTCCGTCCCAAAGGGTAAAACGGAGCCCTATATTAATGTCACTCTGCTGTTTGTCTGTCTGTCCGTCCCTCCGCCGGTCACAGGTCTCTAGTTCGTAGACGAATTAAGTAACAAAGCTGAAATTTTGGTATTTGATGTAAAACATTGACCCAAAACCAAATATTGAATTAAATTATTTTTCACGGGCGCTCCCATACATGAAAAAGGAGTCGGAAAAAAAATATATTTTTCTTTCCCTAGCTTGTGAGATATGATTGTTTAGAGCTCATTGAGTAAAGTATAGTATTTTTTTTTTGTGTAAAAAATAAGGAAATGAGGGGCCATCAAACACAACTTTGATGGCCCCAATTTCGTTATTTTTTGTCCAGTTAAAGTTTTAGACCTTTTTGTGACGGGGGCTATCTCACAAAGTAAATCAGTTAGGAATATGAAATTTCGGTATATTATGAACCATGTACTGTATTTAAACAACAAATACTGAAAACAACAATTTATAAAGTATAGTTTGTAAGCTATGACCAAAACAAACGAACATTTTTTGAGTTTTTCTTTCACGGTTTGTAGCTCGGAAATTAAATATTTCTTATAAGCAAAATATTATGATGTTCATAATTATGTATGGAACCCTAAAAGAGCGAGGCCTGACTCGCACTTGGCCGATTTTATTTATAAATTTTACTAAAATGTATTAAATCATAGATTATAAGACAAATTAACAGCAGCTGCAGCAGACCTACTAAAACCATGCCAATAAAAAAATGACAAATAAATTCATATTGTGGAGTAGTTCAGATCTGGTAGGTAGTGCAATTAACTCATTTCACTTGATAATACTTACATCATTATTAAATGCGTATTTTAGTCGATGTTTTACGATTTACAGGCTTCACTTAATTGCTGCAAAGCATTTGGATCCGTTGTTGACCTATCCCTTATATTGGACCATGAAAATTATAACTTTGGATTGGTCAACTTGTCAGGATGTGTCTCTTATAATACATTGCAGTTTTCTTCATTATTTGAAGCAAAAAGTATAGAAGACTTGAAAGTAAGTACTTGACTTGAGATAGTGGATTGCCTTTTTGTTTGCGATTTTACTACTAAACTCACACTGATCTGAGTTCAGAACTTGTTCCCTATCGTTTTAAAAATCTTTACCTTCAGTATTAAACACGAAGTACATGATGATGAATTTTCCTATACTCATTTAACATAATCTACCTAACCATAAGATTTGCGATTTCTACACCTTTAGTGTAATAGGCCTGCTGCCGTACCTACTGAGCGGATGTTTTTCATCATCAGTGTGGAGCAAGCCGTAAATGGCCTGCCGCGATGTTTCGATGCGTAATATAATCCTACTAATATTATAAATGTGAAAGTGTGGATGTTTGTATGTTTGGATGTTTGTTACTCAATCACGCCGCAACTACTGAACCGATTTGGCTGAAATTTTGAATGGAGATAGCGTATGCCCTGACTTAAAACATAGGCTACTTTTTATCCCGGAAAAGTATTCCTGTGGGACTAAAATAGATATAATCTTCCAAAAACGCCATAGAGGGCGCTGACTGTTCTTAGGTAAATCACGTTCACATAATACATTATTGCAATAGTTTGCTGTGTTGCATGCATTGGCAACACATAGGCTACTTTTTATCCTGGAAAAAATGCACAGTTCCCATGGGATTTTGAAAAACCCGAAGTCTATATCTATAGCTATAGGTAGATTATTATAGCGAACTTCCTTGATAGAAAGTATAAGGGTTGGAAAAGTGAGCGGGAACGGGAACCGGGAATCAACGATTCCCTCGGGATTTGTTCAAAACCGAAATTCACGCGAGCGAAGCTGCGGGCAGAAGCTATCACACATAATCACAATACCAATCCTACTATACTTATACTTAATGTTATAAATGTGAAAGTGTGGATGTTTGGATGTTTGTTACTCAATCACGTCGCAACTACTGAACTGATTTGGCTGAAATTTAGAATGGAGATCTTATAGCGAGCTTATGCCCTCACTTAAAACATAGGGTACTTTTTATCCCGGAAAAGTATTCCTGTGGGATTAAAATAGATATAGACTTCCAAAAACGCGATAGATGGCGTTGACTGTTCTTAGGTAAATCACGCTCACATAGCACATTATTACAATAGTTGCATGCATCTGTATGCGTATGCACTTTTTATCCTGGAAAAATCCACAGTTCCCACGGGATTTTGATAAAAACGAAATATATATCTACAGCTATATGTAGATTACTATAGCAAACTTCCTTGAAAGTAGGTATAAAGTTTTGAAAAGGGAGCGGGAACGGGAGCCGAAAATCCACGATTCCCTTGGGATTTGTGAAAAACCGAAATTCACGCGGGCGAAGCCGCGGGCAGAATCTAGTATAATATAATATAATAATTCTTTATTAAAGGTAATAACCCAATTTCACAATAATTGACAATAAATATACAATTATAGAAACTAAAATAAAGTAAAACTAATATAAAAGAATCTATAATTAAATACTTAAAACAATAAAATAATTAACTCTTGAGTCTACTTACATCTAACTGAAATGGTCAAAAGACTCATTTCAGATGTCACAGGATACGGAAATCTATTTTCTATTTTTGGCCTGGTGAACAGACAGCCAATAGTCAAAGATCTGACTAGGGATCCCTCCGCATACGACCTGGAGTATAGCATTCTTAGAGCTCCGAAGCCTTTCCCAAAAGGATGCTATACGAGCTCTAATAATGGCATAGAAGTCGGGCACCCTCCACTCGGCAAACATGGTGGATGCACTGCAATAGCGCGGCAGGCCCATGAGGGCACGGAATGCGTTATTATATTGCACACGGATGGCAGTGTACGATTTTCTTAGAAAGTTAGTCCATAGCTGGCACGTATAAAAGCATTGGCAGTAGGCGTTAAACAAAGTAATTTTAACTTCCTTACTGCATTTGCCGAATCTACGTGCCAGCATATTGCATCGGATCGAGAGTGCCCGCCTTTCTCTCTCAATGTCGCTGTCATCTTTAAGTTGCTCAGTCAGGATGTGCCCGAGGTACTTGAATTGGTTTACAACCCGAACTGCTTTGCCATTAAGCATGACTTCTGGGAATCTTTCCGGACCTTACCTGCCTTAAAAACCAACATCTCCGTCTTGTCTACATTATATTTTAGACCATGAGCATTGGCATAATGCTCACACACAGAGAGCAGCGTTCTAAGACCTTTAATAGAGGGACTGAGAATCACCATGTCATCAGCATAGCTAATACTATTAATACATACACCGTTGATATGGCAGCCGACATTGGTGCTTCTCAGTTCCTCTATTAATTTATTTACATAAACATTAAAAAGGTCCGGCGAGGTAATCCCACCCTGGCGTACACCGCAATCCAATTTATAACAATTGGATGTCGCGTCGCCCCATTTAACCGCGTTTGTTTGGTTTCCGTACCAGTATCTCAGCAGGCCCACGACTTCGTTGGGGACCTGAGACCGGTACAATTTCTCCCAGAGAATATCATAATTAACTAGGTCGAAAGCCCGGCTCAGGTCAAGAAAGCACGCATACACAGAGGTGTCACGACTGGTGTAATAGTTTATTGTGTGCTTTAAACTAACGATCGCTGTGTCTGTCGAGAGACCGGGTCGGAAACCAAACTGCGCATCTTCAATCACCACATTCTTAAGCAGTTCGGGCTGTAACAGGCGTTCTAAAATCTTACCCAGAACTGTACCCAAGGAAATAGGACGGTAATTACTAGCCGACCCCAAGTCCCCAGTTTTATTTTTGACAATGGGCACTACTATTGTCTTCATCAAATTTTGCGGTAAATATGAGTATTTGATGCAAAGATTGTATAAGCTACAAATCTTGTCATGCAAAAGCCTACCCCCGTACAAAACGTGCTCAATACTTAGTTTGTCATAACCAGGGCTTTTTCCTCTATCCATGTTCTTCACAACTTTTCTCACCTCTTCACTCTGTATACCTACAATTTTGACAACAAGCCGAAATATATATTTGTTTCTGTCGAACTCTTACAAATACCTAAGATAATCGTTCAGCACTAGCGAGAGAGATATAGTTTTTACCGTGCGCATCAAGCGTAACCACCGTGGCGGACCCATATGTGCCTGTTTTGCACTGCAGGTGTAAAATATTTAGGTATATTTGAAATGAGTTTAGTTTGTTTAAAAATACTGGAGTAGTGCTGGAGCTTCGAGGCATTAAAGTGAAACAATAAAGTTCGAATCAAAATATAATTAGCTGCTCTAATTATATTTAAGATAAAATGCGTTTACAAAAATTATTTCAACAATACTGATTCTCCTTTCAATATGTATACTAGAGACTGCAAATAATGGTGAGTGAAGGAATCGCGCGCGGCTACGTGCGACCACTGTCTCGCGTGGTGTACGCGGCAGGGGACGCGTCACGCGCGCTGCGCCTGCAAGCCGGCAGCAAGCAACTTGGCCGAGTGCTGCTTCACTTAGAAGATGATATATCTTGCACACACCATAAGTATGGTTTTAATTCGCACGATCAGTACTTACTGATTACTCCTCTTCTTCTTCATTTCGCTATACGTTTTATAATTCGTCATGCTAGGGGACACGTGCTGCTCTTTAATTACCTGACCTTTATAACTTCAATATCGTTACCAAAAACTAAAAAAAAAAATATATCCCATTCGGGTCAGTTATTTGGTAACTACCTCACCCTTGCTCTGAATGAAGCTCATTTAATAGATACAGTAGTTATAATAGCGTAAAAAGTATTACTTACCCGAATTTCCGATTTTCTTTTTTTTTCAGAATAAATTGCTTGGCTGATAGATTGCAGCTAGTGTTGTCAGAGAACGATGTTTTGGGAATGCAATTAGCAGAAAGGTTAATAAATCGAGGTTCTAGAAAATTAGCACTGCATTGCTCTAATAAGACAAATAACCTGTTGTTTAAACTGAGGTAGGTAATATTACAGTTTCAACAACCTGTAAGCTCTTGCTTGCTATGTCAGTATGGATTTCAAAGGTCTACTTATGATCGATAGTACTTACTAATGAACTGATAATACGAATGGAATTTACAGGTCCTGGGAGAAACGAGGAGTCCATTGTACTGTAACTTATGGAAATAAATGGAATGAAAACATTTTCAATTTATTTAATAGCAAGACGCCTCAAAACGTTGAAGGAATATATTGCATTTTAAATTCTAACGCGCATAACGAAAATATTTCGAAATGCTTAGAAAATTTGACTTTAGCTATACGAAAATCGGATTGGTCTTTAAGGTAAATATAATCGTTGTTATTTTATTAAATACATAATACCTAATGCTATACATAATTATATCTGCTATCATGGAAATCAATTAAATCCGACTCTTCAGATATTTCGCAGTAATCGATGCCAGGGAAGAAGATAGCAATTTAATAAAGTTAACTCAACCCAACGACCAATTTATAACCATCAAGTTACCACCTTTAAAAAATGTAAGTAGTTTCTCGTTAATCGTAATTCTTTATAAGTTTTCAGACATCTGTTTTTACAATATCGAAGAATATTCAAGAGGAAATTAATTCCCTTAAACACCGCAAATTATTTATTATTTTTTCGCAGGATGAAACTGATGAAAATAAAGAATATTTTTCAGTAAACGTAGCTGTTGATGCTATAGAAAAAGCGTTATGCTACAAACACCGACTTATAGCAGCACATGGTATTACAAAACCTATTGGCACTTTATTAAATGAAGTTGCTTATGTAGCAGGTGAAACACTCTTTTTTGTAACCTTCGCTCTTTTTATAATTAATCCACTTTCGGGTATCAATAATGTAAGAGTAATCTATTTATCAAGCACATGATAATACAATAATACTTATTATGTTCAAATTATTTTTAGATTTAAAAATTACTAGTGGAACCCCACAAGGAGTGACATTGAAAGATCTGGGAATGGATCAATCCAAAACTCAAATTGTTCGAGCTTATTTGCGCGATGTTCACAATATACTATTGGATGAAAATATCATACCATTACTATCTATTAAAAAGTAAGTGTTTGCATTTTAATAGACTCGTATAATCATCTACACTTCCATAAATATTATACTTACAAAAAGAGATGAGAACGATAACTAATGCAATTTAATAGTATAAATAATGCATTAAAACCTTGCAGAATACGGGAATTAGAAAAAAAAACGTTGAAAGAAGAGTTCACTGAAACTAATGATTTAGACACATTTTTCTCTCACATTGAGCCCGATGAACTTCTAGCAACTACTGAAATGGTATTTTTAAGAACGTTAACAACAAGATCTACGATGGTAAGCAATAATTGAATTATTTAATGAAACTTGAACCTACGGATTTGAAATTTGGAGAATATATTCCCTAGAGGTGCACTAAAGAGGGATTTTGAATAGAAGCAGGCGTTACTTTGCGGAATTCCATGATATTATACAATGAACACAAAATTACTTTGCTATAATCCGCTAACAGTGACAATTTTTTTTTTTTCATTGCAAAGTCTTTGCAATCATCCGTTGTGAAGTCAACAACTCCTGAAGCGAAACGATCGTCGAGTTAAATTTGTGGTGAATTTGTGTGGCGTTGTGCCTACAAATTTGTCACTGTTAGCGGATTATAGCAAAGTAATTTTGTGTTCATTGTATAAAGAGGGATTTTTAAAATTTCAACCCTTAATTTTCTGAAGAGAAAATTTAAAACATATATTATGTACACACATGTATGTTAAATGACATAATTACAGTGTTACATATCGACATTTACATATGGGAATATCTTGGTATGTAATATTATGTTTAAAATACAAATAATTAAATTTCACAGAGAGATGACGAATTTGACGTAAACCAAACATACCTGTGCATAGTACCCGGTGTAGAAGGACTACACGTGCGATTCCGCGAGCTTTGTGAGCGGCTCAAGTTACCCGCTCTCGTGCTGCAGCCCGGCGTCGACCGCCCGCACGAGACTGTACAGCAGACCGCGCACAGATACGCTAAGGTCAGTTGTAGTACCCGGTGTAGAAGGACTACACGTGCGATTCCGCGAGCTTTGTGAGCGGCTCAAGTTACCCGCTCTCGTGCTGCAGCCCGGCGTCGACCGCCCGCACGAGACTGTACAGCAGACCGCGCACAGATACGCTAAGGTCAGTTGTAGTACCCGGTGTAGAAGGACTACACGTGCGATTCCGCGAGCTTTGTGAGCGGCTCAAGTTACCCGCTCTCGTGCTGCAGCCCGGCGTCGACCGCCCGCACGTGACTGTACAGCAGACCGCGCACAGATACGCTAAGGTCAGTTGTAGTACCCGGTGTAGAAGGACTACACGTGCGATTCCGCGAGCTTTGTGAGCGGCTCAAGTTACCCGCTCTCGTGCTGCAGCCCGGCGTCGACCGCCCGCACGAGACTGTACAGCAGACCGCGCACAGATACGCTAAGGTCAGTTGTAGTACCCGGTGTAGAAGGACTACACGTGCGATTCCGCGAGCTTTGTGAGCGGCTCAAGTTACCCGCTCTCGTGCTGCAGCCCGGCGTCGACCGCCCGCACGAGACTGTACAGCGGACCGCGCACAGATACGCTAAGGTCAGTTGTAGTACCCGGTGTAGAAGGACTACACGTGCGATTCCGCGAGCTTTGTGAGCGGCTCAAGTTACCCGCTCTCGTGCTGCAGCCCGGCGTCGACCGCCCGCACGAGACTGTACAGCAGACCGCGCACAGATACGCTAAGGTCAGTTGTAGTACCCGGTGTAGAAGGACTACACGTGCGATTCCGCGAGCTTTGTGAGCGGCTCAAGTTACCCGCTCTCGTGCTGCAGCCCGGCGTCGACCGCCCGCACGAGACTGTACAGCAGACCGCGCACAGATACGCTAAGGTCAGTTGTAGTACCCGGTGTAGAAGGACTACACGTGCGATTCCGCGAGCTTTGTGAGCGGCTCAAGTTACCCGCTCTCGTGCTGCAGCCCGGCGTCGACCGCCCGCACGAGACTGTACAGCAGACCGCGCACAGATACGCTAAGGTCAGTTGTAGTACCCGGTGTAGAAGGACTACACGTGCGATTCCGCGAACCTTGTGAGCGGCTCAAGTATAGGGATACCGACACCGGAGCATCATCAAGACTCCAAGAGTTGACTTTGCAATAGGTACCTAGGATACTATTGTGCATTACTCCGGTGTCGGAGTGAAACATGCGTAAAGTATGTTTTAGACTTTAACAAGCATAAATTAAAAATTTAATTTAATTTTTAAAACCCCCGACATTCGCCATTTTGTGGCGGCGGCCATCTTAGATTTGCATAGTACTATTCTACTAGTCAAGCCCTTTCATTTGATACCCATATTAAGGGAGTTGCGAAATAATATGTAATCCGCCATTTTGTAGTGGCGGCCATCTTGAATCGATCTCCTACCCAAAATCACGTGTATTTTTTGCTGTCAATATCGTTAGCCTAATTTAATTCTGGAAAATTAACAGACGCCTGGCAAACCGAGTCGGGCGGTTGTCGCGGCGACCGGAGAAACCGAACCTGGCAACGACAAGTCACGGTTATTATACCTCCCCTCCCTCCTTGTGATATTTCGTGATTTTTTCCGAATCCCTTTCCCTTCTTTCGAGCCTCACGTTATTAATGGACCCCATACGAGTAAGATTTGTTGATTTTCAAGTCTTTGGCTATTTCAATCGACTACGTTTAATATTTTGTTGATTTCTTTTAGATTCTACTATCGAAGACTCAATTGAAGAAACGATTTTACCTCCTTGGATATGAAAGTGGAGTTTTAGTTGCGCTAGAAATGGCAGCAATCCTCGAAGATCACGGTAAGACTAAAGAACTGTAAGACTATGGTATTGATATAATTAAATGTAGTAGGTAGGTACATAGTTACAAAAGAAGTTAGTGGAATCAAATAGTTAGGTATTTTGTGATTTTAGGAAATTGTACAGGATTACTTAAAAAAAATGAAGGCATCTGATCTGTTTAACGACACATCATCAAATTGAACTAAAATGTACCAATTTAAATTCGCAGGTTTAAATGGTACAGTTTTCTGCATCGGTGGTTCACCGGATGAAATTCTAGCCAAATTTGAAGAAAAGCTTGCAAATTTTGAAACTGAAGTGTCGTTGCAAGTTGCGGTGGCGCATCACATGTTTAATTTAATGATCAATGATGATAACCCTGAAGATATAGAGGATGAGCTGAAGAAAAGCTCTACATGGAACGAAAAAGTATTTTTGTGTGTACAGAAGCTGCGTGGACGTATTGACCACTCGATTCAGTATGCACGAGAACTCATTGAAGCGGCATACGCTAGGATAGTACAAATACGACGTTATCATTCCGAGCCTCGTCCTCTTCGCTCTCTTCTAATATCCATGCGACCAAGGTCACCTGCGTCTACTCAAGTTAAATCCCTTTCTCTACAAAGTCACTCGCAACAACAAGTCGTGGAGTACGAGTTGCAAGCTCCTCTGGCTTATGCAGCACGAGACTTGCGATGCGCTGCCATTGTGAACCGTCATTTAGACAAAGACATCCTAGAGGACTTCGACAAGAGAAACTTGTGCGAAACGTATATCATAAACGCTGACTCGTTCATGACTACTGCCGACAACGCGGACGATTTATTATTTTGAATAAATGATTCTTATATTTAAATAATAATTTATAATTAATTGTTAACAAAATAAAACTTTTTCAACGGGCATTTGGGTTTTTGAATTATTATTTATTACGTACCTAATTACCTATATACATTTAAACTAGGTACCTACCACAGTTTTTAGAAAACGAATATCTACTTATTTACAAATCTAATTATAGTGTAAAAGATTATTGTAAAGATACCAAACCGTGGACATAAATTTCTAAATAAGCAATAGATCTAACACTTAGCCTTATGCTGACTGGCCTTAGCCACTATAGATCTTAATCTATAGAGCGTACTGACTCTACTCAAGACTTGAGAGTGAGACAGAATTAAAACGGGAAATAAATATGTTCCTGTTATCAATCCGACTCGCTTTAACTCTGTCTGAAGTCTGAGTACCTAGAGTCAAAGTTCGCTCTTTAGATCTTAGGGTGAATAAGAATAATTACGCGGCTATGTTTGCTAGGGGTTCTTCTCAGACCAGACCTATTATTTATCTCAGTGGCTATTAAAAAATGAAAGCCACTGCTTATTTGACATATATTTAATCCATTGAAGGTTTATTGTAAAATGCTATTTTACACAGTAAAGCAGCAATGTGTATCGAACTAATTCAGTTGTTCATTTAGTGATGATCACTAAATGACAACAATTTCACGACACTAACTTTCGACTTATAAATTAAAATTTTAAAAACCCCCGACATTCGCCATTTAGTGGCGGCGGCCATCTTGAATTTGCAATAGTGCTATTCTACTAGTCAAGCCCTTTCATTTGATACCCATATCAAGGGAGTTGTGAAAAAATATATCATCCGCCATTTTGTAGCGGCGGCCATCTTGGACCGATTTTCATCAAACATAGCTAAGAACACTCTCGACTAATTCACCTTTCAAACAAAAAAAACCGCATTCAAATCGGTCCACCCGTTTGAGCGCCACAGGGGAACAGACAGACACACACACACACACACACACACACACACACACACACACACACACACACACACACACACACACACACACACACACACACAGACACGTCAAACTTATAACACCCCGTCGTTTTTGCGTCGGGGGTTAAAAACCCCCGACATTCGCCATTTTGTGGCCATCTTGGATTTGCATAGTGTTATTCTACTAGTCAAGCTCTTTCATTTGATACCCATATTAAGAGAGTTGTGAAAAATATGTAATTCATCATTTTGTAGCAGCCGCCATCTTGGATCGATTTTCATCAAACATAGCTAACAACACTCTCGACTAATTCACCTTTCAAACAAAAAAACCGCATTCAAATCGTTTCACCCGTTTGTGCGCTACAGGGGAACAGACAGACACACACACACACAGACACGTCAAACTTATAACACCCCGTCGTTTTTTCATCGGGGGTTAAAAATACTAGCTTTTACAACTTTTGCCCAATAACCGCTATTGAATTAAACACGGATTTTTCTGCCTGACACTATATTCAAAGTTCGTATCAATGGAAATAATACTTCTTGACATGACCACCCTTTTTTAAGTTTTATTTCACTATTATTCATAGAATTATTCGACTCACGCATTCGTTTATCAACATTAATTTTCGTGGGCAATATAAGAACCATAGAAATATATTTATCAAGGATAGAACGGCGAAGTGGGAGGAAAACGCGTACCAAATTGATGCAGTTGTGCACAAATTTCCAAAATCACTCTCAGTAGGCACCCATATTACGACAAATATGCAAAGTTCAGCTGTATGCCAATGACCAATAGTGGACCAACGGCTTAAAGTGCTCTCTGAAACACTGCTAAATACCAACTCCGGGATGGCACTGAAAATTTCTTGACAGAAAAATCCATTGCCTAACGCTTTTTGGCCCGACCCAGGAATCAAACCCAAGATCTCGTGATCCGCAGATTCAGAAGCTATTGCTGTTGCTAGTAATCCATGTTTGCTTTGACTAAGTAACTATTCCAGTTGAATCGAAATTATAATGACATTTTATCCCTGGGAAATAAAGGATTTCCATTGTATTTGAAGAAACCTAAATCCATGCGGAACCTACAAAAAAGGCAAAATTTATATTTAAGTAGGTACCTCAATTGTAGTAAAAGGCATTTTTTGTGCCTTTTATTACGATTGAGTTAACACTAAAACAGCTGTTACTTAAGTAGGTATAATATTATGAAGGGCTAAAAGGGCTTTTAGCTTGAAACATACCCGTGTAGCGATACCTTCTAAGTATATCTTTATCGAGCCTACCTTTTATTTTTTACAAGTGGAAACCCGCGACTTCGTTCGCGTGGATATTGGTTTTATAAGCTCCTTTGAGCTCATACCTTGCTAAAAAAGTTGCTGTTAAAAGTTCACTGGTGGATGTTTAGGTAGATCAAAATGTAAACATCCGCCAGTGAAAGTCCCATCAAAATCGATCCAGCCTTTGAGAGATTTGTCAGTAATCTTTAAAGTATCCCCTTTCTAACAAAAAAAGAATGAATGAAATCGGACCACGCATTTATGAATTACAGCTAAGTACACATTTTGACTTTCATCCCCTCTCCCAAGAAAACCGTGCTGAATTTCGGGATAAAAAGTATCTTATATGTTACTCCGTAGTATGAACTTAAATCATGCCAAGTTTCATTTCAATCCATTCAGTAGTTTCTGCGTGATGCGTGCACAAACATACAGACAAACAGACAATCAGATAAACAGATAAACAGACAAACAGACAAACAGACAAAAAATTCAAAAATAGCTTTTTTACGTTCTACTACTTATCCCTAACATCCCCCATTTATTATTTTGCAAAAATCTTTAATGTACAGATACGGCAAGTCTACGATTTTATTATATCTATACTAATATAATAAAGCGGAAGAGTTTGTTTGTTTGTTTGTACGCGCTAATCTCTGGAAGTACCTATCGGATTTGAAAAATTCTTTTTGCATTTGGTAGTCCAACTTTTGGGGCAGGTTATAGGCTATTTAATATCCCTAAAATCCTCCCTTAAGGGGGTAAAATGGGGGTAGAAAATTTGTATGAAAGTCCTATGTTTTTAAAGTTCCAGACTTGAAAATCGGCATTTAGATTATTAGTTTTGAATAATAAAATTCTCTATATTTTATTTTGAAAAATCTTCCCTTAAGGGTGGTAAAATAGGGGATGAAAGTTTTAATGGGAAGTTTTAATTATAATTTTGCTATTATCAACTTGAAATTTGGTAGGAAGGTTAATTCTAGGGCTTGGATATCAGCCTAGAAAATATTTCACGAAAATTCTCCCCTAAGGGGGTAAAATGGGAGTAGGAAGGTTATGTTTTTGAAGTTACGGATATGAAAATAGCCATTTAGATTATAATTTTTAAATGATAAAAACCTTAAGTTATTCTGGAAAATCTCCCCTTATGGGTGGTAAAATAGGGGATGAAAGTTTTTATGAATGTCCTATGTTTTTAAAGTTACAGATCTGAAAATCGGCATTTAGATTATGAGTTTTTAATAATAAAACTGTATATTTTATTTTGAAAAATCTTCTTTTAAGGGTGGTAAAATATTGTAAGTTTTAATGGGGACCAAAAACGATCACAGCGCCCTCTGGCGGCCTTATTTGAGCGATCACAGCGCCCTCTGGCGGCCAAAACTGGAAACTAAAAAACGATCACAGCGCCCTCTGGCGGCCTAAGCCGGAAACTTGAAGCAATAGCAGTGCCCTCTAGCAGCCAAAACTGGAAACTAAAAAACGATTGCAGCGCACTCTTGCGGCCAAAACTGGAAATTAAAAACGATCACAGCGCCCTCTTGCGGCCTAAGTCGGAAACTTGAAGCGATTGCACCGGCCTCTAGCGGCCAAAAATAGAAACTAAAAACAATCGCAGCGCCCTCTAGCAACCTAAGTCGGAAACTCAAAGCGACCGCAGTGCCCTCTTGTGGCCATAACTCTTGCGGCCGAAGTCAGAAACTCTAAACGACTGCAGTGCCCTCTTGCAAATGCAGGCCGAAACGAAAAACAATCGCAGCACTCTCTTGCAGCCGGTGCTGGAAACTCGAAATGATCGCAGCGCCCTCTTGCGGCCGGAGCAGGAAACTCAAACCGATTGCAGTGCCCTCTGGCGGCCAAAACTGGTAACTAAAAAACGATCGCTGCGCCCTCTAGAGGCCTAGGCCAGAAACTTGAAGTGATTGCAGCGCCCTCTTGCAGCCAAAACCGGAAACTAAAAACGATAGTAGCGCCCTCTTGCGGCCGGAGCTGGAAACTCGAAGCAATTGCAATGATCTCTGACGGCCGCAGGCGGAATCTCGATACGACAGGTGCGCCCTCTGGTGGCCGAAGGCAATTAAATAAATACTAAATTAATAACTAAATAAATAAATAAATAATTTAAAGCTATTTAGTTATTAAATAACTAGCGGACCCGGCAGACGTCGTCCTGCCCGCTATTAGCGCCATCTACCGGGTCCAATTTTTCTACTTACAAACCTTTCTCTTGAATCACTCTATCTATTAAAAAAACAGCATCAAAATCCGTTGCGTAGTTTTAAAGATTTAAGCATACATAGGGACATAGGGACATAGGGACATAGGGACAGAGAAAGCGACTTTGTTTTATACTATGTAGTGATTATCTAAATGTGAAAGTGTGGATATTTGGATGTTTGGATGTTTGTTACTCTATAACGTCGCAACTACTGAACAGATTTGGCTGAAATTTTGAATGGAGATAGATAATGCCCTGACTTAAAACATGGGCTACTTTTTATCCTGAAAATATTTCCCACAGTTCCCACGGGATTTTGAAAAAACCCAAATCTACAGCTAGGTATAGGTAGATCAATATAGCAAACTACCTTGAAAGTAAGTATAGAGGTTGGAAAAGGAAGTGGGAACGGGAACCAGAAATCCACGATTCCCTCAGGATTTGTGAAAAACCGAAATTCACGCGGGCGAAGCCGCGGGCAAAAGCTAGTGTAGTATATAGATAACCATTCTGGCACAATGTTTTGTGCTATACCGGGCAGGAGTAATTTTGGTATTTAGGTACAATATCTAAATTGGTACGGTCTGACTTCGACCGCTGCTATATGGTTACCCAACAATAAAGATGCGCCAAGAAATTAAGTATTCCGGTCATTGACATAATAAACATACTCGTAATTATGTATATTATGGTACTACAAGTCATACAACTTCAATCACTCAATGGTTACGATACGATACCACTTGAAAACCGATCGGGGTAGGTACGGGTATGTCATGTCATGTTCCATAATTATATTAAAACTAGTGGACCCGGCAGACGTCGTCCTGCCCGGTGACATACCGATATCAGCGCCACCTACCGTATACGCCACACCCACGGACCCAGCGACGAACCCAGTACGTTCCCTGTACCTACCCGTTGATTGTGTTTTCAAACTATCCAGGAACCCATTGAAATATGCACACACAATTTCATACAAATTGATCCAGCCGTTTAGGAGCTATAGATAACAAACACACGTACAGAAGAATTATATATGTACGGGTGAGAGGATGAGAGAGTTTACCGTATCAACGGGATGAACATTAAATGTTTGACAGTTACGAAACCCATGAACATTTTGTATGGGAAAATGTTTTTTTCTTTTATTTTATTTTTTCGTCGATTTTCCAATGTTTTTAATAGTTAGTTTGCTATTCGGAGCGGAGACAAATACAACAAATCAAAAAACATGAAAATCGGTCTAGCCGTTCTCGAGTTATAAGTGTTCGAACAAACACGACTTTGTATTATATATTAAGACTAACGGACCCGGCAGACGTCGTCCTGCCCGCTATTAGCGCCACCTACCGGGTCAAATTTTTCAACTTACAAACCTTCCTCTTGAATCACTCTATCTATTAAAAAAACCGCATCAAAATCCGTTGCGTAGTTTTAAAGATTTAAGCATACATAGGGACATAGGAACATAGGGACAGAGAAAGTTTTATACTATGTAGTGATTATTATTGAAACTGCCACTCTCGTCTTCAGGTCAGTCCGCTATCGACACAGAGCACGTCACCACTTACCACCAGATGAGATCGCAGTCAAGGTCTGCAAGGGACATGCTCTGGTACTCGAAGTCACGTAACGGCGATGTCCTTCATCTTAAATCGAAAGTAGAAAAATAACTTGTTAACCAGGCACTTTCTCTCTGCTAGTAGTTAGTACTGGAACATTAAGGCCTAGGCCGCACTGCGAAATTTATTCGCGCGAATTTTTTCGCAAAATTCTGTGACATATGGGAATGTATGAAGCTGCACGCACATGCGATTTAAAATTCGCGAGAAAAATATATTAAAATGCGGAATATAAACCGCGCGAATAATTTTCGCAGTGCGGCCCCGCTCTAACTGTAGGGTGGTAACTAGCCACGGCCGTAGCCTCCTACCGTACCACAGGTATTAATATGCCCACATTACCCTCGTTTGCATTATTAAAAAAATGTTTGTAAAGTAAAAGGTTAGATACATAAATAATTCAATAAAAAATTTGAATATTTTTGAATCTATTACGAGTTTATTTATATTGTTACGCCAGCTACAAATTTTAGTGTAAGCCTATTCGTCTAGCACTTCAGTGAAAGTTTGGTGAAAACAGGTAAAAATATTAGGGTTGGGAAAAGAGTTTCCAGTTTGGGAATTCTTTTCCAAATCCATTTTTTCCAAAATTTAATAACATTTTATTATATTACAAGCGGACACCCGCGACTTCGTTCGCGTGGATATCGGTTTTTTAAAAATGCCGCGGGAACTTTTTGTTTTTCTTAAGCTCAAAAGGAGCTCATACTTTGCTAAAAACTGTTAAAAGTTCACTGGTGGATGTTTAGGTAGATAAAAATGTAAAAATCCACCACTGAAAGTCCCATCAAAATCGATTCAGCCTTTCAGAGATTACCCGGTAATCTTTAAACTATCTCCTTTCTAACAAAAGAAGAATGAATGAAATCGGACCACGGGTTAATGAATTACAGCTAAGTACACATTTTGACTTTCATCCCCTCTCCCAAGAGAACCATGCTGAATTTCGGGATAAAAAGTATCCTATATGTTACTCCGTAGTATGAACTTAAATCATGCCAAGTTTCATTTCAATCCATTTAGTAGTTTTTGCGTGATGCGCGCACAAACATACAGACAAACAGATAAACAGACAAATAGACAAAAATTTCAAAAATAGCTTTTTTACGTTCTTTTAGGTACTTATCTCTAACATCCCCCAGTTATTATTTTGCAAACATATTTAATGTACAGATACGGCAAGTCAACGATTTTATTATATGTATAGAATATAGAATAGATATAGATAGACTAGTGGATCCGACAGACATCGTCCTGCCCGGTGACACACCGACATCAGCGCCACCTACCGAGACCGAGTAGGTTACCTGTGCCTACCCGTAAAATATACACACAAAATTTCATCCAAATCGGTCCAGCCGTTTAGGAGGAGTTAGGTGACAAACACACGTACGGAAGAATTATATAGGTACGGGTGAGAGAGTTTACCGTATCGACACGACGGGATGTTTGACAGTTACGAAACCCGTGAACATTTTGTATGGGAAAATGTTTTTTCTTTTATTTTATTTTTTCGTCAATTTTCCAATGTTTTAAATAGTTATTATGCTATTCGGGACGGAGACAAATACAATATTTTTTTTCTAAGAAAAATGAACCGACTTCAAACGATTAGAACTAAAAACTTTAAAATAATTTTTTATTCATTTATGTTGACGATAAAACTATCTAACTCAAATGATATATAATTTTTTGAAGTCGGCGCCAAATGACTCATACTTTTCAAGTCGAAAATATGCTCCCCGCATCCCGGACAGCCTCACCCTCCGCGACTATTATGGTTCACCGCGCTCGCATTCAAAAGTGGATAGTTACTCTGATTTTACTAAGACTTTTTTAGGGTTCCGTAGTAAACAAGGAACCCTTATAGTTTCGCCATGTCCGTCCGTCTGTCTGTCCGTCCGTCCTCGGTTAATCTCAGAGACTATTAGTGCTAGAAATCTGTAATTTGGCTTGGGTATAAATATTAATCACGCCGACAAAGTGGTGAAATAAAATTTTGATAAATATTTTTTTTTAGGGTAGCTCCCGTACATGTAAAGTGGGGATGATAATTTTTTTTCTCGTCTACCCCATAGTGTGAGGTATCGTTGAATAGGTCTTTTAAAAATACTGTGGGTATGGGAACATCATTTTTCGATTTCTAGACCGGTTTGTAAAATATGATGTTTTAAAGTGTAAATTTTTATTAGAGTCAAGTGTCCCCCCCCCTCTATCAGCCAAATGGCAGTATATAGGAACTTGAAAAAATTCACAGCAGTAGTATATATAATCAATTTTAAAGGAAAACTATCATGGCTAAGTAGGGTTCACAGGTTAAGAAGTTATATCTGTTTTTCGAGGATTGTGACTACGGAACCCTACACTGCGCGTGGCCCGCCACGCACTTGGCCGGTTATTATTGGAAATTTCCTCTTCTTTAACGAGCTTTTTTCAAAATTGCTTAAATATAAATATTTTTCGAGTTATTAACATAAAACGAAATATCATTTTTTTTTCGTCTTATTTTGTTGATAACAATTGCAATTTTTTACCTGCACCAAAATCCTTCAAAAAAATTTTTCTAGAGGTGATTCCGAATCGAATGAGCTATTGCTCATATTTTTAGAACCTTTATCTCTATTTTTCACGTTTTTGAACTTATTGACTAGTCTATCTCCAGTTATAAGTGTTCGAAGCTTTGCCACACTTTGACCATGATCTTTTCCGCCCATTCTTATCGTATGTGAATTTGACCACCAATTTTATCTCCAGTTTGAAATCAATCATTTCAAAAATGTGCAGTTTCATTACGTATTATAGAGCATTGCAAATGACTAGGTACACAATGAACAGGTACACATGAATAGGTTTTATTAGGTTGCTATCAGTGAGATTGTGGTACATCCAAATATCGAGGTTTCTTGTGTACCTATCCGGACTTCTTGAAATGAATTATCCCTTAATTGTAGTCGTGGGTCCAGTGGACCCATGTTGAATCTTGGAACGCACGTTATAAACACTGCGTGTGCCCCAGCTCCTCCTGCTCTTGGGTACCTTCCGTTGGTAAGGCCAAGTTCATGCAGGGCAATGACCGTGTTTCTCTCGCTTCTACTAAGGTGAGTATTGGTGAGCACAGGGGTCCATGGGACCCACGACTATAGTTACGTAACTTTTTAGTTCTAATTGTCTTTTAGTTTTTCTGCTTTTTTTTCAAAACAAACTCATAAAAGGTCTTCGAAAATAACAAGGATGATGTTTTTGAAAGGACATTTTGCAAACATCCTCTACTGTCGATTAAAAAAAAATCACGGAAATCTGTAGGTGTATTAAAGTTTAATGCCACAGCATACATATGTTTGCAGAAATGGCACCTATACCAGAGAAATCGTCATCGTGGGAGGAAAGCAGCCCGGTAGATAACACATCTCGCCACAGAGTTGTCATATCTGGAATGTCGGGTCTATATCCAGAGTCGCATAGCGTGAAGGACTTATCAGATATTCTTTACAACAAGGTATGTAATAGATAAGTATATTATCTTATACAACTTTAGTTTTACTTTGCGCAAAAACCGAAACACGTGTCAAATATCAAAATTTCAAAAGAATATAATGAAAAGTAACGAAGTTACAAGCTTGTTATGTTGCGTCATTGTCCTCAAAAAAAATGGTCACCGCAAGCCGTCGCCGCAGGGACTAGCGATCGACGCGAGTTGAATGACCGCCGCTGTGTGCCGAGCGTCAGCTGATGCGCGCGGTAAACCATTGTGCCTAAACTTGTAGGATTTCAAAATATTTTTGGACAAAAATATAACACTATATATACAATGAATATAAAATTATTTTGCTATAATCCGCTAACAGTGACAAATTTGTAGGCACAACACCACACAATCTTGTAGGCACAACACCACACAATCTTGTAGGCACAACACCACACAAATTCACCACAAAACAAACTCGACGATCGTTTCGCTCCGACACCGGAGCATCTTCAGGAGATGTCGACTTCACAACGGACGATTGCAAAGTGAGTTCGTGTCGAATGAGCGGTCTTATATATACTATCCCCGCTTAGTCATCTACCCTCCTTTCTCTTTCTCTCTGGCCACGCCCCCTAAATATGTTGAGCAACGGTGAAGATGACACATTTATTTGCTCATTCAGCAATTCGACACTTCTACCGCTGTGCCCAACTATTTCCAATTGTTCCAACACGCACAGTCTTAAACTTTTACAGCATGTGTGTAAAATTTCAAATGTATGACCCTCGTCTAACCTATGTCCACTATCCAAAAGATGTTTTGCGAAATGAGATCTTTGAGGCTGGTTGTTTCTAAAGGCAGCCATATGTTCTTTATATCGAGTTACAAAATTGCGCCCAGTTTGACCAACATATATAGCACTACATTCGGGGCACTTGAGTTATAAACACACCTGACTTTTGTCCATTATTTAATTTATTTAGATAAATTAAATAATGGACAAAAGTCAGGTGTGTACAAATTTACTCTATCATGTAGTATGTTCCCTCGCCATTAACCTAAAATGGTCTAAGATACCATCATAGAGATTACTACCCTCATCTGTTATTTAATGCTGATAGAGATAATATGCTAGATAATTCATAGATTGATACATTGCACTTTGGTTGCCTGGCTAAATTTGGTGCCTATGATGTTAAACACAAAAAAATGTAATCAATTTTTTTCGATCTGCTTCCCTCATCTGTTATTTAAACGAATTATATGTCAAATGAAAGATTATTTTATTCCCAATCGAACCGTATTTGGTTGCCTGGTCAAAAGTGGTGCTAAATCATGGTTGTCTGGATTTTAAGATATGGACGTAGGTTAGACGAGGGTCATACATTTGAAATTTTACACACATGCTGTAAAAGTTTAAGACTGTGCGTGTTGGAACAATTGGAAATAGTTGGGCACAGCGGTAGAAGTGTCGAATTGCTGAATGAGCAAATAAATGTGTCATCTTCACCGTTGCTCAACATATTTAGGGGGCGTGGCCAGAGAGAAAGAGAAAGGAGGGTAGATGACTAAGCGGGGATAGTATATATAAGACCGCTCATTCGACACGAACTCACTTTGCAATCGTCCGTTGTGAAGTCGACATCTCCTGAAGATGCTCCGGTGTCGGAGCGAAACGATCGTCGAGTTTGTTTTGTGGTGAATTTGTGTGGTGTTGTGCCTACAAGATTGTGTGGTGTTGTGCCTACAAGATTGTGTGGTGTTGTGCCTACAAATTTGTCACTGTTAGCGGATTATAGCAAAATAATTTTATATTCATTGTATATCATGGAATTCCGCAAAGTAACGCCTGCTTCCATTCAATATAACACTATATGTATAAAAATGGTTGGATTCGATTTTGTTACTGATTTTGAACAAACAACTTTCAGGTTTTGCGTAAAGCAAAACTAACGTTGTATAGTGGTACAGCGTTCGGTTGAGGGTCCGGAGTCCCAGAGATAATAATATTTGAGAAAATGCCAAAATTTTCCAGTTGACGGCATTAAATCATTACTTCGCGTGCCAATATCGTTCACATAATATCTTGCAATATAGGCAAAATATATAACTCGATTAGGTATCTATAATAAAAGACCACACAGAAGTGAAAACTTCATCAAGGCGTGGTTTATTAGATTATGATTATTGTACGATTCGTTTTTAATCTATATCATCTATAATCTAGACCAACGGGGCATTTTGATAGATAGATACCACATTGATTAAAATGTGTACAGCCGTTGGGATGCTTCGAGGGTAAGAAGAATCCCACATAGAAACAATGAATTCCAGAAAAGTGTGCAAAACATCAAAATGTGAAACTCCCTACGACGAGCCAATCATATTATACCAAAATTGCTACCAATTCCCTAACTGTACCTCCTATGTTCAAAGATCAACCCAGTCAACAAGGAGAACTCTCGCTGGAAGTATGACCATCCCGAAGTAGCACAATACACGGGCAAGGTGCCTGGACTGAAGCTATTTGATGCGCAATTTTTCAAAGTTCACTACCGCCTCGGCAATAACATGGACCCAATGGGCCGCAAGATGTTAGAGCAATCTTATCAGGCTATTTATGATGCTGGTGAGATATTTTTTTTAATTTTTTATGGGGTTCCATAGTAAAGCAAGTACCTAACCTTTGTACGTACGTAACTCCGTGCGTCTGTGTCTGTTTAACCGTTTGTGTGTTACAGTCATTTTATTGAGAAACTATTAAAGCTGTAAAATTGAAACTTGGCACATTTATAGAAACTTACAGAGGCGTGTAATAACTCAAATTTGAAAAAAAAAAACTACGTACTCTAAATAACGTTAAAAAGAATATAGCGGATTACAAACTTTCGTGAGTGGAGTAACATGAGCTGAGGTTTATTAAGAATCAAATCAAATCAAATAAACTTTATTCAAAATTGGTACACTGTACACTTTTTGAACGTCAATTTAGGTACAGGCAATGGTGATAATTATTTACGGAAACTTAAAACTAAAACTACGAGGGTTCCAAACGCGCCCTGGTCTGAGAAGAGCCCACAACAAACTCAGCCGGGTTAAAGAGCAGCCATGAATAAAATCCAACTAGCACCTCCGCTGGTTGCCACCTCCGCTGAGAGATTGCATCAAAATCTATAAAAAGTTAATTTAAAAAATATAATTCATTTATTTTGCACAGGTGTATGTCCAGTAGAACTTTCTGGGAAAAAAATCGGTGTCTACATTGGAAGTTGTTTCTCTGAATCTGAAAAGGCCATCTTTTATTGCGCGGGTACCAAGACCGGTTTCGGTATTACAGGGTACGTATAGGTTTATCGTTATCGTTGTCTAAACTAATACATATCCACTGTTGGACATAGGAGTTCTTTCAGGAATTTAGTAGAGTAGTATAATAGGGCTAGGACCCACCACGCTGCTCAAATGCGGATTGGTGGGTTTTAACGACTATTGTCACATGATAGTGGTAATAACCGGGACCGACTGCTTAAAGTGCTCTCCGAGGCACGGGGGTGAAACAAAGCCAATTACCAACTCCGGTCTGGCACTGAGAATTTCTTGACAAAAACCCAATGCCTAACAATTATTTGCCCGACCCGGGAATCGACCCCGGGACCTCGTGATCTGCAGTCGATTACGCTAACCACTTGACCAACGAGGCAATTGGCGGAGCACATACCTCGAAGTACCGATAGATATTGTGATCTCCAAGTGAACGGTGGCTCCGCAATAGTAAACACAGCGTTGAAAGACCCCTACTACTAGTAAAACTATGTATGGGCCTAGAACTCTAACTCTAAAAAAAATGCCATATTGGCATTGCCAATTGTTAATGTTATTCTACTGTGTGCTTAGTCTAAGATCGGAGCACTCGAAAACGAACTCGAAAACTATTGATCGAATCACAAGTGAATTCAGAGCAAAATGAACTCAAACACTCGTATTTTAAAGTCGTAATTCCATAGTTCGAATATGTATTTTACAACATTTCTGCTTGGGGCGCTCGTTGTGTTCGAATGCTGAATGTATTGGCGAACTCAAACCTTAATACAAGCCTTTTTAGGTCTATTTTACTCTGAAATCGATCAATAGTTTTCGAGTTCGTTTTCGAGTGCTCCGATCTTAGACTAAGCACTCAGTAGTGCGATGAGTAGGGTCGGGCCTTAAAAGGAAAGCCGGCAACTGTCTAGGGCACTCAAACTAAGGGGCGGCATGTCAAGCGTAAGGCTATTAGGCTTGTTAGCCTGAGCAGTAACTGGTGGACCATTTCTTTGTACATGTAGAATGTAGCAATACAAAATTCTCTTTATCTACCCTGAGTGTCGAGTATATACTATTGTTATAGTTAAATGTCTAGATCAAATCACGATGTTTGCTTAAATATTTCCTAAAATGTCTCATTGACGTATGTTTTATTTTATTGCGAAATTTTTGTTTCAATGGACATCGATATTCGCCGAAGGCGCCGAGTTAGGGCGAGCGTTTACAATAATATCCATTGCATTACAGTTGCAGTAAATCAATGTTTGCCAACCGCATCTCTTATTGGTTAAACGCCAAGGGCCCTTCTATGTCCATCGACGAGGTCTGCTGCAGTTCTATGGGAGCCTTGGAGCAGGCTTACCACGCCATCAACCGCGGCGAGTGCGAGGCTGCCATCGTCGCTGGGTCAAATCTTTGTTTGCATCCTCAGTCCTCTATCCATTACGGAAGGTGCGAAACTAAACTTCATTGTGTTGATTCCTTGCTAAATTAAATTTGATTAACCTGATTCATTTCTTTTACGATTTTATCAGAACAAATTATTTCTTTTAGAATCATGAATTTAAGTATGGATGGTAAGACCAAATCATTTGATACTGAAGCTGCTGGGTGTGCCAAGTCTGAGGCTATCAACGTGCTATTTCTTCAAAAAGCTAAAGATGCTCTCAGGTAAGTTGCAAGTAGGTAAGCAAGAGTATAGTAAGGAACTCTAAAATCCCAAAACTTCAGCGCGTTGTAGCCTATAACTAAAAATGTAATATCTAAAAACCTACTCTCTGATAGATAAGATCTGAGATCTGTATGGATGAGATATACTTATGTAAGGAAAAACGGATGTAGTTGTTAAAAAAATGGTAACATAAATGCAAACGACCTACCTCTACGTACCTCTGCAACCTACCTCTAAAATATATTTTTCAACGTAAATAAAATATGCAGTACCTATAAATTATTATTTTAAATTAATAAATATTCCAGAATTTATGCCGAAGTCGTACATATAAAATGTACTTTTACATCACTTCTACAAGATGAAACAAAAAGTCCTAGATATGGTTTCTATCGGGATCCTGAAATCATGGCCAACTTTATAAGCAATTTCTACGAAGAAGCACAAATACCACCACAAGCAGTCGAATATGTGGAAGCTTTTGGTTCAGGTTGTAATTTTAAGTATAATAAATAAAATTAAAACAGTTTACAATATATTTTCTAAAGATAATAAGTAGGTACATATATAGGCCTTCGACTTAATACATCAATTATTTTTACAGCTGTACCGGAAGTGGATAAAGCAGAACTTGAAGCAATCGAAAAAGTTTATTGTGATAATAGAAAAGATCCACTTTTAGTGGGTAGTGTTATGTCAAACATAGGGTACGGGGAAGCTGCATCGGGGATATCTGCTATCACAAAGGTAAACGTATTTCTGTTGTAAAATGGGCTTCATTAATTTACCAAAGACTAGCAAATTTTATGTTTACATAGGTAAGTACAGTATAGCATTCGATAAATAATTATTTTTGTAGATCATGGTTACTTTCTCAACAGGTTATATTAGGCTACCACTCTGGCCAACTAGCGGGAAATTTAAATTGTGAGTCGCCTAGAACAGACATAGCGGCTCTGCGTGATGGCCGCATGCGCATCCTCACTGACCACGAGACCTTTGGTCGATCCTACACCGCTGTGAATGGTCTCTCTGTGACTGGAGTGAACGCTCATGTTCTTCTGAATGGTCATTACAAACCTAAGGTAGGTCTATTACAGACTATAATTAATTAATGTTTTCATCATACCTGTAATTTTCAACCGAGTTCATAATAAGAGGGAGGTTCTCAATAATTTTTCTCAATGATATTTTGAAAAATTACCCGTGGTCTTCTTCTTCTTGCGGTGCCTCTCCGTCTGTTACTATAATGTGTTATGTTATCATCATACCTATAATTTTCAACTGACTTTCAAATGAGGAGGAGGTTCTCAATTATTTTTCCTTATGGTAATTTTACAAACTACCAGCAGTGAATATGTAACCGCAACAAACTTTCAAGTTATTACGTTTTTTGTGCGCACACACTCCCAAAAACGCACACCAAATTGTAATGACTGTCTTTGGGAGGGGGAGAGGGATGATAAGTAGTCTAAATTATCGCTATTTCGATCCCGGACACACTCTATACATAAATCTTTACGTGAAGTGTATTAATGTTATAATAGTATTTATCTACTCTCATATCATAAAATTCCGAATATGAAATCAAAATGTGTCATATATTGGACTACTTTATTCACATACATCTATAATATTTAAAAAAAAAATTAAAAAAGTTCATTATAACACTACTTTGTTAGGAAATTATTGCAAAACAATGTTAAAAAATAATTTTTTCTACATTATAGTACAGGCACTGGGTTCTGGTATTTTTGAGCCATGCCGGGTGTTTATTATTATTATTATTATTTAATACTTTATTGTACACCAAAAAAACATAAATTAAACAAAAGAAACATTTTAAAAGAAATAGGTACAATAGTTAGTTTACAATAGTTAGTTAGTTTAATTTTGTTACTTACAATGATTATCCCGCTATCAAAGTTACCCTATTACTACTACTGCGAAAGTGTGGCGGTAGCAAGATGCGGCCAGAGGACAGAGTGTAGTGCTACCATAATTGACCATAGACGCACTGCACGCACCGCACATTCGAAATTGACAATTGAATTTTGGCGCCTATTATTTAAATTTTTAATTTATTATTTATTTACTATTTAGTTTTTGTAACTCAAAATTTTGCAAGTGATTTTTGTTGCGCGGAAAAATGTCTAGCAGTGATACTGAAGAGAATTTAACTCCACCAGACATTCTGGAAATAGCATCGGGAATGACAAATAATCTTTTGCCAGCAAAATCAAAGAAAATTTACGATAAATGTTACCAAGATTTTATGAGTTGGAAAATTTTGAAAAAAACCACTTCATTTTCAGAAAATGTAATGCTAGCATATTTCCAAGAATTATCAAATAAATTTAAGTCTTTGTCCTTATGGGCTAAATACTCAATGCTCAAAAGTATATTGAGTATCTACAACCAAATCGATATTATTAAATACACAAGACTGATTGCTGTTTTAAAAAGAAAATCGCAGGGCTTTAAGGGAAAAAATGCAAAAACGTTCTCCCCTGAAGAATTGAGTACATTTATAAATTGCAATATCCAAAACATGAATACTTATTATAATAAATAATTTTGTTAATTTCTTAGTCTTTTCTTTTATACGTAAGATACCTATTGATGAGCTTAGATAAAGTAGTGTATGAAACTCTACATAATTAGTTATTAAAACACTCGTGTAATACTATTAAAAAACTCGCCTGCGGCTCGTTTTTTAAACTAACACTCGTGTTTTAATAACCTCTATTATGCAACCGTTTCATAAACTACTATTAAAGTTAGGTTACATGTACGAGTACTGTTATGTTTTAGGATCTTTCACGGTACAAGGTGAATATTCCTCGTTTAGTTGTCCTATCAGGCAGACAGGAATCGTCTGTAAATAAAATTCTCCAAGACTTAAAATCTCGACCCGTTGATGCTGAGGAAATAGCGCTGCTCCATAATATACATAAAACAAGAATTTCTGGTCATTTAGGGAGAGGATTTATACTTCTTGGTGAGCAAATAAGATGTTTAGCTTAATATTGAGATTTGTCTCGCCTATCAGGTAATATCAGTTGTGCGATTTAACATTTTATTATTTTTAAGACACAAATGAAAAGAACGAAACAGTAAGTCTATGCGAGAAGGCCAACTACTATGACGATGCTAAGCGGCCACTGTGGTTCGTATACAGTGGAATGGGCTCCCAGTGGGCCGGGATGGGAACACAACTAATGAGAATTCCTGTGTTTGCCGCGGCTATTGAAAGGTATCTCATTACATAATATAGTAACATATTACATATATTCGTATATCATTTTCTATGTACTACTCGGGTTTATACAATACACAGCCAAGGGTGTCGTCAGAATGTGTTTGCAGTGCAAGGAACCAAAAAACAGCATGAATGGACGATGAATTGGATGAGTTGTGTTGACAGTTGTGAAACTGTGCGAGTGGGATTTTTTGTGTAGAAACAAATATATAACTAATTATAATTTCGCACGCCACCGGTTATCTATTCTATACATATAATAAAATCGTAGAATTGCCCTGTCTTTACATTGAAGATTTTTGCAAAATACCTAATAACTGGGGAATGTTACGGATAAGTAAGTAATGGAACGTAAAAAAGCTATTTTTGAAATTTTTGTCTGTTTATCTGTTTGTCTGTATGTTTGTAAGCGCATCACGCAAAAACTACTAAATGGATTGAATTTGGAATGAAACTTGGCATGATTTAATTTCATACTACGGAGTAACATGTAAAAGATACTTTTTACCCCGAAATTCAGCTCGGTTCTCTTGGGAGACGGGATTAATATCAAAATGTGTACTTAGCTGTAATTCATTAATAACGAGTGATCCGATTTCATTTGTTCTGTTTTGTTAAAAAGGAAATACTTTAATGATTGTTCCGTAAAAATTTCAAGGTTATCGGTTTTGTAGTTCAGAAATTACAGCCATCTCAACCCTCAGTTATTCTATAGGTATAATTTGGAACCCGGATTGTACAGGAACCTTTGAACGAACCGAATTATCATCTGGTGTGCATTAAAGTTTGTGTTTGCCTGTTTGCGGGACTTTTATTGGGTTTTACTGTAGTTCCATTTTAATGCGCCACTTTTAACAGTATGAGCTCAAAGAGTTCCCGCGGGATTTTTAAGAACCTAAATCCACGCGGATGAAGTTACGGGCATCCTCTAGTTTCGAATAACTCACGGTAATTTTGAAAAGGGTGCAGCAAAAACATTCATTTCTATAACCCATAGCCTAATATTCATCCGTTGCTCATCTACTTGAACCATCTATCTATTGGTCTATTAATTTCTTTTTAATATCTATAATATCAGGTGCCGGCGTGTCTTGGAACCCAAAGGAGTGGACATTGTTCACATAATTACATCTCCAGACAAAACTATATTTGACAACATTCTCAACTCCTTCGTCGGTATCGCCGCTATTCAAATTGGACTCACAGATGTTTTACGTGCATTAGAAATCGTACCCGACAAAATTATCGGTAAGTTATTTTTGTGCAATTAAGATGACACTTTTAAACTTATAAAAGCCTCAGGTTATTTTTAACAGTGGTGTTAAGTTGACGAAATTATTTACAGGGCACAGTGTGGGTGAGCTAGGCTGCGCTTACGCGGACGGGTGTTTCACCGCCGAGGAAATGATACTGTCTGCGTACAGCCGCGGTCTGGTCTCTGTGCAGACACCTTTTATTCGAGGGTCAATGGCTGCTGTCGGAGTTGGCTACCAACAGGTATAAGCCTATTAATTTTTGTCTGATATAATCCTTATTTGTGAACTATCTTCAATAGAAGTTAACACAAATTGATTATTTTGTTACAGATATCAAAAATGTGTCCACCTGAGATTGAAGTAGCTTGCCACAATGGTCCCGATTCCAGCACAATTTCTGGCCCCGCTGATATCATGAAAGAATTCGTGGCTCAACTAACCGCGAAGGAAATATTCGCCAAGGAAGTGCCGTGCTCGAACATCGCATATCACTCGCGGTACATAGCTGACGCGGGTCCAGGACTGCTGCAGTATTTAGGTGAAGTGATCAAGTCACCCAAAGCACGCAGCGAACGCTGGCTCTCTACTTCAGTTCCACAAGAGAAGTGGAATGATCCGATTGCAAAATATTCCTCGGCAGAATATCACACGAACAACTTACTTGTAAGTTTTTTATTATATTTCTACAAGCTTTCTCGTTACTGTTTTCGTCGGTAATGATAATAATATACTAGCTTCTGCCCGCGTTTTCGCCCGCATGGATTTCGGTTCTTCACAAATCCCGAGGGAATCGTGGATTTCCGGTTCACGTTCCCGCTCCTTTTTTCAACCTTTATACTTATTTTCAAGGAAGTTTGCTATAGTAATCTACCTATAGCTGTAGCTATAGATTTCAAAATCATTTGAGAATTGTGAATTTTTCCAGAATGAAAAGTAGCCTATGTGTTGAGTCAGGGCATGATCTATCTCCATTCAAAACAGCCAAATCGATTCAATAGTTGCGGTGTTAAAGAGTAGCAAACATACACACACACAAACTTTTGCCTTTATAATATTAGTGTGTCAATGATGATGGTACCGTTGAGCCTGTTCGATGATGCATGCTGGAGTTGGAAACTGAAACTGTTTAGGCCATTTGCTAGAGCAGTCGAATTTGAACTCATTCGATTAATTGTTTTCATGAGTAGGTACCTAAGTACTTTTCAACACACAGGATGTAACACAGGATAAGAGAAAGTTGGTTTGAACTCCCTATTGTAAACTGCCTACTGTAGTATTAAATAAAAAACGTGTCTTTTAATAAGATCTGACTCAGGTTCTTGTTGCAGAGCTCAGTGCTTTTTGAAGAGACATCGAAGCTGATCCCAGCGAACGCAGTGCTAGTAGAGATAGCTCCTCATGGTCTCTTGCAAGCTATCCTCAAGCGCTCTCTGCCTGAGTCCTGCAAACACGTGCCTCTCACGAGGCGGGGACACCCCGACAATGCGCAGTTCTTGTTACAAGCTATTGGAAAGTAAGATTTGTGTAACTTACAATAATTTTATTTTTTACGTACTTGTACTATCTTTATTATATATATATTACTATACTTGTATTATCTTAACATTACGTACTATCATAATATTATTTTTTGTACATAATTTTTATGACATTTAGCTTAATATTTTTGATCAAAAATCAGTGTAGTTTACAAACTCAATGACCAATTGAATAATTTAAAAATATTTAAAAACCCGTAGTTGACGTCTCTAATCATAATCTTCGGCATGCATCTTTGTGCTTAATCAAAATTGGTGCAGCGGTTAGTCTGTAAAACTGTATTAACCTATATAGGTACCTATTACCTTTAATATCAACGGTTTCTATTTTTTCCCGGGAATATTTGGGTACCAAGGTGCTTGGGTGGCGACCTCGCTCCAGCAAATGAAGCGCGGGAAGACCCCCCACTAGATGGACGGACGATGTCAAGCGAATTGTTGGCAGCCGCTGGAAACAAGCGGCGCAAGATCGTGTTCTGTGGCGATCCTTGCAAGAGACCTATGTCCAGCAGTGGATGTCCATTGGTTGAAACGACGATTTGGGAACCCCAAATAGTCTGGGGCAATAGATACCCTAAATCAGTCTCTTTAAAAAATCTAAATACTTGGCCCTTTAAAAAGTCCGTCAAATTCTGTACCTACAGTTGTTCCGAAAATTAACACGTTACATACCGACTGAGACAATTTTTTTAAAAACGTCTGTTTGGATTATAGATTCGTTCAAAAAGTCATACTTGGGACTTCAATTTTTTTTATTTGTATAAGTAGTTAAAGATAATAGTTATTAACGAATTTTAAACGAAATAAAATATTTGTTTTTCATTCTGTCTTCCATATTTGCAGTCTGTACATGGAGGGGTACAACCCGCAAGTACAAGCACTATACCCGCAAGTAGAATTTCCAGTTTCCACTGGAACACCGATGCTGTCACATTTATTGGAATGGGCCCACAATGAAGCATGGTAAGTTAACACGAACTTAATATTATTATAATACATGACACATGAATATTTAACAGAAATTTATCTTTCTCTGCGTCGTATTCCTCATTTCTGAGGGTCGTGACACATTTCCATTACCGTACAATGGTAGGGGGTTTCTTTAGATGGAAATGCGGTGAGTTCCCAGATTTATTCGCATTCGACTAAATTAAAAATGCAAGATTTGGGACTCTTAAATCTAACGATATTATAGTACAAGCGGATGCTGAATTTCGGGATAAAAAGTATTCTATATGTTACTCTATAGTATGAACTCAAATCATGCCAAGATTCATTTTAATTCATTCAGTAATTTTGCGCGATACGCGCACAAACATACAGACAAACAGACAAAAATTTCAAAAATAGCTTTTTGCGTTTTATCCCTAACATTTCCCAGTTATTATTTTGCAAAAATCTTTAATGTACAGACATGGCAAGTCTACGATTTTATTATATGTTTAACTACGTTGTTTAGTGATGAAAACTGGTACTGACAGCTTAACGTGCTTTCCAAGGCACGGAGAACACGAAAGGCCTGATTCGGACCTCCAAAACCTTACTGAGTTGGATCAACGTTGCTTAACCAGCTCAACCACTGATACGCAGTGTTTCACTAGGACCCATCTAGGTACCACACATCAAAAATTATATAATTTTCATAATAATTAATTTCAGGACTGTACCACTATATGTAACAGCGAACAGAAAAACTGCAGCAGCATGCACTCATGTCCTATCCATCCATGATGACGAGCATCGTTACCTCAAGGGACATGTGATAAGAGGTAATATAGACGTTATCAATATATCACAAGAAAACAAGAAAAGAATAACTTTAAAAAAATTAAATTTGCAGCGCCCTCTTGTGGCCTATAGCCTTAAAACATACCTCAAATAGCCATAAAACATATCTTCACAAAAAAAGCACTACTGTATCACGATTTGTTGACCAATACTCTAAAAATATATTAAGAATATATCAAGAAACCGCATTAAAATTGGCCCACTACTTAGTACTTATTTCAGGAAAAGGGTAACGATTACATCGCTTTATAATATTGTGACCCATAACTGTGAGACTTAATATCTAAAGATCTACATAAAAGCGATATGTATAACGTAAGTACTCAATGTGAAAAATCGCATAAAATTGACCCTGTAGATTTTCAGAAAATGGGAACATAAAAACGCACAAAAAACACACAATGTCTTACATTAAGCGTTGTCTCCGTTTCATGGTGGGTTAAAACAAATGAGTCCATTAACTCTAAAATTTTTAAATAGGATTTCCAATTTTCATCCTCATGGTTTTTAACCCCCGACGCAAAAACGACGGGGTGTGTGTGTGTGTGTGTGTGTGTGTGTGTGTGTGTGTGTGTGTGTGTGTGTGTGTGTGTGTGTGTGTGTGTGTGTGTGTGTGTGTGTGTGTGTGTGTGTGTGTGTGCGTGTGTGTGTGTGTGTGTGTGTGTGTGTGTGTGTCTGTTCCCCTGTAGCGCTCAAACGGGTGGACCGATTTGATTACGGTTTTTTTTGTTTGAAAGGTGAATTAGTCGAGAGTGTTGTTATAGCTATGTTTGATGAAAATTGATCCAAGATGGCCACCGCTAAAAAATAGCGGATTACATATTTTTTCACAAATCCCTTAATATGGGTATCAAATCAAAGGGCTAGTTGAATTGACTAGTAGAATAGCACTATGCAAATCCAAAATGGCTGCCGCCACAAAATGGCGAATGTCGGGGGTTTTTTAAATTTTTATTTATACCTACTTGTGTCATTGTGTGTTGTGTTAAAAGTTCTCATTAAAACGAAAAACCATACCGCTCTAGCGTAGGTATGTCATCGAGGAGTTCCAGTGACCAGTTTCAACATCCATCATCGATCAGGCGCAATGGTAGCCTAATCATCTATTGTCATCCAAACCACGCATATGTTAATTTTCAGGTCGATAAAAAACTTGGCAGTGACCAAAAAATCAGTTACCAATATCAGCGAAAACACATCATACTAGCAAAGCAATGTAAATTAAGTAGTAATGTAAATTAAAAAAATTACATTATGCTTTTTAAATTTCCCAGGATGCATATGTACTGGATATTTAATTAGATTTTTATAACTTCTGGAGTACTCTATAATGTTTCAGAGAAGAACACATATCCTTTCGCTGCTGCTCTAGTAGCAGTTTGGGATACATTGGCCATGGTCCTGGGAGTGCCAAAGAAGCAACTGTCAGTCCAATTCCACGACGTGTACCTACACTCAGAGCCCGCGCTGCATGACCAACGACAGCTGCGCCTGAACGTAACTATGCATAGAGGACAAGGCCAATTCGAGGTAACCTTTCCCACATCAAATCTAAATAAAACCCGCCAAGTGTGAGTCAAGCCCCCCATTCCAAGTACCAGTACCAATCCGTGGACAAATGCCAAATGTGGGGATGTAAGTGGCCCAAATTCCACCTATGTGGCCAAAGTCAACCTCACCTGCGCGCGGTGCACCCTGCCAATATGCTAACGAGGCCCTGACGCTCTCAGTCACTTCTACGGGTCGTTGTGCCTGATACCACACAACTTAATCTGGATGGTATCACCGCTTTGTGGTAGGATTCTACCCCGAATCCGCCTGGCTAGCGACCACACTTCAGCCGTAATCTGCCACAAAGCATCCGTGTGTTCCGGCAGCCGAGCTGAAGAGCCAGTCCCCTTCTTCAAAAGCCGGCAACGCATTGGTGGTTCTTCAGGTGCTGCTAATGTTCATGGGCGGCGGTAATCACTTAACATCAGGTGACCCGCTTGCTCGGTTGCCCGCTATTCCTATAAAAAAATAATCATCGCCCACACACTACACAAGCCCTCAGTCGCATGTGTACTTTGGCGAGCCTCGTATCCCTGCTACTTGCTAACACCATGCCATGACGAATAAGGCCCGGCGCATACCGAGCGCAGTGCAGAGAGGAGCATATTTCCTGATAACACTGAATAATTAACTTTATGACTATTTACATACGGTCAATAAATGTATTCCAAGAATAATGTTAAGTTCGTATATTATAATAGTCGTAAAGATAATTATTCAGTGTTACTATTAAATTTTAGGTTTTAGATGACGATATTAAAGTTGCAACAGGTTTCATTACGAGAAAAGTAGACAAAGAGATATCGTCAGAGGAAGAATTGAAATCTGATGAAGTCTTAACACTTAAATCAGACGATATTTACCAAATATTGAATGCTAGAGACTATAATTACTCGTAAGTGAATGTGCTTTCACATAGATTTAAAAATATAGGATATGATATCCTTTATTCTTAAATCTATTTTTTACGTTTATTTCCTTTCCATTTGAGCAAATTAAAATCACTGGTGTCACTCTAATCATAAAATATAATTTTTTTTAGAAATGAATTTCGTAGTATTTATAATGCTAACTTGTCACTAACTAAAGCTCATCTCCTGTGGCAAAACAATTGGGTGACACTTATTGATGGCATGATACAATTAAATGCACTGAAGCGCATACATGAAAGCATCTCGCAACCTAACTTTATTAGAAAAATTGTAATAGATGTTGAGAAACATTACAAAAATCCAATTTTAATGGTAGACGATGCGAATGTCATGACGGCCAGCGTGTCTGACGTGTTGGACAATACCAGGTACTAGAAAAGTCTTACGATACCTATTCATTTCTTCCAAAAATTGTTTATTGAAATTTTTTTAAACATGATGTTTGAAACTGTATTATTTCATGTTTAGCTGTGGCGGGGTCTTGATTGAAAACATAAAATTCCACGACCTGCCGTTGATAAATAAAGAACATATTGCTTTAAAAATATTAAAATTTGTACCTCACGTATCTACCAACAATTTAGACGTAAGTACAAAAATTTATTAAAATAAAATTTTGTTTTATTTAAAATAGCGACATAATTTTTATTACGATTTCTGATTTACAGGAAAAATCTGCTTTGTATGTATTTTTGCAAATAATAGCAGAAAATTTAAATAAACAAGAGATCAATGTTGGTAATATTGTGGAATATAAAGACCAAGTAAATTTCTCAAAAATTCAAGAAATTATTCACGATATACCTGAAATAAAGATAAATGTATTCCAAATTTGTCGAGATAATTTATTAGAAAAACCTGATGATTTATTTGAAGATATTGATGCCCTAATGATGACGAATTTAGCTGCTGATGATATTGTAAGTCAACTCAAATATTAAATGGCTTCAAACATTAGAGCTTAACTATATATAAATAACATTGTAATCTAATAACATTGTTTTCTAATAGATGTGCCAAGCGCTACACCGAGTACTCAAACGAGATACTTTCCTGATCAATAGAGAGCAGTGTGCAAACTTGTCGGCCATTCGTCCTTCTTTACTCTACCGCAGTGTGTGTGCCCACACCATTGGTTCTTCACGTCTGGAATTAGAAATATGGCGCCCTTTTGATGATACGGTTGGGACTAGTGCTGCAACTGTGTTTTCACAAGCTGACTTTGCCAAACTATATGCTCAACTATCCACACTGCCACCAAAGCATAGACTTATAATATTGACTTCGTATCCAGCTTTTGATGGATTGAGAGATATCATTAGAGAATGGAAAAATAAAGATCATCGTAAAATTAATCTCGTGATTATCAATCACAAACTATCCGAGGAACAAAGCATAAATGAAATGCCATTTACAGATTTGGCTGTTAGTATTTTAAACCACGTAAGTATTTTCTGTGTAATTTAGTGAGTAGATGTAATAAATTATAAGCTAGGTAAACCTAATTTATGTGACCTAATATATAATGAATCAAATTTGAAGCAATAAATTAACCCTTTTTGCTTAGGGCATTTGGGGTGGAGAATATTATTTACCAATCCAAGGAAAAATAGAAAAAGGCAAAGACATGGCGTTAGAAATGACACGATTAGGTGATATAGAGTCTATGAATTGGATAGAAGCCACAAAATCCAGTCATCTAAGCATTCCAGTTAAGGTATGAACACTGAAACTAATTGCACTGAGATCGATCGCACGTGATTGCATGACCAGGAGGCACAAGGGCTGCCAGAGCCGCAGGAGGTTCATTTTTCATAGTAAATGTGATTAATAAAGTCGGGTCCTTCGAACCTATCGAAGAAATGTTGATGAAGTCAACAGCGATTATTTAATTGCTGCCGTGAACTTTGAAATATGTGTTTCTACAAACATTGCTATACTTTGGCAGCTCGTGCGTCTCCTACGCAATCATCTTGAAGTTACTGCAAACCTCTTGACAAGGATTCATATTTAAGTAACGCTTGCCTCATTGCATTATAATTTTTTAAGGTTCACTACGCGAGTTTAAGTGACGCTTATGTGAAAAAAGTGTTAGGTGTGGCCGGAACAGAAAACAATAATAAAAAACTAGTTGAGTACAGCTTCAGTGGCACTACAGATCGGTAAGACAAAATTTTCTTACTTTATATCAAGTGATAAAGACAAAATATGTAAATAAGCTATCAGACACTTATGAGAAAGAGTTGAAACAGGCCCTTAGAGTAGCAAATTTATTTTTAGAAAAGAACGTGTAATGGGTATCGTGCAGGAAGAATCAATCCACACGCGAGTCGCAGCAAAGCCTGAACTGTTGTGGCCTGTGCCCGAGCATTGGACTCTGGAGGATGCTGCTACTGTTCCTTTAGCTTATTGCCTGGCATTCTACTGTCTTGTAATTATAATACTGTCATACTTATTTGTATTTTTGAAGTTTAGGATTTTATCCAATTATTCTTCTTCTTCATTACGAAAGACATCCACCGTTGGACACGTCTCGATCTTGCGGCGCTTGAATCCAACGGTTTCTTTTAACTCCTTCGGTATCGTATGTTCACCTAGAGGAGGGTTATCTAATTCATAAACAAATTATAATATCGACATTTTAAATTTTCGTAAATTTTCTACTAGCATTTTACTCCTAATGACAAAGCATGTTGAAATTATTTTAGGTTTACTAAATATAGTTAACTTTTAATTTTATTACATTTTTGCAGTGTTTCAAAAGTCGTTTTCGCCGTGGGAACAGTATTCTCGTGCATGGAGGCACGGGAGCTTTAGGCCAAGCGATCATTTCTATTGCTCTAGCACATGACTGTGATATTTATACTACGGTGGGCAACATAAGGAAAAAAAAGTTTTTGCTCAGATTGTTCCCAGAACTTAAAGGTGGGTATTTCTTTTGAAGATAAGAGGTTTTTCTTGTCTGAAAGTCTTGAACTTAGATTTAAATTGTTTAAACCAAATTAATTTAAAATTATTTCAGAGGATCATATCGGTTGCTCTCGTGACAGCAGTTTCAGGGATGTGGTTCTAACAGCTACCAATGGAAAAGGTTGCGATATTGTAATAACTTCAGTCAAAGGAGACCTAAGAAACGTAAGTTACAATTTTAAGTGTATAATCTTAACCTATAATCTAACCTAGGGTTTTTTAATTAATTTTACTAAAATTTATAAAGTCATTGATAAACAAAAAAACATATTAACAGCAGTTACGTACTAAAACCATGTCAACCTGCCAGATTTAAACTACTCCATAATACGAAGGTTAAATTCAACTATTAACTCATTTCACTTGATATTACTTACTTCATTATTAAATGCGTATATTTAGTTGGTGTTTTACGATTTACAGGCTTCACTTAATTGCTGCAAAGCATTTGGATCAGTTGTTGACCCATCCCTTATATTGGGTAATGAAAATTATAACTTTGGAATGGTCAACTTGTCAGCAGGTGTCTCATATAATACATTGCAGTTTTCTTCATTATTTGAAGCTAAAAATGTAGAAAACTCGAAAGTAAGTACTTGACTTGAGATAGAGGATTGCCTTTTTGTACTATGCGAATTTACTACTAAACTCACACTGATCTGAGTTTAGAACTGGTTCCATATCGTTTAAATCTTTACCTTCAGTACTAAATACGAAGTACGGGATGATGAATTTTCCTATGCTCATTTAACATTATCTACCTAACTATAAAATTTGTAGTTTCACCTTCAGTGAAATAGGCCCGCTGCCACACTCAGCGGATTTTTTCCATCATCAGTGTGGAGCGAGCCGAAAATGGCCTGCCGCGATGTTTAGATACGTAATACCTACAATTTTGACCCCAAGCCGAAATATATATTTGTCTCTGTCGAACTCTTACTAATACCTAATATAATCGTGGCGCACTAGCGAGAGAGATATAGTTTTACCGTGCGCATCAAATGTATAAACACTGCAGCGGGCCCATACATACGCGTATGTGCCTGTTCTGCACTGAAGGTGTAAAAAATTTATATTTGAAATGAGTTTCGTTTGTTTAGAAAATACTGGAACAGTGCTGGGAGCTTGAAACACTAAAGTTCGAATCATAAATATAATTAGCTGTTCTAATTATATTTAAGATAAAATGCGTTTACAAAAATTATTTCAAAAATACTGACTCTCCTTTCAATATGTATACTAGAGACTGCAAATAATGGTGAGTGAAGGAATCGCGCGCGGCTACGTGCGACCACTGTCTCGCGTGGTGTACGCGGCAGGGGACGCGGCACGCGCGCTGCGCCTGCAAGCCGGCAGCAAGCAACTTGGCCGAGTGCTACTTCACTTAGAAGATGATATATCTTGCACACACCATAAGTATGGCTTTAATTCGCACGATCAGTACTCACTGATTACTCCTCTTCTTCTTCAATTCGCTTTTACTTTGACAAATTGGATTAGGATCATCATTAGGGTGATATACCTAGTACGTTTTACAATTCGTCATGCTAGGGGGCACATGCTGCTCTTTCATTACCTGACCTTTCTAACTTCAAATGCGCATAACATCGTTACCAGAAGCTAAAAAAAATATCCCATTTGGGCAGTTATTTGGTAACTACCTTACACTTGCTCTAAATAAAGCTCATTTAATAAATACGCTTTTACGCTATCATAATCAGTGAGTTATGATAGCGTAAAAAGTGACCAAATTTACAATTTTTTTTTTTTCAGAATAAATTGCTCGGCTGATAGATTGCAGCTTGTGTTGTCAGAGAACGATGTTTTGGGATTGCAATTAGCAGAAAGATTAATAAATCGAGGATCTAGAAAATTAGCACTGCATTGCTCTAATAAGACAAATAACCTGTTGTTTAAACTGAGGTAGGTAATATTACAGTTTCAACAACCTGTAAGCTCTTGCTTGCTATGTCAGTATGGATTTCAAAGGTCTACTTATGATCGATAGTACTTATTAATTAACTGATAATACGAATGGAATTTACAGGTCCTGGGAGAAACGAGGAGTTCAATGTACAATAACTTACGGAAATACATGGAATGAAAACATTTTCAATTTATTTAATAGCAAGACGCCACAAAATGTTGAAGGAATATTTTGCATTTTAAATTCTAATGCGCATAATGAAAATATTTCGAAATGCTTAGAAAATTTGACTTTAGCTATACGAAGATTGGATTGGTCTATAAGGTAAATATAATCGTTGTTATTTTATTAAATACATAATAATGCTATACATAATTATATCTGCTATCATGGAAATCAGTACGAGCTTTAATAAATACTTACCAAATCCGACTTTTCAGATATTTCGCAGTAATCGATGCCAGGAAAGAAGATAGCAATCTAATAAAGTTAACTCAATCTCACCACCAATTTATAACCATCAAATTACCACCTTTAAAAATCGTAAGTATTATTTCTTTATAAGTTTTCAGACTATTCAAGAATGTTCAAGAGGCAATTAATTCCCTTAAATACCTTAAATACAAATTATTCATTATTTTTTTTCCAGGATGAAACTGATGAAAATAAAGAATGCTTTTCAGTAAACGTAGCTGTTGATGCTATAGAAAAAGCGTTATGCTATAAACACCGCGTTATAACAGCACATGGTATAACAAAACCTTTTGGCACTTTATTAAATGAAGTTGCTTACGTAGCAGGTGAAACACTCTTTTTTGTAACCTTCGCTCTTTTTATAATTAATCTACTTTCGGGTATCAATTTTGTAAGAGTAGTCTATTTTATCAAGCACCTGATAATATAATAATATTATGTTCAAATTATTTTTAGATATATCAATTACTTGTGGAACCCCACAAGAAGTGACATTGAAAGATCTGGGAATGGATCAATCCAAAGCTCAAATTGTACGTGCTTATTTGCGCGATGTTCACAATATATTATTGGATGAAAATATCATACCATTACTATCTATTAAAAAGTAAGTGGTTACATTCTAATAGACTCGTATATTCATCTACACTTCGATAAACATTATACTTACAAAAAGAGATGAGCACGATAACTAATGCAATTGAATAGTATAAATAATGCATTAAAACCTTGCAGAATACGGGAATTAGAAAAAAAAACGTTGAAAGAAGAGTTCACTGAAACTAATGATTTGGACACATTTTTCTCTCACATTGATCCAGATGAACTTCTAGCAACTACTGAAATGGTATTTTTACCAACGCTAACAACAAGTTCTACGATGGTAAGCAATTACTTAATTATTTAATGAAACTTGAACCTAGGGATTAGAAATGATTTGGAGAATATATCCATGGATACCCTAGAGGTACACATATGTTATGTTAAATGACATAATTATAGTGTTACATAACGACATTTTCATATGGGACTATTGTATTGTGGGTATGTAATATGTTTAAAATACAAATAATAAAATTTTACAGAGAGATGACGAATTTGACGTAAACCAAACATACCTGTGCGTAGTACCCGGTGTAGAAGGATTACACGTGCGATTCCACGAGCTTTGTGAGCGGCTCAAGTTACCCGCTCTCGTGCTGCAGCCCGGCGTCGACCGCCCGCACGAGACTGTACAGCAGACTGCGCACAGATACGCTAAGGTCAGTTGTAGTACCCGGTGTAGAAGGACTACACGTGCGATTCCGCGAGCTTTGTGAGCGGCTCAAGTTACCCGCTCTCGTACTGCAGCCCGGTGTTGACCGCCCGCACGAGACTGTACAGCAGACCGCGCACAGATACGCTAAGGTCAGTTGTAGTACCCGGTGTAGAAGGACTACACGTGCGATTCCGCGAGCTTTGTGAGCGGCTCAAGTTACCCGTTCTCGTACTGCAGCCCGGTGTTGACCGCCCGCACGAGACTGTACAGCAGACCGCGCACAGATACGCTAAGGTCAGTTGTAGTACCCGGTGTAGAAGGACTACACGTGCGATTCCGCGAGCTTTGTGAGCGGCTCAAGTTACCCGCTCTCGTGCTGCAGCCCGGCGTCGACCGCCCGCACGAGACTGTACAGCAGACCGCGCACAGATACGCTAAGGTCAGTTGTAGTACCCGGTGTAGAAGGACTACACGTGCGATTCCGCGAGCTTTGTGAGCGGCTCAAGTTACCCGCTCTCGTGCTGCAGCCCGGCGTCGACCGCCCGCACGAGACTGTACAGCGGACCGCGCACAGATACGCTTAGGTACGTTGATTTGGTAACCTAACCTAACCCACTGTGATGAATGCGATCCTGATTTAAGCAAAAATGTGATATTCATTTAGAAAGCAAGCAACCGAACAAGCAATAAAAGCATAACCACCATGCTGTACCATAAAAAACCCCCTGAAATACACTCTACACGTTTCATTTCTACACCGATTCGATACTCAAGTTGACTCTACAATACTATTTATTGTGCATTCGTTCGTTCGTTTCAACCAATGGACGTCCACTGCTGGACATAGGTCTCTTGCAAGGATCGCCACAGCACACGATCTTGTGCCGCCTGATTCCAGCGGCTACCAGCGACTCGCTTGAGATCGTCTGTCCATCGAGTGGGGGGTCTACCTACGCTTCGTTTGCTGGTGCGAGGTCGCCATTCAAGCACCTTGGGACCCCAACGTCCATCGGTTCTTCGTGCAATGTGCCCGCCCATTGCCACTTCAGCTTCGCGACTCGATGAGCTATGTCGATGACTCTGGTTCTCCTGCGGATCTCCTCATTTCTGATTTGATCCCGCAGGGATACTCCGAGCATAGCTCTCTCCATCGCCCGCTGAGTGACCCTGAGCCTTCTTATGAGGCCCATTGTTAGCGACCATGTCTCAGATCCGTAAGTCATCACTGGCAACACGCACTGTTCGAAGACTTTCGTCTTCAGACACTGAGGGATATTGGACGAAAAGACATCTCGAAGTTTCCCGAACGCTGCCCAGCCGAGTTGGATTCGGCGGTTGATCTCTTTCTCAAAATTGGACCTACCTAGCTGGACCGTGTGTCCCAGGTATATGTACTCGTCTACAATTTCGAGTGCAGAGTTCTCAACGATTACCGGGTGGAGCGGAACTTGAGCATTAGACATGACCTTCGTCTTACTCATGTTCATTTTTAGGCCCACCTGCTGAGAAACTCTGCTGAGATCATTGAGCATTGTATTGAGGTCTCCCAGAGTCTCTGCCATCACGACTATATCATCGGCAAACCGTAGGTGAGTGATGTACTCGGCGTTTATGTTGATGCCAAGTCCACTCCAGTCCAGAAGCTTAAAGACGTCTTCCAACGCAGCGGTAAATAGCATCGGGGAGATAACATCTCCCTGACGCACACCTCGCTGCAATTGGATTGGCCTCGTAGTCTGGTCCTGTATACGAACTGACATAGTGGCGTTTTCGTACAAACACTTCAGCGCTTGGATGTACCGATAGTCGATCCGGCATCTCTGCAGTGATCTCAATACAGCCCAAGTTTCCACCGAATCAAAGGCTTTTTCATAGTCCACAAACGCTAAGCAAAGTGGCCGGTTATACTCTTCGGTCTTCTGTATAACCTGCCGCAGCGTATGAATGTGGTCTATGGTACTGAAGCCTTTTCGGAACCCGGCCTGTTCGGGAGGCTGGAAGTCGTCAAACCTACGAGCGAGACGATTCGTAATGACTCTTGAGAACAACTTATAGACATGGCTCAGCAGCGAGATGGGTCTATAATTCTTCAGCAGGGTATTATCGCCCTTTTTGAAGAAAAGAACCACCACGCTTCTGTGCCATGCCTCTGGCATTATGCCCTTGTCGATGACGGAATTGAACAATCGCTGAAAGACTTTTAGAACCGGTTTTCCACCTGCTTTCAGGAGTTCTGCTGTGATTCCGTCATCACCTGGCGCCTTGTTGTCCTTAAGTTGTTTGAGAGCCACACTAATCTCGTATAGGCTGACGTCCGGGATATCTTCGGTATAGTGTTGGGTCAATTTGGCTCTGGGATCTTTAGCCAAATCTTCAACAGGCTTCTGTGTTGACGTGTACAGCTGTCCGTAGAACTTCTCGACCTCTCTCAAAATCTCAGGTTTAGACGAAATGAGACTACCGCTGTCGGTCTTCAGTCGCGTCAACTGGCTCTGACCGATAGACAGATCTCTCGCGAACACCTTTGAGCCTTTGTTCCGCTCAATGGTTTCTTTGATACGTTCGGTGTTAAAGTATCGCATTTATTGTGCATTACTCCAATGTAAAAGTGAAACTTGCGAAAAGTATGTTTTAGACTATAAAAGGAGGTTTTGTTTGATGTTTCGTGGTGTTTTGCTTGCTTGTTCCAACTAAGTATATGCAATTATTTTAAGATCTTATTATGCAACAGTCAAACGATTTAATAAATGATTTGATTTGATTATTTACTTGTTATTCCAAGTCCTACATATCTTGTAGTGGGAGAGCGGGTGATGTATAGCACATACTGCAAGTTGTACCATGCAAATATTTCGGATTTAGTGGATTATAGCATAATAAATTAGTTGTTACTTCTGCATTATGGACTTCTGCAAACTAACGTCTGCTTCCATCCGCCATATGAGTAGGATCTGTCAATTTTCAACTCTATGCATATTTCAATATAGAATTTAGACGTGTAATATTTTATTGATTTCTTTTAGATTCTTTTATCAAAGACTCAATTGAAGAAACGATTTTATCTTCTTGGATATGAGAGTGGAGTTTTAGTTGCGCTGGAAATGGCAGCCATCCTCGAAGATCACGGTAAGACCAAAGAATACTATGTGGTATTGACATAAATAAATGTAGTAGTTGCAAAAGAAATGAGTAGAAACAAATAGGTATTTTGTGATTTTGAGGAATTGTACATGTACAGGATTAGTTTCAGAAAATAATGACAGCCTTAGAATAAATAGGTAAAGAAAGGCAGTCGTCGACGCGGCGATAAGCCGTTTTTAATGGGCCTTAAAAGGCTCGATACGTCTATCGTCGCGTCAGTGCTCAAGGTGCTCATGCGCTTGTGTGCGTGTCGGCAAATGTAATTACAGGGCACACATGCGTTTGTTTATAGCTTACGTTTCGAGCGGAAATTTGTTAGAAACTTCCATTCTAAGCGTAATAGTTCGATGATGACAGCATTAGATCTGTTTCATGACTCAACATTAAATTGAATTAAAATCAATTAAAAAACAAAATTAAATTTGCAGGTTTAACTGGTACAATTTTCTGCATCGGTGGTTCACCGGATGAAATTTTAACCAAATTTGAAGAAAAGCTTGCAAGTTTTGAAACAGAAGAGAACTTGCAAGTTGCGGTGGCGCGTCAAATGTTTAATTTAATAATCAATGATAATAACCCGGAAGATATAGAGGATGAGCTGAAGAAAAGCTCTACATGGAAAGAAAAAGTATTTTTGTGTGTACAGAAGCTGCGTGGACGTATTGACCACTCGATTCAGTATGCACGAGAACTCATTGAAGCGGCATACGCTAGGATAGTACAAATACGACGTTATCATTCCGAGCCTCGTCCTCTTCGCTCTCTTCTAATATCCATGCGACCAAGGTCACCTGCGTCTACTCAAGTTAATTCTCTTTCTCTACAAAGTCACTCGCAACAACAAGTCGTGGAATACGAGTTGCAAGCTCCTCTGGCTTATGCAGCACGAGACTTGCGATGCGCTGCCATTGTGAACCGTCATTTAGACAAAGATATACTAAATGACTTTGACAAGAGAAACTTGTGCGAAACCTATATCATAAACGCTGACTCATTCATGACTACTGCCGAAAACATGGACGATTTAATAATTTGAAAAATTGATTCTTATATTTAATTGTGTTTTATAATAATTATATTAACAAAATAAATCTTTTCATTCGGGCTTTTCGGTGTTTAAATTATTATTTAGTAGATACCTACATAGTTATATGTATACACGTAGCGTACATAACGTTCATAACGTATAGTAGATATTTTGTAGATATCTCTCAACAAGTAGGTACAAAATTTTTATAAGACGCACACTTATTGAAAAATCTAATTATTATTAGTATAGAATGCGTTTGTGAAGCAAAAATTAAGTATCTCAGTTTATTAATTAGTACAATGAACATACATTTTCTAATCAGTCTGAAGAAAACCTTAAGTCCAATTCTAATTAACATAAATAAAGCTCTATGTGCCTTGCGCTTTAACATAAATAAAGGTCTAAGTCCTATAAGAAAAAATATTGTTGGCACTTAGACCCTTTTTAGGGTTCCGTACCCAAAGGGTAAAAACGGAGCCCTATTAATGTCACTCGGCTGTCTGTCTGTCTGTCTGTCTGTCCGTCTGTCCGCCGGTCACAGGTCTCTAGCTCGCAGACGAAATGAGTTACAAACCTGAAATTTTGGTATTTAGTGTAAAACGTTGACCCAAAATCAAATATTGAATTAAAAATTGAATTAAATTATTTTTCAGGGGGGCTCCCATACATGAGAAAGGAGCCGGAAAAAAAATTTTTTTTCTTACCCTAGCTTGTGGGGTATCATTGTTTAGAGCTCATTGAGTAGAGTACGAATATATATTTTTTTAATTTTTTGCTTAAAAAGTAAGGAAATGGGGGGTCATCAAAATTGACAATTTTAGACCATTTTTGTGACGGGGGCTATCTAAAAAACTAAACTAGTTAGGAATATGATATTTCGGTATATTATGTACTATATGCTCTATTTGTACAACAAATACTGAAAACAACGATTCATAAAATAGTATAAACTATTTTATGCTGCTGTGACCAAAACAAACGAACTTATTTTGCGTTTTTCTTTCACGGTTTCTTGCGATGTCTAACTCGGAAATTAAATATTTCTTAGACCCAAAATATTATATTGTTCATAATTATGTACGGAACCCTGAAAGAGCGAGGCCCGACTCGCACTTGGCTGATTTTTTATTAATAGTATTCAAATATGAACTTAATAAAAGGGAATTATTTTTAAACCACAGAAAGACTCTTCAATATACATCTAGTAACTAAAAAAAAATTTTTGTAGGTTATAAAATCAATAAAATCAAAATAACTCATCAAGTGGCGGTTTTTATTTAGAGTCACATTGCCCTTAGATATATCTGATATTATTTACCGGCATCCTTTAATGCTTTTTTTACTATTTGCATACTTTTATCACAATGTTTACGTCTTTTCTACCCGTGACGGCAACAACAATAGGTGTAAGTGCCGCTGTTTTCATACTACTTGAAGCACGCGACAGCGGACTTACACCCTTTTAAAGAATTACGCCCCCTGCGTCTTATACATCCACGCTTCTTAGAGCCGTAAGTACCAAGTAAATAACTACGCTAGTCTTTTAGTTCCCATTTTAGGTTAATGGCGAGGGAACATACTACATGATAGAGTAATAAAAACGAAAAAAAAATTTTGGTACTTTTTAGGGTTTCCGTACCCAAAGGGTAAAAACGGAACCCTATTAATGTCACTCTGCTGTCTGTCTGTCTGTCCTGCGGTCACAGGTCTCTAGCTCGCAGACGAAATGAGTTACAAACCTAAAATTGGTATTTTGTGTAAAACGTTTTACCAAAATCAAATATTGAATTAGAAATTGAATTAAATTATTTTTCAGGGGGGCTCCCATAGGTACATGAGAAAGGAGCCGGAAAAAATTTTTTTTTCTTACCCTAGCTTGTGGGGTATCATTGTTTAGAGCTCATTGAGTAAAGTAAGAATATATTTTTTTTAATTTTTTGCTCAAAAAATAAGGAAATGGAGGGCCATCAAAGTTGTCAATTTAGACCATTTTTGTGACGGGGGCTATCTCAAAAACTAAACTAGTTAGGAATATGATATTTCGGTATATTATGTACTATATGCTTTATTTAAACAACAAATACTGAAAACAACGATTCATAAAATAGTTTATAAGCTGTGACCCAAAACAAACGAACATTTTTTGGGTTTTTCTTTCACGGTTTGTTGCGATGTCTAGCTCGAAAATTAAATATTTCTTAGACCCAAAATATTATATTATTGTTCATAATTATGTACGGAACCCTAAAAGAGCGAGGCCCGACTCGTACTTGGCCGATTTTTTATTTCCGGTATTCATTTAATAATCTAGTTAGAATACGGAGTTCGCCAAGGAGGATTGACTTCTTCTGACCTTTTCAGGTTCTACGAGAATGACTTGATTGCGGAGTTGAGAAGAGCTAAGATTGGTTACCACATAGGGTCTACTTATATGAACAACTTTAGCTACGCAGATGATAATAGGGTTCTTCTCAGTCCTTCAATCACCTTCGCAAGCTGGTTGCAATCTGATAGCGATCGAGCGTGGTCAAGCGAGTTCTTTAGTGTTTACGAGGGGCGTTCAATAAGTTCTATAAGTAGTGAGAATGAGGTGCAAAAGGTGAGGTCTTTGGAACCAAAAAAAGTAAATTATAGTAATTTAACGCGCTCGGCTCTTACGGTAGACATTGAATAATAATATCATTAAAAAAATGTAGGTAATATTTTGTTGTATGTAAATCAACAAAAGTAAAATTCACGTTACCTTCAGAGGTAACGTTTTTGCATAGGTTCAGACCTATGCAAAAACATACACATACATTATGTGCATCATGAATAA